>CAMZMU010000070.1:24806526-25406526 GCA_947311845.1 Poa pratensis | reverse complement strand
TGGCGCATAGTTTTGCGTGCCCACAGAAAGTTTGGAATTCTGTGGCGCACGAAAACCACATGCGCCACAGAAATGTGTATTTCTGTGGCATCCAACATGCGCCACAGAAATACACATTTCTGTGGCGCATATAGCTATATGCGCCACAAAAGTTTCAAAAGGAAATTCAAAATTTTCAAAAAATCCAAAAAATCCAAAAAAATTCAAGAAATCCAAAAAATTCGAAAATTTAAGAAAAAATGTAATTTTTTTAAAATGGCAAAAAAATAAAAAATAAAATAAAAAATTCGAGGGTTTTTTACCTCTCATGCATGCCTACCCCCCCTTGGATCGCCTTTTTAGTTTTGTAGACATAAAACAAATGATAAAATCTTCAAAAAATAAAATACTTTGAGATGTAGTTAGGTTTTAGTGTCTAGTTGGTATAGAAATTTTGAAATATGAATTTTGACATTTTTTTTTGCAAAAACCAGAAAAATAATTAAAACGGCCATAACTTTTGCATATGACGTCGAAAAAATGCGTTTAATATATCAAAAAAAACTTCAGCAAATTTTCAGATTTGCTTAGTTCCCATAGAATTACGTTTACCCGGTCAAACTTCAGCAAATTTTCCGCGCAAAAAACAACGTGTGACTGTGCCATTTCTTTTGGAGGTACTAACATTCTATCCCAAATCGTTATCATGTGTATTGGTCCTGACAGAAGAGGGGAGTACTAGTCAGCTCTAGCATGATAGTAACATTTTGGCTTTGAATAGTGATTGTTCTTCAGGACCTTGCAGTTACCTACCTTGCGTATTGGACGGGGCAGCTGACCAAGTGACCAACTATACGACAAGGTAGTGCATACCAGAAAATGGCGCTTGTTCATTTTTTTTTGAGAGTACGCAATTGCGTACCTGAATGCGCTTGTACATTGACGCGTCACAGTTATCGTTGTCTGCTTCCAGGGTCAAGGAAATGGCGGCATGTGATGTCTCTCATATACCACCAAAATTTTACTGCTGGCTCACTGATTTTCTGAGCATGACTTGTTGACCCCTATAATGTTTAGTGTCGGCGCTTGCATGTACACCACACCACAAGTATAGGTCTTTCGTTTTCACAAGCGTATTTTGTTATATGTGTGTGCTACTTCACCAGAAATAGTTGAAAAAAATATTTTGTAAACGAAGATAAAAGTTGTACCCCTAGCTCGGCAGAGTTCAAACCCCAGGTTTAACACTGCTGTTTCTCATTTAAGGCAGAATATTCTTCAGTGGGATGTGGCGTTCCCATCGACAGTAAGGCGTTTGTGGTGACTTCATCAATCTCAAGTCTCGACCTGCCGACTCAGTCTATCGGAGGTGCTCATAAGGGTAGGGTGTGCATGCACTACAAGGAAACAACTAATCACCGGCGTGGAGATTTTGACATCACCGGCGGGAAACGCGCACGCCGGTGCTATTTTGGATTACCGGCGAGTGCGAGGCCACGCCGGTGATTACTTGGAATCATCGGCGTGTGAGACCCCGCCGGTGGCATTTTGTTCATCTAGTTAATTTATTCGTAACTACTGGCATGAAGTCGTGATCATCTCAACACTAGTAGGAAAACAGTTATAGATAAAATCACTTTTTGCGGCGCACCAAATAGCAATGCGCTACAGAAATATTTCCGTGGCGCATAGTTTTGCGTGCCCACAGAAAGTTTGGAATTCTGTGGCGCACGAAAACCACATGCGCCACAGAAATGTGTATTTCTGTGGCGCCACAGAAATACACATTTCTGTGGCGCATATAGCTATATGCGCCACAAAAGTTTCAAAAGGAAATTCAAAATTTTCAAAAAATCCAAAAAATCCAAAAAAATTCAAGAAATCCAAAAAATTCGAAAATTTAAGAAAAAATGTAATTTTTTTTAAATGACAAAAAAATAAAAAATAAAATAAAAAATTCGAGGGTTTTTTACCTCTCATGCATGCCTATCCCCCCTTGGATCGCCTTTTTAGTTTTGTAGACATAAAAAAAAATGATAAAATCTTCAAAAAATAAAATCCTTTGAGATGTAGTTAGATTTTAGTGTCTAGTTGGTATAGAAATTTTGAAATATGAATTTTGACCTTTTTTTTTGCAAAAACCAGAAAAATAATTAAAACGGCCATAACTTTTGCATATGACGTCGAAAAAATGCGTTTAATATATCAAAAAAAACTTCAGCAAATTTTCAGATTGCTTAGTTCCCATAGAATTACGTTTACCCGGTCAAACTTCAGCAAATTTTCCGCGCAAAAAACAACGTGTGACTGTGCCATTTCTTTTGGAGGTACTAACATTCTATCCCAAATCATTATCATGTGTATTGGTCCTGACAGAAGAGGGGAGTACTAGTCAGCTCTAGCATGATAGTAACATTTTGGCTTTGAATAGTGATTGTTCTTCAGGACCTTGCAGTTACCTACCTTGCGTATTGGACGGGGCAGCTGACCAAGTGACCAACTATACGACAAGGTAGTGCATACCAGAAAATGGCGCTTGTTCATTTTTTTTTGAGAGTACTTAATTGCGTACCTGAATGCGCTTGTACATTGACGCGTCACAGTTATCGTTGTCTGCTTCCAGGGTCAAGGAAATGGCGGCATGTGATGTCTCTCATATACCACCAAAATTTTACTGCTGGCTCACTGATTTTCTGAGCATGACTTGTTGACCCCTATAATGTTTAGTGTGGGCGCTTGCATGTACACCACACCACAAGTATAGGTCTTTCGTTTTCACAAGCGTATTTTGTTATATGTGTGTGCTACTTCACCAGAAATAGTTGAAAAAAATATTTTGTAAACGAAGATAAAAGTTGTACCCCTAGCTCAGCAGAGTTCAAACCCTAGGTTTAACACTGCTGTTTCTCATTTAAGGCAGAATATTCTTCAGTGGGATGTGGCGTTCCCATCGACAGTAAGGCGTTTGTGGTGACTTCATCAATCTCAAGTCTCGACCAGCCGACTCAGTCTATCGGAGGTGCTCATAAGGGTAGGGTGTGCATGCACTACAAGAAAACAACTAATCACCGGCGTGGAGATTTTGACATCACCGGCGGGAAACGCGCACGCCGGTGCTATTTTGGATTACCGGCGAGTGCGAGGCCACGCCGGTGATTACTTGGAATCATCGGCGTGTGAGACCCCGCCGGTGGCATTTTGTTCATCTAGTTAATTTATTCGTAACTACTGGCATGAAGTCGTGATCATCTCAACACTAGTAGGAAAACAGTTATAGATAAAATCGCTTTTTGCGGCGCACCAAATAGCAATGCGCTACAGAAATATTTCTGTGGCGCATAGTTTTGCGTGCCCACAGAAAGTTTGGAATTCTGTGGCGCACGAAAACCACATGCGCCACAGAAATGTGTATTTCTGTGGCATCCAACATGCGCCACAGAAATACACATTTCTGTGGCGCATATAGCTATATGCGCCACAAAAGTTTCAAAAGGAAATTCAAAATTTTCAAAAAATCCAAAAAAATTCAAGAAATCCAAAAAATTCGAAAATTTAAGAAAAAATGTAATTTTTTTAAATGACAAAAAAATAAAAAATAAAATCAAAAATTCGAGGGTTTTTTACCTCTCATGCATGCCTATCCCCCCTTGGATCGCCTTTTTAGTTTTGTAGACATAAAAAAAATGATAAAATCTTCAAAAAATAAAATCCTTTGAGATGTAGTTAGATTTTAGTGTCTAGTTGGTATAGAAATTTTGAAATATGAATTTTGACCTTTTTTTTTGCAAAAACCAGAAAAATAATTAAAACGGCCTAACTTTTGCATATGACGTCGAAAAAATGCGTTTAATATATCAAAAAAAACTTCAGCAAATTTTCAGATTGCTTAGTTCCCATAGAATTACGTTTACCCGGTCAAACTTCAGCAAATTTTCCGCGCAAAAAACAACGTGTGACTGTGCCATTTCTTTTGGAGGTACTAACATTCTATCCCAAATCGTTATCATGTGTATTGGTCCTGACAGAAGAGGGGAGTACTAGTCAGCTCTAGCATGATAGTAACATTTTGGCTTTGAATAGTGATTGTTCTTCAGGACCTTGCAGTTACCTACCTTGCGTATTGGACGGGGCAGCTGACCAAGTGACCAACTATACGACAAGGTAGTGCATACCAGAAAATGGCGCTTGTTCATTTTTTTTTGAGAGTACGCAATTGCGTACCTGAATGCGCTTGTACATTGACGCGTCACAGTTATCGTTGTCTGCTTCCAGGGTCAAGGAAATGGCGGCATGTGATGTCTCTCATATACCACCAAAATTTTACTGCTGGTCACTGATTTTCTGAGCATGACTTGTTGACCCCTATAATGTTTAGTGTGGGCGCTTGCATGTACACCACACCACAAGTATAGGTCTTTCGTTTTCACAAGCGTATTTTGTTATATGTGTGTGCTACTTCACCAGAAATAGTTGAAAAAAATATTTTGTAAACGAAGATAAAAGTTGTACCCCTAGCTCAGCAGAGTTCAAACCCTAGGTTTAACACTGCTGTTTCTCATTTAAGGCAGAATATTCTTCAGTGGGATGTGGCGTTCCCATCGACAGTAAGGCGTTTGTGGTGACTTCATCAATCTCAAGTCTCGACCAGCCGACTCAGTCTATCGGAGGTGCTCATAAGGGTAGGGTGTGCATGCACTACAAGGAAACAACTAATCACCGGCGTGGAGATTTTGACATCACCGGCGGGAAACGCGCACGCCGGTGCTATTTTGGATTACCGGCGAGTGCGAGGCCACGCCGGTGATTACTTGGAATCATCGGCGTGTGAGACCCCGCCGGTGGCATTTTGTTCATCTAGTTAATTTATTCGTAACTACTGGCATGAAGTCGTGATCATCTCAACACTAGTAGGAAAACAGTTATAGATAAAATCACTTTTTGCGGCGCACCAAATAGCAATGCGCTACAGAAATATTTCTGTGGCGCATAGTTTTGCGTGCCCACAGAAAGTTTGGAATTCTGTGGCGCACGAAAACCACATGCGCCACAGAAATGTGTATTTCTGTGGCATCCAACATGCGCCACAGAAATACACATTTCTGTGGCGCATATAGCTATATGCGCCACAAAAGTTTCAAAAGGAAATTCAAAATTTTCAAAAAATCCAAAAAATCCAAAAAAAATCAAGAAATCCAAAAAATTCGAAAATTTAAGAAAAAATGTAATTTTTTTAAAATGCAAAAAAATAAAAAATAAAATAAAAAATCGAGGGTTTTTTACCTCTCATGCATGCCTACCCCCCCTTGGATCGCCTTTTTAGTTTTGTAGACATAAAAAAATGATAAAATCTTCAAAAAATAAAATACTTTGAGATGTAGTTAGGTTTTAGTGTCTAGTTGGTATAGAAATTTTGAAATATGAATTTTGACCTTTTTTTTTGCAAAAACCAGAAAAATAATTAAAACGGCCATAACTTTTGCATATGACGTCGAAAAAATGCGTTTAATATATCAAAAAAAACTTCAGCAAATTTTCAGATTGCTTAGTTCCCATAGAATTACGTTTACCCGGTCAAACTTCAGCAAATTTTCCGCGCAAAAAACAACGTGTGACTGTGCCATTTCTTTTGGAGGTACTAACATTCTATCCCAAATCGTTATCATGTGTATTGGTCCTGACAGAAGAGGGGAGTACTAGTCAGCTCTAGCATGATAGTAACATTTTGGCTTTGAATAGTGATTGTTCTTCAGGACCTTGCAGTTACCTACCTTGCGTATTGGACGGGGCAGCTGACCAAGTGACCAACTATACGACAAGGTAGTGCATACCAGAAAATGGCGCTTGTTCATTTTTTTTTGAGAGTACGCAATTGCGTACCTGAATGCGCTTGTACATTGACGCGTCACAGTTATCGTTGTCTGCTTCCAGGGTCAAGGAAATGGCGGCATGTGATGTCTCTCATATACCACCAAAATTTTACTGCTGGCTCACTGATTTTCTGAGCATGACTTGTTGACCCCTATAATGTTTAGTGTGGGCGCTTGCATGTACACCACACCACAAGTATAGGTCTTTCGTTTTCACAAGCGTATTTTGTTATATGTGTGTGCTACTTCACCAGAAATAGTTGAAAAAAATATTTTGTAAACGAAGATAAAAGTTGTACCCCTAGCTCAGCAGAGTTCAAACCCAGGTTTAACACTGCTGTTTCTCATTTAAGGCAGAATATTCTTCAGTGGGATGTGGCGTTCCCATCGACAGTAAGGCGTTTGTGGTGACTTCATCAATCTCAAGTCTCGACCAGCCGACTCAGTCTATCGGAGGTGCTCATAAGGGTAGGGTGTGCATGCACTACAAGGAAACAACTAATCACCGGCGTGGAGATTTTGACATCACCGGCGGGAAACGCGCACGTCGGTAACGTCACGCCGGTGCTATTTTGGATTACCAGCGAGTGCGAGGCCACGCCGGTGATTACTTGGAATCATCGGCGTGTGAGACCCCGCCGGTGGCATTTTGTTCATCTAGTTAATTTATTCGTAACTACTGGCATGAAGTCGTGATCATCTCAACACTAGTAGGAAAACAGTTATAGATAAAATCACTTTTTGCGGCGCACCAAATAGCAATGCGCTACAGAAATATTTCTGTGGCGCATAGTTTTGCGTGCCCACAGAAAGTTTGGAATTCTGTGGCGCACGAAAACCACATGCGCCACAGAAATGTGTATTTCTGTGGCATCCAACATGCGCCACAGAAATACACATTTCTGTGGCGCATATAGCTATATGCGCCACAAAAGTTTCGAAAGGAAATTCAAAATTTTCAAAAATCCAAAAAATCAAAAAAATTCAACAAATCCAAAAAATTCGAAAATTTAAGAAAAAATGTAATTTTTTTAAAATGACAAAAAAATAAAAAATAAAATCAAAAATTCGAGGGTTTTTTACCTCTCATGCATGCCTCCCCCCCTTGGATCGCCTTTTTAGTTTTGTAGACATAAAAAAAATGATAAAATCTTCAAAAAATAAAATCCTTTGAGATGTAGTTAGATTTTAGTGTCTAGTTGGTATAGAAATTTTGAAATATGAATTTTGACCTTTTTTTTTGCAAAAACCAGAAAAATAATTAAAACGGCCATAACTTTTGCATATGACGTCGAAAAAATGCGTTTAATATATCAAAAAAAATTCAGCAAATTTTCAGATTGCTTAGTTCCCATAGAATTACGTTTACCCGGTCAAACTTCAGCAAATTTTCCGCGCAAAAAACAACATGTGACTGTGCCATTTCTTTTGGAGGTACTAACATTCTATCCCAAATCGTTATCATGTGTATTGGTCCTGACAGAAGAGGGGAGTACTAGTCAGCTCTAGCATGATAGTAACATTTTGGCTTTGAATAGTGATTGTTCTTCAGGACCTTGCAGTTACCTACCTTGCGTATTGGACGGGGCAGCTGACCAAGTGACCAACTATACGACAAGGTAGTGCATACCAGAAAATGGCGCTTGTTCATTTTTTTTTGAGAGTACGCAATTGCGTACCTGAATGCGCTTGTACATTGACGCGTCACAGTTATCGTTGTCTGCTTCCAGGGTCAAGGAAATGGCGGCATGTGATGTCTCTCATATACCACCAAAATTTTACTGCTGGCTCACTGATTTTCTGAGCATGACTTGTTGACCCCTATAATGTTTAGTGTGGGCGCTTGCATGTACACCACACCACAAGTATAGGTCTTTCGTTTTCACAAGCGTATTTTGTTATATGTGTGTGCTACTTCACCAGAAATAGTTGAAAAAAATATTTTGTAAACGAAGATAAAAGTTGTACCCCTAGCTCAGCAGAGTTCAAACCCCAGGTTTAACACTGCTGTTTCTCATTTAAGGCAGAATATTCTTCAGTGGGATGTGGCGTTCCCATCGACAGTAAGGCGTTTGTGGTGACTTCATCAATCTCAAGTCTCGACCTGCCGACTCAGTCTATCGGAGGTGCTCATAAGGGTAGGGTGTGCATGCACTACAAGGAAACAACTAATCACCGGCGTGGAGATTTTGACATCACCGGCGCGAAACGCGCACGTCGGTAACGTCACGCCGGTGCTATTTTGGATTACCAGCGAGTGCGAGGCCACGCTGGTGATTACTTGGAATCATCAGCGTGTGAGACCCCGCCGGTGGCATTTTGTTCATCTAGTTAATTTATTCGTAACTACTGGCATGAAGTCGTGATCATCTCAACACTAGTAGGAAAACAGTTATAGATAAAATCACTTTTTGCGGCGCACCAAATAGCAATGCGCTACAGAAATATTTCTGTGGCGCATAGTTTTGCGTGCCTACAGAAAGTTTGGAATTCTGTGGCGCACGAAAACCACATGCGCCACAGAAATGTGTATTTCTGTGGCATCCAACATGCGCCACAGAAATACACATTTCGGTGGCGCATATAGCTATATGCGCCACAAAAGTTTCGAAAGGAAATTCGAAATTTTCAAAAATCCAAAAAATCAAAAAAAATCAAGAAATCCAAAAAATTCGAAAATTTAAGAAAAAATGTAATTTTTTAAAATGACAAAAAAATAAAAAATAAAATCAAAAATTCGAGGGTTTTTTACCTCTCATGCATGCCTACCCCCCTTGGATCGCCTTTTTAGTTTTGTAGACATAAAAAAATGATAAAATCTTCAAAAAATAAAATCCTTTGAGATGTAGTTAGATTTTAGTGTCTAGTTGGTATAGAAATTTTGAAATATGAATTTTGACCTTTTTTTTTGCAAAAACCAGAAAAATAATTAAAACGGCCATAACTTTTGCATATGACGTCGAAAAAATGCGTTTAATATATCAAAAAAAACTTCAGCAAATTTTCAGATTGCTTAGTTCCCATAGAATTACGTTTACCCGGTCAAACTTCAGCAAATTTTCCGCGCAAAAAACAACATGTGACTGTGCCATTTCTTTTGGAGGTACTAACATTCTATCCCAAATCGTTATCATGTGTATTGGTCCTGACAGAAGAGGGGAGTACTAGTCAGCTCTAGCATGATAGTAACATTTTGGCTTTGAATAGTGATTGTTCTTCAGGACCTTGCAGTTACCTACCTTGCGTATTGGACGGGGCAGCTGACCAAGTGACCAACTATACGACAAGGTAGTGCATACTAGAAAATGACGCTTGTTAATTTTTTTTTGAGAGTACGCAATTGCGTACCTGAATGCGCTTGTACATTGACGCGTCACAGTTATCGTTGTCTGCTTCCAGGGTCAAGGAAATGGCGGCATGTGATGTCTCTCATATACCACCAAAATTTTACTGCTGGCTCACTGATTTTCTGAGCATGACTTGTTGACCCCTATAATGTTTAGTGTGGGCGCTTGCATGTGCACCACACCACAAGTATAGGTCTTTCGTTTTCACAAGCGTATTTTGTTATATGTGTGTGCTACTTCACCAGAAATAGTTGAAAAAAATATTTTGTAAACGAAGATAAAAGTTGTACCCCTAGCTCGGCAGAGTTCAAACCCCAGGTTTAACACTGCTGTTTCTCATTTAAGGCAGAATATTCTTCAGTGGGATGTGGCGTTCCCATCGACAGTAAGGCGTTTGTGGTGACTTCATCAATCTCAAGTCTCGACCTGCCGACTCAGTCTATCGGAGGTGCTCATAAGGGTAGGGTGTGCATGCAGTACAAGGAAACAACTAATCACCGGCGTGGAGATTTTGACATCACCGGCGGGAAACGCGCACGTCGGTAACGTCACGCCGGTGCTATTTTGGATTACCAGCGAGTGCGAGGCCACGCCGGTGATTACTTGGAATCACCGACGTGTGAGACCCCGCCGGTGGCATTTTGTTCATCTAGTTAATTTATTCGTAACTACTGGCATGAAGTCGTGATCATCTCAACACTAGTAGGAAAACAGTTATAGATAGAATCACTTTTTGCGGCGCACCAAATATTTCTGTGGCGCATAGTTTTGCGTGCGCCACAGAAAGTTTGGAATTCTGTGGCGCACGATGAAGCACGAAAACCACATGCGCTATATGCGCCACAGAAATGTGTATTTCCGTGGCGCACAACATGCGCCACGGAAATACACATTTCTGTGGCGCATATAGCTATATGCGCCACAAAAGTTTCAAAAGGAAATTCAAAATTTTCAAAAAATCCAAAAAATCCAGAAAACTTCAAAAAATCCAAAAAATTCAACAAATCCAAAAAATTCAAAATTTTAAGAAAAAATGTAATTTTTTTAAAATGACAAAAAATAAAAAAATTAAAAAAAAAAATTCGAGGTTTTTTTACCTCTCATGCATGCCTACCCCCCTGGATCGCCTTTTTTAGTTCTGTAGACATAAAAGAAAATGATAAAATCTTCAAAAAATAAAATCCTTTGAGATGTAGTTAGGTTTTAGTGTCTAGTTGGTATAAAATTTTGAAATATGAATTTTGACCTTTTTTGCGAAAAACAGAAGAAAAAATTAAAACGGCCATAACTTTTGCATGCGACGTCGAAAAAATGCGTTTAATATATCAAAAAAAACTTCAGCAAATTTTCAGGTTGCTTAGTTCCCACAGAATTACGTTTGCCCGGTCAAACTTCAGCAAATTTTCCGCAGAAAAAACAACGTGTGACAGTGCCATTTCTTTTGGAGGTACTAACATTCTATCCCAAATCGTTATCATGTGTCTTGGTCCTGACAGAAGAGGGGAGTACTAGTCAGCACTAGCATGATAGTAACATTTTGGCTTTGAATAGTGATTGTTCTTCAGGACCTTGCAGTTAACTACCTTGCGTATTGGACGGGGCAACCGACCAAGTGACCAACTATACGACAAGGTAGTGCATACCAGAAAATGGCGCTTGTACATTTTTTTTGAGAGTACGCAATTGCGTACCTGAATGCGCTTGTACATTGACGTGTCACAGTTATCGTTGTCTGCTTCCAGGGTCAAGGAAATGGCGGCATGTGATGTCTCTCATATACCACCAAAATTTTAATGTTGGCTCACTGATTTTCTAAGCATGACTTGTTGACCCCTATAATGTTTAGTGTGGGCGCTTGCCTGTACACCACACCACAAGTATAGGTCTTTCATTTTCGCAAGCGTATTTTGTTATATGTGTGTGCTACTTCACCAGAAATAGTTGAAAAAAAATATTTTGTAAACGGAGATAAAAGTTGTACCCCTAGCTCAGCAGAGTTCAAACCCTAGGTTTAACACTGCTGTTTCTCATTTAAGGCAGAATATTCTTCAGTGCGATGTGACGTTCCCATCGACAGTAAGGCGTTTGTAGTGATTTCGTCAATCTCAAGACTCGACCCGCCGACTCAGTCTATTGGAGGTGCTCACAAGGGTAGGGTGTGCATGCACTACAAGGAAACAACTAACCACCGGCGTGGAGATTTTGACATCACCGGCGGGAAACGCGCACGCCGGTAACGTCACGTCGGTGCTATTTTGGATTACCGGCGAGTGCGAGGCCACGCCGGTGATTACTTGGAATCACGGGCGTGTGAGACCCCGCCGGTGGCATTTTGTTCATCTAGTTAATTTATTCGTAACTACTGGCATGAAGTCGTGATCATCTCAACACTAGTAGGAAAACAGCTATAGATAGAATCACTTTTGGCGGCGCACCAAATAGCCATGCGCCACAGAAATATTTCTATGGCGCATAGTTTTGCGTGCGCCACAGAAAGTTTGGAATTCTGTGGCGCACGAAAACCACATATTTCTGTGGCGCATGTTGGATGTACGCCACAGAAATACACATTTCTGTGGCGCATATATGTGCCACAAAAGTTTCACATGGAAATTCAAAATTTTCAAAAAATCAAAAAACCCAGAAAACTTCAAAAAATCCAAAAAAATTCAACAAATCCAAAAAATTCGAAAATTTAAGAAAAAATGTAATTTTTTAATAATGACGAAAAAATAATAAAAAATTCGAGGTTTTTTTTTTACTTCTCACGCATGCCTACCCCCCTGGATCGCCTTTTTAGTTTTGCAGACATAAAAGAAAATGATAAAATCTTCAAAAAATAAAATCTTTGAGATGTAGTTAGGTTTTAGTGTCTAGTTGGTATAGAAATTTTGAAATATGAATTTTGACCTTTTTTTAGCAAAAAACAGAAAAAATTAAAACGGCCATAACTTTTGCATACGACGTCGAAAAAATTTGTTTAATATATAAAAAAAACTTCAGCAAATTTTCAGGTTGCTTAGTTCCCACAGAATTGCGTTTACCTGGTCAAACTTCAGCAAATTTTCCGCAGAAAAAACAACGTGTGACAGCGCCATTTCTTTTGGAGGTACTAACATTCTATCCCAAATCGTTATCATGTGTCTTGATCCTGACTGAAGAGGGGAGTACTAGTCAGCACTAGCATGATAGTAACATTTTGGCTTTGAATAGTGATCGTTCTTCAGGACCTTGCAGTTAACTACCTTGCGTATTGGATGGGGCAGCCGACCAAGTGACCAACTATACGACAAGGTAGTGCATACCAGAAAATGGCGCTTGTACATTTTTTTTGAGAGTACGCAATTGCGTACCTGAATGCACTTGTACATTGACGCGTCACAGTTATCGTTGTCTGCTTCCAGGGTCAAGGAAATGGCGGCATGTGATGTCTCTCATATACCACCAAAATTTTAATGTTGGCTCACTGATTTTCTAAGCATGACTTGTTGACCCCTATAATGTTTAGTGTGGGCGCTTGCCTGTACACCACACCACAAGTATAGGTCTTTCATTTTCGCAAGCGTATTTTGTTATATGTGTGTGCTACTTCACCAGAAATAGTTGAAAAAAATATTTTGTAAACGGAGATAAAAGTTGTACCCCTAGCTCAGCAGAGTTCAAACCCTAGGATTAACACTGTTGTTTCTCATTTAAGGCAGAATATTCTTCAGTGCGATGTGACGTTCCCATCAACAGTAAGGCGTTTGTGGTGACTTCGTCAATCTCAAGACTCGACCCGCCGACTCAGTCTATTGGAGGTGCTCTTAAGGGTAGGGTGTGCATGCACTACAAGGAAACAACTAATCACCGGCGTGGAGATTTTGACATCACCGGCGGGAAACGTGCACGCCGGTAACGTCACGTCGGTGCTATTTTGGATTACCGGCGAGTGCGAGGCCACGCCGGTGATTACTTGGAATCACGGGCGTGTGAGACCCCGCCGGTGGCATTTTGTTCATCTAGTTAATTTATTCGTAACTACTGGCATGAAGTCGTGATCATCTCAACACTAGTAGGAAAACAGCTATAGATAGAATCACTTTTGGCGGCGCACCCAATAGCCATGCGCCACAGAAATATTTCTATGGCGCATAGTTTTGCGTGCGCCACAGAAAGTTTGGAATTCTGTGGCGCACGAAAACCACATGCGCCACAGAAATGTTCTGTGGCGTACATGTACGCCACAGAAATACACATTTCTGTGGCGCATATATGCGCCACAAAAGTTTCAAATGGAAATTCAAAATTTTCAAAAAATCAAAAAAAACCCAGAAAACTTCAAAAAATCCAAAAAAATTCAAGAAATCCAAAAAATTCGAAAATTTAAGAAAAAATGTAATTTTTTAAAAATGACAAAAAAATAATAAAAATTTCGAGGTTTTTTTTACTTCTCATGCATGCCTACCCCCCTGGATCGCCTTTTTAGTTTTGTAGACATAAAAGAAAATGATAAAATCTTCAAAAAATAAAATTCTTTGAGATGTAGTTAGGTTTTAGTGTCTAGTTGGTATAGAAATTTTGAAATATGAATTTTGACCTTTTTAGCAAAAAACAGAAAAAAAATAAAACGGCCATAACTTTTGCATACGACGTCGAAAAAATTTGTTTAATATATAAAAAAAACTTTAGCAAATTTTCTGGTTGCTTAGTTCCCACAGAATTGCGTTTACCTGGTTAAACTTCAGCAAATTTTCCGCAGAAAAAACAACGTGTGACAGCGCCATTTCTTTTGGATGTACTAACATTCTATCCCAAATCGTTATCATGTGTCTTGGTCCTGACTGAAGAGGGGAGTACTAGTCAGCACTAGCATGATAGTAACATTTTGGCTTTGAATAGTGATCGTTCTTCAGGACCTTGCAGTTAACTACCTTGCGTATTGGATGGGGCAGCCGACCAAGTGACCAACTATACGACAAGGTAGTGCATACCAGAAAATGGCGCTTGTACATTTTTTTTGAGAGTACGCAATTGCGTACCTGAATGCACTTGTACATTGACGCGTCACAGTTATCGTTGTCTGCTTCCACGGTCAAGGAAATGGCGGCATGTGATGTCTCTCATATACCACCAAAATTTTAAGGCTGGCTCACTGATTTTCTGAGCATGACTTGTTGACCCTATAATGTTTAGTGTGGGCGCTTGCCTGTACACCAAACCACAAGTATAGGTCTTTCGTTTTCGCAAGCGTATTTTGTTATATGTGTGTGCTACTTCACCAGAAATAGTTAAAAAAAATATATTGTAAACAGAGATAAAAGTTGTACCCCTAGCTCAGCAGAGTTCAAACCCAGGTTTAACACTGCTGTTTCTCATTTAAGGCAAAATATTATTCAGTGCGATGTGACGTTCGCATCAACTGTAAGACGTTTGTGGTGACTTCGTCAATCTCAAGACTCGACCCGCCGACTCAGTCTATCGGAGGTGCTCATAAGGGTAGGGTGTGCATGCACTACAAGGAAACAAATAATCACCGGCGTGGAGATTTTGACATCACCGGCGGGAAACGCGCACGCCGGTGCTATTTTGGATTACCGACGAGTGCGAGGCCATGCCGGTGATTACTTGGAATCATCGGCGTGTGAGACCCCGCCGGTGGCATTTTGTTCATCTAGTTAATTTATTCGTAACTACTGGCATGAAGTCGTGATCATCTCAACACTAGTAGGAAAACAGTTATAGATAAAATCACTTTTTGCGGCGCACCAAATAGCAATGCGCTACAGAAATATTTCTGTGGCGCATAGTTTTGCGTGCCCACAGAAAGTTTGGAATTCTGTGGCGCACGAAAACCACATGCGCCACAGAAATGTGTATTTCTGTGGCATCCAACATGCGCCACAGAAATACACATTTCTGTGGCGCATATAGCTATATGCGCCACAAAAGTTTCAAAAGGAAATTCAAAATTTTCAAAAAATCCAAAAAATCCAAAAAAATTCAACAAATCCAAAAAATTCAAAAATTTAAGAAAAAATGTAATTTTTTTAAAATGACAAAAAAATAAAAAATAAAATCAAAAATTCGAGGGTTTTTTACCTCTCATGCATGCCTACCCCCCCTTGGATCGCCTTTTTAGTTTTGTAGACATAAAAGAAAATGATAAAATCTTCAAAAAATAAAATACTTTGAGATGTAGTTAGGTTTTAGTGTCTAGTTGGTATAGAAATTTTGAAATATGAATTTTGACCTTTTTTTTTGCAAAAACCAGAAAAAAAAATTAAAACGGCCATAACTTTTGCATATGACGTCGAAAAAATGCGTTTAATATATCAAAAAAAACTTCAGCAAATTTTCAGATTGCTTAGTTCCCATAGAATTACGTTTACCCGGTCAAACTTCAGCAAATTTTCCGCGGAAAAAACAACGTGTGACTGTGCCATTTCTTTTGGAGGTACTAACATTCTATCCCAAATCGTTATCATGTGTATTGGTCCTGACAGAAGAGGGGAGTACTAGTCAGCTCTAGCATGATAGTAACATTTTGGCTTTGAATAGTGATTGTTCTTCAGGACCTTGCAGTTAACTACCTTGCGTATTGGACGGGGCAGCTGACCAAGTGACCAACTATACGACAAGGTAGTGCATACCAGAAAATGGCGCTTGTTCATTTTTTTTTAGAGTACGCAATTGCGTACCTGAATGCGCTTGTACATTGACGCGTCACAGTTATCGTTATCTGCTTCCAGGGTCAAGGAAATGGTGGCATGTGATGTCTCTCATATACCACCAAAATTTTATTGCTGGCTCAATGATTTTCTGAGCATGACTTGTTGACCCCTATAATGTTTAGTGTGGGCGCTTGCATGTACAGCACACCACAAGTATAGGTCTTTCGTTTTCACAAGCGTATTTTGTTATATGTGTGTGCTACTTCACCAGAAATAGTTGAAAAAAATATTTTGTAAACGAAGATAAAAGTTGTACCCCTAGCTCAGCAGAGTTCAAACCCCAGATTTAACACTGATGTTTCTCATTTAAGGCAGAATATTCTTCAGTGGGATGTGGCGTTCCCATCGACAGTAAGGCGTTTGTGGTGACTTCATCAATCTCAAGTCTCGACCTGCCGACTCAGTCTATCGGAGGTGCTCATAAGGGTAGGGTGTGCATGCACTACAAGGAAACAACTAATCACCGGCGTGGAGATTTTGACATCACCGGCGGGAAACGCGCACGTCGGTAACGTCACGCCGGTGCTATTTTGGATTACCAGCGAGTGCGAGGCCACGCCGGTGATTACTTGGAATCACCGGCGTGTGAGACCCCGCCGGTGGCATTTTGTTCATCTAGTTAATTTATTCGTAACTACTGGCATGAAGTCGTGATCATCTCAACACTAGTTATAGATAGAATCACTTTTTGCAGCGCACCAAATATTTCTGTGGCGCATAGTTTTGCGTGCGCCACAGAAAGTTTGCAATTCTGTGGCGCACGATGAAGCACGAAAACCACATGCGCTATATGCGCCACAGAAATGTGTATTTCTGCGGCGCATGTTGCATGTGCGCCACGGAAATACACATTTCTGTGGCGCATATAGCTATATGCGCCACAAAAGTTTCAAAAGGAAAATCAAAATTTTCAAAAAATCCAAAAAATCCAGAAAACTTCAAAAAATCCAAAAAATTCAACAAATCCAAAAAATTCAAAATTTTAAGAAAAAATGTAATTTTTTTAAAATGACAAAAAATAAAAAAATTAAAAAATAATAAATTCGAGGTTTTTTTACCTCTCATGCATGCCTACCCCCCCTGGATCGCCTTTTTTAGTTTTGTAGACATAAAAGAAAATGATAAAATCTTCAAAAAATAAAATCCTTTGAGATGTAGTTAGGTTTTAGTGTCTAGTTGGTATAGAAATTTTGAAATATGAATTTTGACCTTTTTTGCGAAAAACAGAAGAAAAAATTAAAACGGCCATAACTTTTGCATACGACGTCGAAAAAATGCGTTTAATATATCAAAAAAAACTTCAGCAAATTTTCAGGTTGCTTAGTTCCCACAGAATTACGTTTGCCCGGTCAAACTTCAGCAAATTTTCCGCAGAAAAAACAACGTGTGACAGTGCCATTTCTTTTGGAGGTACTAACATTCTATCCCAAATCGTTATCATGTGTCTTGGTCCTGACAGAAGAGGGGAGTACTAGTCAGCACTAGCATGATAGTAACATTTTGGCTTTGAATAGTGATTGTTCTTCAGGACCTTGCAGTTAACTACCTTGCGTATTGGACGGGGCAGCCGACCAAGTGACCAACTATACGACAAGGTAGTGCATACCAGAAAATGGCGCCTGTACATTTTTTTTGAGAGTACGCAATTGCGTACCTGAATGCACTTGTACATTGACGCGTCACAGTTATCGTTGTCTTCTTCCAGGGTTAAGGAAATGGCGGCATGTGATGTCTCTCATATACCACCAAAATTTTAATGCTGGCTCACTGATTTTCTAAGCATGACTTGTTGACCCCTATAATGTTTAGTGTGGACGCTTGCCTGTACACCACACCACAAGTATAGGTCTTTCGTTTTCGCAAGCGTATTTTGTTATATGTGTGTGCTACTTCACTAGAAATAGTTGAAAAAATATATTTTGTAAACAGAGATAAAAGTTGTACCCCTAGCTCAGCAGAGTTCAAACCCTAGGTTTAACACTGCTGTTTCTCATTTAAGGCAGAATATTCTTCAGTGCGATGTGACGTTCCCATCGACAGTAAGGCGTTTGTGGTGACTTCGTCAATCTCAAGACTCGACCCGCCGACTCAGTCTATCGGAGGTGCTCATAAGGGTAGGATGTGCATGCACTACAAGGAAACAACTAATCACCGGCGTGGAGATTTTGACATCACCGGCGGGAAACGCGCACGTCGGAAACGCGCACGCCGGTGCTATTTTGGATTACCGGCGAGTGCGAGGCCACGCCGGTGATTTCTTGGAATCATCGGCGTGTGAGACCCCGCCGGTGGCATTTTGTTCATCTAGTTAATTTATTCGTAACTACTGGCATGAAGTCGTGATCATCTCAACACTAGTAGGAAAACAGCTATAGATAGAATCACTTTTTGCGGCGCACCAAATATTTCTGTGGCGCATAGTTTTGCGTGCGCCACAGAAAGTTTGGAATTCTGTGGCGCACGATGGCGCACGAAAACCACATGCGCTATATGCGCCACAGAAATGTGTATTTCTGTGGCGCATGTTGGATGTGCGCCACAGAAATACACATTTCTGTGGCGCATATAGCTATATGCGCCACAAAAGTTTCAAAAGGAAATTCAAAATTTTCAAAAAATCCAGAAAACCTCAAAAAATCCAAAAAATTCAACAGATCCATCATCTCAACACTAGTAGGAAAACAACTATAGATAGAATCACTTTTTGCGGCACACCAAATAGCCATGCGTCACAAAAATATTTCTGTGGCGCATAGTTTTGCGTGCGCCACAGAAAGTTTGGAATTCTGTGGCGCACAAAAACCACATGCGCCACAGAAATGTATTTCTGTGGCGCATGTTGGATGTGCGCCACAGAAATGTGTATTTCTATGGCGCATATTGCTATATGCGCCACAGAAATGTGTCATATAGCAATATGCGCCACAGAAATACACATTTCTATGGCTCAACAAATCCAAAAAATTCGAAAATTTAAGAAAAAATGTAATTTTTTAAAAATGACAAAAAAATTCAAAAAAAATAAAAAATTCGAGGTTTTTTTTACTTCTCATGCATGCCTACCCCCCGGATCGCCTTTTTAGTTTTGTAGCCATAAAAGAAAATGATAAAATCTTTAAAAAATAAAATCCTTTGAGATGTAGTTAGGTTTTAGTGTCTAGTTGGTATAGAAATTTTGAAATATGAATTTTGACCTTTTTTGCAAAAAACAGAAGAATTTTTTTTAAAACGGCCATAACTTTTGCATACGACGTCGAAAAAATGCGTTTAATATATTAAAAAAAACCTTCAGCAAATTTTCAGATTGCTTAGTTCCCACAGAATTACATTTACCCGGTCAAACTTCAGCAAATTTTCCGCAGAAAAAACAACGTGTGACAGTCCCATTTCTTTTGGAGGTACTAACATTCTATCCCAAATCGTTATCATGTGTCTTGGTCCTGACAGAAGAGGGGAGTACTAGTCAGCACTAGCATGATAGTAACATTTTGGCTTTGAATAGTGATCGTTCTTCAGGACCTTGCAGTTAACTACCTTGCGTATTGGACGGGGCAGCCGACCAAGTGACCAACTATACGACAAGGTAGTGCATACCAGAAAATGGCGCTTGTACATTTTTTTTTGAGAGTACGCAATTGCGTACCTGAATGCGCTTGTACATTGACGCGCCACAGTTGATTGAAACATCTTTGCATCAAAGCCAAAAAGGAAGTTGAAAAGAGCTTGTCTGTCTGCCAAAGAAAGTGAATCGGATAATCCGATCCAGCCGTGCTCGGATTATCCGATCTCGAGGAATTTCGAGATTTCGGCTAAGGACTTAAAGGACCCAGTTTTGTGGCTCTCTAGAGGTAGTCGGATTATCCGATCCAGTCTGTATCTGATTATCCGATTGTCGGAATATCCGATGCTCACTTGTATCGGATTATCCGACTCCCCTGTCTGAAACGGCTACTTTTCTTGGAGGGGTATAAAAACCCCTCCATCTACCTCCAGCAAGTCAGCTCGCCCAAAATCAGTTGACCTCCATTGCTGCAAGCTCAAAACCTCGATTACTCCCAATCCCTTCACTCAAACTCATTGATCTTTGGAGGATTGAATGAGAAGGCCCGGATCTACATCTTCACCAAGCCGGTTTACATTTCCCCCTCATTCACTTGAGGGACCCTTTGCTAGGATTTTCATTGGGAAAACCTAGCTCATTATTGTACTTACTTGATTGTCTTTGTGACAGATTGTAGCTATTTGGGAGCCCCCAATCCAATTGTGGGTTGTGCCCCGGATCGTTGTTGTAAAGGCTCCGGAATCCGCCTTTAAGGTTTCCGATAGTGGAAGGTGAACCAAACCTTTGTGGTGCGGTTCATCGAAGAAGAAGGTGAAGCCTTTGTGGCTGTTGAGTTGGCCTTTGTGGTAGCTCACACCTCTCCAACGAGACGTACTCCCCTAAAAAGGAGGAACTCGGGAATACATCTGTGTCTCCGCGTGCTTTCACCTTTGGTTACCTCTATCCTTGTTTACCGTCTTTACTTCATGTATCTTGCTTAGTTGCTAGCTTGTCATATAGGTAAATTCACCGTAGTTGCATATCTAGAGAATTTACCTTTTGTGTCAAGCCTAATTTGAAAAAGTACTAAAATTTAAGTAGCACCTATTCACCCCCCCCTCTAGGTGTCATATGATCCTTTCAATTGGTATCAGAGCAAGGTTCTCTTGTTGGGCTTAACCGCCTAAGAGAAGTATGATAGGTGTAGATGATCCCGCGAAGGACCAAGCCACTCCGGCATCCATGGCCGATCTCAAAATGATGGAGACATCATTGAAATCGTCCATGGATACCCAATTTGCTGAGATGCGTGACTTGCTAATGAAACTCACAAGTGGCAAGGTTCCTTCGGAGACCATCCCTATAGAGGACCCCCTTTCTTCCGAGACGGGTGATTCCGATAAGGAAAAGGGGGAAAAGAATGGGGATGAAGATAAAGAAACCGACCTTAAGAAATCTCCTCCATCCATAACCAAGCCCATATGTGGGAAGCCTGAGTATCATGAGGTCTCTCATTTGTACTCTCCGACCCACCTGTCCCTCATCCTCGCATAAACCCTTTAGGTCCTCCACCTAAGCTTAATGCTTTAGCTTTTACTAGTTGGCAACACTCAATGAGATCTCATGTCAACAGTGCCTCTATCGAGCTTTGGAGGATCATGCAAGCGGGATACAAGGTCGTGGATCCAAACAACTTGACAAGGAGAGAGGTGGTTGATGCTCAACTCAATGCCACCGCTCTACACATGCTTGAACTTGCCATTGGTGAAAAGGATATTCATCACATACAACATCTCACCACCGCCAAAGAAGCTTGGGATTGTCTCTCCGAGGCATTCCTTGGAAATGAGAGCATGAAGAGGAATATATTTGATGCTTTGAACAATGAAGCCGAAGGCTTCTACATGCTTGAGGGTGAAACTCATGAAGAGATGTATGGAAGACTCAAGACGCTTGCCCAAGCCTTTTATGATGTTGGGGCAAAGTATGCGGATGATGCTTGGGTCAAAAGGAAGTATGTGAATGCTCTCATGCCATTCGAGCCCGTTGACTTGAAGGCCATACAAGGAAGACACAACTACCTTAAAATGACCGCTAATGAAGTTATGCAAGAGATATCACCCTTGTAAATGTCATGCTTGTCGAGTCCCTCGGTTACAATCTTATGTCCGTTCGTGCACTTAATAAGATGAACTTTGATGTCCATTTTACTATTGATATGGTGGTACTCTTGAGAAGCAAGACTCTAAAGGTCATGTTCGTTGGGTATGTTGAAAATGAGTTGTTTGTGGTGGACTTTTTGGGGTCAACCAACACTCAAGCAATATGCCTATTCGGAAAGGCCGACGTGGGGTGGTTGTGGCATCGCCGCTTGTCCCATGTCAACATGAGAACTTTGCAAAGTCTCCACAAGGGTGGCCACATTCTTGGACTAAAAGACAATGTTTTTTTTTCTAGAGATCGTCTTTGTAGGGCTTGTGTTGAAGGAAAGATGCATGATTCTCCCCATCCAAGCAATACCATCATTTCATCAAAGAGGATATTGGAACTTCTTCATGTTGATCTCTTTGGTGCCGTCTCTCAACCTAGTCTTGGTGGGAAGAAATATTGCTTGGTGATTGTTGATGACCATTCAAGATTTACTTGGGTTTATTTCTTCAAGACAAAGGATGAGACCCAACAAGCCGTTACCGACTTTTCCAATGAAGTTCAACGCCAACACAATGTCCCTATCTTGGCCATTAGGAGTGACAATGGCTCCGAGTTCAAGAACTACACCCTAATGAGTTTCTTAGTGAAGAGGGGATTCATCATCAATATTCCCCTGCATATACCCCTCAACAAAATGGTGTAGCCGAAAGGAAGAACCGGACCCTCATGGATATGGCAAGGTCTATGTTGGCGGAGTTTAAATCTCCACTCTTCTTGTGGGCCAAGGCCATCTCCACGGCGTGTCATTCATCAAACCGGTTATTCTTTCGCAAAGGCAAGAAGTTTACACCTTATGAGATGCTCACCGGCAACAATCCCAATGTCTCCTACTACCGAGTATTTGGTTGTTAGTGTTTCTATAAGATCAAAGGTGTTTGTTTGTCTAAATTTGAATCTAAAGCTTTAGAGGGTGTTTTTGTTGGCTACGGTGCCGCATCTCACACCTATAGAGTCTATGACAAAACCTCCGGGAAAGTCTCGGTGAGGACCTTGTCGATAAATGATTGCACCCTCTCCGACGATGTCGCGGTCGCAAGGGCCGCCTTTGCCCCCAGTTTCACCTTCGGTGGCGACGTCGGGTTCCTCGTCCTAGTCCTCTTCGATCTACGTTGCTCATTGTAGGCAACATCTGCTGCTCTGGTGCGCTGATCTTTCAATGCGTTAGCACGGCAACTTTTTGACCGTCTACATGGCTCCTGTGAGGGAGGGATGGTGATAGTGGCACGCCTTCGTCTCGCTCTATTTCTTGTAGTCCGCTAGGTGGTCAAGGACTTCTTTGTAAAATTTATTACTTCTAAAGATCATTGTATTGCCGATGATTATGATTAATACATCAGAGGACCTTTTCGCAAAAAAGCCAAAAAGTCTTCGCTGAGAAAAACATTTTCATCGTAGTCGGTAGTACGTGTTACTTGCATCAAACATGCAAAATTTGAAGAAACGCCTGGAATGAGATTACTGACAGCAGATAGTACAACCCAAAGTTCAAAAGGCATGCAGTTTTTTTTTTGAATTTTCACCGGGGGGGAGTAAATCCCCAGCTGAATATATTTTCAAAGTTGCCTTGAGGCTTTGCAACCTCTACAAGATAGGTTCAAATGAACCATAGCACACGGGGATTACAAGGGGAGAGATAAAGGAAAACACACACACGATGAGAGGGAGCGGCAAGAACCACCATGAGGCACAAGAAGAAGAGGGGTGTTGTCGAGGGATCACAATACCAAGATTCAACAAATAGCCTAGCGCACCGCACCGGCGTGCGTATCGAATCCCACGGCACAACTCAGGAGCATCCACAATCAACGAGTGCCAAAGCCTAGCACCTAGCACGAACCTTGACTGGGAGCTCCGCCATGAGAAGACGAGACGACAAGCAGGTTGGGGAGGCATCAATTGCGTCGTCATTGAGCAAAGGTGAACTGAGACACCACCAAGAGCCCGAAGCTCGCCACACTGCACGGCCACCATGGGAGGGTCTTGGGCAAGCAAAACCAAGTGACCGAGATCACGCGAAGACCTGCCAAAGAGGGACAACAAACCACCATCGGCCCCAAGCTGGCTGCACCGACACCACCAAAACTCAACACCGCCAGCACACGCCGCAACAGAAACCATACTCAAGGTTTCCAAGATGACGCCTCCAAGGCTGCAGAGACAACACCATCATCCGAGCCGGCAAGCCGGCTCTAAGGTTTTCACCCAGAGACCACTCGAGTACTGTAGGTGCCGGAGCTCCACAGCGGCACCTCCAGCGAGGAGACGGTGTCCAAGAACACCGCTATCGCCGGCATCGACAAGTCGATGCAGGGTTCTCACCCGAAGTTTGAGCATTTACCTACAGAAAGGAGGGTTGGACACCACCAGCCGACACCGTCAACCACACCATGCGGAAACCAGCCACGGCCAACCACCAGAACAAGCTGTAGAACCTCCAGGGTGCCGGACGCAGCGCCAGCCACCGTCCCCCGCCGAGCACCATGCTGGCGGAAGCAGAGTAGCGCTGCCTAAGGCCCAGACCACATGGTCCGGGCTGCATCCCTGCGACCAGCGCCACCACGCCACAAGAGCGCCGGCGCGCGGCTGCCGAGGGAGGACCGAGAGCCGCAGCACCAGAGATGGAGCGCCCGGCCCATCCAGGCCCAGATCGGGCCAAACAACGGGCCGCGGCCAGCGTGAGCACCACCGCGACGACCCACCGCCACCCGCACAGGCCCACCGCCGCACGTCGCGCCACGCCACCGGCCGAGCCCGCAGAGCCCGCCGGGAGGAGCAGGCGCGCCGGCGAACCGCCAAGACCCGCCGAGTCCCGCCGCCAAGGGACACCAGGGGCCGCGAGAAGTCGCCCCGCCGCCACCGTCGGCCGCCCGAGCTACGCCCGGCGGCTTCCTCCGGCGGCGGCGCGAGCACGGGAGTGGGTGGCGGCGGCTGGAGCTAGGGTTTGGAGGTCGCCCGAGTCGCCCTTGGCGAGAGCGACGCGGGAGAGCAGCTTGTAGGTCTCGTTGGGTGTGACTTGTCCCTTCGCCTCTGATCGCATGCAGTTTTTCTTTCCCTTGTGCATAACTAATTATTTCTATATATACTGATACATCCAGGAGTACTCCTTTTCCTACTGCTTTTTCCTTTTTTTTTTGAATAGGGGAAGGCCCAAAAGGGCCTAGAAGCTTCCATTACTCAGCGGTGGAGTACATTTTACAAATAAGCCCAACAGAAAAAAATAAAATTACAACACAGGGCATGCTTTTTGCACTGAAGACCTCAGAAGAAAAAGAAAAAGCGATCAGGTCCAGCTCCTTCTCCACCGATCTGTCGAGGATGGCGCAGCCGAACGTATCACCGCCGGGGACGAACCACTTGGGGTGAGACGTCGGGAGCTCGCTGCACCAGAGCCACAGGGCCTCCGCAATGGCACCACGGCCTGGAGGTTGATATTCACCTTGCATCGCCCGCCGGAAAAAGCCGTCGCCGACGAAGAAGGGTTGGAGGGGTCGCCATTCGACCATTAGAGTTGGCAGCCAGCTATGTGCTGCCATGGATGGCCTCCCAAAACCTTCTTCCGAGCACCCCTGGTGCAGAGCCAGAGTCCAGACAGCAGGAGGACTGAGCTCACCCTCCATCTCGCCACCATGGCGAGGAACAAGAGAGGAACCCAATCCTTTGCCGTGGTCACTGAATCTGCAAATGAACCCAATCTTCCGCCTCTTGTCCGTATGCACAAATCCACCATCGAACTCCAGAAACCCGCCACGATTCGGAGGAGGCAGATCGAGATAGAAGTAGCTGGCAGAGAAGATCAGGGGCCCAACCTTTATGAAGAAGCCGCCAGTACTCCGCGTCGTCGCCGCTTTTGATTCCCACCATGGGAACACCGCCGCGAAGAGCAGAAGAACAGCGAAGAGGCAGGGCTGGTCGGGTCGCCCCATCTCCCTGCGCACCTTATTAGGAGGGATGCGAGTTTCCTTCTTCCTCCCTTGCGACCTCGCTTGCCACCGGCGAGATGCAGCGAGATAGTCAGAATCCACGACGCGGCGGATCTGGCCGCCGAGATCCGCCGTCCTACCCTCATACGCCATATAGGCACACGCCCTAAGGGCAAAACCTAGAACTAGACCTACTGCTACTATATACAGAAAGCCACGCGCACCTCCCTCTTCACTACTCCGGCCGGCGGCGCCAGCGGCGGAGGAGATCAGAGATCGGGCCGGGCAGGAGGAGAAAACGAAGACGACTCTCAAAGGGGGCGAGGTGGGAAGAGAGAACTGGCCAGTACTGCTTCTTCCTAAAATGGAAAATATAGAGCAAGCTCATTTACTGTCAGCTGACAAACACATGGTACATGTCTGTTTAACCATCTTAAATTACCACAGTTATAATAGGCTGAAGAAATTACACTCGCAGAAAGTAGCTCCAGAAGAATGAAGGGACATTCCGTTCATACATCGAAAACTTCCCGTCATCCTGTACCATTACCATTCTCGTATTCTCACGTTCCGTTCCATGATTTCCATCCTTTAGAAACGGAATGCCCACTATTATCCACACCTTGGGCAGTTTCCAGAGGGATGTCCTGGGTCACCGTGCGGGTCGTCTGTTACGATGGTGAAATGTCAGGCCAAGAGAACAGTAGAAAACAGTAGAAATATTGTGTAAAAACTGTATGGTTACTGGGCAGGAAACTACATGTCCCGGGCGAACCACGAGCAGAATAAGGCATGTCGACAGAATCACCGAATGGACGCATAGGTTGAGGCAAAGTAACGGCGCTGCCGCAGATGAATGACAGTATGAGGATGGTAATCAATCGAATCAGAAAACAGTAAGTCTTAGGTAACATTATTCCTGAACAGGGGTGAGCTCTGTGCTTTCTAGACGGCAAAACCGTTAGCAGCGAGATGGCATACTGGGAATCGCAATGCTCCAGCAGCATCTATCTATATATAGCGCTCTAGTGAGAACGGAATTCTGACAACGCGCTTCCAGGAGTTGACCTGGAATTGACTAGGAATTTGTGGCACTGGAAACTTGCACCAAGAGATGACCCATCCAACTGGCCGCTTCTTCTATAAATGCAGCAGATAAACCATGACTCAGTGCATCGTCCATTGGAGCTGTATACCATAGTAGGTGATAAAAGTATGTCTCCTGTGGGAACTCTTAGTTCCTCAATGAGACTGTCTCTAATCCTTCTACTGTCATTATGTGCTACAGCTCTCCACAACGATTCTAGTACCGACTTGCAAGCCCTCCGTTGCCTTAAACTCCATCTCCCCAGTTCTGCTGGACTCCTTTCCTCATGGAAGAATGATTCCCTCCAATTCTGCGGTTGGTCCGGTGTTACTTGCAGCAAGAGTCACACATCTCGTGTTCTTGCACTGGACCTCGAGTCGCTCCACCTTAATGGCCAAATACCTCCTTGCATTGCCAATCTCACTTTTCTCGCAAGAATCCACCTCCCAAACAACCAACTTAGTGGTCCGATTCCGGCTGAACTTGGCCTACTAAATAGGTTACAGTATCTTAACCTCAGCTCAAATAACCTTAGTGGCATGATTCCGAACACTATATCTTCATGTTCTCGCCTTCGAGTTATCGATCTTGGGAGTAACTCCATCGGCGGTGAGATCCCACCAAACCTAGGCCAATGTTCACATATCCAGCAGCTCAACTTGGGTCACAATATGCTCAGTGGAGGCATCCCAGAAGGGTTGGGGACGCTCAGAAACCTGTCAGTTTTGCGTCTTGCTGGGAATACTCTGACGGGCAATATTCCCCTTTCACTTGGAAACAGTCTTTCTCTTCACTCTGTTTATCTCACGGGAAATAGGCTCACAGGACCTATCCCGTGGCTCCTAGCTAATAGCTCATCACTTCAATTTTTGGTCTTGGCAAACAATTACCTTGGTGGAGAGATTCCCCCCGCACTATTTAAGGCTAATTTTTTTTAAATAATACACGAAAATTATTTAATTATGGAAATATTACGCAAATTTTTTTTTTTCAAAAATAGAATCCAGTCGGTGTTGGTGAGGACGACAGGTGCCTATCGTTGTTGGCGAAGACGAGTACATGCCTGTCGTTGTTGGCGAAGACGACTACACGCTAGTCGTTGTTAGCGAAGCCGACAAGGCCCACCACTGCATGGCCAGAGACGCAATCATGCTGCCACCGCCTGTCGTCGTCGCCAACACCGATTAGGTGGGGCCAGTCGGCTTCAGCGACACCGAGTACGAGCTAATCGTTCTTAGCAACACCGAGTACGAGCTAATCGTTCTCGGCAACACCGAGTACGAGCTTGTACGTACTGCATGCAGCCTGCATGCATGCATGGACGGCCTTGTCGGCGTTGCCAACAACGACAAGCACTAATCGGCTTTGCCAAAACCGATTAGTACCAGTCGGCTTCGGCGCGACCGACTGGATAATATTTTTGAATTTTTTTTTTGCGTAATATTTCCGGAATTAAATAATTTTCGTGTATTATTTAAAAAAAATTAGCCACTATTTAATAGCACATCACTTCAAGTCTTTGTCCCTGGAAACAAACTACTTTACTGGGTCCATACCTGTTCTTCCAAATATTAAATCGCCCTTGCAGTATCTTATCTTGACATCAAATAATCTTTCAGGCACAATACCTTCTACCTTAGGGAACTTTTCTTCCCTTTGCTGGCTCTTGCTTGGAGGGAATAGTTTTCAAGGTAGCATCCCAGTGAATATTGGTAAACTTCCCAACCTACAAGTATTAGACCTGACTAACAACTTCTTATCTGGTAGTGTCCCAGCCACTGTCTACAACATGTCAACACTCACATACCTTGGTGTGGCTGCAAATATTCTAGGAGGGGAAATTCCATATAACATTGGATATTCTCTTCCAAGCATCCAGAATTTGATTCTGGAAAGGAACAGATTCCAAGGCCAAATCCCCACTTCACTAGCCAATACAACAAATCTTCAAGAGATTAATCTCGGTAACAATGCATTCCATGGTATTGTGCCTTCTCTTGGGACTCTTCCCAACTTGACCAATCTGAATCTAGCGGAGAATCAGCTCGAAGCAGGAGATTGGTCTTTCTTATCCTCATTGACAAATTGCACCAAGCTAGTGGAATTATACTTGGATGTGAACATCCTTCAAGGAGTTTTGCCAAATTCGATTGCGGGCCTTTCAAAGAGCTTAGAGGTATTGTTATTGATAGATAATAAAATATCTGGCACTATACCACAGGAGATAGAGCACCTCACAAGCCTCAAACTTCTTTACATGGACAAAAATATGCTTAGTGGAAATATTCCTGAATCACTTGGAAATCTTCAGAACTTGTTTATCCTCAGCTTATCCCAGAATAACCTTTCAGGACAAATTCCGCTTTCAGTTGGCAGTCTAAGTCAACTGAGTGAGCTATATTTACAGGAAAATAGTTTGACTGGTCCAATCCCAGGAGTTTTAGGAGACTGCAAAAGATTGGACATACTGAACCTCTCTTGTAACGCCTTGGATGGTTCCATACCAAAGGAGCTCTTTACTCTTTCTATCCTTTCTGAAGGTTTGGACCTGTCTCACAACCAACTCTCTGGACAAATACCACCAGAGATTGGCGGCTTGATTAATCTCGGTCCTCTGAATATTTCAAATAACCAGTTGTCCGGACAAATACCCTCCACTCTAGGTGAGTGTGTCCACTTGGAGTCGCTACACTTGGAGGGTAACATTCTTCATGGGAGAATTCCTCCGTCTTTCATGAATTTGAGAGGTATCATTGTGATGGATCTATCTCGAAACAACTTCTCCGGTGAAATCCCTGACTTCTTTGAATCCTTTAGTTCCATCAAGCTTCTGAATTTGTCCTTCAACAACTTTGAGGGAACAGTACCACCAGGTGGAATTTTTCAGAATGGAAGTGAGGTGTTCATTCAAGGGAACAAGAAGTTATGTGTAAACACCCCACTTTGCAATACAGAGACCTCCAAACAAAAGCACGCCTCAAAGATTCTGAAGATAGTAGGATTTAGTGCTCTCTCTTTGGTCTTGGTATCATCCTTCGCCGTCATTCTTTTGAAGAAGAGAAAGAATTTCCATCAAACAGCTCATCCATCCTGCAAGGGCTTGAAGAAGTTCACGTATGCTGATTTAGTGAAAGCAACAGACTGTTTCTCCTTAACGAGCTTGGTTGGTTCCGGAAAATATGGGGAAGTGTATAAAGGCTGGTCTGAAGCAGATGCAGTAGCTATCAAAGTTTTCAAACTTGATCAACTCGGAGCACCAAAAAGCTTCATCAACGAGTGTGAAGCCTTGAGAAACACACGTCATCGGAATCTTGTGAGAGTGATTTCTGTATGCTCAACATTTGATGCAACAGGACATGAGTTCAAAGCTCTAGATCTTGAATACATGGTTAATGGCAACCTTGAAAGTTGGCTCCATCCAACACTCCACGGGCATCATCTGAGAATGCCATTGTGTTTGGGTTCAAGAATAGTAATAGCAGTGGACATAGCAGCTGCTTTGGATTACCTTCATAACAACTGCATGCCTCCTATGGCACACTGTGATCTGAAGCCTAGCAATGTCCTTCTCGATGATGTCATGGGCGCATGTGTTGGCGACTTCGGGTTAGCTAAGTTCCTACACGGTGATTCATCTTCGAGAATTGATGGTTCTACAAGCTTAGTGGGGCCAAGAGGAACAGTTGGATACATTGCACCAGGTAACAATTTCTCAATAGAATATAGTGTTTTGTTCTGTGAGGACAAGAAACTACTCCCTCCGGTCAATAAAAAGTGTCGCAGTAAAGCTATTGATTTGTGCTAGGCAAGTTCATTTCTCACGACACTTTTTATGGATCGGGGGAGTATATTTTTGGAGAATATCTTATATGCTCTACTGGATATGAGATTTCTAGTTTTTCTCCTAGATATCCTTTGATTCTTGTGCTCCAATCCTATTGTGTTAATTAACTGTTTTAATAACTATACTTACCGCAGAATATGGTATTGGGAGCAAAATCTCCACGGAAGGTGATGTTTACAGCTATGGAGTCATCATCTTAGAAATGCTCACAGGGAAGCGTCCAACCGATGAGATGTTTAAAGATGGCCTGAGCCGTTACAAATTTGTGGAAAAATCATTTCCTGAAAAGATTTGCGAGATTCTAGATCCTAGAATCGATCCCTATCATGGGAACCAAGATGAAGCAGGAAGTACTCTAGACCAAGAAAATCATCAAATGGCTGGAACAATTAGCTGCATCATTGAGCTCGCTAAACTTGGGCTCTTATGCGCTGCGGAGACACCTAAAGACCGTCCAGAAATGCAAGATGTTTACATTATAGCCACCGCAATCAAAGAAGCATTTTCAGAACTGCAGGGCTGAGAAAAGTACAAGTGTTTCCATTGCTCACACCGACACACATTGCTGGTGCATGATGGCTACACCTAGTTTGCTTCACACGAGGCTGTATTTTTTCTTTGATTGAACTCGTGTATGTTGTGAATTATCTTCCTTTTTACTAGTAAATCTATGTTTGTGGTGTTACTAGTGTAGCAAAGTGTGGTTCAACATAAATTAAATAAAATTCAGCATGGGAATTGTCTTCCATTTTACTAGTAAATATATGTTTGTGGTCTAGAACGTGCTTGCACAGCAACAAAATGGTATCCTGCAGGAGGTTGGGTGAAGGAATCTTCCTCCTTTCCAGATAGCCGTATGACAAGTTTACTCCATCACGGATCGAGTTTCACCTCCGCAGTATCTTCCTCTCGGCGACCTGCCGTGTGCTAGGTGAAGGAATCTACCACATTACAAGATATCTCTTGAAATCACCCCAATCCTAGACCTTCGCTTCTTTCTAATCTTTGCAGTAGCAGAGGAAATGAAGAATCACCCCAATCCTAGACCTTCGCTTCTTTCCAATCTTTGCAGTAGCAGAGGAAATGAAGAAGCAACGTGTTCCATAATCCATAGGCACCAAGCAAGCAGAGCAACGTACAGAGCCCGGTGAAGGAGCTACGCGGCACCGATACAGATACGTGTATCGGTATCGGGCCGATACGGATACGGGGATACGAGATTTTGAAAATGCGCCGATACGAGGATACGTTTTGATATTTTTGTAAATCTAAACAAATATATTTAGTAGCTATAAACTACACTACTACAGAAGAATAGCAGATTACCTACTTCTCGTTTAGCCATCTCAACCTCTCTTCTAAGAGCGGTCAAAATATCAACAGTGACATTCTTACATGGAGTGATCTGATTTGTCCCTGATTTCAGCAAATGAGATTGCACTCTCGAATAGCTAGAGGTTCCTACACGACCACAATAGTTGCATTTCCATTTGGTATTACCCCCACATGTTTGTTTCTCTAAAACTATAACATGACGCCATAGTGGTGTCTTAAGATTCGTAGTTTCCTGGTCATCTGCCATTATACTGCAATCTACAAGAAAAGACCAGAGGAAATCAGCCGGAGAAGGAGAGAGAGGGAACGACTGCACCGGACAAAGAGCAAGAAGAGGAAGAGCCGAAGAGAGAGAAAGGGTGTACCTTGCTCTTGCTGGCGACGGGGAGGCGGGAGCTGCTGGGGACTTGCTGCAGTACTTGGTCAGTTGGTCGCCGGACGGCCGGAGACGGATGGCTGGGTCGCCGCCGGCAGGGTCGCCGGCTGCTCGATCTGGCCGGCCGATAGAGGCGGCTAGGTCAGGGACGCGGTCTTGGTCGGGGGAGGGAGTGAAAATGACCGGGATGGATTAGGGCATCGTGAGTTATCTGGGCTGGAGGTATCCGTTTTTGGGCCGATACGTGTCCAAAACGTATCCAACATTTTTTTAAAGGGTTTAATTACGGATACCTCGCCGGTACGTATCGAACTGGTGTCCGATTGGAATCCGTATCAGGTACGGTATCCGACACGGACATGACCTACAGGCCACGTATCCATGCTGCGTAGTGAAGGAGTCATCGGAATGTCAAAGTCCACCCGGAATCAGCCGGAATACGACATTTCAATGTAGATTCTCAACAAAGGCATTTCAATGTAGATACCAAGAAGCCTCGTATTCGCAAAAAAAGTGCAACAGCTTCCTACCAATCCATAAGGGAGCACACCAGAATCAGAATGAGATGTTTTCTCCAAATTCACAGCAGTAATTGGCATATAATTCTCGTAAACAGATAGAAAAAGTAGTACTCACTGCGTGAGCATCCCAGTGCGGAACGGCGAGCAGTCGCCAGTCGGTGATGCAGAGGTGTACAGCAGGGTGCCGACCATGAGCACACCAAGCCCAGGGAACACGGCACTGTCCACGACTAGGGTTCCGGAAGCCGCCATCGTCGCGCTACGAGCTTGCCGCGAGACGAAGGGAGCAGCGGAGGGCGTGGAGGTTGCATTTGGAGACAGACTCCGGTGGGTCGGAGGAGCAGCGGAGAGTGCCGCCGGCAACCGCCGCATTTCCGCGCAGGTCGGCGGAAGGAACGAATCGCGCGGCGGCGATGGCCTAGCTTCATCAGCCCATATTGTGACGGTTCAGTCAGCCCGTTGAGCAGCCCACAGCAATTCAGTTGGTACCGAGAATAGGCCCATCAATAAAAAAGGAACAACTTCTAGAATGAAATCAAAGTTGCAAATATCTTTTTGAAAAACTTCCCACTATTTATGAAAAACATAGATACGTGCAGAAGATCATAAAAGTGTCACGTTTTTGTTTCTTTGCACAAGCATTGCCTTGTTTTATTGCGCTTTTAAAATCCCCGGAGCAGTATTCCACCAGTGGGGCGTGGCTCATGCATCTCCAAGGGCATGTCTAAAATGTTGTTCACATTTTCTGAAATCTTGTCCATTCAAGGAAGCGGTGGACAAATGAGGTCGGACATTTTACCATGGTACTATGTTCCTCATTTGTCCACTTTCTTTATCCATTTCATACAATTTCTTCTCTATTAAAAAATATTTAACTATATGTTTGACGTTTTTTGTCATACAAGTAATTCATAGATTAATATTCTGTCATATAAAATTCATAAACAATTCAAAATCATATTGGCAAATGACATAGTTCAAATTTGAATTCAATGTTCATCCATATGAAGCACCAAGAGAAGTGAATTTGCATGTTCACACAAATTTCAATTTGCAGATACACCAAAAATTTAAATCTGCAAAAGCCATCCTTCCTTGACCGTGGTTCGTGGTGGAGGACGCTGAGCACGAGGAGGTGCTCGTTTGTTTCAAGACATGCGGCTACACCCACATCATGGTCGACATCTTTGACAACATCGAGCATGTGGATGATGACCAGTGTGTCGAGTCCTAGATGGTGTAGGACGATGAGCAGTGCATCCTAGGTTAGTCTTTGAATGTTATATTCAATATGTTGTCTATCCACTCAGTCATTTATTTATATATGAAATGGCAACTGAAAATCAGTAGTAGTCGTGTTGACTACGGGCGCGAACTGCTGACATGAAGGAGACGCCGCAGGTCGGTAGTTGCCGCCGAAGACAAGGGTGCCGCCTACGACCGTGAAGGCATCAAGATACGAGCGCAGTCCACCGCCACTGAGATTGCGCAAGGTAGAGGTAACCGACATATGCATGTTCAATAAAAATCAATCCCTAGCAACACGACCATATTGGCTAGTCTAAATATTTTAGAACCAACCTGTAGTTGGATGGTTAGGAGGGTGGTTGTACCCCCAGCCCACCAGAGTTTAAACCCCAAGTTTGACGATGGTGTTTCTCATTTAGGTGGAATATTCTTCAGTGAGAGGCGACCACAAGTACAAGTACAAAACCTCACATTAGAGCCGGCCCCAGAGAGTCACATCAGCCGGTTATCATGACCGTCTCTAGGCGTGGGTCTCTAATATACGCTTCATTAGAGCCGGTTCCCTGGAGCCGGCTGTAATGACCTCAGCACCTCAGACGGCCAGGAAAAACAACCGTCTCCAATAACCAAACCATCAGAGACGACCGTGATTAGCAGACGTCTGTAATGCTTATACATTAGAGCCGGCTACAATTGGTGGCCGTCGTTAGGATGCGGACGGTCCGAGTTTTCTCTCGGACCGTAACAGCTGCTATTTGGTCAATATGCGTGTGCTCCGGGATTATTTCCGGGGGTTCCGAGTTTTTCATATTGGTCAACAGTGCTACATAATTCTTTTTTTTTCATCATTGCATCAACAAAACCTCAACCAGGCAGAGATCACATATAACTAAGTCATGCCAACAACTAGCATATGCATATATATTACATAACATGTCTCCAACCGAAATTTGTGCCAATTACCAAAGTATCCCAAATCAGATAAGTGTTCACCATACCCCCAACCTTAACAAGTTAGAATGAGTTCTATATGAGCTGGAACTCAATCATGACCTCCAAGCTGAGGACATTGGTCTTTCTAAGAATGATCAAAACAGGTTGATCAATCACAAAATTCTTGCCTTCCATGATGTTCTCCCACCCTAGCTTGTCGAGGTCAATGCGGCCATCGGTTCTCTTGTTGTACGTGATGCTGACGGCTGCCCCTGCTGCTCCAAGTCACAGTCCAGCATTGCCCTCAGCCGGTATGCCAGCCTCTTCTGCTATCACCTTAGGTAGTTTCTGTGCATGAAAGATAACATAACTATGTCATTTTTCGATAAAGACATAGCTATATACGGCCGACAGAGGTGGTTCATGATTCTTTAATATCAACATAGGAAATTAAAGAGGCATGAAAGAGGCTGTCTTTTGGGTACATACCATATCATGTGTGTTCAAATTAGTGCTCATGAAGCGAGTCACAAATAGAACTCCAACATAGGCTCCTACGGGAAGAAATTCAACGAGGATTCTCATGCTTGTTGAGACAAACTCTTTGGGCAACTATGATTCTGTCTTCGTCGTCAATGTGATCTTCAGAACTATCCGAATCTTCATCGGTACTGTCAGAAATCTTGTCACTGTCCTCTTCGTCGTTGCCCCTGTGTATGATGACATGGGATATACTGGGATGAGGTGTCAAGGTAAACACTAGCATATCTCCCTCGAAGATCTTGTTCTTGGTGATGAACTGTTCCCATTGTTCGCCGTGCAAGCGGGTCTTGCTCCGACCTTTTGCTAGATGAATGTTGTACGTGCTCCCAAGGGCACGAAACAACACACGCTCGCCCACTAACTCGTTGACCGCTAGCCGAGCTGTGCATGGTACAATCTATGTTCAACAAAAACAAAAAGAAACATAGAAATCATATGTTAAAATAAAAACAGAAAACACAAATTATATGTGTATTCAGAAGCCTTGTTTTCTTACCACACACTTGCGGTGACACTCTTGCACACGAATACTGAATGAGGAACCAGTATAGTTCCTGCGTGTGCAATTATTCTTGCATATATGGCATGGCATATCCTTTTCATTAAGTTAAGAAAAAGTATAAGTTAGAAAATGTGCATATATAGAATATAGTAGCATGAGTAGTCATTTCTTTGACTTAGTATAGCTAGCATATGCATATATATATTGACAGATTTTGGTTCTCATAGTCAGTGTTAGGTTCACTTATTTGTCATTCCAGAAAGATAACTAATGAGAACTAACTATAACTCTATAATTTAGTAGCTACAAAGTAGAAACTTTGCCTAATCTCTGGATGAAGGAGGAGGACCAAATCTTACCTCATGGTCATGGACCTGGTGGAGAGCGTAACGGGGCGCCATTCTAGGGTAGTCATTGATTAACTATTTATAGATGCATCAATCATAAGTTTAAAAAGATCAATTTTAGAGAGATAACTCTAGAATTAAAAACTGGATGAAGGAGGAGGACCAAATCTTACCTCACGGACCTGGTGGAGAGGGCAACGGGGAGGGGCCACCATGCTAGGGATTTGCAGCGGCGGCGAGGCTATGGACTTGCAGCGGGCGGCGAATCTAGGGATTTGCAGGGCGGCGATGGTATGGAAGAAGGCTGCAGATTTGCAGCGTCGGCGAGGCTACGGATTGCAGGGCAGCGATGGATTGGAGGAGGGCGATGATACGTCTCAAACGTATCTATAATTTTTTATTGTTCCATGCTTTTTATATAACATTGCCACATGTTTTTATAATGTTTTTATATCATTTTGGCATGATTTATGGAACTAACTGATGCGTCTCAAACGTATCTATAATTTTTGATTGTTCCATACTTGTTATATAACATTGCCACATGTTTTTATAATGTTTTTATATCATTTTGGCATATTTATGGAACTAACCTATTGACAAGATGCCCAGTGCCAGTTCCTGTTTTCTGCTGTCTTTTTGTTTCAGAAAAGCGAGTCGGGAATTTTCTCGAATTGGCTGAAAATTTAATGGAATTATTTTTACATGGAAACAAAGTCAGCGCCCGAAGGAGACCTGCAGGGGGGCCCCACAGGCCCCAGACGACCCCCAGGCGCAGTCAACCCCTTGACCACGGCTGGGCCCACCTGGGCGCCTCGGGTGCCTCCCCGAGTTGCCCTTTCGCCTATAAATTGCCTTTGTCCCGAAAACCCTCGATACTCGGTCATATTTTCCAGAAAAGAGGCCGCCGCCGTCGCCAACCCTAGATCGGGAGGGTCCTGAAGCTCTTCCGGCACCCTGCCGAAGGGGTAGATCGTCACCGGAGGCATCTACACCACCATGCCTGCCTCCGGAGTGATGCGTGAGTAGTCCACCACGGGACTACGGGTCCATGGCAGTAGCTAGATGGTTGTCTCTTCTCCTTTGTGCTGCATTGTTTAGATCTTATGAGCTGCCTACATAATTAAGATCATCTTTATGTAATGCTACATGTTGTGTTTGCGGGGATCCGATGAATTATGGAGTCATGACATTATTGTTCAGATTGTTTATCATATGTTTTATTTATGATCTTGCATGCTCTCCGATGCTTGTGGATGCTTTGGCCAGAGTAATTGCTAGTATCTTAGAGAGGGTATTTATGCTAGATAGTGGGTTCATGCCTCTCTTGTCTGAGCTCGAGTTGACACAAACGATTAAGACTTGAGATGTGCTGTTGCTACTAGGGATAAAACATCGGTGTTTATTGCTTTATGTTGTTTACATTGCTTACATTACGCACCATGCTTATTGCAATTATTTGTTGCTTGCAACTTAATACTTCTGGTGACAGGCTGGATAGCGATCCCGGGGTGGATTATTAGTCATAGATGCAGTTGGATAACAGTCTATGTATTTTGTCGTAATGCCCATATTAAATGAAATGGTGAACTTTGTGTCATCATAGTATTGTGTTGCGCCCATGTTTGTCAATTGCCTCGCTGTAATTTGTTTACCCCACATGTTTATCTTTTGGAGAGACGCCACTAGTGAACTGTGGACCCCGGTCCTATTTTCCTATATTGTTTACAACCGTTCTAATAGCTTTTACTAGTCATTTGCTCGCTGGTCATTTTTGTTCTCATAATATTTTTCACCATACGTTTAATCCTTTGTGTCCAGCAAGCCGGAGAGATTGTCACCCCCTCTGTTTCGTTGGGGCAACGTAGTTTGTTCGTGTGTGCGTAGGTCCACGTCAATTATCGTAAACGGCGATGTTGACACCTTTCCGAAGTCTTCTCCAAATCCAACTGGATTTATAAACTTGGTTTTGTAATCAAGGGAAAACTTGCTACTAAATTACATCAGACCTTACACTTGGGATCTCCCAGCGAACGTGTTGTTCCACGCCATCAAGCATGTTTTCTGGCGCCGTTGCCGGGGATTTGGAAGCTTCAGCGAGGGATTTTCGCACGTCCTTACACTCTATTTTGTTATTGTCTTGCTTAGTATATTTTTTGTTAGTCTTGTTTTGCTTTTCGTTTGATTTAAAACTCAAAAACACACCAAAAAAAAAATTCCAGCAAGTAGTTTATTTCGGTTTTGCTTAGTTTCTTGTTTTTATTTTGCTAAAATGGGTTCAGCTGAGAATACTAAGTTATGTGACTTCACTAGCACAAACAACAATGATTTTATATGCACACCAATTGCTCCACCGGCTACCCAAGCCGAGTTCTATGAGATAAAACTTGCTTTACTAAATCTAGTCACGAAAGAGCAATTTTCTGGTGCTAGTTCTGATGATGCCGCCGCTCATTTAAATAACTTTGTTGAGTTATGTGATATGCAAAAATATAAAGAAGTAGAAGGCGACATTATAAAACTGAAACTTTTTTCCTTTCTCCTTGAGAGGACGTGCTATAGAATGGTTATTATCTTTGCCTAAAAATAGTATTGATTCTTGGACTAAATGCAAAGATGCTTTTATTGGGAAATATTACCCACCTGCAAAAATTATACAATTGAGGAGTAACATTATGAACTTTAAACAATTTGATAATTAACATGTTGCTCAAGCTTGGGAAAGAATGAAATCTATGGTTAAAAATTGTCCCACTCATGGACTGACTACTTGGATGGTCATCCAAACTTTTTATGCAGGCTTAAATTTTTCTTCAACGAATTTATTGGATTCGGCTACTGGAGGTACCTTCATGTCCACCACATTGGGTGCAGCAACAAAGCTCATGGATGATATGATGACAAATTATTCGCAATGGCACACCGAGAGAACTCCTAGTGGTAAGAAGGTAAATTATGTTGAAGAAATCTCCTCTTTGAGTGATAAGGTTGATATGATTATGTCTATGCTTGCAAGTAAACAAGTTCCTATTGATCCTAATAATGTTCCCTTGGCTTATTTGGTTGCTCAAGAAGAGCAAGTTGATGTAAATTTAATTAGAAATAATTTCAACAACAATGCTTATAGGAATAACTTTGTTAATAATAATTATAAGCCATATCCTCCAAGTGGTAGTAATCCTTTTGGTAATTCTTACAACAACAATTAAAATGTGTCCTCTGATCTTGAAAGCATGCTTAAGGATTTTATCACTTCACAAAAAGCTTTCAATAAAACTGTTGAGGAAAAGCTTGGAAAGTTGGATGTTCTTAGTGTTAAAGTTGATAATCTAGTTCATGATGTTGAGATGCTTAAAATAAAAGTTTTGCCCATTGATATTAAGGAACACAAGTCTTCGAATGATATACAAATTAAAATTGAAAAAAACATAAGGATGTTGGCCGAATTACATGCTAGATGGGAAAGAGAGGAAAAAGAAGCGGAAATTGCTAAAACTAGTAAGATTGCTAATGTTTGCACTATTTTTACCGATGATGATATTAAAATTTCAAGTGCTCATAAGTCATCTACAATACCTAAATATGCTAATGGTAAAAAGATTGGAGAAGGAAAAATTTCTATTGCACCTATTAAAAATGAAAAGCTCTCCAATAGTGCTAAAACTGCCTCTAAAAGAAGTGCTGAAATTAATCCTGATGATAATTATTCTTTTAGAGATGATGCTCCTGTTATTTTTGATGACAATGATCTTGATTTTGATAATTGTAATCTTACTGAAGTCATTAAGTTTTTACAAAATCTTGCAAAAAATCATAATGCTAGTAAGTTGAACCTTGCTTTACCCAACATATTACAAATGCGTTGATTAAAGTTAGGGAAGAAAAGATCAAGTGTGAATTTTCTATCCCTAGAAAATTAGGAGATTCTTGTGAACCAACTATTTTCTATCCACGTCAATTATCGTAAACGGCACCGTTGACACCTTTCCGAAGCCTTCTCCAAATCCTACTGGATTGATAACCTTGGTTTTGTAATCAAGGGAAAACTTGCTGCTAAATTACATCAAACTTTACACTTGGGGTCTCCCAGCGAACGTGTTGTTCCACACCATCACTAACCTATTAACAAGATACCCAGTGCCAGTTCCTGTTTTAAGCTGTCTTTTTGTTTCAGAAAAGCTAGTCGGGGAAGTTTCTCTGAATCGCCTAAAAAATTACGGGAATTATTTTTATATGGAAACAAAGACTGCGCCCGAAGGAGACCTGCAGTGGGGCCCCACAGGCCCCAGACGACCCCCAGGCACGGTCAAAGCCTTGACCGCGGCTGGGGCCCACCTGGGCACCTCGGGTGCCCTCCCGAGTTGCCCTTTTGCCTATAAATTGCCTTCGTCCCGAAAACCCTCGATACCCGATCATATTTTCCAGAAAACATCCGAGGCTGCCGCCGTCGCCAACCCTAGGTCGGGAGGGTCCTGAAGCTCTTCCCGGCACCCTGCCGGAGGGGGAGATCGTCACCAGAGGCATCTACACCACCATGCCTGCACTAGTACCGAACTGATCTTTTGTGTCAAAATTCCTATTGACGACATCGAATTTGTCACTGATTATCCATAATAGGTGACGGAATTTTCATCTTTGTCACGCATTACTGTTAATGCATGACGCACAACTTTGGTGTCACCAAATTTGTCACCGATTACTCCTGGTGACGGATTTAGGGCGTCACTCTGGTCGTCACCGATTCTTTGGGACCGAAATGTCAGATAATTAAGTAAAACGTTAAAAACAATAGTGGTTCGATGTGTTTCGAACCGGGGACCTTCTGAAAAAATAAAAATGTACTGCCGCTGCGTTACAGTTGTGTTACTGATAAGTTTTACGAGGACCTGGTATTTAGTAGCACGTACTTAATTTAGGCCTTATGTGCAATGTGTACCAAGTTTCCATTTCTTCGTTTGCACGGTTCAGGTCACAACATAAATTAGTTTACATTTTAAAACATCAACACTTGACAATTTTGAGAAAAAAATTGAGCTTCCACTTAATATTCCAAACATTCATATGTTACTAGAATTATAAAAAGTCTCCATATTACCATCTTGCTAGAACAGTAGGTGGACTAACTGTTTCACATTATCATTACAAAAGTTTCCACTAATTGAACCGATAGAGCATCATTAAGGGTTCTGAAGACAATACTTAAAAGGTTTACATCAGGTTATTACACAGAACAGGCTTCGGCATCAGTTGAGGCAAACAACAGTACACACAAATCCAGATCTTGAAGCATGGACGAAAGTGAAGACACATATGTCACCCTCCTGATTCCTGCTTCCTTCACAATTTTCGGCCAATTGCGTGACATCTGGGCATCTTGTTTATTCCCAATGAGCAACGTTACACGAGTAACATTGGTGCCACTAGTGCAAAATACAGGAAGGTCCATTGGCGCGTACTTGTTGAGGTGTGCAATGCTGAACTTGGAAGAGAAGTATTGCACGAGAAGTTTCTAGTTAGTTGAAGACTAGGATGAATGTATAACACAAAAGTATGATAGTTGAATTTGTTACCTTCTTGGCCTTCCCATGGATGATAGTAGAATTTGTCATCCTGCATACATAGAACGGTATCGATGGCTTCAAGTTTGCAACTTGTCTTGTGAGATGTGCAACTTGGTCTTCATTCAGTTCGACGTCGTTTGCAAAAAAGCAGTACTTATCAAACTCTTCGGTCCCACTCATGTTAGGACCTACAATGCAAGAAATTAATTATTAGAAAGTAATCTATACATGCTTACAAGAGTGGTAATACATTTGGTTAGGCGTTTGATGCATCTTATCACAGTAAACCAAGCAGTTAAGGTCCGAACGTGCGTCCACTTAAGCCATTGGGTCCCAACTTGTGTCCATGTGTGTTTAAATTAGGCATGTTACCGACCGTAGGACCGCCTAACAGCAACCCTCTATGCGCTTGATCTTTAATTCTTTACTGTGATGTCTCAGCTAACAAGTAGTACAACTCTAGAACCTAGGTGTGATATGTGGGTGACTGACAGATTAGTCTTTGACTAGTCGTCAACCCGTGCACCTGCACGGGCTAGTTATTTGAGCAAACATTAGTAAATCATTTTTTGAAGAGACACCTAACACCTTACCACATATAGGATAATGACCTCCTTAAGAAAATTACCTGGTCATTTTACCTATGCATATATTGAGCACTTGTTCACTTCCAGTATGTATACTATATATATGAATAATTTTGGAGAAAAGAACATCACATATAGCGATTAATGTTTCTAAAATAAAAATATACAATGGTGGGAATGAATACTATTCAGATGTTATGAAAAACAGAAAACAGAATTGTGGTGTGGTGTCCCTAGAATATGATGTATTATTAGTGTTAGCCAGAAAGAGCAGTGTCATACGACCAAACAACTCAATAGACATGAGCAGAGTTACTAACATGTTGGTACGTTGACAAATACATGGTTTATTCATCCATACCCATTCCACATCATCCGGGTGGAACATTTTCTATCCAGGTAAATTGGCTTAATGGACTACTGGTTGTTGTTGATCAGAGAAGGACGACAACCCCCTAAATATATGATCAGACCAAAGTACCCAATCCAAATGCTATTTCAAAGTTCTTAAAGAAAAAACGAATAAGACTAATTTATTCAGATCTCCAATATATTTATAAATTATCTGGATCGTGAGAACTCTTACATGGATTGCAACATGGATAAGGCCTTTTTCTTCTTCTTGCGAATAGCATGGATGAAGCCTTGAAATTACAGAAAAGTTTATCCACAGAAAATAACATAACTCAAGTGGATTATTCTACATAACTAAATCTAAGGAAGTTTCTGTGTAGAAGAAAATAATTAGAACAGTTTTATCACGGTGTATCCATAATATTGATACTATGAACTGCAGTATATATATAGTACCACGATGATAAAAAAAATCTGAGATCTAAACATGAAGGAAAAAGCTAATAACACTCATGTACTTGTATCCAAGCTTAGTTCTTGAAATTATTCTCCATCAATTGATTATCTACAAAATAAAAAAAGATTACTTCGATATATACACTTTTCTTCCAGTGTTACGAATATAAACAATACCTGATGGCACCTTATCAGACGCAGTTGTCGACGCAGTCGTCGGAGCCCTGAAGCTTAGTTTCCGCGATGGCGTCTGGCTGGTGCCTGCTGCCAGCATGCTGAATCTACTACACAGTGCCTGCGTCGGCCTTCTAGAAGGGCCGCAAAGCCACCTCCCTTACTGTTTAGGGATGAGCAGACCACATGTTTTCTATGCGCAATTCATGATCGACAGTTATCTATAAACTCTAAATTTAAATCATCAACGTGTTATGAGAAAGTGCTACTTAAGCTTCTCTGCACGTATTTCAAATTCTAGCAATAAAAGTTATGGAAAAAATTAAACCTGATCGGTAAAATATAGGCTTAAATCGATAATTCTTGAGTTCCTCTTTTCTGCTTGCTTGCGTAGCCCATACATGAACCTACACAATTACACGTGCTATAATATCCCTAGCATATTTCTTTTGAGACTGAAGCAACTATTATAATTTGGATATTGCAAACATACAGACGTAAGAGAAATTGGATGCTTAAGATACAAACCACACCAAATTAAAAAAAATCTATAAAAATTGTTATTTTATAATGTTTGACATGGGTGGAAAGAAGATTATCAGAGATCATGGGTGTCTACCGAATAAAACATGTCAATCTTAATGACGATAGTGTAATATTTCTATAATGAGATTACTTATCTAAGAGATATATAGATTTAGCACATGGGGAGAAGCTAAGCGGTGGTGCTACGTAAAAACGAATTGTTTGGTGCTGACTGCTGCAGACTAAATGCTACTGTGGTAAAAAAAAAACTTATGCGTGAGCATGCAGACATGCAGTGGTATGGAAAATCTATTACCGGCAGACGAAGCTAGGTTGAATACTGACTTGCCTGCCAATTGAATGGTCCAATGTTACAGCATGGGTGGAGACAACTGGTGACGCGAGACAATCAGCATAGCAGTTCATGTATCTGATTGCGTACCTGAGATCAGCTCGGGCATTGTGCTATTGGCAGATCGATCCAACACGTTTTTTGTCCCTTGTGCCGCGCACGGACGCGTGTAACCATAGGAAGATGCATGCGGCTGTGTGCCTATTGACCTTCTCTAGATGAGGCATGGCGGCCGGATTACTCCCCCAGGCATAATCGGCAGAGAGATACAGGAAAAGAAAGCTAGATTATTTCCGCCTATGAGATTGGAAAGGGAAGAGTCTTGCGCTACGCCGTCAGCCCATCGTGCGGAAAGAAAAGTAGGACCAGGGTACAACGATCAAACGGCTCCAGATAGATCTTCGGTTAATTGGATGCACGAAATTGTCTAATCTCTAGGATTAACGTGGAGCCTCCTATGGTGCCTCCAATTAGTAAATATAAGATGTTTTCCCACTTTCATGTAACGTTGTATACCCAGTATTAGATGATGATTCAACTATTACAGAGGAAACTATAGTGTCCTATACATTAGTCCATTGACTGAGACCAAGCAGCCTTTGCTGGCCCTGCTGTTTCTTAGTACCATTATTCATACATATATTATTACTAGCAAGCGACATGTGTTAATGTGTATCATTTTCCCTTGCTCATTAGGATTAGCAGTACCCTCATGGTTTAGTGTACATAATTGTTCTTGGTGAAGCTGCTAGTAAACTGACCTGAAGATGTACCCCCAGCGTCAAACTAGTCAAAGGAACCCCGTTGTTGTTAAGTTTCTTCCTCTCATTGTCAGACATAGTTGCCTTTCTGTTCCCTCGTGATTTAGATTTAGGCTCTGCTTGGCAAATTCTAAAGGGAAGCTACTCGTCTTGCTTTCTCCACCTTGCCCGCCTCTCCCATTTTGGTCTGTAAAAATAGAAGTCTAGAGCTCCCATTGTTAGGCAAGTTGCCTTTTTTCTTCACGATTTATGCTCATCTTGACAATTCTAAAGTATGCTACTTGCGTTGCTTTCTCCACCTTGGCGCACACATTGGCGAGGGTCAAAATACATGCTTCTCATCACTCGTTTAATAGAATGAATTGGTTTATTCACACTTCGCGTTTTTTTATTGCTTGTGCATTTGCTGCTGCTGCTGCTGATTCTTCCTTTGCAGAGGTGAAGTGCACACGTTCTTGTTCCTTCTCTCTGTTATCCCCAATTAGAAATCTATTCTGCTGCCTATGTTGCCAGCCAGGTGGATATCCAACTAGTTCAAAACAATTCTTCTTCGCATGTCCAGGCCTGATCACACACCACTTTTGGCTTCCTCCTAAAATCAGTTCTGGCATGCATTTGCTTGATCTTCTTTAGGCCTCGTTTGGCAGCAGTGTTTAGGCCGGTTTCTCTGTGTCTTTTCCAGGCCGGTTTTTGCTGGGTTACGAACCAGGAAACACCACGATACACTCATACACGTCAAGTCGACGTGTTTTCTAGACACTCGTAACCCCTTTCGATCTTCTTGCGATGCCTCGATCTTCTTTGCGTGCCGCCGATGCCGGTGGCCCCTCCAGCCTGCAGCCAGCCAGCCGGAAGCAACGACAACTTCCTCCCATCCTGGTGAGCCCAGTTTCTGCATCTGACGACTGCGCCGACGCCGGGCTCCTTCCGCCGCCTCTCTTCTCCAGCAAAGCTGTCTTTTCTCCCATAAGTCCTTTTATACCTCGTCCCCTCCTCTTCTCATGTACTGGTATATTGAAAATCAATTTCCTAGGTTTTTTCTGCAGTCGACTGGCTGAAACATTTTTACAAACGACACTCAGTTTTTTCTGCAGTTACATGGTTCCATGATGTACTCAACCCTGAAAACTTCGGAACTTGCAGAAGCTTATTCTATTATCAATGTAGAATAAGTTTTTCCTTTCATTCATATTGTATGCTTGTGTTCTACTTTAGTAGATGATCTTACTGTTTCTGAAATAGAACCCTATATGACAAGGTGTACCCTCATCAGATCCGATCGGCGAGTCGCTGTTTTCCGATGGAACCGAAGAAACCGCGAGTCCAGCATTATTCTTTCCCACAGACGGCGCCAATTGACGAGGTGTGCCCTCATCAAATCCCATGGTTAAGGACCTAGGGTTGAGATTATGGGGAGAGAACGTGGTAGTACTGGTAGTTTCGTCGGCTGACAAGCAGAGGCAAAGATTTACCCAGGTTCAGGCCCCTCGGGTGGAGGTAAAGACCCTACTTCCTGCTTGTCTGGTATTGATTGTGGATTATGCGATTACAGGGGAGCTCCGGCGAGTTGATGATCTCGCAAAAGCTTTGGTGGTTCGTGTATGGCTTCTTTCCAGATCGGTACCCCTCCCAGCCTTTAAATAGGCTGGATCTCGGGAGTTTGTAACCGACCTAGTTTACACGTAAGGAAAGCCTAAACCGACTATGCCTATGTCTAGTCTTGGAGGGTACTCCATCTTCTTGGGCCTCTTGTCTTGGGCTTCGAGTAGGCTCTTCGATATTGGGCCTTAGTCGTCACGTGCACCAGGTACCCTCATGATAGGGTACCCGATATGTATATCCATGTCAGTAGCCCCCGAGTACTTGTCTGACTCGAAGAATCGGGCATGGACTCTTTCGTAAGTGCACGTCATATGCTTTGAATTCTGTATATATAATTTGGAATTCCTGTATGAATAGCACACGTTTGGCTATGTCGAGTATCTCATCGACTGTGTTTTATGATGATCAAGGGATAATAGCTTAGCAGGCCCAGTATACTCGACGGATCGGGACTGGTTAACTACACATTCGGGTAAAACCTTACTAGCTTTCAATCAAACTCGAGTCCCCGGACTCGAATCTGGAACAAACTGGTCAGATTCGACTAGGCCGCTGAGGTCTTACTGAGTCGATCTGCATTATAACTTTGAATTTTACCCAACGCGTCCGTCGGGATTTTTCATCATGTCTGCTGACACGGAAAGTGTAAGGATTAACGTTGCTGGAACGGTCCTTAGCCCAGCTCGAAAGTTCGGCGGGTCTTACCTTTGCACTATGCGTGCAGCATCCGAGATATTTGCGACGGACGCAACTCGGGAATGTTTCGAGTATGATTTCTGAACTTTGTTGGACGAGTCATGCCCTTTGTCGACTGATATTTGCTATTACGCTATCGGGTGCGCGACAGCGCTCCCGATGGGAGTAGCCCCCGAGATTGTGCTTTATTGCTTTGCAATGGAGGATAATCTCAAAACTCTTCTTACTCTGCATATGTTAATCGAAGAAATTTGTGCCATAATTCTATCGGGTGCACGACAGTGCTCCCGATGGGAGTAACCCCCGAGATTATGCTGTATTACTTGTAAATGGAGGATAATCTCAATCATTGTCCCAAGCATCTTCAGTCGAAGAATTTTTTGAGCACGCTCCCGATGGGAGTAATATGACTTAGTCGAAGAACGGTCGAGTGACCAATTTCCTTAAGAAAGTTTTGTCACACCCGAACTAATCAGGGCAATCGAGTGACCAATATGCGTTGAGCATACTCGAACCTATTTTCTGAACAGATGCTTCAATGACGACAGGGATGACGTTTATTTCGACTGCAATTTCTGACACGCGTGGCGTGCGTTATGCTGCGATTGATGGGACGTGACACGTATGTGGGCCCATTTGTGCAGAGCTGACCGAAGACGGTGCCGTTTGGACTTTGATTTGACTATACGGGCCCACTTTTTCCGCAAGCGTGATGATGGCTCCTCTTTTTACGTGCGTAGTGGGCGTAGTGGCCGGCGACGGTTGCCCTCCGCGTTTGCCACGTGTACGGTCAGATTGCGTGCGTAACGCACGATTTGGATCTGAATGGCTGTGATTGCTTTTGTCTTGTGGTAAATAGGGGAACGGCGCTGGCATTTGTTTTTTACCTGCCATTTGCTCTGCGCGCCGCCCCTGCTCCATCATCTTCCTCGCACTCTGCCTCCATTGCTCCTGCGCTAAAGCTTTGCGCGCTCTCCCAACTGCTCGTTGACGATGAAGAAAGCGGCGGGCAACAAGCGCTCCGCCTCGACTGCTGCCGCCGCGCCCGATGCGGCGGCGAAGAAGGGGAAGAAGATTGCGGCTAGCACATCTGCGGCCGCCGTCGACCTCAAGAAGACCAATGGGGATTGGATGAAATCCACCTGAAGGATGCGCAGCTGGACAAGCTGCGCGAGGAAGGATTGCTGCCACCTTCCGACCAACTCCTCGTCCGCGCACCTTCGCCCAAGGAGGTACTTCCCGAGCCTCGCGCTAACGAGCGCGTCTGTTTCGCGGAGTTTTTGCCTAGGGGTTTCTCGCTCCCCCTCCATGATTTTGTGCGAGGTTTGCTTTTTGCCTACGGGGTGCAGATCCATGATCTCACCCCGAACGGTATTCTGCACATTGCGTGTTTCATCACGCTGTGCGAGTGTTTTTTGGGTGTTGCTCCGAGTTGGGCATTATGGAAGTCCATCTTCATGGTCCGGCCAAACAACCGAGGTGGCCGAACCTATCCAGTCGGAGGCCTGCAGATCCAAGTGCGCAGCGACACCCGGTACTTCGCCCTGAAGCCAGTCGACTCGGCGCAGGGGTGGAGGAAGAGGTGGTTCTATGTGCAAGTGGACCAAAATGTGCCCCAGCATTTTCGACTGCTGGTATAGCCGCTAGGACGAAAGCCTGGGACCATGAGCTTTCGACTGAAGAAGTGGCGGAAGCAGCGCCTATGCTGGAGACAATTGGAGGGCTCCTGAACAGCATCACGGGTGTGCATCTGATTGCCACCTTTGTGAAGAGGCGGGTATGGCCACTCCGCGCTCGTGCCCACCCAATGTGGGAGTACGAAGGTCCCCTCGACTCCACTCGAATGAGCAAGGAGGAGCTGTCGAGGAGTGAACTGGTGACACATGTGCGGTCCATCACCAGTACGAAACAGAGCGAGCCCTGCAACGTCGACTGCCCAGTCGATCCTTATGGGGCTGAAAAGCCTTTGCCAGAGGTTAGTGAATCTTTCGAGTATATGATCTTCTGTTTTTGTTATCCTTCTGTGCATCTTTTTGACTTTCGACTGCTATATCTTGTATGCAGGGCCACTCGACCGCCTCCACTCTTCCTCCTCTTCCCGAAGATGGGCCAACTTATGAAACAGAGGTGACAGTAGAAGCGAAGGTAGGGGATGAATCGCCTTTACCTTCGGCTACCACTTCACCCACTGAAGAGGTTGAAGAAGAAGGGGTAGAGGAAGCACAGGGCAAGGAGCCCGCCGCGAGTGAGGATGTTAGCGAGGTTCCTCTTCGCAAGCGCCGTCGGGCAGCCCAAGTTTTGTCTTCTTCCACGAGCTCACCCGCGAGGGAATCGGATGTGAGGGATGATGGAAACTCAGCTCCGTCTCCTACGACCACAGCTGCTCCCTTGGACGTGAGTCCTTTGAGCTCGGCTCCTCCTCCTCCTCAGTCGAGTGGGCAGCTACCTTTTGGAGGCCCAAACTTTGACGAGCTCGACACTGAGGATGAAGAAGAGCACAGGTTTGCTCCTTTTTGCACTTAGTAATATTTTTTGTGAGTTATGTACTTTTGCTTATGTTGTATGCTTCGGTCACTTGTAGTGCCGAGACTGTGCGACCTCCAACTCCTCCAACCGTGAGAGCCTCGACTCCAGATCAGCCTGAAGCCTCTCCTGTTCGGCTGAGGTTGTGAAAAAATAGCCACACCACTTCCATTGAGGCTGCCAATATTGCGAGTACATCGACTCCGCAAATTGGAACTTCTGCTGCCAAGCCCGCGCCTTGGATTGAACACGTAAGTGTCTTTTTGTCGAGTCTTCCTTCTGGACCTATTTGCGTATAGCTTATGTTGGTTTCGTGTGTGTGCAGCCCTTCTACCTTAACCTGGTGGAATCAGGTAAAGCATTTGTCCAGGTTGAACAGGAGAGGGATAATCTGCGCGCTGTTATGGAGCAGCTCACCCGTAAGTATCTTGGTTTTCTGTAAGTCTTTGCCTTGTCGATTGTGAATGACATCTGCCCATCTATCTCAGGTGACAAGGCAACGCTGAATCTCGGGTTAAAGAGTTAGAAGAGACACTCGCCAAGGAGCGCGAGGAGTCGAAGAAGGCCTTGGATGATGCCAAGGACTCCGCCGCTTTGCGCGAGAAGAATTATGCTGAGCGCCTGGCGAGCCTCACCCGAGACGTAGGCGGTGAGTCGAGCCTTTCACTTTTTGCCTACTTCTTTTGCCACTGAATAGTATGTAACATTTTTTGTTACTTCTGCTTTTTTGAAGGAGCTGTTGGGGCATCGTCACCTGTAGATCAACCGAGTGTCGATTTGTCCCTTGACCGCGCTATCGGCGACCTGGACGTCGTCTCTACCCAAGCCAAGGACGCACTCGCCAAATCTACGAGCACGCTCGGCGCCGTGTTCAAGGATGTGTTCCCCTCCAGCGAACCTCCTTCGACTGTGGATGGCTTCGCAGACGTCCTGGGCCGGGAACTTCGACTATGACGAACTTTGCTCGCGCTTTGACGGTACGCGGCTCAGAGACCACCCTCAAACTCCTTTTAGGTCATGGGATAGAGGGTGACTTCGAAGCCGCTCTGTCTGCTTTCCCTCGCAAGCCTGGCGGGAAATTGGTGTCCCTAAAGCATTTGAACGAGCCAGCCGCAAAGTTGGCTGAAACTTTTATGACCACCATGGAGCGCCGGGCAGAAGAGGTCGCCGCTCGTGCGAATAGGGCTAGGTCAGAGTCAATGTCTGAGAAGTAGGGCAGCCGCGCCTTTGATGTTTCTGTAATTAAACTTATGACCATGCGAGTATGCATGTGCTTTTGCTACCTTTGTATAAATTTATGCTCCTCGTTATGATTCTGTTTGTGAAGCTGTATGTTGTTGCTCGTCTGAGCTTTGTGACTAGTTTCTCATGAAACTTTTATGATGCTTGGAACAGAAACGGCCAGCCGCCACCTCATCCAGTTCGTCGCGGCATCATATCCCTTCTCGATCTCGAGCTCAGGCATCAAATGATGCCGCGGTAATACGTTATATGAAGACTCGACTTGCGAAACAGGAGCAGGAACTGGCGAGTGCCCGAAGCGAGCTAGAAAGGATGAGGGCAAGGCCTGCTTTACCCACCCAACGGGAGGAGTATGTGCTTGGCGAGATGGAGATCGTGAACAGACAGCTCGAGTGTAAGCATGACTGCCTTGATCTTATGAGTTCACAGCCTATTCTTTTTTGTTCACCCAACTTGTGCTGTTGCAGGTTTTGTTCAAGATTTCCAGGCCGAGCAGGCTCGCGTGGATGAGCAGTTGAACATGGCAACTGACGAACCCACGACTGGCCGCCAGCACTTTCGATTGGACAAGCACCGAGCACGCATACTCGCGACTCTGCAAGATCGGGTGTGGCGGAGCACTATGCTTCTTGAATTGTGCAGGTCGGCCTTCAGTCGAATCAACCAGATGGTTTTTCCAACTGGGCCACAACCTCAAGGAATACACGCGTTGCTCGATCTCTTCCGGTCAACAGGTTCCATTCGAGGCTTCATCACCCAGAAGCTTGTGGATGGTGCCAACGCAACCATGGCATATCTCCGAAGTCAACGTCCAAATTTGCAGCTACGTCCACCCGTGTCTGGATCGTCTTTGTCCTAGTCGAATCTTGACGAAACATTCGATCACGCGAGGACATTGGTTGATTGCTATCAAGCGCAACTTATGGGCCCTGTTCTTCCAGCCAAGGATGAACCAGAAGATTAGGTTATTTATGTATAGGGAACAACCCTCGAGTGTAAATTTGCCACTTAGTACATATTTGTTCACTTGTATGTAAGCAGCCCTCGAGTGATTGATTGGGGTTGACCAAATTTGTCCTTTGTGTTTAGTGTTACAATCCAGCCCCCGAGTATTCGAGTGTGGCTGAATTATTATATTTGAAGGAGCGAAAGCTTTTATGTTATGAGGCAGCTCAGCCCCCGAGCATACGGGTGAGGCTAAGTTTTGTGCTGATAAGATATGCGAGTAATAAGTAGGAAAAGTATGATGAATTCATTGATTATATTCCATTTATGAATATTAGGCTGCAGGCCGCCTCATTAAAAACCTTCCAGTCCCCTTAGGTACCCTGGTAAGGAAAAGAGCGCGTCTGAAACCTGCAGCCATCCGACATATGTGCCTATTACATTATGCGACTGAGCAATCTAAGCATAGAAACGGCGCAGCTGCGCAACGTTCCAAGGATTGTGGGAGAGTTCGCCGGTCTTCGCATGCTTCAGTCTGTATGCTCCACCACCTATGACCTCGGTGATGATGAAGGGTCCTTCCCATGGAGAAGCAAGTTTATGCACCTTCTTTGCTTCAGTCGAAGTACCAAGTCACCCACCTCGAAGGACCTGGTACGCAGTCGACGGCTGTGATAGTTGCGTAGATCTTGCTGGTAGACAGCTGTACGTGCTAGCGCTGTGTTGCGTGCTTCTTCGAGCAAGTCGACTGCATCTTCGAGTGCTCGTCTGCATCTTCTTCATTGTATGCTTCGACTCTTGGTGCGTTGAACCTTACGTCTGATGGCAGGATTGCCTCTGCGCCGTAGACCATGAAAATGGAGTAATTGCGTTGAGGCGTTGGGTGTTGTGCGTAGGCTCCATAGCACAGACGGGAGCTCTTCTACCCAAGCACCCGCAGCCCTTTTGAGTGGCACCAGGAGGCGCTTCTTGATTCCACTCGTCACAAGCCCATTGGCCTTTTCGACTTGGCCGTTTGATTGCGGGTGCGCCACAGATGCATAATTGAGCGTGATATCTTGCTCTTTGCAGAAGGATTTGAATCCTCAGCCGTGAAGTTTGTACCGTTGTCCGTGATGATGCTGCTTGGCACACCAAAGCGGTATATGATGGATTTTATGAAATTGACTGCTGTAGTGGCAGTCGAACTTGTGATGGGTACTGCTTCAATCCACTTGGTGAACTTGTCGACCGCCACCAGAAGGTGAGTATGCCCTCCATGGGAGGATTTTTTGAGTGGCCCAACCATATCGAGCCCCCACTGGGCGAAAGGCCAGGCCAATGGTATTGTCTTCAACGCCGATGCGGGTGCGTGCGGCTTTGTGGCGAATTTTTGGCAGCCGATGCACCTTTTGACTATGTCCTCCGCGTCTTTGAGTGCTGTGGGCCAGTAGAAGCCTGCGCGAAAGGCTTTGGCTACGAGTGATCGACTGCTGGCGTGATGCCCGCAAGTACCTGCATGAATATCACGAAGGATGGCTTGGCCATCTTCAAATGCTATGCAACGCTGGAACATACCTGATATGCTGCGTTTGTAAAGTTCACCGTTGATGACAGTGTATGCTTTAGATCGTCGAGTGACGCGTCTTGACTCTGTGAAGTCTTCGGGTACCTCGCCGCGGAGTATGTATGCGAGGAAGGGTTGAGTCCAAGTTGGCTCGATGAGGAGTACCTCGACTGGTGGGTCCTCTGTGCTAGGTGTTTTGCTCTTGGCTGGTGCGGCTGTGCAGGAGTTGCCCGCTTCTTTTTGATTGATCTGTGCTCTATGCGCTCGAAGAAGACACCAGGTGGCACTGGTGCTTTGGTCGCACCAATGTTGGCTAACTTATCTGCTTCTTCATTGCTTTCACGCCCTATGTGCCGCAACTCGCAGCCTTCGAAGCTGCCCTCCATGATGTTGTACAGGTCACGGTAGGCGATCATGTTATCTGCGATTGCGTCACAAGCCTTCATTGTTTGCTGCACCACCAGATTCGAGTCGCCGTAGATCATCAGTCGAGTGCACCCGAGGCTTTGGCCATCCTCATGCCATGGATCAGAGCCTCATATTCTGCTTCGTTATTGGATGGGAACTCGAATCCCATTTGCAGGATGTAGCGGAGCTTGTCGCCTTTTGGTGATATGAGGATGACACCTGCGCCTGCGCCTTCGTTTTTCTTCGAGCCATCAAAGTACATGGTCCAGGAATTGGACACATCTGGTGCTCCTGGGAGCTGAGCTTCAATCCACTCGGTGTGGAAGTCGGGTAAACTTGTGCTTTGATGGCCTTCGGGTAATCATACTTGATGTCTCTTGGTGCTAGCTCGATGAGCCATTTTGCTACTCGCCCAGTTGCATTGGGGTTTGTGAGGATGTCCCCGATCCCTGAAGTGCTGATTACAGTGATCGGGTGCTCGGAGAAGTAATGCGTCAGCTTCCTTGAGGACATGAACACGGCGTATGCCAGCTTCTGATAGTGCGGGTACCGCTGCTTTGATGTGGAGAGCACTTCACTCAAGTAATAGACTGGACGTTGTATGCTTTGGGTGTCCCTCCTCTCTGCGTTCGACCACAGAACAGTGCTCACCACCCTATTAGTTGCAGAGACATATAGGTATAGTGGCTCGCGTTCCCTTGGTGCTACGAGGATTGGAGGGCTTGTGAGGACTCGCTTGAGGTCCGTGAAGGCTGCTTCGGCTTCTGGCGTCCACTCGAACTTATCTGCCTTCTTCATCAGTCGATAGAACGGGAGTGCTTTTTCGCCTAGCTTGCTGATGAATCGACTGAGTGCTGCTACTCTACCCGCCAACTTTTGCACGTCGTGGAGCTTTGAAGGCCTTTGCATCGTCAAGATGGCCTGTATTTTCTCCGGGTCCGCCTCGATTCCTCGAGCTGAGACTAGATACCCGAGGAGTTGCCCGGCTGGCACGCCGAACGTGCACTTCTTCGGGTTGAGCTTGATGTGGAAGCGTTTGAGGTTTGCGAATGTCTCCCAAGTCATCGAGTAGCGTGCTTTCTTCTCTTGTGGTGATGACGATGTCATCTACATAGACCTGGACGTTTCGCCCAATCTGCTTCTTGAGGCAATCTTGCATCATGCGCTGATAGGTTGCGCCTGCGTTTTTGAGCCCGAAAGGCATTGTGGTGTAGCAGTAGACCCCGAGTGGGGTTATGAACGCCGTTTTTTCTTCATCCTCTTCCTTCATCCTTATCTGGTGGTAACCCGAGTAAGCATCCAGGAAGGACAAGCGAGCGCACCCGGCGGTGGAGTCGACGATCTGGTCGATTCGAGGTAGTGGAAAGTGATCCTTTGGACAACTTATTGAGTGCTGTAAAATCTACACACATCCGCAGGATGTCTGTATGCTTCTTCTCTACAAGTACGGGGTTGGCCACCCATTGTGATTTCTTGATCTCTCTGATGAATCCTGCTGCGAGTAGCCTGTCGACTTCGGCTTCGACTGCAGTTCTTTTTGGGCCGGATATGCGGCGCATTGTTTGTTTGACTGGTTTAGCACCTGGAAGTAGCTGGAGAGAGTGCTCGGCGAATTCCCTGGGAATACCTGGCATGTCTGCTGGACACCATGCAAATATATCCCAGTTCTCACGGAGGAATTCGACGAGCGCGCTTTCCTATGCGATAGGCAGACTCGACGAGACATTGACTGTCTTGGTCGGGTCAGTCGGGTGCACCTGATGCGATCTTGTGTCGTTGGTGGCACTGAATGCTCTGTCGACTGCCACCTTTTTGTGCTCTGGCATAAGTGTTCGATCGTTGGAGACCGCTAGATCAGCGAGTGTTGCTTCCATGCCAAACATCTCAGAGATTTTGCTGAATTCTCGGTCGCAAGAGTCAGACTTTTGGAAGTTCCCCTTGACTGTGATTACTCCTTTTGGTCCAGGCATCTTCAGCTGGAGGTATGCGTAATGTGGCACCGCCATGAATCGAGCGAACGTCGGGCGTCCAAGTATAGCATGGTATTGTGACTTCCAGTCGACCACTTCGAACTCAATCGACTCTGTCCTGAAGTGGTGCTTGTCCCCGAACGTTACGTCGAGTTGTATGGTGCCCTCTGGGCTTATTGCTTTCCCTGGAACGATACCGTGGAAGGTATTTGAGATCTTGGCAGGTTTTCGACTGACCTGTTCATTTTGCGGAGCGTATCTGCGAAGATGATGTTTATGCCGCTCCCACCATCCATGAAGACCTTGGACATGGCGTAGCCTCCAATTTGCGCGTCGAGTACCAGAGCAGAGTGCCCTGGTCGAACAACCGATGGAGGGTGGTCCTCTTTGCTGAAGCTTATTGTAGTTCGGCTCCCTTCAAGTATTCTGTTACCGCAGGAGGTGACATGACCGCCATGTTTACCTGTCGAGTGCGAAGTTTTTGCTCCCTGTTGGAAGGTCGACCTTTCTGTATCATGTACATCTGCCCTTGGGGCGGAGGGTACTGTGGTTCGTCCACCCGAGGCACGGGCTGTATGGCACCCGCGAGATTTCCGCCTGGGGCAGGCTGTGGTGGTGGAGGTGGTGCCATCAGAACAGGCACGTTGTTTGGCTGAGGCACGGGTGCAGGTGCTTGTGCGGCTGCTGCCTTTCTGCGATTTACGTAATCAGTCGCCATTTGGTCGAACTCCCTGCAGTTTCTCATCGAGTGGTTGGATCGCAGTTTTCCATCGTCCCCCTTGTACAGGTGGAATCTGCAATCAGCGTCCATCTTTTCTTCGAATGATCGCTCAGATTGTGCCCGTGACTTGCGCCAATCCTTCCTCTTGTAGCTATCACTGCGTTGGCCTCGACGATCATCTCGACTGTCGCCGATCATCTCGACTGTCTCGCCGATCATCTCGACTGTCTCGCCGATCTTCCGACCGTCGGTCGCTTCTGTCCTGATCATTGCGGGGTGTGGAGAACCCAGCCGCCATGAATTCGGGTCTGTCATCGTCGTAATGACGTTTTGAACGTTTGCGCCTTCGGTCGTCTCTGTACGAGTCTCTATGGCTTCGACTGCTATTCTCATGTTTGTCACGGGGTGAGGACCCGCGTGTGGTGCGTGCCATATCCTCTCCATCTGCCCACTCAGTCGCGATCTGCAAGAGGTGGGCTACAGATTTTGGCTTTTGGCGGCCAAGTGCTTCTTTGAAGTCTCGCCTGGCGAGGCCCATGACGAAAGCATCCATGGCCATATCTTCTGAAACCACTCCAACTGAGTTACGTATCTCAGTCCATCGTCTGATGTATGACCTCAACGTTTCGTCTGAACGCTGAACGCAGGCCCGCAGCTCCTCGAATGTTTTCGGGCGCTCACATAGAGGCTCGAAGTTTTTGACGAAATCCCTGCGGAAGTGATCCCACGAGTCGTATGTTGATGGAGGTAGGGCCTTGAGCCAGTCGCGAGCTGTGCCTTCGAGCATGAGTCGTATGTACTGCATGGCTGTAGTGTTGGTGCCCCGCTGGCACGCAACTGCCAGCCTGTAATCTTCCAGCCACCCGGAAGGTTCCTGTCGACCCGTGTACTTGGGCTGTTCGGATGTGAGTTTGAATCCTTTGGGCATCCGTGTCTCGCGGACGCGTCGAGTGAAGCACAGAGCTCCATGTGGCTCAGGCTCTCGATCAGAGTATGAGTCGCTACTGTAAGATCTGCGTGATCTGCTCCTGGACCTGCGCCTTCGCGAGCCGCTTCTTTCCTTCGAGTGGTGGCGACGACCACTGTGATTATGCTCTTCCCGAGGCGCGTCGACTAGGGCACGGTCTCGACTCCCACCTGGAGTTCTTGGAACTTGGCGTATGGCCTTTGCAGCTAAGGCGAGTGATTTGATCTGTTGGCGGTGTAGTTTTGCGTTGGGGTCATCCGCTGGGGGCTTGATTGCCTCCAGGTATGCTGCAGCGGTGTAGAGAGCACCTGCTGCTGTTTTGGGCACCGGCAGTCCTTCCTCGTCGTATGTCATGAAGGAGTTGCCTAAGTTGCGGGTGAGTGCCGCCTTCTCGCCTGGCGAGAGGTGTGACAACCTTGATCTGCGTCCTGTGTCTGCTCGCCCGGTGGAGCTCAGGGAGAGCTGTCTTCTGCGCACACTCGACAAGCTAGCTTGCTTTTTGCGTTCTTCGAGTGTGGCTCTTATCTGCTTCAGTCGAAGTGACTCCTGCCAGTTGAAGTACTGGAAGGTCAACATCTCTTCTTGTGTTGCGTCTGCTGGCATCATTGTGCACTCCTTGATAACTTTATCTGCTTTTGCTGCCATCTCAGCAGTGATTGTGAGGGTTGTGGCTCCGTCCGGCATAGTGACTGTGCACGGGAATTCTGTAGGCCTGCGACTGGCCGCAGTTTCTGATGTTTCTGCGGCGATGGCCACATAGACCTGTTGGGGTATGACCCGAGGGCATATGTATGTACTTTCGAGTCCCGTCATGGACTCGACATCTTCATCGAGGCTCATGTCTGAGCCTGTATGTTCATCGAGTGGTTCGTCTGGACGGATCTCGCAGTCGACGTCTTCGTCGCCTATGCCCATCTCGGCGTCGGCGAGGTTGTTATGAGTCTCGAAGTCGAGGTTGTTGTTGGCGCAGATCTCGGAGTCGACGTGGTTGTCGATATGAGTTTCGAGGTCGTCGAAGTCGCTGAGGGAGATCCCGCAGTCGAAACTATCCTCGAGTGGGAGATCCAGCTCGGGATCGTTTGTGCGGTATGCTGATTCGGCCTCCTCGCCCTGGAGCTCTTCAATGAGCTCGCGCATCTCTCGTGTGGACATGGTTGTTGCAGACGAACAAGCTTGGAGGGTCGATGATGGTATGGACGCAGTGGAAAGATCCGCAGTCGAAGGAGCCGCACCGATGGAGCCTCGGGTGCGAAAGTCGCGAGTTGGCGTGGATCCGTCAAGTCCTGCACACCAAGCTTGTTGACGAAAAAATTGAACGAACCAACGGTTAAACCCAAACCTGACTCGAGATCGGAGAAGGCCTCCTGGAATCCTGGCGAGTGTGGCTCGAAATCCATCAGAGGATCCGATGTGCTTTTTGCGGGTGAAGCTGGCGTGTTGCCGTTTGTCGAGTGAGCCGGCGAGTTGCCGTGTGCCGCCTGAGTCGGCGAGTTCTGGTTTGTCGATGCAGCCGGCGAGTTGCCGTTTGTAGATCCGATCGGCGAGTCGCCGTTTTCCGATGGAACCGAAGAAACCGCGAGTCCAGCACTATTCTTTCCCACAGACGGCGCCAATTGACGAGGTGTACCCTCATCAAATCCCATGGTTAAGGACCTAGGGTTGAGATTATGGGGAGAGAACGTGGTAGTACTGGTAGTTTCGTCGGCTGACAAGCAGAGGCAAAGATTTACCCAGGTTCAGGCCCCTCGGGTGGAGGTAAAGACCCTACTTCCTGCTTGTCTGGTATTGATTGTGGATTATGCGATTACAGGGGAGCTCCGGCGAGTTGATGATCTCGCAAGAGCTTTGGTGGTTCGTGTATGGCTTGGTCCAGATCGGTACCCCTCCCAGCCTTTAAATAGGCTGGGTCTCGGGAGTTTGTAACCGACCTAGTTTACACGTAAGGAAAGCCTAAACCGACTATGCCTATGTCTAGTCTTGGAGGGTACTCCATCTTCTTGGGCCTCTTGTCTTGGGCTTCGAGTAGGCTCTTCGATATTGGGCCTTAGTCGTCACGTGCACCAGGTACCATCATGATAGGGTACCCGATATGTATATCCATGTCACTATATTTTTGTGATATTGCATTTGAGTTGTCATGTGCATACTCTATGACCTACCATTATGTTATATAAATACTATCTTGTAGGAAAATAATGATACATGACATTGTTCGTGTCCAGATAGCTAGGTTAACTTAAGGTAAGCTATTGCCATTCTATTCTTCTTAATCTTCATCATGTAACATGTGGGCTGTAATTTATGTATGTCTGTCGAAATTGCTAGTGGTTTCCTCTAATTGTCCATGATTTGGAGTAACAAATTAGTATGCTTCTAATTGGTCTTCTTCTGCTAGTGAAAAATACAGTGTTATGTTTAATGTGTGTCACTATGTACCGTAGAGCAAACATACTGCCACTGATCTGGTTTGTGTGAAGAAACGATCAATCAAGTAGATGAAATAAATCTTGGTCATCACGAGTGTTACATTGCTGGAACTTTATACGCCATACTTGCATTCCATCATGTTTCAGAATCGCATATGAAGATGTAGTCACCCAGCATAATGTGGAGTTTGATGTGTTTTGTTTCGTTGTATAATTGCTAGGTTCTGTACTGATTGTTGCAAGTGATAGTCACTTTACCATCTTGTTTCTCGGTCTGAAATAGCGACAACCTTCGAACACTTGCTATAGTCCATTTCTTTCATGCTTACCATTTTTTCTTTTCATCTTGTTTGGTTGCCGCTAACTACAATGTATACCTTACATGCTCAGCTGGTGCCCAGCTTACAGAACATATGGGATATATTCTGTTGCGACGAAACAAGCTTCCAAGTTTCATGTAGTGTGGCAAACCTTTTGTCCAGTAAAACCAAGGTTATAAAAAGTTCGCTTAAGCTCGCTTAGGTTCTGAGCGGAGCAAAACGCCTAGCGCTCAATTGCGCTTAAATGTGCGCTAATTACACTTAGCGCTTTAATTATTTAGAAAAGAGAAAAGTGGAGACAAAACGCTCAACTAGCGAATAGCGGTTTATAGAACCTTGAGTAAAACTGATACTTTGTGTGATGATAAACCTTGAATTTAAGGCCTATGAGATGGTTTTGCTCCTGTGGGTGAGATGTTTTTGTGCATGATCAAAACCATTTCTGTATTAAACCTTTTGTTTGGTATGTTTAAGTTCCTGTGCTTGTGACCAGAGTGGAAAAATCATTTTTATTCAAATTACTATGATCATCCTTGGTACTGATGTCAAACTGAATTTATGGCTGAGAATTATCCCTGCCTTCCAAACAGATAAATCAAGGAAGAGTATTGGTGAGGAAGGGGTTTCTGGTGTAATGAATGTTTTGGGTGACATGGGTGTTTTCACCCAATCCCCTAGGGATGTCAAACTGAATTTATGGCTGAGAATTATCCCTGCCTTCCAAACAGATAAATCAAGGAAGAGTATTGGTGAGGAAGGGGTTTCTGGTGTAATGAAGTGTTTTGGGTGACATGGGTGTTTTCACCCAATCCCCTAGGGAAAATACACACCAAAACACCAGCAACCACTGCTGCCAAACGAAGCCTTAGGAGTGGTAGCTGATTGAAACGGAGTGAGTGTATAACCGTAAATAGAGCAGCTCTTGTATAGTTGTATCTGCACTTGCTTGAGGTGCTGAAGGCTGATTAGACAACGCGTTTCTTCCTCTAGAATGCTACGGAGTAGAAATTTGTTTCATCTAGTGTAGGCCATGTAGGTGTATCGAAGATGAAATTCTGGATTCAAACCATCCAGAAATATCTGCACAAGTACTGGCTCGAACCACTCTCTAAGAAGTCACAAGTCTCTCGGATCATGAGGTTTAAATGCCCTGAAGAACTCTAGATCCCTGTACAATTTTTTTAGTTCCCCAACATAGTCAGTTACTGATTTCTGCTCTTGTTTAATGTGCCTCATATCATACAATATTCTGAAAACCTGCATCTTATTTGATTTCCCTGAAAATTGCTTCTCTATATCCTTCCATTTCTCAGCTGCAGTTTGAAGATTAGGGAGCTCTGTTACCATGTTGTCGCTAGCAATCAAACGACAGATATTTTTCTTGGAATTTTTCAGTTTCAATCATACGCAAGTGGCTACCCTCTCTGGCTGGCTCTTGTTAAGTTTTGACTTGGAACGAGTAGTATCTATTTTCCTTTCTTGCTTCGAAAATAGTCAGAATTATCACAAGCACGCAAAGATCTGAGGCTGATGGGTACCAAGCTCTTGCCCACGTCTGGCCAGCATGACCTCTTGAAGATTCCAGTGCCGTCAAGCACACGGAATTCTGCTCACGAGACGTGTTCCTGCTTTCAACAAATCTCTGGGGTCAACCGCTAAACGCTTTGTCATTCTTGTGAACCTTTAGTTCCTTGCAAAGTGATTGTCACAAGAACAAACAGTGAACACAACCTTTCTCGTTGCACGGCAGTACCCTCAAACTGCTAATAAAGCCATTGATATAGCTTGAATCTCAAATGCGAATGCCATACTTCATTGACATGAAGGTCAATGTTTTTAGAAGGTCACCCTTGAACAGAAGAATCTCATGCATGGCGTAAGTGTTTCCTAGCATATTGGAACCAATCTCAATCTTTAAATAAACTTATGCTTTTTACATTGCAGCATGGCGAATCTGATTGTCCGCTCACGTTCGAGGAGAAGGTGGCCCTCTGGAAAAGAGTGGTCGTCTTTTATACAGGGCAACAAATGCAGCAGCAACCATTGTAGCGTGTTGTTATGTGCTAAAACTGTCAATGGAGCTGACAGTGAATGAGTTTCGTAAGCCTGGGTACATGGTGCGCGAAGCTGTATCTTTCATCAAGAAGTCGGAAGACAAGGTGAGAAGTTTACCAATCATTGTGTTACTGGTCTCCCGCACAAGCGCCGCGCACGTCCCTGATCCCCCCGACCACCGGAATCCGGTTGTTCGCCGCCGGCAACCTCCGCTGCTCCTCCTCCTCTTCCACTGCATAAACCTGTCTTCAAATGCGACACTCCGCGCCTTGCCAAGTCTCAAATGGCGGCGGTGAGCACGGCCAACGTGGCCCCTCCTCCGCCGCTTCCGCATCTCCGACGTGTCAGCTCCTCATCCACACCTCCCGCCTGGTCAATTCCTCCTATTTGTTTGCATTCGCCACAAGCACCCCACCAAATCGGCGTCCTCCTCGTCTCGCAGTAAGCTCGCAGCGCGACCATGGCGGCGTCAGGAACCCTAGTCTTGTACAGGGCGGTGTTCACCGCGCTGGGTCTGATCATGGTGGGCACCCTGGTGTACACGTGCGTCACCGACGGCTCGCCGTTCCGCACCGAGCTCCTCACTCCGTGAGTACTGTTTGTTTTTCTCTCCGTCGAAGAGGGTTAATTAGATGCTAATTACTGCGGTGAATTTCGATAATCATCTCCTGTTACTGGTGTGGTTCTCTTGCGGAACGATAGGTGGCTGTTGCACATTTATTTTTTGTGGATATGGTGCTTCCATGTCGAAATAGCACCAGGGTCGTCTCCAGAAATTAGGGGCCCCGGTGCAAAATGAAAAATGGGGCCCTTAAATTGGAAACGTCGTCGGCGTTCCTACTATATTGGAGACAAAGAGCTATGCATAATCAATTTTCTTATTAACTGATGAATTTTTGGATATTTTCTATAAATATTAATAAAATTTTGTGTTTTCGGAACACTTGAATTAACGTAGCTGGAAGCTTTCCCATTTCGACATTTTTAGATGCTTTTCGATTTTGATTGCGAGTAAAACGTTCTGGTTCTGGTTCGTCACCTTTTTAGACTTTTTAGATGGTTTTGGTTCCTGGCTGTGGAGAAGTCAAATCGGCCCAGTTGGTTGAACCCGAATCGCCGAACCCGAATTGTCGTGTACCCGAACTGTCGGGTTTTCTAAAACTTAAAGAGAACTTCGGGTGTGAGAATCAAAAACCCGAAATATGGAAAACCCGATTAACCCGACCCGAAATTTCGGGTAAACCCGAATGCCCACCCTGAGGTTGAACCAGACCCGCACAGCCCGACTAGTCACTTACCCCTTCGTTCATGAGGCCCACTAATCAGGTCATCTTCTTCCATTTCCCTTTCTGCAACAGCGACACGGAACCATTCTGAGCTCTCAGATCCATGGCGATGCATGTACAAAAATAGGATTTGGGGCCCTAATTTTCGGGGGCCCTGTGCGGTTGCTCACCTCGCTCACCCTCATCGACGGCCCTGAATAGCACTACCCAGGCTTGTTGATTTTAGTGTAGAGAGTACTTGCCTGACTAATGATTAGCAATAGTACGAAGCTTTTACTATGTATTATGTTAAATTTTTCTTACAATTTTGCTTGTACCTTCAAAAAGGCGTGATTAATCAGCACCATTTGTAGCACTTGCGGAGTTATATGTTCAGTTATGAAGTTTAATTTGCTCATGAAATTAAGTTACTGTCTTTTTCTGTGTAAATATTACACACGAAAGGCATAAATTACTTTATTTATCTTTACAAGCCTTTAGCTGTAGATAGCATGGTGCTTATATCTGTATCTAGTTACGTGTCTTGAATTAGTAAGGCGGCGTGTCATGGAAATTAAGACATTGTCAACATTGCTGCAGGCTTAGGTAGCTCCTGACAAATGCTACTTTTAAAATTCAGTGTTGATTAATTTTGTAGGGTTTGTTCTCGAGAGAACTGATATGTTTTTAAACAGTGAACTGTACATTTCATTGGAGTTTGCAGATAATAGATCTTTTCCAATATTTACATGTTTTCGAATGATCTTCACATGGAAATTGTAATTCTTCTTGTATAGGTGGATGGTGACAACGCTGATTGACTTTTATGTTAATATAATAGCGATTTCGGTAATTCCTCTATCTCTTTATTTTATTTCCTCGTTGCTAAGCATTTGGGTAATTCAGATGCTATGTAAACAAATCTTGTGATGTTTATAATACTAGTTGAATGCCCGTGCGTTGCAACGGAAAAAATACATTAATGTACGTATGAGGAGTAGCAAGCAACGGGTTTCTTACCTCATCTTGACCTTCGTTTACTCTTCCTTTCGATACTCTCTCACCTTTATTTCATCTCGACCTTTGTATATTCTTCCTTTCGGTTCTCACCGGTGACCACCAAATGAAATTATATGTATAGGAAAAATAACAGCAAATACTCTATCCATATTTAGAGCCAGTTTTGACATGCAATGGAGCTTTTTCCATCTTTCTCGAAAACACAGAAGAACTCTTAGAATTATTTTCTGGGTTTTTTCTCAACGATTTTTTCTTTTAAGTTGCAACAGATGGAATGTTGTACGCTCGGTGGACCAAACAATGGTCAAAAGACTGTCAACCCTTTGCAACCACCAACTACACGCATATTTGCAACTATGGATTAACATTTCAATTGTGCCACATCCTATATCAGTTACAAGTTTAATGACAAAAAAAAATTAAAGAATAGCTAGAAATGAGCAGCAGTCTATATCATCTGACGGACATACATCAGTTTATTCAAACACAACCTCATTTGACAGCCATACATCAGTTTATTCAAACACAAGCTCCCTGTACATATGTAGTCATGTTCACTTTGATAGGTCATTTTAACATCTTGACCTCCGCACACAGAACGTACTATATGGTTTATCAAATTCTTGAACTAAGTGAACACCAACATTAGCTCACTGTCCTCCATCCCTTACGCTCATGCCATCCAACACTTGACAAACCAAACATCACCATGACCAGTTCTGCACATTCCTCGTCCTGTGTCAAACTAAATAACACAAAGCCTCTAGGCTGGCCGTCAAGAATAAGCAACACAAATGTTTCAATCAGTAAAGCCTCACACAAGGAAATCAATTTGTATTCCAACAAGTCGAAGTTGTGAAAACTGCACTGCGCAGCTGAAACAACCCCAAGAAAACTGAGATACTAAAAGATCTTTTATTCCGGACATAATAAGCTATTGTCCCACCAGACCTAAATATGCCCATGAGTTATAAGCAACTGAGATACTAAAAGATCTTCTATTCCAGCCTACAGCCAACTGAAAATAATTCTCGAAAACAGTGCACCAAACAAATTCCAGCCTACAACCAACTGAAGATAAGATGCATTCATCAGACGCTTTCTAAAGATTTCAGCTGCCATTGTGCCACTTGGTCTTAAGGTAGCTCCCATTTGATAGTAAAGATGTACAATGACAAGGCACCAACATATCTAATGGTACATGAAAACGTTGCTTCCTTTCTATCTCTAATAATAAAGAACGTCAATTTAAAAACAAATATTAAGATCACAATGCCTACAGAGAGTAAGTTCAGACTGTTGACATAAAATATATTTTTGCAGATTCAGTAAACATTGACAGCGATTCAACATTACTAAGCACACTGCAACCACCAACGCTGTGTGCCCGTGGCCGAAAATTATCTGCGGAATATTCAGTCTTTGTCCTACATTAGTGACACATGACTACATACCTATATGTAACGTTCATGCCAACAGAAAATTGAAGATGCACTGAATAAATTCGATGGCAATACTGCATTTAAATCGTATACATGGTATTTTGGATTTAGATTAGTAAGCAGAGGCATCACAGCTATTTTCACAATCCATTGTATCTATGAGGACATAAATGCATGTGATCAGTAGATTACAACAAAGACTAAGTTACTGTGTTGAGGACAGCAAAATCCCATCAGCAGATAGACGTACTCGGTTCATCTATTCTTATCCTGCGGCCAAATAGTGTGACAATACAATTGTTATTGCAAAGATCATATTAAGTTCTAATTTTTAATGTTTTCCCCCAATAACACCAATGCAGAGTCGCTCTATGCCTCTATGTTATTATTATCTACCTAACAATCCTCTACATCCATATGCAATTTAACCTCACAAACAATGATCATTAATACTGAATCAGCACAAACAGAAGCAGCAACAATAATGTTTCCTGCATCCTTATCCCCTCCCCGCCACTGTAGCAGAGGAGAAAGGCGATTTTTGGGCGACTCCGTCGATCCACCGCGTGCGCGCCGGCTGTGTCGTGGGATTCCTCCCCTCCGTCGGCCGCTTCGGCGGCGGGAGGGTGGGGGATCCCGGCCCCGGCTTGTACATATGGTAGGGTAGGGTGGAGATCCCGCCGGCGGCGCCTGGGAGGAGATGGTGCTGGTGGCGGGTGGTTTGGTGTCGGTGCGGCCTTCTCCGGCGGTGGAGCTCCTCGGGGCCCGTCGTCGTCGCGCTCGACTTGCGGGAGCTCGAGGCCCGGTGTGGTTCTCGAGTTCTTCTGTCCCCCGTCGGATCCGTGGTGGCGTCGGATCCGGTGGCTGGAACTTAGGACTGGGCGAGGTCGGCGGCTTCGGCCTGCGTCGGAAACGAAGATGGCTGCGGCAAGGTGGAGTTGCTGGAGAGGGAGGGAATTTTAACTACTAAAGGACTACTAAACCATAGTGAGCAAAATAGTGTGTATATACCCAATGGAAAATGGACACACTTTGTTTAATAATCCTCATACACAGGACGTTATTACTGCAACAATGGTTGGCTAACTACATTTCAATAATTGAAAGGCTTTGCTATCTCTCAAGAAAATGTTGGATGTGCGCCACATAAATGTGTATTTCTGTGGCTCATATTACATTTCTGTGGCGCATATAGCAATATGCGCCACAGAAATACACATTTCTGTGGCGCATATAAGCTATATGCGCCACAAAAGTTTCAAAAGGAAATTCAAAATTTTCAAAGAATCCAAAAAACCCAGAAAACTTCAAAAAATGCAAAAAAAATCAACAAATCCAAAAAATTCGAAAATCTAAGAAAAAATGCAATTTTTTAAAATGACAAAAAAATACAATAAATCAAAAAAAAAATCGAGGTTTTTTTTACCCCTCATGCATGCCTCCCCGTGGATCGCCTTTTTTAGTTTTGTAGACATAAAAGAAAATGATAAAATGTTCAAAAAATAAAATCCTTTGAGATGTAGTTAGGTTTTAGTGTCTAGTTGGTACAGAAATTTTGAAATATGAATTTTGACCTTTTTTTTGCAAAAAACAGAATAAAAAAATTAAAAACAACCATAACTTTTGCATACTACGTCGAAAAAATGCGTTTAATATATCAAAAAAAAACTTCAGCAAATTTTCAGGTTGCTTAGTTCCCACAGAATTACGTTTACCTGGTCAAACTTCAGCAAATTTTCCGCAGAAAAAACAACGTGTGACAGTGCCATTTCTTTTGGAGGTACTAACATTCTATCCCAAATCGTTATCATGTGTCTTGGTCCTGACAGAAGAGGGGAGTACTAGTCAGCACTAGCATGATAGTAACATTTTGGCTTTGAATAGTGATCGTTCTTCAGGACCTTGCAGTTAACTACCTTGCGTATTGGACGGGGCAGCCGGCCAAGTGACCAACTATACGACAAGGTAGTGCATACCAGAAAATGGCGCTTGTACATTTTTTTAGAGTACGCAATTGCGTACCTGAATGCGCTTGTATATTGACGCGTCACAGTTATCGTTGTCTGCTTCCAGGGTCAAGGAAATGGCGGCATGTGATGTCTCTCTTATACCACCAAAATTTTAATGCTGGCTCACTGATTTTCTGAGCATGACTTGTTGACCCCTATAATGTTTAGTGTGGGCGCTTGCCTGTACACCACACCACAAGTATAGGTCTTTCGTTTTCGCAAGCGTATTTTGTTATATGTGTGTGCTACTTCACTAGAAATAGTTGAAAAAAATATTTTGTAAACGAAGATAAAAGTTGTACCCCTAGCTCAGCAGAGTTCAAACCCCAGGTTTAACACTGCTGTTTCTTATTTAAGGCAGAATATTCTTCAGTGCGATGTGACGTTCCCATCGACAGTAAGGCGTTTGTGGTGACTTCGTCAATCTCAAGACTCGACCCGCCGACTCAGTCTATCGGAGCTTCTCATAAGGGTAGGGTGTGCATGCACTACTAGGAAACAACTAATCACCCGCGTGGAGATTTTGACATCACCGGCGGGAAACGCGCACGCCGGTAACGTCACGCCGGTGCTATTTTCGATTACCGGCGAGTGCGAGGCCACGCCGGTGATTACTTGGAATCACCAGCGTGTGAGACCCCGCCAGTGGCATTTTGTTCATCTAGTTAATTTATTCGTAACTACTAGCATGAAGTCGTGATCATCTCAACACTAGTAGGAAAACAGCTATAGATAGAATCACTTTTTGCGGCGCACCAAATAGCCATGCGCCACAGAAATATTTCTGTGGCGCATAGTTTTGCGTGCGCCACAGAAAGTTTGGAATTCTCTGGCGCACGTAAACCACATGCGCCACAGAAATGTGTATTTCTGTGGCGTACATGCGCCACAGAAATACACATTTCTGTGGCGCATATAGCTATATGCACCACAAAAGTTTCAAAAGGAAACTCAAAATTTTCAAAAAATCCAGAAAACTTCAAAAAATCCAAAAAAATAACAAATCCAAAAAATTCGAAAATTTAAGAAAAAATGTAATTTTTTAAAATGACAAAAAAAAAATCAAAAAAAAATTCGAGGTTTTCTTACCTCTCATTGCATGCCTACCCCTCCCCCCTGTGGATCGGCTTTTTTAGTTTTGTAGACATAAACGAAAATGATAAAATCTTCAAAAAATAAAATCCTTTGAGATGTAGTTAGGTTTAAGTGTCTAGTTGGTATAGAAATTTTGAAATATGAATTTTGACCTTTTTTGCAAAAAACAGATAAAAAATTAAAACGACCATAACTTTTGCATACGACGTCGAAAAAATGCGTTTAATATATCAAAAAAAACTTCAGCAAATTTTCAGGTTGCTTAGTTCCCACAGAATTACGTTTACCCGGTCAAACTACAGCAAATTTTCCACAGAAAAAACAACATGTGACAGTGCCATTTCTTTTGGAGGTACTAACATTCTATCCCAAATCGTTATCATGTGTCTTGGTCCTCACAGAAGAGGGGAATACTAGTCAGCACTAGCATGATAGTAACATTTTGGCTTTGAATAGTGATTGTTCTTCAGGACCTTGCAGTTAACTACCTTGCGTATTGGACGGGGCAGCCGACCAAGTGACCAACTATACGACAAGGTAGTGCATACCAGAAAATGGTGCTTGTACTTTTTTTTTTGAGAGTACACAATTGCGTACCTGAATGCGCTTGTACATTGACGCGTCACAGTTATCGTTGTCTGCTTCCAGGGTCAAGGAAATGGCGACATGTGATGTCTCTCATATACCACCAAAATTTTAATGCTAGCTCACTGATTTTCTAAGCATGACTTGTTGACCCCTATAATGTTTAGTGTGGGCGCTGGCTTGTACACCACACCACAAGTATAGGTCTTTCGTTTTCGCAAGCGTATTTTGTTATATGTGTGTGCTACTTCACCAGAAATAGTTGAAAAAAATATTTTGTAAACGAAGATAAAAGTTGTACCCCTAGCTCAGCAGAGTTCAAACCCCAGGTTTAACACTGCTGTTTCTTATTTAAGGCAGAATATTCTTCAGTGCGATGTGACGTTCCCATCGACAGTAAGGCGTTTGTGGTGACTTCGTCAATCTCAAGACTCGACCCGCCGACTCAGTCTATCGGAGGTTCTCATAAGGGTAGGGTGTGCATGCACTACTAGGAAACAACTAATCACCCGCGTGGAGATTTTGACATCACCGGCGGGAAACGCGCACGCCGGTAACGTCACGCCGGTGCTATTTTCGATTACCGGCGAGTACGAGGCCACGCCGGTGATTACTTGGAATCACCAGCGTGTGAGACCCCGCCAGTGGCATTTTGTTCATCTAGTTAATTTATTCGTAACTACTGGCATGAAGTCGTAATCATCTCAACACTAGTAGGAAAACAGGTATAGATAGAATCACTTTTTGCGGCGCACCAAATAGCCATGCGCCACAGAAATATTTCTGTGGCGCATAGTTTTGCGTGCGCCACAGAAAGTTTGGAATTCTCTGGCGCACGTAAACCACATGCGCCACAGAAATGTGTATTTCAGTGGCGTATGTTGGATGTGCGCCACAGAAATACACATTTCTGTGGCGCATATAGCTATATGCACCACAAAAGTTTCAAAACGAAACTCAAAATTTTCAAAAAATCCAGAAAACTTCAAAAAACCCAAAAAAATAACAAATCCTAAAAATTCGAAAATTTAAGAAAAAATGTAATTTTTTAAAATGACAAAAAAAAAATCAAAAAAAAAATCGAGGTTTTGTTACTTCTCATTGCATGCCTACCCCTCCCCCCTGTGGATCGGCTTTTTTAGTTTTGTAGACATAAACGAAAATGATAAAATCTTCAAAAAATAAAATCCTTTGAGATGTAGTTAGGTTTAAGTGTCTAGTTGGTATAGAAATTTTGAAATATGAATTTTGACCTTTTTTGGAAAAACAGAAAAAAAAATAAAACGACCATAACTTTTGCATACGACGTCGAAAAAATGCGTTTAATATATCAAAAAAAACTTCAGCAAATTTTCAGGTTGCTTAGTTCCCACAGAATTACGTTTACCCGGTCAAACTACAGCAAATTTTCCACAGAAAAAACAACATGTGACAGTGCCATTTCTTTTGGAGGTACTAACATTCTATCCCAAATCATTATCATGTGTCTTGGTCCTCACAGAAGAGGGGAGTACTAGTCAGCACTAGCATGATAGTAACATTTTGGCTTTGAATAGTGATTGTTCTTCAGGACCTTGCAGTTAACTACCTTGCGTATTGGACGGGGCAGCCGACCAAGTGACCAACTATACGACAAGGTAGTGCATACCAGAAAATGGTGCTTGTACTTTTTTTTTGAGAGTACGCAATTGCGTACCTGAATGCGCTTGTACATTGACGCGTCACAGTTATCGTTGTCTGCTTCCAGGGTCAAGGAAATGGCGACATGTGATGTCTCTCATATACCACCAAAATTTTAATGCTGGCTCACTGATTTTCTAAGCATGACTTGTTGACCCCTATAATGTTTAGTGTGGGCGCTTGCCTGTACACCACACCACAAGTATAGGTCTTTCGTTTTCGCAAGCGTATTTTGTTATATGTGTGTGCTACTTCACCAGAAATAGATGAAAAAAATATTTTTTAAACGGAGATAAAAGTTGTACCCATAGCTCAGCAGAGTTCAAACCCTAGGTTTAACACTGCTGTTTCTCATTTAAGGCAGAATATTCTTCAGTGCGATGTGACGTTTCCATCGACAGTAAGGCGTTTGTGGTGACTTTGTCAATCTCAAGACTCGACCCGCCGACTCAGTCTATCGGAGGTGCTCATATGGTTGGGGTGTGCATGCACAATAAGGAAACAACTAACCACCGGCGTTTAGATTTTGACATCACCGGCGGGAAACGCGCACGTCGGTAACGTCACGCCGGTGCTATTTTGTATTACCGGCGAGTGCGAGGCCACGCCGGTGATTACTTGGAATCACCGATGTGTGAGACCCCGCCGGTGGCATTTTGTTCATCTAGTTAATTTATTCGTAACTACTGGCATGAAGTCGTGATCATCTCAACACTAGTAGGAAAACAGTTATAGATAGAATCACTTTTTGCAGCGCACCAAATATTTCTGTGGCGCATAGTTTTGCGTGCGCCACAGAAAGTTTGGAATTCTGTGGCGCACGATGGCGCACGAAAACCACATGCGCCACAGAAATATGCGCCACAAAAGTTCCAAAAGGAAATTCAAAATTTTCAAAAAATCCAAAAAATCCAGAAAACTTCAAAAAATCCAAAAGAATTCAACAAATCCAAAAAATTCGAAAATTTAAGAAAAAATGTAATTTTTTAAAATGACAAAAAAACAAAAAATCAAAAAAATTAAAAATTCGTGGTTTTTTATCTCTCATGCATGCCTACCCTCCTTGGATCGCCTTTTTTAGTTTTGCAGACATAAAAGAAAATGATAAAATCTTCAAAAAAATAAAATCCCAGTGGCTAGCACACGCGCGCACGCCCGCGAGTGCACTGGTTCGAATCCCGCCCGGCGCAGCCCTTTTTCCATTTTATTTCACACACTGACAGGTGGAGCCCACCAGTCAGTGGCTCAGCACACACCCGCGTGCACAGTCAGCGCCAGCGTGGCGCTCGGGCCCACATGGCAGTGACTCTGGCTAGCTCTGCCTCGGTGAGAAATACCCCGACCCAGATCCAGATCGGGATCCTTGCGTCCGGGCCCCACTAGTCAGTGGCTGTGGGTAGCCCAGCCCTGGGTACAAAACGTTTCGATTAGAATTTCTGGAAAAATAAAAGAAAAGACAAAAAATTGTTTAAACTTCTAAAATTCATAACTAATTAAATATTTGTCCAAAAAATTACAAATAACATACCAAAATGTTCAGAAAAATAAAGTGTATCTTTTGGCATAACTCACACATCCAAATAAATTAGTTTAATTGCTGTTTTATTAAAAGAACTAAAATGGCAGAAAAGAAATACTTTTTAGAAAATCCATAACTTTTTAAATAATGATTCAAAAATTATGTTTGACCTATCAAAATGTTCAGCAAGAAATATACTTCATGTTTCACCTTGTTTCCAAACATGGTTAATTAGTTTTAATGTTGTTTAAAATGATTTGCTAAAATGGCAGATTTAAAATGGATGTTATAAATTCAATAACTTCTTATTGGTTAATCGGAAAAATGTGTTTAATACCTCAAAATGCTCATAAAAATATGTACTGTCCATTAACATCATCTGCATGCATCATTGAACAAGATTGCAGTACTGCACTTTTTAGACGTTAGGAAAAACATTAAGTAAGCGTGGGGTTATATTTCTCCTTGTTGAAGTAATTATATCTGCACCCCATTTAAATTGCTAGATGTTGTTATAGTAAATACGGTGCATTTAAAATGTCATGCCATCATGTGGTTGTGCATTGCACTTGCTATGCATGAGTGATTATTGATTGCGTTCTTTCCGGTGTTTTTATGCATCGATAGATCAAGCAGTCGGGGTTCCACCGCAATACCCTGACGACCCGTATTACCAGCCCCCTGAACAAGGCAAGCGTAATCCCCCCTCTGAGCATATCTGCTCCTATGTTGCCGCAATTATTTTCTCCACTATAATATTGCATTCGGTTCTAAATGTCTTTTGCCTGGATTAGAGTATCCTACTTGTTGCATTAGATACCTGTTGCCATTACCTGTATCCTTCCTAATATCCCTAGGATTGAAGTGTTGGCCTGAGTAATTATACCTGCTATGTATATGCTTAGCCTTGCTTAGTTAAATGCTTAGTCGTGCGGTGGATGTTTCGTTGTTGGAACAGTCGATGGAATGACCGGATGTTGTGGAGAATTGTGGTGACATTAATAAACTGCTTAAAGGCGGGGATGAGAGGCCACATGGGATGTGGTGGGTTGTCTCGTTCTCGCCGCCTAGATGCGAGTTCTCGCCTTTGAGCCAAGACCGAGCGTGCTTCCATCGGTGGGCCATATGGAACCCTGTCGACCAACTTACTTGGGCGGGGCTAGCCAGGGTCCTCTAGTTTGAGCTTCCATTTGTGCGTGCGTGAAGATGGTGGTCTGGACTGGGATGAGGATGGTGGTGTTTAGGAAAATGAGTGGCCACGGGACAGGGTGTTGGAGGCACTGAACCTGTCCCGTCCTCACTGATGATCCTGGGTTAGTCTCAAGCAAGGTAAAGGTTGTAACCGCTCCCACTCAGCCGGCTTTCCCCGGAAGAGAGCTAATGTCAGGCAATGAGCCGGACGGTACCGATGGTTAAAAACAGTACACCCTGCAGGGTAAATCTTTTCGAAAAGCTGTGTCCGCGGTTATGGACGACTTGGTGCCGGATTGAGAGACCATAGAAAACTTGAACGGAATGATTAAAACCTGAGTACTAAAGGTACTACCAAGAATGCAAGGTTGACTTCCTCGAGGGTGATTCGGGGAGGTGCCTTGTAGACAGGTGCAGTGGTTGATGGTGGTTGTTGATGAAGATGATCAAAAGAAAAGAGTTTACTTCTTACCCCCTTTTGAAAATATTCTGATTAGTCGATGCCAGATGTCTTTTATAAAGAAAACCAGCTTTATGCAAAACAGCCATAAAACCTTTGAAAGCCAATCATTGAGCTAGTAGCTCTAGTAATCTTGCAGAGTTCGTCGAACTCAACGTTGCTTTGTTGATTTTCAGTGGAGGACTTCACCGACACTGAAGGTGGGTTCTATGTGGACGTCGACGAGTAGTCTGGGGTTCCCAGGTGGCAGCTTGGGACATCCCGGAACAGCTGGCGCTGGAATGTTTATCTGTAGGCCTCTTAGGCCATAATTTGGATCTTGTTGTTTAGAACAACTTATTTCGCTTCCGCATGATGTACTGTTGGGTCTGTGACCTCTGGTTGTAATATTTGCTATCTTTCTCTATTATAAGAGTTGAACTATAATGCTTTGAGTCGTAGAGTCTGTGATGTGCCAGTTGTTCCACAAGTCTTGATCTCTCTATTATGCATTGATAGTTGTGCCTGCGTTAGGGCATCAATCGGGGTGTTGCGTTGCCGATGATCCATTCCGAGCAACGCCTGCCAAAGGTTTTGGCCGGGGAGTGGTAAACCCGTAACCCGTTGTATCGCCTAACCGGTGACACACAACATCTGTATAGTTAAGCGGTCGGGGGCCACAAGTTGGTATCAGAGCAGGACTGCCTGTAGGAAACCCTTCTACTGGTCGACGTTGAGTCTAGTGTTGTGAAAATTATTTTTAACCTAAAAATGAGTTGTGAAAACCATCTTAGGATTCTTTTTACTCCTTACCTGGTTACACTCTAATCTCGGAGCCATCTTACCTCTATTTGAGTTAAAAGTTTTACTCCCCGTGATCCTAAAGAAACGAGGTTGGGTTCTACCTTTAGTGTTATGCGTCGGTTGCTCCCGCTGCGCTACAGTCCGAAATCAACTCAGATGTTTAAGAACCCTGTTATCCCTACTGAGCCTAATCACTTATTCCTTCTTTGGGTTTTAACCCAAGGACTTGAACAGAAGGTCCCGGATTGTGCCGGATAGTGTGGGTTGAATCACGTGGTTTCTTAACCATTTGAATCTCACGCTAGTGGTACATGATGCTGATCTTTGACCCAAGTTCCATCTTGTTGGTCCCTTGTTCGTTGTTACCCAAAGTATTATCGTCCCTAGTCTGTGTACTTGAGTAGACGCTAATGCTTTTGTCTCAACCATTCGGAGATAGATACTAACGGTGTCCTTGTCAATTCTCCAGAATGGCTCGAGGAGGCCACGGTAACAACAACAATGATGAGGAACCGCCGCCACCCCCTTCAATGGCGCAGGTCTTGATGGCCATTGAGGAGAACCGCGGGCGCAATGAGCGGCTGCTCGAGCAGTTGGTGCAGCAGAATACCCGGAGGAACAATGAGTGCAACACTCTCACTGAGTTCCTGCGCTCGCAGCCACCCACCTTCGCTGCTGCTAAGGAGCCACTGGAAGCTGATGACTGGCTTCGCGCTCTGGAGCGCAAGTTTGCCGCGCTGCATGTCCCAGTGGCCGAGCAAGTCAACTTCGCCACCTACCTCCTGACTGGGGCGGCTGGCTGTTGGTGGGAGAGTCATGTGGCGCTATTCGCAGCAGACCATGTTTTCACTTGGGCGGATTTCCGCACAGCCTTTCGTGCGGCTTACATACCTCAGCCAATAATGGACTTGAAGAGGAGGGAATTCCTGGATTGCACCAGGGTCGTATGGATCTCCGAGCTTATGGGTGTGAATTCAACCATCTCTCTCGTTACGCCCCTCGGGACGTGACCAATGATGCCGACAAGCAAGAGTTGTTCCGCAAGGGGCTTGCGCCGAGGCTCCGCTATGAGTTGCTGCCCTTCAAGTTCCAGAACTACCAGGAGCTGTTCAACCAGGCTCTTACTCTTGAGCAGGGAAGGAAGGAATTTGAGGCTTCCAAGAGGCCAGCACAAGGGGACCACCCGAGTTCCTCGGTTTCTCAGAGCAAGAAGCGCAGGGTTTTCGTTCCCTACAGCGTTGTGCCGCGTGCTCCATTCGTGCCGAGGGCCGCGGGATAGGCCACCACCGCCGCGCCCCACTACTTCGACACCTGGGGCGAGCGGAAGTGGGTATCGCCCTCAGCTATCTGCCCCTCCTGGAAACACTTGCTACAGCTGTGGCTAGGCTGGTCACTACTCCAGGGTGTGCCCCCAAAAGGCACCTATTTCGGTAACACCTGCACGAGCCCCAGCCACTCCAGCTGGCAAGGCTGGTCCTATCGTGCGTGGTCGCCTGAACCATGTCACTGCTGAAGAAGCTGAAGAGGACCCCGGCGTCCTTCTGGGTGAGTTACGAATCAACGACAACCCAGCTATAGTTTTGTTTGACTCTGGAGCATCGCATTCATTCATTTCTACATCATTTGCAAAAACCACAACATACCGTTCGAGAGGATGAGTCGTCCCTTGATGATCTCCACGCCTGGCTCCAAATGGCAAACCGATGGGGTTACCCCAGAGGTCCAAATTAAAATAGGCTCCATGTTCTTCCCTTTTCCGCTGATAGCCTTAAAGTCAACTGACCTGGATGTCATACTTGGCATGAACTGGCTAGTAAAATACCGGGCGAATCTTGACTGTGCCGCTAAGACCATTACCGTGACCACTTCTTCCGGTGACATTATGGAGTATTGGTCTGCACTATCAAGGCCTCCATCCTCAAACATTCCCCTCTCACCGGAGATCAGCCTATACTTTATGGAAGGCTTGTCCCCTCCTGAAATCCATGAAATACACGTGGTGTGTGACTTCCCGGATGTGTTCCCGGAAGAATTGCCTGGCATGCCACCTGATCGAAGTGTGGAGTTTGTCATAGATCTGATGCTAGGTACTGCTCCAATTTCCAAGAAACCCTACCGTATGCCGGTGGAAGAGTTGGCTCTGTTGAAAGAGCAAATCGATGAGCTGTTAGCGAAGGATTTTATTCAGCCTAGCAGTTCACCTTGGGGTTGTCCGGTACTCTTTGTCAAAAAGAGGGATTCGACCGTTCCTCGTTTGGTCTCTGATTATAGGCCGTTGAATGCGGTGACAATCAAGAACAAGTATCCTATTCCCCGGATCAATGATCTGTTAGATCAGCTAGCTGGTGCAACAGTATTCTCCAAGATGGATCTGAGGTCAGGATACCATCAGATCAAGATCAGAAAGGAGGATATCCCAAAGACGACATTTGTTACTCGCTATGGCCTATATGAGTATACCGTCATGTCCTTTGGTCTCACCAATGCTCCAGCTACCTTCATGAGGCTCATGAACTCCATCTTCATGGATTATCTTGACAAGTTTGTCGTCATCTACATCGATGACATCCTCGTTTATTCCAAAACCGACGAAGAGCATGCTGAGCATCTTCGGTTGGTTCTGACACGACTTTGAGAACACCGCCTCTATGCTAAGTTCTCCAAGTGTGAGTTCTGGTTGGATAACCTTGTCTTCCTTGGTCATGTGATATCTGCTAATGGTGTGGCAGTCATTCCCGACAAGATTCAATCTATTCTGGATTGGAAAACTCCCAAGTCAGTCAAGGACATTCGTAGCTTCCTCGGATTGGCGGGTTACTACCGCCGATTCATCGAAGGTTTCTCAAAGATAGCTAAGCCCATGACTGACCTTCTCAAAAGGATAAAAAGTTTGCATGGACGGACAAAGCTGAAGAGAGCTTCCAAGCACTGAAAGCCAAACTCACGTCTGTTCATGTGCTCGTCCTGCCAAAGAAATGGAAACTGAAGGAGTTGATCCTCCAAGAAGCTCATGATTCACCTCTCTCTATTCATCCCGGTAGTACCAAAATGTACCAAGACCTACGACAACAATTCTGGTGGACTCGGATAAAACGAGAAATCGCCAAGTATGTTGCTGAATGCGACACCTGTCGTCGGGTAAAGGCTGAACATCAAAGGCCTGCCGGCACTCTTCGCCCTATTGCAATCCCAGAGTGGAAATGGGATGAAATTGGTATGGACTTCATTACTGGTCTGCCGAAATCTCCCAAGGGAAACGATGCCATTTGGGCAATCATTGATCGACTATCAAAAGTGGCTCACTTCCTCCCTGTTCGTGTGGACATCACAGCTGCCAAGTTGGCCGATCTGTACGCTTCAAGGATCGTCGTACTTCACGGCGTCCCCAAGAAGATAATCTCCGATCGTGGAAGCCTGTTCACCTCCAAGTTTTGGACTAGTTTCCAAGAAGCTATGGGAACTCGTCTGAACTTCAGCACAGCGTTCCATCCTCAAACTGATGGTCAGACTGAAAGGGTGAACCAAGTGTTGGAGGACATGCTAAGGGCATGTGTAATCTCTTTTGGCAAGGGTTGGGAGAAGTATCTTCCCTTCGCGGAGTTCTCCTACAACAATAGCTATCAAGCTAGTATGGGTATGGCCCCGTTCGAGGTTCTGTATGGAAGAAAATGCTGAACTCCGCTGAATTGGTCCGAGACCGGAGAGAGGGCACTCTTTGGTCCAGATATTATCAATGAAGCTGAGGAGAAAGTTAGAATCATACGAGAGAATCTGAAGATTGCTCAGTCCAGGCAGAAGAGTTATTATGACAAGCATCATCAGTAGGTTCACTATGAGATTGGTGATAAAGCTTACCTCCGTGTCTCTCCCCTTCGAGGCATTCGCCGTTTCGGGATCAAGGGAAAATTGGCCCCTCGCTACATTGGCCCTTTCACTGTTCTGGCCAAGCGAGGAGATCTTTCTTATAAATTGGAGTTACCGGCCAACTTCCCAGATGTGCATGATGTGTTTCATGTATCCCAACTTCGCCGTTGTTTCAAAGATCCTATCCATGGAGTCAATCATGAGGAGCTGGATATCCAGGAGGATCTCACTTATCGCGAGCACCCTATTCGTATTCTGGATGAGGCAGAAAGGAAGACTCGTACCAAGTCCACCAAGTTCCTCAAAATTCAGTGGTCTCACCATTCCGAAGAGGAAGCAACCTGGGAAAGGGAGCTTAGTCTTCGTGAGGAGTATCCCGACTTCTTTTCGCAATCTTGGAATCTCGGGACGAGATTCCTGTAAGGGGGTAGAATTGTAACAGCCCCAAGTTTGTGAACCTAAAATGTGAACCAAATTTTCAGTTTTGCATTTCATTCATGCATCATGGCATTATTTGTTTTAGTGTTCAAGTTGAAACAAAGTTATGAAAACAAATTAAAACAAATGAAAACAAGGGCACCAATTAAATTCAATCCTTGCAATTCAAATGTGTTTGTTTTTGACAAACACAAATACAAATGCTAATCCATATTTGTCAAGGAAGTTCCAAGAGTTCAAAAATAATATTTTGAACTTGCTTTAAAATTTCTAAAGGATTATAAATTGTAATTAACTAAAATGCCCTAATCCAACAATATGAACAAAAGTGGTTAAGAACATTTTATTTTGACACACCAAATTGTGTGGAGCCTCTACAGGTGATAAAGAGGCTACATGAATATTTTCATATTTTTGTAAAATGTTCAGATGCCTCAATAAAATCCCAAAGAGTTACTGGAATTAAAAGAAAGTAAAAGAAAAAGAGGAAAAGAAGCGCAGGGGGCTTTTTGCAAGATTGCCATCGTCGCTGTAGCTCCAGTGGCACGGCATGGCGCCAGTGGCCGAGCTCGCTGTGAGCCCAGGCCCCCCGCCGCGCGACGCCCAGGCCCCCCTGCTCCTCCTGCCGCGTCGAAGAAGATAAGAAGGCCCCCCACGATGCTCTGCTCCTCCCACCTGCTCTCTCCCTCTAGCTCTCTCTGTTTTTCTTCCATGGCCGTGACCTAGCCTAGCGCGCCGTCACGCATCGCCGTCGTTTGATAGCTCCCCGAGCCAAGCCAGGACCGCCAGAAGCTCCGCCGCGTCTTCCTCTTCATCCTCGTTGAAGGAATCGAGGCGGGACGCCGTCGTTCGCGAGATCGCCGCCGTCTTCTTCCTCTCCGGCCGACGCACTCCGATCAAGCTTGCCACCGCCTCCGACCACCGTAGCTCCAACGGAACGCATCCACGCTTCTAGGGTGAGCAGAGTAACCTCCTGGACATCTCCATTCATCTCAGTTCGCCGTAGTTCGTCGGCGCGTCGTTAGCCGTAGCAAGCCGCCGCCGTGGTTCGCCGTGGACGCCGTCTCCGACGACCATTTGGTCGCTGTCTCCGCCAGAGAGTAGCCCACACACGTACGCGTCCAACACGAGTAGAAAATGGGTCGCGCGTGCGCAATCGCCAGATCCGTGCACCACGCCGCCGGTGGTCACCGCGGCCGCGCGCGGCGTCGACGTGCACGGTCACCACCTCAAATAGGTGTGCTCCCGTATACTAGCACAAGCGCGAGCCAGCCCAGTGGCTAGCACACGCGCGCACGCCCGCGAGCGCACGGGTTCGAATCCCGCCCGGCGCAGCCCTTTTTCCATTTTATTTCACATACTGATAGGTGGAGCCCACCAGTCAGTGGCTCAGCACCCACCCGCGTGCACAGTTAGCGCCAGCGTGGCGCTCGGGCCCACATGGCAGTGACTCTGGCTAGCTCTGCCTCGGTGAGAAATACCCAGATCCAGATCCAGATCTGGATCCTTGCGTCCGGGCCCCACTAGTCAGTGGCTGTGGGTAGCCCAGCCCTGGGTACAAAACGTTTCGATTAGAATTTCTGGAAAAATAAAAGAAAAGACAGAAAATTGTTTAAACTTCTAAAATTCATAACTAATTAAATATTTGTCCAACAAATTACAAATAACGTACCAAAATGTTCAGAAAAATAAAGTGTGTCTTTTGGCATAACTCACACATCCAAATAAATTAGTTTAACTAGTCGTCAACCCGTGCACCTGCACGGGCTAGTTATTTGAGCAAACATTAGTAAATCATTTTTTGAAGAGACACCTAACACCTTACCACATATAGGATAATGACCTCCTTAAGAAAATTACCTGGTCATTTTACCTATGCATATATTGAGCACTTGTTCACTTCCAGTATGTATACTATATATATGAATAATTTTGGAGAAAAGAACATCACATATAGCGATTAATGTTTCTAAAATAAAAATATACAATGGTGGGAATGAATACTATTCAGATGTTATGAAAAACAGAAAACAGAATTGTGGTGTGGTGTCCCTAGAATATGATGTATTATTAGTGTTAGCCAGAAAGAGCAGTGTCATACGACCAAACAACTCAATAGACATGAGCAGAGTTACTAACATGTTGGTACGTTGACAAATACATGGTTTATTCATCCATACCCATTCCACATCATCCGGGTGGAACATTTTCTATCCAGGTAAATTGGCTTAATGGACTACTGGTTGTTGTTGATCAGAGAAGGACGACAACCCCCTAAATAATATGATCAGACCAAAGTACCCAATCCAAATGCTATTTCAAAGTTCTTAAAGAAAAAACGAATAAGACTAATTTATTCAGATCTCCAATATATTTATAAATTATCTGGATCGTGAGAACTCTTACATGGATTGCAACATGGATAAGGCCTTTTTCTTCTTCTTGCGAATAGCATGGATGAAGCCTTGAAATTACAGAAAAGTTTATCCACAGAAAAGAACATAACTCAAGTGGATTATTCTACATAACTAAATCTAAGGAAGTTTCTGTGTAGAAGAAAATAATTAGAACAGTTTTATCACGGTGTATCCATAATATTGATACTATGAACTGCAGTATATATATAGTACCACGATGATAAAAAAAATCTGAGATCTAAACATGAAGGAAAAAGCTAATAACACTCATGTACTTGTATCCAAGCTTAGTTCTTGAAATTATTCTCCATCAATTGATTATCTACAAAATAAAAAAAGATTACTTCGATATATACACTTTTCTTCCAGTGTTACGAATATAAACAATACCTGATGGCACCTTATCAGACGCAGTTGTCGACGCAGTCGTCGGAGCCCTGAAGCTTAGTTTCCGCGATGGCGTCTGGCTGGTGCCTGCTGCCAGCATGCTGAATCTACTACACAGTGCCTGCGTCGGCCTTCTAGAAGGGCCGCAAAGCCACCTCCCTTACTGTTTAGGGATGAGCAGACCACATGTTTTCTATGCGCAACTCATGATCGACAGTTATCTATAAACTCTAAATTTAAATCATCAACGTGTTATGAGAAAGTGCTACTTAAGCTTCTCTGCACGTATTTCAAATTCTAGCAATAAAAGTTATGGAAAAAATTAAACTTGATCGGTAAAATATAGGCTTAAATCGATAATTCTTGAGTTCCTCTTTTCTGCTTGCTTGCGTAGCCCATACATGAACCTACACAATTACACGTGCTATAATATCCCTAGCATATTTCTTTTGAGACTGAAGCAACTATTATAATTTGGATATTGCAAACATACAGACGTAAGAGAAATTGGATGCTTAAGATACAAACCACACCAAATAAAAAAAAATCTATACAAATTGTTATTTTATAATGTTTGACATGGGTGGTTAGAAGATTATCAGAGATCATGGGTGTCTACCGAATAAAACATGTCAATCTTAATGACGATAGTGTAATATTTCTATAATGAGATTACTTATCTAAGAGATATATAGATTTAGCACATGGGGAGAAGCTAAGCGGTGGTGCTACGTAAAAACGAATTGTTTGGTGCTGACTGCTGCAGACTAAATGCTACTGTGGTAAAAAAAAAAACTTATGCGTGAGCATGCAGACATGCAGTGGTATGGAAAATCTATTACCGGCAGACGAAGCTAGGTTGAATACTGACTTGCCTGCCAATTGAATGGTCCAATGTTACAGCATGGGTGGAGACAACTGGTGACGCGAGACAATCAGCATAGCAGTTCATGTATCTGATTGCGTACCTGAGATCAGCTCGGGCATTGTGCTATTGGCAGATCGATCCAACACGTTTTTTGTCCCTTGTGCCGCGCACGGACGCGTGTAACCATAGGAAGATGCATGCGGCTGTGTGCCTATTGACCTTCTCTAGATGAGGCATGGCGGCCGGATTACTCCCCCAGGCATAATCGGCAGAGAGATACAGGAAAAGAAAGCTAGATTATTTCCGCCTATGAGATTGGAAAGGGAAGAGTCTTGCGCTACGCCGTCAGCCCATCGTGCGGAAAGAAAAGTAGGACCAGGGTACAACGATCAAACGGCTCCAGATAGATCTTCGGTTAATTGGATGCACGAAATTGTCTAATCTCTAGGATTAACGTGGAGCCTCCTATGGTGCCTCCAATTAGTAAATATAAGATTGTTGTTTTATTAAAATAACCAAAATGGCATAAAAGTAATACTTTTTTGGAAAATCCATAACTTTTTAAATAATGATTCAAAAATTATGTTTGACCTATCAAAATGTTCAGCAAGAAATATACTTCATGTTTCACCATGTTTCCAAACATGGTTAATTAGTTTTAATGTTGTTTAAAATGATTTGCTAAAATGGATGTTATAAATTCAATAACTTATTGGTTAATCGGAAAAATGTGTTTAATACCTCAAAATGCTCATAAAAATATGTACTGTCCATTAACATCATCTGCATGCATCATTGAACAAGATTGCAGTACTGCACTTTTTAGACGTTAGGAAAAACATTAAGTAAGCGTGGGGTTATATTTCTCCTTGTTGAAGTAATTATATCTGCACCCCATTTAAATTGCTAGATGTTGTTATAGTAAATACGGTGCATTTAAAATGTCATGCCATCATGTGGTTGTGCATTGCACTTGCTATGCATGAGTGATTATTGATTGTGTTATTTCCGGTGTTTTTATGCATCGATAGATCAAGCAGTCGGGGTTCCACCGCAATACCCTGACGACCCGTATTACCAGCCCCCTGAACAAGGCAAGCGAAATCCCCCCTCTGAGCATGTCTGCTCCTATGTTTTCGCAATTATTTTCTCCACTATAATATTGCATTCGGTTCTAAATGTCTTTTGCCTGGATTAGAGTATCCTACTAGTTGCATTAGATACCTGTTGCCATTACCTGTATCCTTCCTAATATCCCTAGGATTGAAGTGTTGGCCTGAGTAATTATACCTGCTATGTATATGCTTAGCCATGTTTAGTTAAATGCTTAGTCGTCCGGTGGATGTTTCGTTGTCGGAACAGTCGATGGAATGACCAGATGTTGTGGAGAATTGTGGTGACATTAATAAACTACTTAAAGGCGGGGATGAGAGGCCACATGGGATGTGGTGGGTTGTCTCGTTCTCGCCGCCTAGATGCGAGTTCTCGCCTTCGAGCCAAGACCGAGCGTGATTCCATCGGTGGGCCATATGGAACCCCCGTCGACCAACTAACTTGGGCGGGGCTAGCCAGGGTCCTCTAGTTTGAGCTTCCATTTGCGCGTGCGTGAAGATGGTGGTCTGGACTGGGATGAGGATGGTGGTGTTTAGGAAAATGAGTGGCCGCGGGGCAGGGTGTTGGTGGCACTGAACCTGTCCCGTCCTCACTGATGATCCTGGGTTAGTCTCAAGCAAGGTAAAGGTTGTAACCGCTCCCACTCAGCCGGCTTTCCCCGGAAGAGAGCTAATGTCAGGCAATGAGCCGGACGGTATCGGTGGTTAAAAACAGTACATCCCTGTAGGGTAAATCTTTTCGAAAAGCCGTGTCCGCGGTTATGGACGACTTGGTGCCGGATTGAGAGACCATAGAAAACTTGAACGGAATGATTAAAACCTGAGTACTAAAGGTACTATCAAGAATGCAAGGTTGACTTCCTCGAGGGTGATTCAGGGAGGTGCCTTTGTAGACAGGTGCAGTGGTTGATGGTGGTTGCTGATGAAGATGATCAAAAGAAAAGAGTTTACTTCTTACCCCCCTTTTGAAAATATTCTGATTAGTCGATGCCAGAGTTCTTTTATAAAGAAAACCAGATTTATGCAAAACAGCCATAAAACCTTTGAAAGCCAATCATTGAGCTAGTAGCTCTACTAATCTTGCAGAGTTCGTCGAACTCAACGTTGCTTTGTTGATTTTCAGTGGAGGACTTCACCGACACTGAAGGTGGGTTCTATGTGGACGTCGACGAGTAGTCTGGGGTTCCCAGGTGGCAGCTTGGGACATCCCGGAACAGCTGGCGCTGGGTTTGTTTATCTGTAGGCCTCTTAGGCCATAATTTGGATCTTGTTGTTTAGAACAACTTATTTCGCTTCCGCATGATGTACTATTGGGTCTGTGACCTCTGGTTGTAATATTTGCTATCTTTCTCTATTATAAGAGTTGAACTATAATGCTTTGAGTCGTAGAGTCTGTGATGTGCCAGTTGTTCCACAAGTCTTGATCTCTCTATTATGCATTGATAGTTGTGCCTGCGTTAGGGCATCAATCGGGGTGTTGCGTTGCCGATGATCCATTCCGAGCAACGCCTGCCAAAGGTTTTGGCCGGGGAGTGGTAAACCCGTAACCTCCGGTTGTATCACCTAACCGGTGACACACAGCATCTTTGTATAGTTAAGCGGTCGGGGCGCTACATTTGGTGTAAGTGTAGATCTAGGTCAACTCTCCCATGTCCTAGAAGGACAAGGTGTTTGAGTGGGTAGGGAGAGATATCTAGTGAAATGAAGCTTGCAACAATGGTGGGTGAGATATTTCTGGTCGTGGTCATCTTCCCAAGGTAGAAGATGAGCTATTTATAGTGTCCCCAGAAATGTAGCCGTTGAAGACAGGTGAGTCGGATAATCCGATCCAAGTGAGCATCGGATAATCCGACAGTTGGATAATCTGATACAAAATGGATCGGATAATCCGACTACCTCCAGAGAGCCACAAAACAGATTTCCTTGAGTCCTTAGCCGAATTCTCGAAATTCTTAGGGATCGGATAATCCGATTCATCCTGAGTCGGATAATCCGATCCATACTTTTTGAACAGAAGGCCTAGCTCTTTTCAACTCCCGTTTTGGCTTTGATGCAAAGGTGATTTAGACATTTAAAAACCTGCATCACTTAACTCACATATTAAATCATCACAAGTGTTATTGCCTAACACACAAAATATAAGGGATCAAGAAATTTCCTTTCAATCTCCCCCTTTTTGGTGTTAGATGACAACACTAGGATTTGCAAAGAAAGCACAATTATATTGCCTTGTTTCCAAGGCTTAAGACATGAGGAGCTCCCCCTAAAAGTGTGCATATAATTAAATTGAATTTGTATACAAATGCAGCACATGTAGGAAACGAGCAACTCCAACACAAAAGGAAACTAGATAAGCATGAATATATATAAGACATATCAAGATAGGTTGGGCTTTGTAAGAGAGTATACCTTGTGCACAATAGAGTAGAGATAGACCATAGCACAATAATACAAGTCTCAACCATACATAGAAATCCATATGTCTCATAACTTAACACAAGATCACAAGAAAGTTTTCATAGAAACGCAAACCACGACTAAGTTTAGCACAAATACGATAAATGGACACAAGCGCAAGAAAAGTGATAAAAGCAAATGCTTGTGCCCGAACCCATGCAAATCCCACACGGAGACCTAATAGAACTACTTTCTCCCCCTTTGGCATCGAAACGCCAAAAAGGGAAAAAAGAGCGATGCTACGTCCCAAGAAGATCACTCCGACTCATCAGCAGCATCAGAATCACCATCATCACCATCAGTGTCCTCATACTCAGCATCAATGCCCTCTTCATCATTGTGGGCAGGAACACGGGAAGGGCCTGCAGGAGCTGTCTCTTGGAGATGTGTTTCAAGCTGAGCCCAAGGAAACTGAGAGTCCGCATTCCACTGATCATAAGAAAGAAGAGCAGTCGCTGGAGGGTCCTCTGGAAGGCGAGGGAGCCGCTTGAGAATGTTCTCCTCCCTACAATAAGCCTCATATTTCCCTTTGCGGATGTCATTGTTCATACAAAGGATGTTCCGCTAGAACCAGTTGAGCTTCTTGATTTGCGGCGCAAAGGAGGGACGAGCCTGACTGGTGGCACCACGGCGTGCATCTCCCATGAAGGAACCTCTAGCAGGAGCAGCAGAAGAAGATGTCTTGACCACAGATTTCTTCTCATAAACCTTTTTGTAATTATGGGGCTGCATAGAATACTTTTGGAAGCTGTGGTTCTTCAAAGTATCCTTGATGAGCAACATGATGTAGGGAGCATATGGGATGGTGAGCCCACCAACCATTGAGTCAAACATCTCATGAAAGACGAAATCCATCACATCCACCTTAAAGTCACAGTCTGGTTCTTCATTCTCAACAATTTCTTTAGCAAGACAGAGTAGGTTGGCAAGAGGAGATACAATATTGTCATTGTTACCTCCGCTGGGAGCAATAGTGGACCTAAGGATGGTCACAAGCTGATCATAGAGAGGCAGGAGGCCCTCCTTCTTGCCAATAACTGCACCTCTACCATACATGTCCTTCAACACATTTTTATTGGGTCTCTCCACAGAATGCATACGACGACCAACTGCAGGTTCACCGCGGAAAGTATAGCCAAGAAGAGCAGCAAACCGAGCAAAGGCGGAGGTACACGAAGTCCTACCAGACATCCACTTCATGGTCTTGGGAATATCACCTTCGATCACCAAGGTGGAGAAAAACTGCCAGATCAATGGCACATTGTATGGACATTGCCGTTCCATGAGTGGAACCATTCCCATCTCTTCTACCACATCTGCAGCGAGAGCAAAACTTGGCTTGCCCTTGACATCTTGAAGTTTGTAGGGCTGCATTGGACGAATAGGGTGCTTAAAATCCAGATAGAAGTCCTTGTGAATATAGATTTGCTCCATGCACCAGAAGTTTGGATCTTCGATAGTGTCGTCCCTTTCCATTTTTGCATACCAGTTATACTGACGAACTGAGGCATATTCAACCCTAGGCATGGTCTTGTAGTTGGGACGAGTTGCCTTTCCCTTCCTTGATTGTCTGGCAGTAGTGATCTTCACTGCCTTTTTCTTGGCTGGCACTTGTTCTTCTCTAGCTGCCTCTCTTGCTTGCCTTCGTAACTCAGTTTCATCAACTCCAACCCCATCTTCATTTGCAGGAAAGTGACGCTTGTGAGCATAGGTCTTCTTCGGAGGTCTACTCGAATCCCCTGTGAGATAGAGCAATAGATGGGCAGCAGGGATAAGTACACACAAGTTACAGAACAAGGAATGGTACAATGTACACTAGGAGAATATCCCTGAGGTAGATCTACTAAGTCCTGGGCAAATCAAGGTGTTGCTAAAAAAACAGGCACATCGGATAATCCGATTCAATTTGTATCGGAATATCCGATACGAAATTACTCGGATAATCCGATATGGACATTGCAGCAACAAGATGATTTGAAACCTAGGTCTAACAGCAGATCGACACAAGGAATACAGGCCTATTGTTCACAGTACCAATGGGAACCACTACCCTCAGCAAAAATAACTTCTTACAAAGATCTAGGTGAAGAACACTGTAGCGGACCTGGACTTAGAAAATGGCAAGGTCCCTGTGTATAGTGCAAACCCCTGGATCGTTTCATTTGCACACACAGTTTAAGACGAATATCACAACATTGTATCAATTTATTACACGAATGATCCAGTACTTAGGAAAAATTAATGTTCATTACATCCTTGCATAGCACAAAGGCTAGCTTGAAAAAGTAAAGCAGCGGAAATTTATTCTTCATGGAGTCTCTATCATCTTCATGCGCCACAGGCGAACATGTTGGTTGCAAACTCGAAACCCTTAACGGAAACTCACTCGTCGTCAGAACAATCTGCAAAAATAAAATTTTGCAACAGAGTGGGTCAGAACCATTTAAAATGGAATTGACAAGTGACACTAAGTGGACACTTAGTGGAATAACTCTAATAACCTATATGCATATTTGGCTGGTGGAGTTCAAGGCTATTTTGCATAAAGCCAATTTTTCCTAACACTTTGTAAAACATTTTCTTCAAATTGAGACAAGTATAGCATGAAAACCATAGTCTCCTCTACCCTTGTTCACCCTTCAAATTTTACTTCAGAAGTTGGAATGTTGGGAGCCTCCGTTGACGTCCTTGATCAGCTGCTCAGAATTATCCGTAACCGGCGACACGGCTAAGTACTTAGTTTTACACTCTCGGGAGGTTGTGCACTTTCACCATTAGACCCAATCAGCCCAAACTATCCTATGCACTCATTTAGTGCTAAGGAAAAGGAGAAGATTGATACGAGATTTTTCAGAAGCATTTTCCCACCCCATACCGGCCTGACGCGCTCCACCTACAAACCTCTACCACCACCTGTCAAGCCGGGGCGAGTCCACACAACTTAATCCATCAAGACAGAGCCCATATGACCAATGGCTGCACTGGAAGCAATCTTCACTTGGAGTTCTTCAGATCCCTTTGTTCCTGGGTGGCCATCCACAAGTGAATATCCCTCAGGTAAAACCCCTGGGAACAACACTCAACTCAAACATCCTCTTATCAAAACCAACTCCACCCAGGTGTTTCATTTTAACTTAGTAGAATTTAGCTTTTCATAAAAACATCTTTTGCATAGCACTTCAATAACCTACTAAGTTAAAATGGGATGCTAGACCATCTAGTAAAGGGGAGCTATTCTAAACAGTTTTAGCATAGCAATTCTACTAAGTCCTACACATGCTTAAGAAAAATATTCTACTCATGCATAGACAAAATACTTAGGAAATTTATGAGGTGTGTGCCACTTGCCTTGGCAACAAGAAGAGCAGTAGCAGCAGTTGCAATAATCCACGTTTCCCTCCGAAAATTCTAACACATGAATCACAACAAATAAACATACAAGCATACCAAAAATTCTAAGGAAAATATGACATGCATGATATGCAAAAAAATTCTAAGGAAAAGATGAAAATCATGAGATGCAAAAAATTTCTAAGGAAAAGATGACAAACATGAGATGCAAAAATTTTCTAAGTATTTCTAAGCGCACCTCAACTCTTCAAATTATCACTAAGTCATGCATGATTTGAACATGTGATAAAAATAATTTTTTTAACATTATTTATAAATAAAACAACACCTAAAAAGGGAATAACTACAAATTAAATACAACTGCGCAACAATTAATATACAAAAATAAAAGGGGTGTTCCTACGGCCAGGGGATAACTAAACAAAGCTGTAGCAATTGGAATTACTCAAAAAGCTATTTTTAAACAAAAGTTATGTCAAAAATACTCAAACTTCCCATTTGAAATTTGAATACATCTAAGTTTGACAAAACGTAAAACTAGTACCGCAAAAAGATTCTACACGTTGAGAGCTTTTCGAAAACATAAAATTTGGCCAAACCAATAAAAAGTACTAATAGATCTAAGATATAGGGTCTTTTCTGCAAAACTGCTAAATAGAATAAAATTGGGAAATCTTCTTCCACGCTGGCGCTGACGTGGCGTTGACTGCTGACGAGGCTTGACGTGGCGCTGATGATGCTGCTGACTCGGCGTTGACGTGGCATCCTCCGATTCGCCCGTACCGGTTCTGTAAGTGATCTAATCCTATCCCTCCAAAACAGATCTAACGGCCTAGATTCAATTGACCAAAAGGGGGCGGCGCGGCGCGGCCGGCCGGAGTTCATCCGGTGACCGGCTCCCGCGGCGGCGCCATTGCCGGCGTGCATGCGCACGATGAACAAAGGAGGGAGGGGAGGCGCTGGTCATACCACGGGGTGCGGGAGGTCGAAGCGAGGAAGATGGTGGGCTCGGGGACGACGGGGGTGTTCTTCTCCTCCTCTTGTTGCTCACCGGAGTCGCTTCCACGGTGGTGGTCGAAGTCGAGGACGCTCCCGTTGATCTGGCGCACAAACAAATCACGCAAAAAATCACGAGGTGCGCAAGATCAAGACAAAGAAGATGGGATAGATGGGAGGGCTTGGAGTCGACGGTGCTCACCAGCGTTTGCGAGAAACGGCGGCGGCAATGGCGGGACGGCGAGCTCGAGTGTGGGTAGCCTGGCGGCTCTCGGGCTAGGGTTTTTGAGGGGAAACGGAGAGGAGTTCGTGGGGTATATATGGGGCTCGAGGGAACAGATAAAATCAGTTTAAACGTGACGAATTTGATCCAGGGATTGAGATGGATTCGGGGAGGAAATCTCGGCCTGGAGGTTGGGGATGATGACGTCACCGCTTGCGTCATGTGTGGGACCCGCATGGCAGTGAGGGAGTGGGGGAGTTGGGCCGTGGGCTGTTGCTTGCTGCGCGCGCGAGAGAGAGATGGGCTCGGCCCAGGTAGCTAGGGTTCCTATTTTTTTTTGTTCTTTGTTCTTTTCTATTTTCTGAAAATCTTTATAACTTTGGTTTTAAACCTCCAAATGAGTTCAAACAAATTTGTAAAATCTTGTAAACTAATATTTATCAAAATAAACTATTTGATCATACTGTTGAAAAGCATTTCAAAACTATAATTTTAAAATATTGTATAATTGCACAATGGACACTTTATATCAATTTTAAAATAGGGTTTTAAATTAAAATATTTGTGGCTTAATTTAAAACCAGTAAAACACCACAAATGTACATACTTGAAAATAATTTATTTTCCAAATAAGTACAATCAAATCACAACCAAAATTAGACATAACAAATAAATAAAACCATAGTAATCAAAAATAATATGTAGGGCATAACTTGCCCTTTTAATATATTTTCTTATATATGTTTTCAAGTGGAATTATATTTCCAACTTTTGAAATTTTTAAATGCAAACAATGCCAGAAGATGATGAATGCATGTATTTTTTTGTTTTTCCAAAACAAAATATTATAATTTTCAAAAAGTTTTTGATTTTTCTGATTTTTCAAATTTTTGAAAATCTTGGAATGTTACAGACTACCACCCTTAAAAGGAATCTCGTCCCTGAGATTCGAGAGGCTAGGAAGAATGGGTTTGAACACTCTGGGTTTTTGGCAACTGGGTGGGCTACCACCCTTAAAAGAATTTTTTTTGTTGGTAGTCAAGGTTCAAACTGGATACTTGATTGGGAACGTACCATTCACCATACTAGGCTCATTGTAGGTTCTTTCCATATGGATATGGTTCACATATCCTTTATCGAAAGGATTTGGCTTGGCAGCTTCTCCAGTCTTCTTTTCTGGGCAGTCATTGGCATAATGGCCCTTGTTATTGCACTTGAAGCAGAGCACTTGGCTGATATCTTTCTTGGGTTCAGGATTTGGGCGGTGCTGTCCATTGTTATGATTTTGGCCAGCATGTCCATTTCCCCTGTGGCCTCCATTGTTTCCCTTGAATCCACCATTATGGTTGTGATCATGATGCTTGTGGTTGCTTTCTCCACTATGGCTGCTTCCTTCACTATGGCGATGACCATCATGAGAAAAATGTTTCTTGAACGAGGGTTCAGAATGATGTTTGTTGATACCCAGCTTCCTCTTCCTGCTTTCAGCCTTCTTGATGTTATCTTCCAGTATAATTGCTTGTTCTAGGAGGGCCTGATAATTTGGAGCATAAGCGACTGACAAAGGAATCTTCAGCTCGTCACTTAGCCCTTTGAGGAATTTTGCCTTCCTTTTCACACCAGTATCAATGTCTTCAGGGGCATAACGTGACAGTGCATGGAAGTCATCCATATACTCCTTAAGGCTTCTGTTCCCCTGTCGCAGGTTGCGAAATTCTTCTTGCTTCAAGTTCATAATGCCTGAGGAGATGTGAGCATTACGAAAGCCTTCCTTGAAGGTATCCCAAGTCAAAGTGTCCAGGGGGTGGGTGCTTTGATAAGTTTCCCACCATTGAGCAGCTAGTCCTTCCAACAGATGAGCGGTAAACCTTACCATTTCAGGATCAGTACACTCACAAGTCACCAGATCCTTGTGCACAGAACGCAGCCAGTCATCTGGCACAATTGGCTCTGTTGCAGTGGAGAACTTGTTAGGCCTAAGCCTCAGGAATCTAGCAAGTCTGTCCACTTGGGGAGGAGGTGGTGGTGGTGGAGGTGGTGGTCCATTCTGATTGGCCATGAACTGAGCCATCATAGTCATCAGCTGAGTCTGCGCTGCCATCATCTGTTGAAGCATTGCATCAGTGTTGTTGTTGTTGTTCTGAGGATCACGGCGGGGAGGCATCTGTGGGTTTATCATAGATGAGTAAGAGATAGACATATATAGAAGAAATATTTCTACCCTTACAAGCAATGAACACAATCAACCAAATTCGTTAAACTCCAATACATCTTTTGAGAAAACCGAACTAATCGTTTTGGGTTGAAGCACCCCAAGGTTATGGGAAATAAATACGATAGTACTGCCATACCACAATTTGATAGGTCAATACACCATCAACATCTCGTTATTCTAATAGAAGGTGGTCTAGTCTATCTCCTTCTTGAGTGCATCGAGTTCCTCCTCTATTTTCTTGAGTTCATCAAGGTACTTCTGTTGTGAAGCCTAAATCGAAGTCTTTCTCCAAGGTACTTGATGGCCTCCCATGCTGCACTTCTTGCGGAATCAAAGAATGATGTGTGGAGTATTGGGTTTGTGAACATGCAGCAACCTTTGGTATTGTGGTCATCGTCTTTGTTCTTGTATATATGGAGTTGCACCCACCAGTACTCTTGACCTTCATCCATGAAAGGAAATCCTTTGTATACTGCTTCTCCTTCAAATCCCAAGCTCTTCATGTTATCCTTAAGTGCTTTTGGAATATTAGTCTCACATTGTAGAGTCATGGTCATCACTGGTCCTTTCTTGATGGATTCGATGACGCTGGTCATCTAAAAATAAGAGAAGACATTTAGAAAATGAGTGTCAGATGAGAGTATATGAGAAAGATAAAATGAAAAGTTTTGTTTTTAGAAAACTGAATAAAAATAGATTTTCAATCCTATGGTCAAACCTATTTCTATCCAAACTTAGGGTTTCGAACCTACAGGCAACACAGTGCTCTGATACCATCTGTAGCGGACCTGCACTTAGAAAATGGCAAGGTGCCTGTGTATAGTGCAAACCCCTGGATCGTTTCATTTGCACACACAGTTTAAGACAAACATCACAACATTGTATCAATTTATTACACGAATGATCCAGTACTTAGGAAAAATTAATGTTCATTACATCCTTGCATAGCACAAAGGCTAGCTTGAAAAAGTAAAGCAGCGAAAATTTATTCTTCATGGAGTCTCCATCATCTTCTTGCGCCACAGGCGAACATGTTGGTTGCAGACTCAAAACCCTTAACGGAAACTCACTCGTCGTCAGAACAATCTGCAAAAATAAAATTTTGCAACAGAGTGGGTCAGAACCATTTAAAATGGAACTGACAAGTGACACTATGTGGACACTTAGTGGAATAACTCTAATAACCTATATGCATATTTGGCTGGTGGAGTTCAAGGCTATTTTGCATAAAGCCAATTTTTCCTAACACTTTGTAAAACATTTTCTTCAAATTGAGACAAGTATGGCATGAAAGCCATAGTCTCCTCTACCCTTGTTCACCCTTCAAATTTTACTTCAGAAGTTGGAATGTTGGGAGCCTCCGTTGACGTCCTTGATCAGCTGCTCAGAATTGTCCGTAACCGGGGACACGGCTAAGTACTTAGTTTTACACTCTCGAGAGGTTGTGCACTTTCACCATTAGACCCAATCAGCCCAAACTATCCTATGCACTCATTTAGTGCTAAGGAAAAGTAGAAGATTGAGACGAGATTTTTCAGAAGCATTTTCCCACCCCATACCGGCCTGACGCGCTCCACCTACAAACCTCTACCACCACCCGTCAAGCCGGGGCGAGTCCACGCAACTTAATCCCTCAAGACAAAGCCCATATGACCAATGGCTGCACTGGAAGCAATCTTCACTTGGATTTCTTCAGATCCCTTTGTTCCTGGGTGGCCATCCACAAGTGAATATCCCTCAGGTAAAACCCCTGGGAACAACACTCAACTCAAACATCCTCTTATCAAAACCAACTCCATCCAGGTGTTTCATTTTAACTTAGTAGCATTTAGCTTTTCATAAAAACATCTTTTGCATAGCACTTCAATAACCTACTAAGTTAAAATGGGATGCTAGACCATCTAGTAAAGGGGAGCTATTCTAAACAGTTTTAGCATAGCAATTCTACTAAGTCCTACACATGCTTATGAAAAATATTCTACTCATGCATAGACAAAATACTTAGGAAATTTATGAGGTGTGTGCCACTTGCCTTGGCAACAAGAAGAGCAGTAGCAGCAGTTGCAATAATCCACGTTTCCCTTCGAAAATTCTAACACATGGAACACAACAAATAAACATACAAGCATACCAAAAATTCTAAGGAAAATATGACATGCATGATATGCAAAAAAAAAATCTAAGGAAAAGATGACAATCATGAGATGCAAAAAATTTCTAAGGAAAAGATGATAAACATGAGATGCAAAAATTTTCTAAGTATTTCTAAGCGCACCTCAACTCTTCTAATTATCACTAAGTCATGCATGATTCGAACATGTGATAAAAATATTTTTTTAATATTATTTATAAATAAAACAACACCTAAAAAGGGAATAACTACAAATGAAATACAACTGCGCAACAATTAATATTCAAAAATAAAAGGGGTGTTCCTACGGCCATGGGATAACTAAACAAAGCTGTAGCAATTGGAATTACTCAAAAAGCTATTTTTAAACAAAAGTTATGTAAAAAATACTCAAACTTCCCATTTGAAATTTGAATACATCTAAGTTTGACAAAACGTAAAACTAGTACCGCAAAAAAGATTCTACACATCGAGAGCTTTTCGGAAACATAAAATTTGTAAAATTTGGCCAAACCAATAAAAAGTACTAATAGATCTAAGATCTAGGGTCTTTTCTGCAAAACCGCTAAATAGAATAAAATTGGGAAATCTTCTTCCACGCTGGCGCTGACGTGGCGTTGACTGCTGACGAGGCTTGACGTGGCGCTGACGATGCTGCAGACTCGGCGTTGACGTGGCATCCTCCGATTCGCCCGTACCGGTTCGGCAAGTGATCTAATGCTATCCCTCCAAAACAGATCTAACGGCCTAGATTCAATTGACCAAAAGGGCCGGCGTGGCCGGCCGGAGTTCATCCGGTGACCGGCTCCCGCGGCGGCGCCATTGCCGGCGTGCATGCGCACGACGAACAAAGGAGGGAGGGGAGGCGCTGGTCATACCACGGGGTGCGGGAGGTCGAAGCGAGGAAGATGGTGGGCTCGGGGACGACGGGGGTGTTCTTCTCCTCCTCTTGTTGCTCGTCGGAGTCGCTTCCGCGGTGGTGGTCGAAGTCGAGGACACTCCCATTGATCTAGCGCACAAACAAATCACCCAAAAAATCACGAGGTGCGCAAGATCAAGACAAAGAAGATGGGATAGGTGGGAGGGCTTGGAGTCGACGGTGCTCACCGGCGTTTGCGAAAAACGGCGGCGGCAATGGCGGGACGGCGAGCTCGAGTGTGGGCAGCCTGGCGGCTCTCGGGCTAGGGTTTTTGAGGGGAAACGTAGAGGAGTTCGTGGGGTATATATGGGGCTCGAGGGAACAGATAAAATCGGTTTAAACGTGACAAATTTGATCCGGGGATTGAGATGGATTCGGGGAGGAAATCTCGGCCTAGAGGTTGGGGATGATGACGTCACCGCTTGCGTCATGTGTGGGACCCGCATGGCAGTGAGGGAGTGGGGGAGTTGGGCCGTGGGCTGTTGCTTGCTGCGCGTGCGAGAGAGAGATGGGCTCGGCCCAGGTAGCTAGGGTTCCTATTTTTTTTTGTTCTTTCTTCTTTTCTATTTTCTGAAAATCTTTATAACTTTGGTTTTAAACCTCCAAATTAGTTCAAACCAATTTGTAAAATCTTGTAAACTAATATTTATCAAAATAAACTATTTGATCATACTGTTGAAAAGCATTTCAAAACTATAATTTTAAAATATTGTATAATTGCACAATTGACACTTTATGTCAATTTTAAAATAGGGTTTTAAATTAAAATATTTGTGGCTTAATTTAAAACCAGTAAAACACCACAAATGTACATACTTGAAAATAATTTATTTTCCAAATAAGTACAATCAAATCACAACAAAAAATTAGACATAACAAATAAATAAAACCATAATAATCAAAAATAATATGTAGGGCATAACTTGCCCTTTTAATATATTTTCTTAAATATGTTTTCAAGTGGAATTATATTTCCAACTTTTGAAAATTTTAAATGCAAACAATGCCAGAAGATGATGAATGCATGTATGATTTTGTTTTTCCAAAACAAAATATTATAATTTTCAAAAAGTTTTTGATTTTTCTGATTTTTCAAATTTTTGAAAATCTTGGAATGTTACAAACACCTAGGAGATGAGAGAGAAGAAGTTACCCTCATCCATTGAGGAAAAAGCTTGGGGGAATGGGTTCCCGGGGAGGAGGAGCACCAAATCCGAGCAGATCAGGCGTTGGGGACGGCCGGAGATGCCGGGGCGGCGCGGGGAGAGCAGGCGGCGGTGCTGGAAGAGAGAGGAGGTCGAGGGTGGAAGAAACGCTCGAATGAGCCCTTCACCCTGACCCCTTCTCTGTTAGGCGACAAACCGCCAGATCGGATAATGCGATCTTGACTTGGGTCGGATAATCCGATAGTCGGATAATCCGAGCAAGTCTGGATCGGATAATCCGATCGTCAGGATTTCCTTAGAAATTCTGGCCTGCTAAACCATTTCTCCTCAGTTTCAAAACAAGACTTGTGTGCATAAGATGGAATGTTTTTAGATAAGATAGGCTTAGGAAAGGATTGCCAAACTGTCATTGGTACTTCACACTCATGCTTGCAAGAATCGAACAAGGAAATGCCAAGTTGAGTGCGTTTTCCATAAAATCAAGTGAGAGACATAAAATTCAAATGGTTTTCAATAAAATCCAAATAAGAAACAACTCCTCAAAAGGAGGAGGGCGGTGGCCTTGGCCATCATGTATGAGTATATGTGGTGTGACACCGCGAAGATATATCTTGGGTTCACTGCCACTACTTGTCATTTAAGCTCACAATTCATAGAAACAAATATAGAGAAGTAAAATGAGTTCTTAATGTCGGAATAATGGGGGGAGGGATAATCCAATGTATTAGGACCACACTCCCCCTATGTCCATGCCTACATCTAAACCAAGTAAAATGTCTAATATGGGTAGGGATGCAAGTTTTCCATTAAGTCCAATTACTTATGTCCACCACATTTAGTTCTCCTCTCAACTCTTTGAATCTTGCTTCACCAAGAGGCTTTGTGAACATATCGGCGAGTTGATGCTTGGTGTTAACATAGTTGATTGCAATATCCCTTTTCAACATGATCTCGAATAAAATGATACCGGATCTCAATATGCTTGGTCTTCCATGAAGTACCGGATTATGAGCAATTTGATGGCACTTTCATTGTCACAAAAAGAGGCACTTTGTCACAAATGACACCATAATCCTTTAAAGTTTGCCTCATCCATAATAATTGTGCACAACAACTTCCGGCGGCAATGTATTCGGCTCGGTGGAGGAGGCGGCCACACAATTTTGCTTCTTAAAGACCAACTCACAAGGACCTACCAAGGAATTGGCAAGTACCCGAAGTTGATTTTCTATCCATTTTGCAACCCGCCCAATCCGCATCCGAATAACCTACAAGATCAAAGCTTGTACCATGGGGATACCAAAGACCAAAGTTAGGAGTATCCATCAAGTATCTTAGAATCCTTTTAACCGCGGTTTCATGACTTTCCCTAGGACTTGATTGGAATCTTGCACACATACCCACACTAAACATAATATCCGGTCTAGATGCACAAAGGTAAAGCAAAGATCCAATCATAGAACGATAAAGCTTTTGATCAACTTCCTTACCATCCGGATCTAAGTGAAGATCCGCCTTGGAGTCCATGGGAAACTTATAAGGCTTGGCATTGTCATATCAAATTTCTTGAGCATGTCCTTAATATACTTGGCTTGACATAAGAATGTTCCTTCTCGATTGGTGGATTTCAAAGCCAAGAAAATAATTCAACTTTCCCATCATGGACATCTCAAATTCCTTGGTCATTAGCTTGCCAAATTGATCACTAAATTCATGGTTAGTGGAACCAAAGATAATATCATCAACATATATTTGGCATACGAAAAACTCCATTTACCCTTTTTGTAAAAAGAGTGGGATCTATTACCCCAATTTCAAAGCCACGGTCTACTAAGAACTCCTTGAGATGATCATACCAAGCACGTGGAGCTTGCTTGAGCCCATAAAGAGCCTTATGTAGTAAGTAGACGTGGTTAGGAAATTTAGGGTCTTCGAAACCCGGAGGTTGTTTAACATACACCAACTCATTTAGTGGACCATTTAAGAAAGCACTTTTAACATCCATTTGATATAAGACAATTTATGAGTAGATGCATAAGCAATTAGTAAGCGAATGGATTCAAGTCTAGCAACGGGGGCATAGGTTTCACCGTAGTCGACTCCTTCGATTTGGGTGTAGCCTTGTGCAACCAATCTTGCTTTGTTGCGGATGACTTGACCATGTGAGTCTTGCTTGTTCTTAAATATCCACTTGGTTCCAATGACATTATGGCATGTGTCTTTGGGTCTTTCAACTAATGACCATACTTTGTTGCGCTCGAAGTTGTTCAACTCTTCATGCATAGCCGCAACCCAATCCATATCTTCAAGAGCATCATATACCTTGAGAGGTTCTAAGCTAGACAAACAAGAGACATGACCACAAAAGTTAGATAATTGATTGCGTGTGGACACACCCCTACGATACTCCCAAGGATATTTTCTTTGAAGTGTTGTTGATAATCCAATTTTGATGCACGCCGGATGACCCGGCGTTCCATGGCTTGACCAATTGTTTCACCAACACAAATATCTTCATCATTGCCTTCATCTTGCTCATGGTCAACCCGTGGAGTTCTTGGAGTTGTGGGTTCATTATGTTCTGTTCACCACTAGAGTTGGGTGGGTCTTGACCATTTCTTGATCATTGATGAAGATCTTGTTCTTGTTCTTGTTCTTGGATAGTTTTGATCAATTGTTGAGGTGGATGGCTCAACTTGAGTAGAACTTGTTCCTTCTTCTTGAATATCAATAGGTTCTTCAATAGGAATAAGTTCTCCAATCCCCATAGTTCTTATGGCTTGAGATGGAGCATCATCACCTACATCATCATGATCAATATGCTCCACTTGGGAGCCATTATCCTCGACAAACTCCACGTTCATAGATTCTTCAACACACCCGGTGGATATGTTGTAGACCCTATAAGCATGAGACTTTGCGGCATATCCAACAAGTATACCATCAAAAGATCTAGATTCAAATTTAGCAATTTTGCAACCTTTAATGTAAACATGGCATTTGCAACCAAAGACTCGAAAGTAAGATACATTTGGCTTTTTACCGGTGAGGAGTTCATATGGTGTCTTTCCATGAGAGGACGGAAGAAGAGCCGGTTTGAGTAGTGACAAGCGGTGTTGATGGCTTCGGCCCAAAAGTTGTATGGGGAATGAAATTCGGCCATCATAGTTCTTGCCATATCAATAAGAGTGCGGTTCTTCCTTTCGGCGACACCATTTTGTTGGGGAGTATATGCAGCGGAATATTGGTGTTGAATGCCCTCCCCACTTAGGAAATCATCCATAGTGTAATTCTTGAACTCCGTACCATTGTCACTTCTATTGCCAAAATCTTGGAGTCATATTGGCGTTGAACTAGGGTTGCAAAGTCAATGAATATCTTTTGAGTTTCACTCTTCTCTTGATGTAGAAAGTCCAACAATATCTTGAATAATCATCCACAATCACCAAACAATATTTCTTGCCACCAAGACTATCATATGTGGGAGGCCCAAAAGATCCATATGAAGGAGCTCCAAAGGCCTCTTAGTGGAGATAATGGTCTTCTTGGGGTGATTCTTTTCATGCATCTTTCCGGCTATGCAAGCACTACAAGGACGATCTTTGGAAAAATTAACATCGGTTAGTCCTACCACGTGTCCACCCTTCACAAGAGTTTGTAAATTTCTCATACCGACATGGCCTAGCCGGCGATGCCAAAGCCAACCCTTGTCGGATTTAGCCATTAGACACGTGGCAATTTGAGTGGTCTCTTTCGAGAAATCGACCACATACAAACCGTTCTCACGAAATCCAACAAAGGCTACTTTAAGAGATTGTGTGAAAAGGATGGTCACGTGGTATTTATTAAAGATAACGGTGTAACCGGCATCGCATAATTGACCAACGGAAAGTAGATTATATGAAAGGGATTCAACAAGGAGGACCTTCTCAATGGATAACTCCGGTGTGATCACCACCTTGCCATATCCCAATACCTTAAGTCTTGCATTGTTCCCAATGGTGACATGAGAGAATGTGAGTAATTGTTTCAATAAGCCCTTTACTACTTCTTTGCTTCCGGTCATATGAGATGAACACCCACTATCAATGAGCCATGAAGATCCACCGGAAGAAAAGCCCTACAATAAATCAAGTCTTTGATTTAGGTACCCATTTTGGAATGGGTCCTCTTTTGTTAGTCACAAGGGTCTTTGGAACCCAAATAGCATAGTGATAATCATCTCCATATGAGGTACCAACATATTTAGCAAAAACATAACCATTTCTAGATTTCATAAGCACATATGAGGGGTTATATTTTCCGCAAAGTCATTGTGAGTGGCATTGCCCCTTGTGGCTTACCACCCACAATGGGTTCAACATTCTTCTTGCCCAACTCCCCCTCCTTCACAAAAACAATATCTTTTGAAGGGGAGTAGGCATCTTCTTCTTGTTTGCCTTCTTGGACTTGGGAGCAAACCCAAGCCCTTCCTTGCCAACCACTCCCTTTTGATTGGTCAAAAGATCATTGAGGTTCTTTCCCCTTGGATGCAAGTGGCTAGGCCCTTCTCAAGTTGGGCCTTCAACCTAGTGTTCTCCTCCATGAGAGATGCTTTAAGACATAAGGGGTTAGTAGCACAAGCATTTGCATCTTTATCATTATGAGGAGTGGTGAAGCTAGCATATATAAATTGAGCTTGTAATTTAGCATGTGACCCTTGAGCTTGGTGAGCTCACTTGAGGTCACCTTGTGGGTTTCCCTAAGTTGCTCAAAATTCTCAAGGAGTTTGTTATGACTCTCTACAAGCTCATCATTTTTAATTTTTAGATCACTAGCAACTTGAATAGAGGTTTCACGGGTTTCTTTTGCCTTGGATAAATCCTTGGCTTGGGTCTCCTCAAGTTGCTCCCGGAACACTTGTTCCTCAACAAGTTGATCTTCTAGCTCACCAATTTTATCGGCATGATCACGTGCATGCCCCTCAAGCTCATAAATCCTATTCTCCTTCTCCTCAAGGAGGTGTTTGGCTTCTCCATATTGGTACATGAGAGCCTCAACCATTTTCTTGGTTGGACCTTGGAGCTTGTTTATAAAGGGGTAATTGAATCCTCTTTCTCTTCATTTTTCCCTACATCCTCAACACAATCCAAGAGAGATGGTTTAGAGGAGATAGTAATTTTAGGTGGGGAATTCACCTTGGTTTCCTTGGCCATGAGGCACATGGGCTTGGAGATCTTGTTGTCATTTGGAGCGGAGAAGAGGGGTGCCAATGAAGGAGGAAGGTTGCCCATTGCAAGAGCCGCCATCCCCACTTCCTCACTTGTATCATCATCCTCCTCCTCGCCACCGGACTCATACTCTTCATGTGTTGCGATGACAAGAGCCTTTTGAGGAGCTCTCTTGATGAAGACTTGGGCTTGGTGTACTTGTTCTTCTTTAAGATGAGTTGGCCTCCATAAGCTTCTCTTCTCTCATAGGGGCAATCCTTCACAAGGTGATTGTCCTTTCCACAATTAAAGCACATTCTTTTCACTGGTGGGGAGATGTTGCTCTTGAGATTCTTTTTGTTCCAATACTTGGTGGCGGCAAGAGCAAGACCTCATTGAGTTCACCCACAAATCTTCTTCATGATAAACTTGTGCTTTCTTCATATCTTGGATGTTCTCCCACATGAGCCTTCAACAAGGTTCTTAGTGCCACGAGCTTGGTTGATGGAAGACTTGGAAGTGGCCTTCAAGGTATCATAGGTGATGAATTGTGCCAAGAGGTCATTGGAAGACATTGTTGTGTAGTCAGCTCTAGCATGAAGATTCATCACCATATTTTCATTATATGGAACCATGGTCTTGAGGAACTTGGACTTGACCCATTCATCGTCCATATCCTTCTTTCCATTCTCCCTCATGGTCACAACAAGCTTCGTGAGTCTTCGAAAGAGATCATTGGGAGTCTCATCTTCTAGCATTATGAAGTTGTCAACTTGATGTTGAAGGACAGCTATGTTGGATCGTTGAATGCCTTCATTGCCTTCATATATAGATTCAAGGTAAACCCAAGCCTCTTGGCGGTTTTGAGATTCCGCACATGATCTTCATCATTGGGGACATGGCACTCTCGAGAATGTATTTGGCATTTGCATCAAGTTACTCATCAATCTCTTCTTGCTTTGTCAAGTTGTTGGGATCAACCGGATTGTAACCATGTACAACCACCCTCCAAAGATGCACTGAACAGCTGCGAAAATAAGACTCCATAGATTTCTTCCAAGAAAAATAACGAGTATTATCAAGCTTAGGAGGAGGTCTACCTTGGTTGTTTAAATGAGGTTGGGTGGGTGGAACTTGAGTGAGATATGAACTAGGTGGAGCAAAGTTATGAGGGGGCTTCATTACTTTTAGCTTTCTCTTTATCAGCCAAGGATCACCAATAGAGGCATTGGTTGATGAAGAGGCATTTTGATTATTAGTGACCCGAGTATACACATCGTCCACCATTTTGCTTCTCATGAACCCAAGAGTTCAATCATGGCTTTCATGGTAAGCGTGTGTCATCATTGGGTGGAGTTATCCCCGCTTCACTTAGTTCTTTCTCAAGTTGTTCTGATCAATTTTATCTTGTTTTCTTTAGCAAGTTTTACTTCCTCCTCGGTAGTCATCCTCCTCTTTAGGCTATTAAGCCCTTAATAAAGAGACCTTGCTCTGATACCAGTTGAAAGGATCGAGTAGGTTGACTAGAGGGGGGGGGTGAATAGGCAACTACAAATTTTCTTTTTCTTTTGATCAAATTAAGGCTTTGCTCAAATATAAGTTCTCTAGATATGCAACTAGGTAAATAATCCTATATGATGAGCAAATGACAAGCTAGCAAGATATTCTAAACAAGATAAGCTAGCAATACAAGTAAAGGAAAGTTAAGAGATAACCACACGGTGACGCGGAGATGTTTCACCGGAGTTCACTTCCCAATGGAAGCTACGTCTCCGTTGGAGCGGTGCGAAGTCACAAAGTGAACTTCGAGTAGCCGTGATATGGCACACCGTATCTCCCTCATGTTATCCTCCAATGAGGAGTTCCATGAGCCACTATATGATGCCCTCGAGGTCGGCAACAAACCTTTACAAGGATGAGACACACTCCACAACCGAATTGGAGGCTCTCACCAAATTCCCGCGGCTCCCGAAGCCACAAGAATCACAAGGCCAGGGCACGACTCCACAACTCAATTGGAGGCTCCCGGCTAGTCCCCGCGGCTACGAAAGCCACAAGAACGACCAACAACCGTCTAGGGTTCCAAGGAACCCAAGAGTAACAAGTTCCTCAACGGAATGGATGGGGAAATCAAATTGCTTTTGTGTAAGTGTAGATCTAGGTCAACTCTCCCAAGTCCTAGAAGGACAAGGTGTTTGAGTGGGTAGGGAGAGAGATCTAGTGAAATGAAGCTTGCAACAATGGTGGGTGAGATATTTCTGGTCGTGGTCATCTTCCCAAGGTAGAAGATGAGCTATTTATAGTGTCCCCAGAAATGTAGCCATTGAAGACAGGTGAGTCGGATAATCCGATCCAAGTGAGCATCGGATAATCCGACAGTCGGATAATCCGATACAAAATGGATCGGATAATCCGACTACCTCCAGAGAGCCACAAAATAGATTTCCTTGAGTCCTTAGCCGAATTCTCGAAAGTCTTGGGGATCGGATAATCCGATTCATCCTGAGTCGGATAATGCGATTCATACTTTTTGAACAGAAGGCCTAGCTCTTTTCAACTCCCTTTTTGGCTTTGATGCAAAGGTGATTTAGACATTTAAAAACCTGCATCACTTAACTCACATATTAAATCATCACAAGTGTTGTTGCCTAACACACAAAATATATGAGATCAAGAAATGTCCTTTCACCTATAATGATTTGCTTCCTTCCAAGTAGTATTGTCTGTTCTAGATAAGCAAACAAGAGAACCTCATAATTTGCGTGCATATTTATTGAAAGGACATTTCTATCCCTATATGTTTTGATGTTTGTTGACAACACAATTAGCGGACTAATTGTGTGCTAAAAGACTTATAGGTACATCTTATATTTTCACACATGATGGTGGGATTTCTCCTCTACAAGCGTCAAGCGAGAAGTTGTAGTTTTCCTAGGTTTTACTTTATAGGAAAACCGTACTATCAAGAGGGGGATCCGGTGTGGAGGTTTGGGCGGAATCAATCTTGTCTACATGTTTTGCACAAACCAAATATGCACACCACAGCCATCCCATTCCCTGGAAAATACTCTGTTTGGCACACATTTCCTGGCTCCGGTAGTACCGGATGAAATGGCCCGGTAGTACCGAGCTCGCTCGGTACTACCGGACTTGGTACCGAGCCAGGTACCGGCGAACGCCAAATCGGTACTGATTCTGGGAAAATCCTAAGCGGTAGTACCGGAATAATTCCGGTAGTACCGACCGTGCGGGCCCCGGTAGTACCGGCCGAAACTCCGGTAGTACCGGGCGCACGCGTCGCCTGGTCAAAATATGCCTGTTGACTGCTGTTCTCTGCCGTTCGGTAGTACCGGTCCATTTGGACCGGTAGTACCGCGCGTCTGCAGAAAACTGGCCAACGGCCATATTGTTGTGTGGAGCTATATATACTAGTCTTCTTCTCCAAAGAAGCTAGGCTTTGAAAATCTCTCTCCACCATTGTTACAAAGCTTCAACCTTCAAGATCTCCCACTCCATCGGTCTAAACACCTTCATACTTTGAGGAGTGACGGAGGAGGTCTTGATCTACACTTCCACCAAAGCAATTTCGATTCCCCCCACTAATCCTTAGCGGATCTTGTTACCTCTTGGGTTCGTTGAACCCTAGACGGAAGTTGTGTTCTTCGTGGCTTTGGGAGCCGCGGGGAAAAGCCGGGAGCCTCCAATTGAGTTGTGGAGTCATGCCCCGGCCTTGTGATTCTTGTGGCTTTGGGAGCCGCGGGAATTTGGTGAGAGCCTCCAATTCGGTTGTGGAGTGTGCCTCATCCTTGTAAAGGTTTGTTGCCGACCTCGAGGGCATCATATAGTGGCTCGTGGATCTCCTCATCGGAGGATAACACGAGGGAGATACGGTGTGCCATATCAAGGCTATTCGGAGTTCACTTTGTGACTCCGCACCGCTCCAACGGAGACGTAGCTTCCATTGGGAAGTGAACTTCGGTAGAACATCTCCGCGTCACCGTGTGGTTATCTCTTAACCTTCCTTTACTTGTATTGCTAGCTTATATTGTGTAGTATATCTTGCTAGCTTGTTAATTGCTCATCATATAGGATTGTTCACCTAGTTGCATATCTAGAGAACTTATATTTGAGCAATTCCCAAATTTGTATCAAAAGAAAAAGAAAATTTGTAGTTGCCTATTCACCCCCCCCCCTCTAGTCAACCTACTCGATCCTTTCAATTGGTATCAGAGCAAGGTCTCTTTATTAAGGGCTTAATCGCCTAAAGAGGAGGATGGCTAGTGCGGAGGATGTACAACGTGCTAAAGATGAGGAGTCAAGACTTGCTAAGGAACAAGAAAATTTGATAGAGAACAACTTGACAAAGAACTAATCGAAGCGGGAATAATCCCTCCCGAGGGTGATGCCCCAATCACCATGAAGTCCATGATTGAACTTTTTGGGTTCATGAAAGGCAAAATGGTGGATGAGGTGTATACTCGGGTATCTAATCAAAATGGCTCCTCATCAACCGCTAGCCCTATTAAGGGAGCTAGTGACAAGGATAAAAATGATAAACCTATTGAGAAGCCTTCTCACAACGTTGCTCCACCTACTTCATATCTCACTCAAGTTCCACTCACTCAACCTCATGTAACCAACCTAAGTAGGCCACCTCCTAAGCTTGATAATACTCGTTATTTCACTTGGAAGAAATCTATGGAGTCTTATTTTCGCAGCTCATCGGTGCATCTTTGGAGGGTGGTTCTACATGGTTTCAACCCGGTTGATCCCAACAACTTGACCAAGCAAGAAGAGATTGATGAGCAACTTGATGCAAATGCCAAGTACATTCTTGAGAGTGCTATGACCGCAAATGATGAAGATCATGTGCGGAATCTCAAAACTTGCAATGAGGCTTGGCTCTATCTTGAAACCGTGTATGAAGGAAATGAGGGCATTCAACGCTCCAATGTGGCCGTCCTTCAACATCAAGTTGACAACTTCATCATGCTAGACGAAGAGACTCCGACCGAACTTTACCGAAGACTCTACAAGCTTGTGGTGACATGTAGGGAAAATGGAAAGAAAGATATGGATGATGAATGGGTCAAGGCCAAGTTCCTTCAAGCAATTATGCCATATAGTGAAACTATGGTGATGAACCTCCATGCAAGAGCGGATTACACAACAATGACTCCCAATGACATCTTGGCTCAATTTGTCACCTATGATACATTGAAGTCCACATCCAAGTCTTTCAACCAAATCCGTGGCCCAAAGACTCTTGCCTTGAAGGCTCATGTGGAAGAACATCCAAGATATGAAGAAAGCACAAGTGGTCATCATGAAGAAGATTTTGTGGGAGAACTCAATGAGGTGCTTGCTCTTGCCGCCACCAAGTATTGGAACAAAAAGAATATCAAGAGCAACTTCTCCCCTAGAAGCAACTTCTCCCCACAAATGAAAAGAATGTGCTTCAATTGTGGAAAGGACAATCACCTTGTGAAGGATTGCCCCTATGAGAGAAGAGAAGATTTTGGAGGCCAACTCATCTTAAAGAAGAAGAAGTTCTTCACCAAGCCCATCAAGTACCTCATCAAGAGAGAACCTCAAAAGGCTCTTGTCACCGCAACACATGAAGAAGAGTATGTGTCCGGTGGCGAAGAGGAGGATGATGATACAAGTGAGGAAGTGGGGATGGCGGCTCTGCAATGGGCAACCTTCCTCCTTCATTGGCACCCTCTTCACCGCTCCAAATGACAACAAGATCCCAAGCCTATGTGCCTCATGGCCAAGGAAACCAAGGTGAATTCCCCACCTAAAATTACTATCTCCTCTAAACCATCTCTCTTGGATTGTGTTGAGGATGTAGGGAAAAATGAGGAGAAAGAGGATACAATTACCCCTTCATAAACAAGCTCCAAGGTCCAACCAAGAAAATGGTTGAGGCTCTCATGTACCAATATGGAGAAGCCAAACACCTCCTTGAGGAAAGGAGAATAGGATTTATGAGCTTGAGGGGCATGCACGTGATCATGCCGATAAAATTGGTGAGCTAGAAGAGCAACTTGTTGAGGAACAAGTGTTCCGGGAGCAACTTGAGGAGACCCAAGCCAAGGATTTATCCAAGGCAAAAGAAACCCGTGAAACCTCTATTCAAGTTGCTAGTGATCTAAAAATTAAAAATGATGAGCTTGTAGAGAGTCATAACAAACTCCTTGAGAGTTTTGAGCAACTTAGGGAAACCCACAAGGTGACCTCAAGTGAGCTCACCAAGCTCAAGGGGTCATATGCTAAATTACAAGCTCAATTTATATATGCTAGCTTCACCACTCCTCATAATGATAAAGATGCCAATGCTTGTGCTACTAACCCTTATGTCTTAAAGCATCTCTCATGGAGGAGAACACTAGGTTGAAGGCCCAACTTGAAAAGGGTCTAGCCACTTGCATCCAAGGGGAAAAGAACCTCAATGATCTTTTGACCAATCAAAAGGGAGTGGTTGGCAAGGAAGGGCTTGGGTTTGCTCCCAAGTCCAAGAAGGCAAACAAGAAGAAATGCCTACCTCCCCTTCAAAGATATTATTTTTGTGAAGGAGGGGGAGTTGGGCAAGAAGAATGTTGAACCCATTGTGGGTGGTAAGGCCACAAGGGGCAATGCCACTCACAATGACTTTGCCGGAAAATATAACCCCTCATATGTGCTTATGAAATCTAGAAATGGTTATGTTTTTGCTAAATATGTTGGTACCTCATATGGAGATGATTATCACTATGCTATTTGGGTTCCAAAGACCCTTGTGACTAACAAAAGAGGACCCATTCCAAAATGGGTACCTAAATCAAAGACTTGATTTATTGTAGGGCTTTTCTTCCGGTGGATCTTCATGGCTCATTGATAGTGGGTGTTCATCTCACATGACCGGAAGCAAAGAAGTAGTAAAGGGCTTATTGAAACAATTACTCTCACACTCTCATGTCACTATTGGGAACAATACAAGACTTAAGGTATTGGGATATGGCAAGGTGGTGATCACACCGGAGTTATCAATTGAGAAGGTCCTCCTTGTTGAATCCTTTCATATAATCTACTTTCCGTTGGTCAATTATGCGATGCCGGTTACACCGTTATCTTTAATAAATACCACGTGACCATCCTTTTCACAAAATCTCTTAAAGTAGCCTTTGTTGGATTTCGTGAGAACGGTTTGTATGTGGTTGATTTCTCGAAAGAGACCACTCAAATTGCCACGTGTCTAATGGCTAAATCCGACAAGGGTTGGCTTTGGCATCGCCGGCTAGGCCATGTCGGTATGAGAAATTTACAAACTCTTGTAAAGGGTGGACACGTGGTAGGACTAACCGATGTTAATTTTTCCAAAGATCGTCCTTGTAGTGCTTGCATAGCCGGAAAGATGCATGAAAAGAATCACCCCAAGAAGACATTATCTCCACTAAGAGGCCTTTGGAGCTCCTTCATATGGATCTCTTTGGGCCTCCCACATATGATAGTCTTGGTGGCAAGAAATATTGTTTGGTATTGTGGATGATTATTCAAGATATTGTTGGACTTTCTACATCAAGAAGAAGAGTGAAACTCAAAAGATATTCATTGACTTTGCAACCCTAGTTCAACGCCAATATGACTCCAAGATTTTGGCAATTAGAAGTGACAATGGTACGGAGTTCAAGAATTACACTATGGATGATTTCCTAAGTGGGGAGGGCATTCAACACCAATATTCCGCTGCATATACTCCCCAACAAAATGGTGTCGCCGAAAGGAAGAACCGCACTCTTATTGATATGGCAAGAACTATGATGGCCGAATTTCATTCCCCATACAACTTTTGGGCCGAAGCCATCAACACCGCTTGTCACTACTCAAACCGGCTCTTCTTCCGTCCTCTAATGGAAAAGACACCATATGAACTCCTCACCGGTAAAAAGCCAAATGTATCTTACTTTCGAGTCTTTGGTTGCAAATGCCATGTTTACATTAAAGGTTGCAAAATTGCTAAATTTGAATCTAGATCTTTTGATGGTATACTTGTTGGATATGCCGCAAAGTCTCATGCTTATAGGGTCTACAACATATCCACCGGGTGTGTTGAAGAATCTATGAACGTGGAGTTTGTCGAGGATAATGGCTCCCAAGTGGAGCATATTGATCATGATGATGTAGGTGATGATGCTCCATCTCAAGCCATAAGAACTATGGGTATTGGAGAACTAATTCCTATTGAAGGACCTATTGATGATACTCAAGAAGAAGGAACAAGTTCTACTCAAGTTGAGCCATCCACCTCAATGTTGATCAAGAAACTATTCAAGAACATGATATTCATTCAAATGATCAAGAAGATGGTCAAGACCCACCCAACTCTAGTGGTGAACGAGAACTAATGAACCCACAACTCCAAGAACTCCACTTCGGGTTGACCATGAGCAAGATGAAGGCAATGATGAAGATATTTGTGTTGGTGAAACAATGGTCAAGCCATGGAACGCCGGGTCATCCGGCGTGCATCAAAATTGGATCATCTTTCCCACTTCAAAGAAAATATCCTTGGGAGCATTCAAAGGGGTGTGTCCACACGCAAACAATTATCTAACTTTTGTGGTCATGTCTCTTGTTTGTCTAGCTTAGAACCTCTCAAGGTATATGATGCTCTTGAAGATATGGATTGGGTTGCGGCTATGCATGAAGAGTTGAACAACTTCGAGCGCAACAAAGTATGGTCATTAGTTGAAAAACCCAAAGACACATGCCATAATGTCATTGGAACCAAGTGGATATTTAAGAACAAGCAAGACTCTCATGGTCAAGTCATCCGCAACAAAGCAAGATTGGTTGCACAAGGCTACACCCAAATCGAAGGAGTCGACTACGGTGAAACCTATGCCCCCGTTGCTAGACTTGAATCCATTCGCTTACTAATTGCTTATGCATCTACTCATAATATTGTCTTATATCAAATGGATGTTAAAAGTGCTTTCTTAAATGGTCCACTAAATGAGTTGGTGTATGTTAAACAACCTCCGGGTTTCGAAGACCCTAAATTTCCTAACCACGTCTACTTACTACATAAGGCTCTTTATGGGCTCAAGCAAGCTCCACGTGCTTGGTATGATCATCTCAAGGAGTTCTTAGTAGACCGTGGCTTTGAAATTGGGGTAATAGATCCCACACTTTTTACAAAAGGGTAAATGGAGATTTTTTCGTATGCCAAATATATGTTGATGATATTATTTTGGTTCCACTAACCGTGAATTTAGTGATCAATTTGGCAAGCTAATGACCAAGGAATTTGAGATGTCCATGATGGGAAAGTTGAATTATTTTCTTGGCTTTGAAATCCACCAATTTCGAGAAGGAACATTCTTATGTCAAGCCAAGTATATTAAGGACATGCTCAAGAAATTTGACATGAACAATGCCAAGCCATATAAGTTTCCCATGGACTCCAAGGCGGATCTTCACTTAGATCCGGATGGTAAGGAAGTTGATCAAAAGCTTTATCGTTCTATGATTGGATCTTTGCTTTACCTTTGTGCATCTAGACCGGATATTATGTTTAGTGTGGGTATGTGTGCAAGATTCCAATCAAGTCCTAGGGAAAGTCATGAAACCGCGGTTAAAAGGATTCTAAGATACTTGATGGATACTCCTAACTTTGGTCTTTGGTATCCCCAAGGCACAAGCTTTGATCTTGTAGGTTATTCGGATGCGGATTGGGCGGGTTGCAAAATGGATAGAAAATCAACTTCGGGTACTTGCCAATTCCTTGGTAGGTCCCTTGTGAGTTGGTCTTCTAAGAAGCAAAATTGTGTGGCCTCGTCCTCCACCGAAGCCGAATACATTGCCGCCGGAAGTTGTTGTGCACAACTATTATGGATGAGGCAAACTTTAAAGGATTATGGTGTCATTTGTGACAAAGTGCCTCTTTTATGTGATAATGAAAGTGCCATCAAAATTGCTCACAATCCGGTTCTTCATGGGAAGACCAAGCATATTGAGATCCGGTATCATTTTATTCGAGATCATGTTGAGAAGGGTGATATTGCAATCAAGTATGTCAACACCAAGCTTCAACTCGCCGATATGTTCACAAAGCCTCTTGGTGAAGCAAGATTCAAGGAGTTGAGAGGAGAACTTAATGTGGTGGACATAAGCAATTGGATTTAGTGGACTTCTTGCATACCTACCCATATTAGACAATAGTTATTTGGTTTGGATGTAGGCATGGACATAGGGGGAGTGTAGCTCAATTCATGAGTCATCACTCCCCCCATTATGCGCAAATAGACAAATCTCGCATAATTGTCACTCGTGTGACTAAAATGTGCTTCAAAGATGAGTTGTGATTTTGAGCCCAAGATATATCTTCGCGGCTACAAGTCATACATACTCAAACATGGTGGCCACGGCCACCGCCCTCCTCTTTTCTTGAGGAGTTGGTGTTAATTGAATTATTTGGGTATTTTTAGACCTTGCTCTATCTTTTGAAGAAACTCTTGGATGTTGGGTTTTCCTTGTTGTGTCTTGCAACTCCAAGTGTTTCTTCACTACCTACAGTGACTTATCTTAACCTATGCCAAAATCTCATCTCATAAAACCCTCTGAAATTCCCTGCACAAGTTCATTTTTAAAATTCTCTAAAAACCCTCTGAAATTCCAGGTCCCGGTACTACCGGGTACCACAGTCCGGTACTACCGACGCCTGGGAAGTTGCTGGTTTCGAAACTGCAATTTCCCTCGCGGCCGGTACTACCGGGCGTGCGGAGGAGAGCCATATACGGGTGCGGCTCGGGGAAGAACTCATCTTCCCCAAACCGCACCCCCACTCGCTCTCTCTCCTCCGCCGCCTCTCCTTCAGCTCCGGTGCACCGCCGCCTCGGGTGCCTCTCCCCTGCCGTCCCCGGCCGGATCTGCTCCGTGGGAGTTGTTCCCACTCCCCTCCCCTCCGATGGCCTCCGGTATTTTCCCCTCTCATGCTCCTTTTTGGTCTCTATTGAAACCTAAAATGTGCTAGGGCAAATCACCGGTAGCTCCACTTATTGTTGGTTAAATTCGTGGGGGGAGACTCCTTATGGTCTGGGATAGCACTAGCTAGTTACTCTGTGTAGCCATTTTGTCGATTTGTCACGGATTCGCGTTTTCCCCATGGTCAAAACCGTCCTGTACCGCGGCCGGTACTACCGGCGGTTTTCCACCGGTACTACCGGAACCTGGCATTTTTCGACTTATTCTACACTTAGCAACTGGTTTGTTTTCACAAATTCATGAACTTGTGCACTTACCCCTGTTCCCTCTGCACCTATGTATGCTATTTCACAGGTAGCCGTGGTGGTCATGAGGTTTACGGTCGTAAAGATAAGAGGCCTAGAATCATTGAGTCAGATGAAGATGAAATTCAAGAAGAATCTGAAGAACAGTCCGAAGAGGTATTGCCAAGAAGATCCACAGCTAGAACTCAAGGCCGTCAGCCCGTTCAAAAGCAAGCCACTCCAAAGCCATTCACCAAACTTCGTCTTCATGAGTATCGGGCTTATCGAGAGATCAATCCTTATGACAAGAAGAGGTTCCCTAGTGTGAGAAACCCTCACTTCCACACCAATGAGCAAGAACGGGTTTATCAAGAAGTCTACTTGGGTTCAACAAACAAACACAAAGTGGTCATTCAACACTCCATTGACCTTGAACACATGAAGAAGGATAAGCTTAGATCCTACTTTGCTGAAGCTCTTGCTATGTGTGGAGAATTTGGTCTCCTTGACATTATGACCTTCAACCATCCATACATTGAGTACTATATTCTTCAATTCTATTCAACCGTTCACTTTGGCAATGACAATGCTCGGACCCTCAAATGGATGACCAAAGACACAATGCTTGAAGCCACAATGAATGATTTTGGGGCTATTTTGGGTGGTTATCGTGATGGAGGTCCAAGGTCCCCTTGTGGGTGGAGATGCCACTCAAATGATGAATCCGGTGGCAAGGAGTTGCTTGCTCCCATTACTATGGCAGGTGGTATTCCGGGTCAAACCGAGGACCTCATTCAACCTTTTGAGATTCTGCACCGCATCTATCGTGAGTGTCTTGCTCCTCGGATTGGGAATTGGGACCAAGTGCACTCTTACACCATTGATCTCATGGCAAATTCAAAGACCAATCAAGGAAAAGGGAGGAAACTTGATGTCATGGATTTCATTTATCAAGAGATGTGGCTGAATGTTATTGACAAGCGAGTTCCTATTTATGCACCATTTATCATGGCCCTCATCTGTGACAAATGGGGTGCAAAGACCGGTGAAGACCTTTTGAAGGATGGTTCGCCCGTTATCAAGCACAATGTCAAACAACTCAACAAGAAGGCTCACACTCTTCCCAAGGACAGAAAGGGCCCAAAACTGCTAGAGGCTCAACTAGTGCTCCTTCAGGTGCTCCAGAGATTGGGGCTAGTTCTAGTGCACCGCCTCTTGATGATGAACCTTCATGGTTCAAGAAATTTCAGATCAAGGCCAAGAGAGCGTTTTGCTTCAAGTTGGACCTTCAAGACCGCATGTATGAGGCTCATGTCTTTCACAAGAAGGCTGCCATGAGACAGAAAGCAATGATGAGAAGTGGGACATTGAACACTCTCCCGAACAACCTAGTGACTTGGTCATCACCCCCAAGGAAGAGTGGATCTCCGCGCATGGTTATTGGAGTGAAGAAGACGCCCCCGCGACTGAAGATCCGGCTCGTACTCCTGTCCACCGCGGCATGGGTGGAGAGTGACTCTCCATGGGACGTTTCTTAGCATCGCGCTTCTCCCTTTTTGGCATTTCGATGACAAAGGGGGAGAATGTGTTCTAGTAGGATTTATCGATGGGATTTGCATGGGAGGGACACAAGCTTGCTCTTGCTTTGATTCGTTACCGCTTGTGTTCCATCTTAGTTGGTTTATGAACTTCGTTGCTTATTTGGTTTATCAACTTCGTTGCGCATGGTGTAAGACATGCATGAACCTATTTGTTTAAGACTATGTGGTGCTATGTAATAGACTTATTTAGCTATCTATCCTTGGTTATGTCTTACATGTTTGGCAAGTTATTTCTCATATGCCTATTTAGTTAAACTTGCTAGGTTTGTAAAATATAAGGGGTGCTCATCCCACATGAATATGGTGTGTTTTGCATTCAAACGCAAATTACAAATAATGCACACATTCAGGGGAGCCCGCTTGTCTTTTGCAAATCTTTTGTCGCTAAACATTGTGTTGTCATCAAACACCAAAAAGGGGGAGATTGAAAGGACATTTCTATCCCTATATGTTTTGATGTTTGTTGACAACACAATTAGCGGACTAATTGTGTGCTAAAAGACTTACAGGTACATCTTATATTTTCACACATGATGGTGGGATTTCTCCTCTACAAGCGTCAAGCGAGAAGTTGTAGTTTTCCTAGGTTTTACTTTATAGGAAAACCGTACTATCAAGAGGGGGATCCGGTGTGGAGGTTTGGGCGGAATCAATCTTGTCTACATGTTTTGCACAAACCAAATATGCACACCACAGCCATCCCATTCCCTGGAAAATACTCTGTTTGGCACACATTTCCTGGCTCCGGTAGTACCGGATGAAATGGCCCGGTAGTACCGAGCTCGCTCGGTACTACCGGACTTGGTACCGAGCCAGGTACCGGCGAACGCCAAATCGGTACTGATTCTGGGAAAATCTTAGCGGTAGTACCGGAATAATTCCGGTAGTACCGACCGTGCGGCCCCGGTAGTACCGGCCGAAACTCCGGTAGTACCGGGCGCGCGCGTCGCCTGGTCAAAATATGCCTGTTGACTGCTGTTCTCTGCCGTTCGGTAGTACCGGTCCATTTGGACCGGTAGTACCGCGCGTCTGCAGAAAACTGGCCAACGGCCATATTGTTGTGTGGAGCTATATATACTAGTCTTCTTCTCCAAAGAAGCTAGGCTTTGAAAATCTCTCTCCACCATTGTTACAAAGCTTCAACCTTCAAGATCTCCCACTCCATCGGTCTAAACACCTTCATACTTTGAGGAGTGACGGAGGAGGTCTTGATCTACACTTCCACCAAAGCAATTTCGATTCCCCCCACTAATCCTTAGCGGATCTTGTTACCTCTTGGGTTCATTGAACCCTAGACGGAAGTTGTGTTCTTCGTGGCTTTGGGAGCCGCGGGGAAAAGCCGGGAGCCTCCAATTGAGTTGTGGAGTCGTGCCCCGGCCTTGTGATTCTTGTGGCTTTGGGAGCCGCGGGAATTTGGTGAGAGCCTCCAATTCGGTTGTGGAGTGTGCCTAATCCTTGTAAAGGTTTGTTGCCGACCTCGAGGGCATCATATTGTGGCTCGTGGATCTCCTCATCGGAGGATAACACGAGGGAGATACGGTGTGCCATATCAAGGCTATTCAGAGTTCACTTTGTGACTCCGCACCGCTCCAACGGAGACGTAGCTTCCATTGGGAAGTGAACTTCGGTAGAACATCTCCGCGTCACCGTGTGGTTATCTCTTAACCTTCCTTTACTTGTATTGCTAGCTTATATTGTGTAGTATATCTTGCTAGCTTGTTAATTGCTCATCATATAGGATTGTTCACCTAGTTGCATATCTAGAGAACTTATATTTGAGCAATTCCCAAATTTGTATCAAAAGAAAAAGAAAATTTGTAGTTGCCTATTCACCCCCCCCTCTAGTTAACCTACTCGATCCTTTCATATATAATTTCTGCACTTCTGTTTTGTTCTTAATTGTTCTGTCTTAATATGTTGTTCTTAATTGAAGCTAAATAGTTCAGAATGAGTTTGTAATAGTTCTGTAAACTAGCACCCAGCCCTAGGCATTCTGTATGTTAAATTGTACAGCTCCTATATGTTCGTTTGATTTTGAGCAATGCCAACGTGATATCCTGGAGTAGCAACTTAGCCCTTCTTCATTATGTCACAGTTTATACTTTCTTCTTTTCATACCCTGTAGCACATGCGATGGCTAATTAATATTGGTTGTACACCTTCAACAGCGATTCCACGACGAAGACCTCCTCTGGAATGCCTGCCGCTGTTCTTTTCCAAACCCAAACGCTGCAGCTCTTCCCCAAGAACAGAACAACCTGAAGCTCCTCTCCCTAAAACCCTGCTTCTCCTCGTCGGTAGTGATGATAATTTCACCCTGTCCCATTCTTTATCTCTGATTATCATTTCTATATTTCCAGCAATTCTTTCTGGTCCGTAACATGAGATTTTGATGCAATTACACACCGTGGATTGATTAAATATTAGAATTATTCCAATAATTAAGTTCTGTAGTTAAATGTATTACTAAAATTAGAGCCTATATAAAAGCATGCACACCAATGCACTGTTTTGCAGTTTAAGGAAAATAAAACTAAACTTTTTCAGATCTTCCATTCACTTTTAACCTTTGTGATTACCCAATTTGGTGGCTTGACTGCAACTCGTAATTCAAGGGCTTTGGTGCTGATATGATATTTGAGCCGTCAATGCTGCTGATCCAAATATTAAGTAGTTACCTCAGATGAATTGTAACTTCAGCGTTCTTGCTCGATATATTGCTATTTTAGGAACATTTTTTATTAACTTGGAGTTCTATTAAGTATCAACTTGCCTATACTAGGGCCTAGTTCTTTTGCTGGCCTATTTCATGCCTTGTTTAGAAACAATTTTGGAGCTTTCAAAAATATCTTTGATGTACTTGGTGTCGTGGGTTTGTCACGTCAGGTGTCATGGATGACTTCGTAGGTGTGGGATTACGCGAGTCAAGCATCTCCGAGCTTGGGATCGCAGGAACAAAGATCAACACAGATTTACCCAGGTTCGGCCCCCTCAATGTGAGGTAAAAGACCTACTTCCTGCCTACCCTAGATTGGTATTGATATGATAATCGAGGTGTTACAATGGAGGCGATCCGATCTGGTACTCGCCGTATGAGCTAGGGTTTAGGGCTTGATAGCTTGACCCGCTCTAAGTCCTGCGAGTCCTCTTTATATACACAGAGGCTCGCTAGGTTACAAAAGGAAACTTCCCCATAAGGAATACGTCCACAGAGGCCTACTCGGAGACTACTTGGTCTTCACGTCCTCCGGGATATGTCTTCTAGATCTTTCCCCTTATGGCGGTTCAATATTGGGCTTGCTCCCAAGTGGGCCTTTGTCCGTGCGAGTAAGTCGCACTGGGCCGCGGGTTAATCCAGAAAGTATTCCCCCGACATTAGCCCCCAAGCGTGGCCTGAACTTCATAGTATTTCTTGATCTTGAATGTTTAGGCCGCGCTTTTCCTTGTTTCGCGACTTATAATTGTGCAGGATTGGCCTTGACTCGCACCTGGAAGATCATCTGACTTCGTGAGCTTCTTTGTTAGAGTATCCTGATAGCTTCAGAACTTGATGACGATCTATCTTCAAATTTTTGATGATAATATGATGTAGCCCCCAAGGATTGAGAGGATGTATGTGGTAATCATCTCAATTCTTCTCAGAGAACTCTGAAGGTCATCACCTGTAACTTGATATCATGAATAAAACAATTGTTAAGATACAAGTAATTGTAATTGGTGTTGCCGTACTATAAGCAGTACATCGACCTCTAGTTAGGCCATCTGAATCCTTAAGTGGGCACTCGCGCGACTCAGTATTTCCTAGGAACATGTGTGTTCAGGGTCGAGAGCGGCCATGATAGGCAATCAAGCTCGATTGACGCCACACCCCAGTACTTTGGCCACATAATGCGAGTAGCAATCCAACTTAAGGTAAATTTGATAATTGCCAATAAATGGCTGTTTCAGGGTAACAAAGACCCCAAGAAACATAATGATATTGCCATGATAGGCTAAGCTATGATAAGCTTTGATTATGATGACACATAAGGTCGCGCCTAGGTGGCAACCGAGTGTTATACATAGGGTTGGATCGCGCGTAGGTGGCGATCCATGGTGATACATGGGGTCGGTCGCGCCTAGGTGGCGACCAGAGATGATACAAAGTTTACGGCCGCGCCTAGGTGGCAGCCGGTTTCTGATACAAGGGTCGATCGCGCCTGGGTGGCGATCAGATGTTGCATAGGTCGCGCCTAGGTGGCGACCAAAGTTGAAGTTCTAGCCCTGAGTGGCTGTGATGATACTCAGCTATAAAGCTGGAAAGGATGATGCTTGGCTCTGATTAGCCTTTTCTTATGTATAGTACGGTCGCAGGTGTGCGACGTTCCAAGGGCGAGGTGCCTCGAGACGATCCTCGAAATCATGGCGTTCGCTGCTTTCTTCCCTTACATCCAGCAGGTAGTACGACCCATTGTTTAGCTTCTTGCTGATGATGTAGGGTCCTTCCCATGGAGAGGACAGCTTATGCATTCCCTTGTGATCTTGTTTAAGTCGCAGTACTAGGTCGCCTTCTTGAAAGGTGCGGGTTTTGATGCGTCTGGCATGATAGCGTCGCAAGTCTTGTTGATATACGCTGACCTTGATGCTGCCAAGTCTCTAACCTCTTCTAATGTGTCCACCGAGTCTTGCCGAGCTATCTCATTATCTGTCTCGATGTAAGCCGCAACTCTTGGTGAATCATGTATGATATCGCTGGGCATGACTGCTTCTGCTCCATAGACCATGAAATATGGTGTAAATCCTGTGGATCTGTTAGGGGTTGTTCTTAAGCTCCACAGTACTGCTGGCAGTTCTTCCACCCAACATCCTGGAGATGCTTCGACCTTTTCAATAAGGCGCGGCTTAATTCCATGGAGAATTTCCTGGTTAGCTCGCTCAGCTTGTCCATTGCTCTGCGGGTGTGCTACTGACGTGAGGTCCAATCTTATCCCATTGTCTGCGCAAAATATCTGTGTAGCCCCTTCAGAGGTGTTGCTCCCATTGTCTGTAATGATACTATGGGGGTACCGAAGCGGAATATGACCTTCTTCAAGAACTTGACTGCTGTTTCAGCCTCGCAATCTCCCACAGGTTCTGCTTCTATCCACTTTGTGAATTTGTCCACCATGACAGAGGTGAGTTTTTCCGTTTGAAGACCGTCTGAAGGCCCTACCATGTCAAAACCCCATACGGCAAAAGGCCATGTGATGGGTATTGTGCGAAGTGCTTGGCTGGCATATGATCTTGCCTAGCGTATCTTTGACATCCATCGCACACTCTGACAATTTGCTCTGCATCTGCTAATGCTGTTAACCAGAAGAATCCATGTCGGAACGCCTTTGCCACCAAAGATCTTGACGAAGCATGATGGCCACAATCGCCTGAATGAATTTCGTGCAAGATTTTTCGTCCCTCTTCTGGTGAGACACATCTTTGGAATGCTCCTGACACGCTGCGCTTGTATAATTCGTTGTTGATGATTGTATAGGCCTTTGATCGTCGTATGATTTTGCGCGCCTCAATTCATCGTCTGGCAGCACTCCGCGACTTAAATATGCCATGTATGGCTCTGTCCATCCTGGCTGTTCATGCAGGGCTGCGACTAAAGTTGAATCATCCTCTGGCTCTGCAATGTCAATCTCTGCTGGAGGTTTGACTGATGGATTGTGCAGTTCATCCAGGAAAACATTGGGTGGGACTGACTGTCTGTTGGATCCAAGCCGAGACAGGGCATCTGCAGCTTCATTTTGTCTCCGATCAATATGTTCAACTTGGTATCCAGTGAAATGTCCAGCAATTCTGTCCACCTCTCTTCTATATGCAGCCATGTTCGCATCCTTGCTGTCCCACGTTCCGGAGACCTGCTGTGCCACCAAGTCTGAATCGCCAAAACAGCGTATGCGACTGATGTTCATCTCCTTTGCTATACGTAGACCATGAAGCAGTGCCTCGTACTCCGCCACGTTATTTGTGCAGTTGAAGTGTATCTGTACACATACCGCAGCTTGTCTCCCTTGGGAGATGTTAGAACAACTCCAGCCCCCGAGCCTTGCAACTGTCTTGACCCATCAAAATGCATGGTCCAGTATTTGGTTTCTGCCATGCTAGGAGCGACTTGGATTTCTGTCCAATCGTTAATAAAATCTGCAAGGGCTTGCGACTTAATTGATGTGCGCGGCTCGTAGCTGATGTGATGTGGTCCCAACTCGATCGCCCACTTAGCGACTCTTCCAGTAGCTTCTCGATTACGAATGATATCTGCCAATGGTGCTGAACTAACCACAGTTATTGGATGCTCTTGGAAGTAGTGCTTCAGCTTGCGACTCGCCATGAACACTCCAAACACCAACTTCTGCCACTGTGGGTAACGCTGTTTGGAAGCTGTGAGGACTTCGCTCACGTATATACTGGTCTCTGGACAGGGTATTCCTTTCCTGTTTCTTGTCTCTCCACAACCATGACAGCGCTCACAGCGGGAATTTGCCGCTATGTATAGTAGCATTGGCTCTTTATCTTTGGAGCCGCCAGAACTGGAGCATTTGTCAATTGATGTTTCAAGGCTGTCAGAGCTTCGTCGGCCTCTGCGTCCCAAACGAAGGTGTCTGATTTTTTCAACAGTCTGTACAAAGGTAGTGCTTTCTCTCCCAATCTTGATATAAAGCGACTCAAAGCTGCTACGCAACCAGTAAGTCGCTGCACATCTTTTATCTTTTCTGGCTTTTGGAGATCCATCACGGCCTTTATCTTGTCAGGATTGGCCTCAATGCCTCTTTCTGATACTATGAATCCCAATAGCTTTCCTGCTGGTACTCCAAAGACGCACTTTGTGGGGTTGAGCTTCATGTTGTATTTTCTGAGATTTGTGAATGTCTCTGCCAGATCACAATAAGATCCTGGCTAACTTGCGACTTAACCACAATATCATCCACGTAGGCGTGAACGTTGCGACCTATTTGCTCATGTAGCAATTCTGAATGCATCTTTGGTAAGTCGCACCTGCGTTCTTCAACCCAAAGGGCATGCTGACATAACAAAAAGCTCCGAAGGGTGTGATGAAGGACGTCTTTTCTTGGTCCTCCCTCTTCATCTTGATTTGATGGTAGCCTGAATAGGCGTCCAAAAAGCATAACAGCTCGCACCCAGCAGTTGAATCAATACTTGGTCGATTCGCGGCAAAGCAAATGGATCCTTTGGACAAGCTTTGTTAAGACTGGTGTAATCAACGCACATTCGCCACGTACCGTTCTTTTTCATAACCAATACTGGGTTTGCCACCCATTCCGGATGGTATACCTCGTGATGAATCCTGCAGCCAGCAAGCGAGCTATTTCCTCTCCTATTGCCTTTCTCCTGTCATCGTGGAAACGCCGTAGTGGCTGCTTCACTGGTTTAGCCGCAGGGTTCACTTTGAGGCTATGTTCTGCTAATTCTCTTGGTACCCCTGGCATATCTGACGGCTTCCATGCGAAGATGTCCTTATTTTCCTGGAGAAAAGCGACGAGGGCCTTCTCCTGCTCTTCTTCCATGTGTGCTCCAATGCTGGTTTGCTTGGATGAGTCGCCAGGAACAAGATTTATCTGCTTAGTGTCCTGGGCCGCTTTGAATTTCATTGGTGGCTCGGCAGATGGCGTGGTAACCACACTCATGTCGTTTGGGTCCACCTGCGACTTATAACCTTTTAGCTCTTCCGCGGCACAGGCGGATTCTGCGAAGGCCGCATCTCCTTTTCACATTCTATGCTTTTTCTCTATCTCCGTACACTGTGATGACCCCTTTTGGTCCTGGTATCTTCAACTGTAGGTACACGTAGCATGGCCTGGCCATAAACTTAGCAAAGGCCGTTCTTCCAAACAAGGCGTGATATGGGCTTTGGAATTTTACCACTTCGAAGCTTAGGAATTCGCTTCTAAAGTTCTCTTCTGTTCCAAAAGTTACCCCTAGGGTTATTTTCCCCACTGGCCGTGCGGACCTTCCTGGGACAATGCCGTGAAATACTGTTGACGTGGGCTGCAGGCTGGAATCCTTGAGTCCTAGACGCTGGAACGTATCGTAGTACAAGATATTAATGCTGCTTCCTCCATCCATAAGCACTTTGGTCAGCTTGTATCCTGCAACGTACGGTGCCACAACCAGTGCCAACTTGCCAGGTTCCCGTACTTGTGGCGGGTGTCGTCGCGACTCCAGGTTACGCGTATTCTGACCACCTTAACCAATTGGGTGTTGCTGGTATCACGGCGTTCACCTGCTGACTTCTGCGGCTCAATTTCTCTTCCTTTTGGAGGTATCGATAACTATTGTGTGATACTGCCCCGTTGCCTGGGGTTACTCGCGCCGTGCTGCCCAATATTTGTGTTATGAGCCGCACTAGGGTTTCCTTCATGGGAATTCCCCCCGTTGTGTTGGCTCTCTTCTTTCCACTTTTGTAATAGTGGCATTGCGCCTTGGTATGGTCCGCTGGCCGTCCATCACCTGTCGCATGAAGGTCGCATGGCCGGTTGAAAACTTCTTGCATATTGATTGGACGGGAGCCGTATCCTCGACCCCTTCCACGCTGGCCTCTGAATCCTCCACGCGCATTGGCGACGAGCCCTGAGTGACCATCTTCGTTTTTGCGTTTGTTTTGATTCGCGTTGTTGTGGCTCGTTTGCTGCTGCTGGGGCTTGTTGGAGTTTTTCTTTCCTTTGCAGCAACCTCCTCTTCTTCTCCGTCTGACGCGTCTCTGGTTTTATCTGAGCTGGCATATTTGTTAGCCGCAGCCATCACCTCGCTGAGGCTCTTGACTTTATCCTTCATGCGACCCAGCTTATGAATCAGCGGCTCAAACTTGCAGTTTTTCTCCATCACCAGGACGGCTGAGCTTGGTGGTATATTATCTGAGGAGTGTATTATTTCTGCCACCCTTTTCATCCAATGGCGACTTGACTCGCCTTCCTTCTGGACACAACGCTCTAGATCTTCTATATTGCAGAGTCGTTTGCAAGTTCCTTGGAAGTTCTTAACGAAGGCATCCTTCAGTTCCTCCCAAGTATTTATAGAGTTGGGAGGCAAATTTTGCAGCCATATGTGCGCTGCACCTTCTAGCATCATGTTGAGGTACCTTGCACATATTCTCTGAGGCGTTTAATGCTCATCCCCATCTCGTAATTGTTCAGCCAGTGGTTGGATCCATGCTGGCGTTGTAGTTTGCCACCTTGCGTGGCCCTTTGAAATCTTCAGGAAAAGGTTCCGATCTGATCCTTTCAGTGAAACACGCCGGTCCCTTGAGTCGCGAGGACAGGGCTGTGGGCGCGCCTGCGGGGTTATCTGCGGGCCGCTTTTGCACCACTGGCATTTCGCCTGCGCTTCTGCGACTTGCTCCTGCTGCCTCTGTGCGACTCCTGATACGTTCTCTGGTGGCCTGCTTTGGACGCTTCTTTCTGCTGCAATCCTGTGATTGGCTGGTACGAGGGGCAGCTGTGCTTCGGCTTCCGCCCTATTGGCTTGTTGCAGGACTGCCGTACTTAGCATCTGAATCGCGCGCCGCGCCTCAGCATTGACCGGGTCATCGCCTGTTGGTACCATCTGAGTCAAGATATTAGCCGCAGCATACATATTATCGACAGGGTTCTGGTAATGGCCCTGCGGGGTGTGAAACCTCCTTGGTTGTTGCTGGGTCTCTTGATTTGTTGGTACCCTTCCTTCCGCAGTCGTCTGGATTCCCGTCCCGCGGCTGGAGTGAGCGGGATTTCCACTGTTGGTTGAGTCGCGCGCAGCTGTGTTTGCGGGTCAACCTGTGTTGAGTCGCAGCCAGCGCGGCTACTCTCTGCCGCTCCTGTTGGATTCCTTGGTTTATCTGATCGAGCCTGCGGCGCTCTTCTTCCATCCTTCGAACCTCATACAGGAGCTCGGCCCTGGCGGCCTCAATTTCTGTTGCACGGAGGGCGGCGTTCGTGGCTGACACGGGACAAGAAGTGGGTTGCTTGGGGGTGCCGATGCCTCGGTTTCTCCAGCAGTTCCTGATGCGCCTGCTCCTCCGGCCATGTAAACCGCGACTTGCGCCATCTCTTGATCTGGTGATAATGTGATTTCTGGTGGGTAACCCCAGCAACTTTCTTCAAAGGCAGGTATGATGGACCCAAACTCTTGCGAGTCCATGCTTTCCACGGATTCTTCCCCATCATCGGCGACTTCTTCTACTGAATCGCCTTCTTGGACCGATCTAACGGACCTGCCACCGATGAAGCCGACGAAGACGTTGATGGATCCGAACGGGATGACGTGGCCGGTCTCCAAATAATCTGCTTCCGGCCCCCAGCTTGAATCGTCGATGAGGGGTGTGCCATTGACCGTGATGATACGGCCAACAACAAGATCTTCAGCTCCCTTCATGGATCCTGCGCGGAACGTGACGCTCTTGACCGCAGGCCCCACGGTGGGCGCCAACTGTCGTGGGTTTGTCACGTCAGGTGTCATAGATGACTTCGTAGGTGTGGGATTACGCGAGTCAAGCATCTCCGAGCTTGGGATCGCAGGAACAAAGATCAACACAGATTTACCCAGGTTCGGCCCCCTCAATGTGAGGTAAAAGACCTACTTCCTGCCTACCCTAGATTGGTATTGATATGATAATCGAGGTGTTACAATGGAGGCGATCCGATCTGGTACTCGCCGTATGAGCTAGGGTTTAGGGCTTGATAGCTTGACCCGCTCTAAGTCCTGCGAGTCCTCTTTATATACACAGAGGCTCGCTAGGTTACAAAGGAAACTTCCCCATAAGGAATACATCCACAGAGGCCTACTCGGAGACTACTTGGTCTTCACGTCCTCCGGGATATGTCTTCTAGATCTTTCCCCTTATGGCGGTTCAATATTGGGCTTGCTCCCAAGTGGGCCTTTGTCCGTGCGAGTAAGTCGCACTGGGCCGCGGGTTAATCCAGAAAGTATTCCCCCGACACTTGGTGCTTACTGATTTTCACCAATCTTGCAGATTGTGGAAGAGGAAAACATTTGCCCTGGAGTCTGCCATTCTGGAGCCTACCATTTCTTTCGTATGTTATTGAAGATGGCTGGTGGCTGTCATTTTGAAGCTTAGTATTTTTCTTAGGTTCACGTTTTTGAGTTTTGCGAGTAGTTTTCTTGATGTATGTAGTATCAGTTTGTAGTTAACAATGTTTTTGCAAACATGTGCTGTGAATATCTGTGATTAATTGTTTTATATATTTAGTTGCATCAAAATCCTCTAGTCGATATAAACCAAATTGACAAATATGAACAACAAAATTAAAATCGTCATGGAGAACGGGTTACATGCCACTTTCTGATTCATCCACGTGTCTGCCATTGATTGGCCCGAATAATATCTGGTTGAGAAGTGACATCATCCGTCTGGGTAGTGACGTCAGCAAACGGTCCTAACGGCCTTCTTAACGACGTAACAAAAGCGTCGTGGTGTCGGTGACGTCAGAAACGATGATCATGACATCAGCAAACGCCGAGGATGGCCTTCTGCCATGTGTCATCTGTCCGCAACAAAAAAAAACGTCGAGGACTAGTTGGGCCTGTTGGGCCGGGATGAATGCTCGCGACGGTTTGAGGTGCACTAAAACGTTGTAAAATCGCCTGTGACACGCGATCCAGGACTTTTTTTTTCGTCGTGTGAAACGTCGTAGATGGGCCCTGGCGACGTTTTTGAGCCCATTAAGGACGTTATTGAGACGTTCTAGACTAGCAGATTTTTTGTAGTGGTTCCTCCATTGTTGAAGGATTGGGGGTGGTTTCCTCCATTATTGGTGTTGGTGAAGTGCTTGTCAAGGTTGGAGTTCTTCAGAGTTGCTCAAGCAAGGATGGCATCTAGCACGGACAAGGACAAGAGCAAGAAAGCTTCTGCTGCCAAGGACAGGTCAGATCTTGTTGTGAACCCGGTTGAATCGGTGCATGATTCTTGGAGCAAGTTATCCTCTTATTATTTTGAGCATGACCGTCTAGAATTCAATCCCTATGAGTTTGGGCAGCGCACAAGTAGTGACACCCGGTTCTATTGCAAGATGCATGAGCAAGTGTATGAAAATGTGGTATGCACTCTCAAGCATGATCATGTGCTTCAGCACTTCTTTGATGTGAACATGTTAAGAGAATCTAGGCCCGATGTGATGGAGCTCATGGACTTTCATGGAATTAGTTCACCTATGGATTGTGATATTCCATTTTCTTCGGAATTGCTTCGGTAATTCTATGCCACCGTTTATTTTTCCACCGAGGGACCTAGACTATGACTTGGATGAGTGGTGGTATCAAGTGCGAAGCTACACTTGGTGAGTTTGGTGCTCTTTTTGGCCTTGTTGAACTCCCCTTTCAGCCCGCTGCTTCTATCCGCATTCATGTTGATGAGAGGAAGCTTATGAAGGCCCGAACAGGAATTGCACATTGCTACCCTCTCGAGGTGGGACTACTTCACATTCCAAGGTCAAATTGTTCACTACTTTTTGGAAAACTGTTCATGTTATCTTGAGGAACACTATCAATGTCATGTTTGGGGAGAAGGGTGAGGTCCGCAAGTGGATGATCAATCTTCTTTATCACATTGATCGAATCAAGAAGGCGGGCAAGAAACTGGATGTGTTAGATTATATGTGGCAAGAGATGCGCTCCGTGGTTCTCAACAACAAGGTTCCCATCTATGGTCAATATCTCCAAAAACTTTTTAACACCAAGCTTGCCTAGCTCATCTCACCAACTATGCCATGGTTACGCCAACTATCCTTACTATAGCAGCTCTTGAAGCTGATGAGGGTGATGTTGATCCGGTTGTTCCCCCTCGCGGCAAGCGTGCTCGTCACACACCTACTGAAGATGGCCCTAGCTCTGCTCAAGTTGACACCATTGTTGTTGCTCCCAAGAATCCCAAGAAGTACAGCTTGAAGAAAGTACTTATGAGAATGAATTGCTTCTTTGTTGATCATCAAGATAAGACACACAAGGCCTATTCAAAGCAGAAGGCATACAACTGCAACCAAAGAGAGATTATGAAAAAGCTTGAACTTCCCTATCCTTCTAGATCCGATGAGTTACCTGAAGCTCTTTGGAAATCCAAGAACACTTATTGGTTTGGCGATGACGCTTCTTCCCTTGGTGCGTTTTGGCCTGGAAACATGGCTGGATCTTGCTCCGGTCCCGTTGCTGATGGTGCTGCTGATGGGGCTGCTGCTGACGAGGATTTTGGCCACGAGTGACGTGGGGATGAACCACGGGTGGCCAAAGCCCCCTCCAAAAATGACCCCTTCAAGGCGAAATCAAGGCCAAGGAACCAGCCGGAGCCGCCTGTCCCAAGTGCGGCCGCCCCCGCCTGTCTCCTTTGACCAGGCCGCCTGCCCCGAGCACAGCCGGCCTCAACTCTCCTTCGCGCCCAGGCCGCCTGCCCGAGTGCAGCCGACCCAACCAAGCACTCCAGCCGGGGATCACATCGCACGGACCACAAGTCCCTGGTCAGCCGGAAGCATAGGATTCCTTGGCGTGAACCACAAGGCGATGAGGACACAAGACGGACCGCAAGACTCAAGCCACCCTCGTCAACTTACCCAAAGAAGCAATACGACAAGACCCGCCAGCAAAGGATTCCTGTACCGGCTGGCCGACCATCCCGATCCGGTTGGGCCTACAGAGGCTAGCCTGTAGCCCTACGCCTCCAACAGGCCCTAGGCGGCCGGGATCCAGTGTCAAAGCTCTCCCATTGGGCGCCGAGCACCGGGCCGTGGAGAACAAGCTAGCCGCCGCAAGGATTCGCGAGAGACAAAGACTAGATTGATGTGACCGGCTGACTAGACCAGCCGGCCCCACCTGTAAGCCAGACGGCCAGGCCTATATAAGGCCATCCGGGACCCCACTTAGAGGGGACTCGACACTTCATCCTCTTCCACCCCTGGCAAAAGTAGAACAAGAGCCATGAACGGCTCAAGGAGCTACTCTGTACTGTGCCCACCTATAGTCGAGAGATCAGGCAAGAGTAGGGGTTTTACCTCCACCGTGAGGGCCCTGAACCTGGGTACATCGTGTCCCCGCGCTAGCGCGCAATCTGCCTTCGGATGCCGACGCTGCAGATCGCTGCTCCCACTCTCCCACTCAAGCTACCCCATGTAGCACTGCCGTGTCCGATACCACGTCAGTTGGCGCCCACCGTGGGGCTCGTAGTAGCGTTCGGAGTTTCATTCGGCCGGGATCCCGCACCCGCTTCGGCGAGCGAGTCGCGTCCGGCCTTGTCTCGACGTTCGGCTCCCTCGACTTCGTCAACGACAAAGCCGCCTGCTTCGCCGGATCAGCCTTCCCCGAGGACGGCTCCGTCATGCACTTCGGCGAGCATCGCGTCTACATCGCCATCGCACCCGAGTACCCCACCGACATCCAGCCTTGCACTGACCACTCCCCGAGGAGGTGGCCGGATGCGAAGATGGCTCCGAGCACCGCGCTCACGCGGAGGTCATGGTCTCCCATGCTGCAGCCGGCGTAGCCGGCAACGAGCAGCGACAGCAGCCCGCACGCGGCACGTGGGGGCCCTCTTCCAAAGCCTCGCCACTCTCATCGCACCCACCGACGACCCGGCCGAGACCGCCGCAGCCTTTGAGCCCGCACGTATACGCCTCCTGGACGACGCAGCCAGTGTCGTCGCCACGCAGCGCAACGTCGAAGCTCGCGTGCGCGAGTACAACGCCGCCCACGGCTTCACCCCGGTGCCGGTCGGCCCCAGCCGGGCAGGCCAGATCAGGAACCGCGGTGGCAACCTCAACGCCGAGATGGGCACAGACGGCGGACCGGTTCCGAGTGTAGCCGGCCCACCTGGTTTTCGTTGTCCCGTCTACAGCACCCCCGTCAAGAACATGAAGGCCGCCAAGATAGCCATGGAGGAGCTAGCGGCCTGGAAGGAGAAGCACTACGTGCGCAGCAGCAGCGCGTCCAGGACCTCATCGACGCGGTGAACTAGCAACAGCAGGACTACAACGACCGCACCAACTCGGCCGCGAGTAGCCTGGCAGGCGGTCGGTTCAACGCAGGCAGCCCACCACCTGAGCAGCCACCTCCTCCACCGCCTGCACCCGGCGCAACCAGAGAAGATCACCAAGCGTCATCTCCACACGTCAACTACGCGCCCCAGGCAGGCGGCCCCCGGGCCCATAGCGTCAACTCCGGACCTCGCTGTCGTGGGTTTGTCACGTCAGATGTCATGGATGACTTCGTAGGTGTGGGATTTGCGCGAGTCAATCGTCTCCGAGCTTGGGATCGCAGGAACAAGGACGAACACAGATTTACCCAGGTTCGTCCCCTCAATGTGAGGTAAAGACCTACTTCCTGCCTACCCTAGCTTGGTATTGATATGATATGTGGTGTTACAATGGTGGCGATCCGATCTGGGAACTCGCCGTAAGAGCTAGGGTTTAGGGCTTGATAGCTTGGACCTGTCTAAGTCCTGCGAGTCCTCTTTATGTACACAGAGTCTCGCTAGGTTACAAAGGAAACTTACTCCACAAGGAATACATCGATTGGAACCTACTTGGAGACTAACTCCTCCTCACGTCTTCCAGGATATGTCTTCTAGATCTTTCTCCTTGTGGCGGTGCGATATTTGGGCTTGCTTTTATGTAGGCCCTTTTTGGCGCGAGTAAAGTAGGTCGCACTTACCAATATGGGCCGCGGGTTAATCCATAAAGTATTCCCCCGACATTAGCCCCAAGTGTAGCCTGAATCTTCATGGAATATCTTGATATGTTTTCTTTGACTTTGAAAGGTTCCTTGGACGTTTAGGCTGCACTTTTTTCTTTCTAGCTTGCACTTCCTTGCTCTGCGACTCATGATCACGTTGGAGTGGCGTTTATTCGCACTTTTGGGGCGGCCTTGAAAAATGCATCTGACTTCGTAAGCTTCTTACTCTGTCAAGGTTTGCCTGATAGCTTCAACGCTTGATGATGACCAATCTTCAAATTTTGATAACAATATGCTGTAGCCCCCAAGGATTGAGCTGATGTGATTTGACAATCATCTCAATTCTTCTCAGGAGGTTTTGAAGATCATCACCTGTAGCTTGATGTCATAGATAAGAAACAATTGTTAAGATATAAGCAATTGCAATTGGTGTTGCCGTACTATAACCAGTACATTGACCTCTAGTTAGGCCTTTCTGAGTCCATTATGTGGTCACTCGCGCGACTCAGTATTTCCTAGGAACATGTGTGTTCATGGTCGAGAGCGGCCATGATAGGCAATCAAGCTCGATTGACGCCACACCCCAGTACTTTGGACGCATAATGCAAGTTGCAATCCGACTTAAGGTAAGTTTGATGGTTGCCAGTAGGTTGGCTGTTTCAGGGTACAAAGCCCCCAAGAAACAAATGATATATAGCTATAACAGCTTTGTTTATGATGACACATAAGGTCGCGCCTTGGTGGCAACCGAGTGTTATACATAGGGTTGGGTCGCACGTAGGCGGCGATCCCAGTTTGAGACATACGGCCGCGCCTAGGTGGCGGCCGATTTCTGATACATAAGGTACGGCCGCGCCTAGGTGGCGGCCGATTTCTGATACAGGTGTTGCAGGTCGCGCCTAGGTGGCGACCAATTTTGAAGCAAGAGCCTTAGTGGCTAGGATGATACTCAGCTATAGGCAGCTGGAAAAGATGAAACTTAGCTCTGATTAGCTTTTTTATGTGTAGTAAGGTCGCAGTTGCGCGACGTTCCAAGGGCGAGGCCCTTCTAGACGATCCTCGAAATCATGGCGATCACTGCTTTCTTCTCTCCATCCAGCAGATAGTACGATTCATTGTTTAGTTTTTTGTTGATGATGTAGGGTCCTTCACATGGAGAAGATAGCTTGTGCATTCCCTTATGGTCTTGCTTGAGTCGCAGCACTAGGTCTCCTTCTTGAAAGGTGCGGGTTCTGACGCGTCTGGCATGATAGCGTCGCAAGTCTTGCTGGTACACCGCTGATCTTGATGCTGCTAAATCTCTGACCTCTTCTCATGTGTCCACAGAATCCTGCCGAGCTGCTTCATTATCTGCTTCGACATAGGCCGCAACTCTTGGTGAATCATGTATGATATCGCTGGGCATAACCGCTTCTGCTCCATAGACCATAAAATATGGTGTAAATCCTGTTGATCTATTAGGGGTTGTTCTTAAACTCCATAGCACGGCTGGCAGTTCCTCCACCCAACATCCTGGAGATGCTTCAACCTTTTCAATAAGGCGCGGCTTAATCCCATGGAGAATTTCCTGGTTAGCTCGCTTAGCTTGTCCATTGCTATGCGGATGTGATACTGACGTGAGGTCCAGCCTTATCCCATTGTTCGCACAAAATATTTGTGTAGCTCCTTCAGAGGTGTTGCTTCCGTTGTCTGTAATAATACTATGGGGATATCCAAAGCGGAATATGACCTTCTTCAAGAATTTGACTGCTGTTTCAGCTTCACAATCTCCCACGGGTTCTGCTTCTATCCACTTTGTGAATTTGTCCACCACGACCAGGAGGTGTGTTTTTCCCGTTGAGGACCGTCTGAAGGGTCCTACCATGTCAAAACCCCATACAGCGAAAGGCCATGTGATGGGTATTGTACGAAGTGCTTGAGCTGGCATATGATCTTGCCTGGCGTATCTTTGACATCCATCACACACTCTGACAATCTGCTCAGCATCTGCTAGCGCCGTTAACCAGAAGAAACCATGTCTAAACGCCTTTGCCACCAAAGATCTTGACGAAGCATGATGGCCACAATCGCCTGCGTGAATTTCGTGCAAGATTTTTCGTCCTTCTTCTGGTGATACGCATCTTTGGAATGTTCCCGCAACGCTGCGCTTGTATACCTCATTGTTTATTATTGTGTAGGCCTTGGATCGCCGTGTTATCTTGCGCGCCTCTACTTCATCCTCTGGTAGCACTCCGCGACTTAAATATGCCATGTATGGCTCTGTCCACGCCGGCTGTTCATGCAGGGCTGCGACTAAAGTTGAATCATCCTCTGGCTTGCTATGTCAATCTCTGCTGGAGGCTTAACTGATGGGTTATGCAACTCATCCAAGAAAACATTGGGCGGACTGATTGCCTATTGGATCCTAGCCGAGACAAGGCATCTGCTGCTTCATTTTGTCTTCGATCAACATGCTCAACTTGAAAGCCAGTGAAGTGCCCAGCAACTCTGTCCACCTCTCGTCTGTATGCAGCCATGTTTGCATCCTTACTGTCCCATGTTCCAAAGACTTGTTGAGCTACCAATTTGAGTCTCCAAAGCAACGGATGCGACTGACATTCATCTCCTTTGCTATGCGGAGTCCGTGAAGCAATGCCTCATATTCTGCTACATTGTTTGTGCAATTGAAGTGTATTTGGAGTACGTATCTTAGCTTGTCTCCCTTGGGGGAAGTGAGTACAACTCCAGCCCCGAGCCTTGTAGCTGTCTTGACCCATCGAAGTGCATGGTCCAGTATTTTGTTTCTGCCATGGTGGGAGCGACTTGAATTTCTGTCCAATCATGGATGAAATCTACGAGAGCTTGCGACTTAATTGATGTGCGCGGCTCGTAGCTTATATGGTGTGGTCCCAGCTCGATCGCCCACTTGGCTACTCTTCCTGTTGCTTCTCGGTTGCGGATGATGTCTGCCAGTGGTGCCGAGCTGACCACAGTTATTGGGTGTTCCTGGAAGTAGTGCTTCAGCTTGCGACTCGCCATGAATACTCCAAACACTAGCTTCTGCCACTGAGGGTAACGCTGCTTTGAAGCCGTGAGCACCTCACTTACATAGTATACTGGCCTTTGGACTAGGTACTCCTTGCCTGGCTCTTGTCTCTCTACAACCATCACGGCACTTACGGCACGAGAGTTTGCAGCTATGTACAATAGCATGGGCTCCTTATCTTTTGGAGCTGCCAGAACTGGAGCATTTGTAAACTGAATCTTCAGGGCTGTTAAAGCTTCATCGGCTTCTGAGTCCCAAACGAAGGTATCTTATTTTTTCAGCAGTCTGTATAAAGGCAGGGCTTTTTCTCCCAGTCTTGATATAAAGCGACTTAACGCCGCGATGCAACCGGTAATTCGCTGTACGTCCTTGATCTTTTCTGGTTTTTGGAGGTCCATTACAGCCTTTATCTTGTCAGGGTTGGCCTCGATGCCTCTTTCTGACACTATGAACCCCAATAGCTTCCCCGCTGGTACTCCAAAGACGCACTTCGTCGGGTTGAGCTTCATGTTATATCTTCTGAGATTTGTGAAGGTTTCTTCCATGCCACTGATAAGATCCTGGCCTACTTGCGATTTAATGACGATATCATCCACATAGGCGTGAACGTTGCGACCTATCTGCTCATGCAGGCAATTTTGAATGCACCTCTGGTAAGTCGCACCTGCGTTCTTCAATCCAAAGGGCATGCTTACATAGCAAAACGCCCCAAAGGTGTGATGAAGGATGTCTTCTCCTGGTCCTCCTTCATCTTGATTTGATGGTAGCCTGAATAGGCGTCAAGAAAGCACAACAACTCGCATCCGGCTGTCAAATCAATCACTTGGTCAATCCTTGGCAAGGCAAATGGGTCCTTTGGACAGGCTTTGTTGAGACTGGTGTAGTCAATGCACATTCGCCATGTGCCGTTCTTTTTCATAACTAGGACTGGGTTTGCCACCCACTCCGGGTGATACACTTATGTGATGAATCCTCACTACTAGGAAAAGGGTTATAGGGAGGTTGGCATTTTGTGGCGCACCCTTAATTGGTGCGCCACAGAATTATTTCTGTGGCGCATGGATGCTGGTGCGCCACAGAAATATTTGCCTTTCTGTGGCGCATCTTTTGCCCATGCGCCACAGAAAGTCACATTTCTGTGGCGCACCAGGCCATGTGCGCCACAGAAATGTGTCTTTCTGTGGCGCACCAGGCTTGTCTAGGGGGCGGGTTAAAATTTGAACAGGTGCGCCACAGATCGCCTTTTTAGTTTTGCAGAAGTAAAAGAAAATGATAAAAATTTCAATAAATAGAATCCTTTGACATGTAGTTAGGTTCGAGTGTCTAGTAGGTATAGAAATTTTGAAATATGAATTTTGACCTTTTCTGCAACAAACAGGAAAAAAAATTATAACGGCCATAACTTTTGCATACGACGTCAAAATAATGCAAAAAATTCAAACAGACGATTTTTACCCGGTCAGCAATTCACAGATTCCTCAAATTCCAAAAGAAAAAAAAAGTTATTTCAAACAGACGATTTTTCGCAGCAAAATCAAAAAAAAAGAAAAAAATTTAAAAAATTTAAAAATTAAAAAGGTCCAAAAAAGACACAGAAATGTATAACAAAGAAGATTGTTGAATTTTTGGATTTTTTTTGAAGTGTTTTGACGTTTTTGAATTTTTTGGATTTTTGAATTTTTTTAAGTTTTTTGAATTTTCTTGGATCCTTTAAAACTTTTGAATCTCCTTTTGAAACTTTAGAAGTTTTTGAAAAATCTGAAATTTAAAAACACACATTTATAACACATACCACACATATACACATACAAGAGTTAAGAGGGTTCATATGATATATATCAATAAGAACTTGAGTAGCACAAGGGTAGGTGAACTGGGTGGAACTTAGAAGTTAAGCGTGCTAGGGTTGGAGCAGTTTGAGGATAGGTGACCTAGCGGGATAGTATCAGTTCAAAAAATTCAAAAAATATGAAAATAACTCCAATAATTAGGATTTTTCATATTATTTCATATTCTGATTTTTCTGATTTTTTTGAAACTTTTTATATTTTTTTGAATTTTTTGAGAATTCTGTGGCGCACCAGGCCAGGTGCGCCACAGAAAGACACATTTCTGTGGCGCACCAAGCCAGGTGCACCACAGAATAAATTTTTGTGGCGAGAATTCTGTGGCGCACCCAGCAATTTGGCGGGTGCGCCACAGAAATCCAATTTGGTGCGCCACTAATAGGCATTTCTGTAGTAGTGCCTGCGGCCAATAGGCGAGCTATTTCTTCCCCTATCGCTTTTCTCCTATCATCGTGGAAACGTCGCAGCGGTTGCTTTACTGGCTTGGCCAGAGGGTTCACGTTAAGACTGTGTTCTGCCAATTCCCTTGGCACCCCTAGCATATCTGATGGTTTCCATGCGAAGATGTCCTTGTTTTCCTGAAGGAAAGCGATGAGTGCCCGTTCCTGTTCTTTCTCCATGTGGGCTCCGATGCTCGCCTGCTTGGATGAGTCGCCAGGAACAAGATCTATCTGCTTGGTGTCTTGGGCCGCTTTGAATTTCATTGGTGGTTCGGCAGATGGCGTGGTAACTACGCTCATATCATTGGGATCCACCTGCGACTTATAACTCTTTAGCTCTTCAGCGGCACAAGCTGATTCTGCGAAGGCTGCATCTCCCTCCTCGCACTCTATTGCTTTTTCTCTATCGCCGTGCACGGTGATGACCCCTCTTGGTCCTGGTATCTTCAGCTGTAGGTAAACGTAACATGGCCTGGCCATAAACTTGGCGAAGGCTGTTCATCCGAACAGGGCGTGATATGGGCTCTGAAATTTTTGCCACTTCGAAGCATATGAACTCGCTTCTGAAGTTTTCTTCCATCCCAAAGGTCACTCCCAAGGTTATCTTTCCCACTGGCTGTGCTGACTTTCCTGGGACGATGCAGTGAAATACGGTCGTCGTGTGTTGCAGGCTGGAGTCCATGAGCCCCAAGCGCTTGAACGTATCGTAGTACATGATATTTATGCTGCTTCCCCCGTCCATAAGTACTTTAGTTAGCTTGTATCCTGCTACATAGGGTGCCACAACCAGCGCCAGTTTCCCTGGCTCTTGCACTTGTGGCGGATGATCGTCGCGACTCCAAGTGACTGCATGCTCTGACCATTTTAGCCAATTGGGGGTTGCTGGCATCATAGTATTTACCTGCTGGCTTCTGCGACTTAATTTCTCTTCCCTCTTGGAGGTGTTGACAACTATTGTATGGTACTGCCCCACCTGCCTGGGGTTACTCGCATTGTGCGGTCCGGCGGCTGAACCACGAGTCGCACCAGGGCTTCCTTCATGGTGGTTTCCCCTGTTGTGTTGGCTTTCTTCTTTCCACTTCTTGTAATAATTACATTGCGCCTTGGTATGGTCTGCTGGCCGCCCGTCGCCTCCCGTGTGAAGATCGCACGGCCGATTAAAAACTTCTTCCATGTTAATTGGACGAGAGCCGATTCCTCGGCCTCTTCCTCGTTGGCCCCTGAAACCTCCACGTGTGTTGGCGACAAGCCCGGAGTTTCCTTCTTCGCTCTTGCGCTTGTTTTGATTCGTGTTGTTGTGGCTAGTTTGTTGCTGTTGAGGCTTGCTGGAATTTTTCTTTCCTTCAACATCGGCCTTCTCCTCTTCTCCATCTGACACATCTCGGGTCTTGTCCGAGCCAGCGTATTTGTTAGCCGCAGCCATTACCTCGCTGAGACTCTTGACTTTGCCCTTCATGCGACCTAACTTATGGATCAGTGGTTCGAACTTACAATTTTTCTCCATGACTAGGACAGCTGAGCTTGGAGGTATGTTGTCTGAGGAGTGTATAATTTTTGCCACCCTCCTCATCCAGTGGCGACTTGACTCGCCTTCCTTTTGAACGCAACGCTCTAGATCTTCTATATTGCAGAGTCGCTTGCAGGTTCCTTGGAAGTTTTTGACGAAAGCGTCTTTCAACTCTTCCCAGGTATTTATGGAGTTGGGGGGTAGATTTTGCAGCCATATGTGAGCCGCTCCTTCCAACATCATGTTGAGGTACCTTGCGCATATCTCTTCTGAAGCATTTAAAATACTCATCCCCATCTCGTAGTTGTTTAGCCAGATGGTAGGGTCCATGCTGGCGTTATAGTTTGCCACCTTGCGTGGTCCTTTGAAATCTTCAGGGAAAGGTTCCGATCTGATCTTCTCCATGAAGCATGCCGGACCTTTGAGTCGTGAGGACAAGGCTGTGGATGTGCCCGTAGGGTTGTTAACTTCCACGAGCCGCGTCTGCGTCGTTGGCATGATAGCCTGTGCTTCTGCGGCTTGTTTCTGCTGCCTCTGTGCGACCCTTGATACATACTCCGGTGGCCGGCTTTGGACGCTTCTTTCTGCCGCGATCCCGCGGCCGGCCTGTACGGGGGGCTGCTGCCCCTCGGCTTCTGCCCTGTTGGCTTCTTGTAGGACAGCAGTGCCCAACATCTGTATCGCACGCCGTGCTTCAGTGTTGATCGGGTCGTCGCCTGTTGGTACCATCTGTGTCAAGATGTTCGCCGCTGCATACATGTTATCGACCGGGCTTTGGTAGTGGCCTTGCGGGGTATGAAACCTCCTTGGTTGTTGCGATGGTAGTTGCTGGGCTTCGTGGTCAATCGATGGTTCCAAAATCCTTGCGACAGGTTGGTCTCCAGCGGCTGAGTGGGTGGAAATTCTATTGTTGGTTGAGTCGCGCGCGCTTGCGCCTGCGAGTCAACTTGTCTTTGAGTCGTGGCTAGCGCGGCTATCCTTTGTCGTTCCTGTTGGATTCCTTGGTTCACCTGTTCGAGTCTGCAGCGCTCTGCTTCCATCCTCCGAACCTCGCACAGGAGCTCGGCCCTGGCGGCCTCAATTTCCGTTGCGCGGACAGCGGCGTTCGCGGCTGACACCGGGATAAGTAGTGGGTTGCCGGGAGGTGTCAATCTTTCGGCTTCTCCCGCAGTTCCTGACGTACTTGCACCTCCGGCCATGTAGACTCCAACTGGTGCCGCCTCTTGTCCTACCACTGGTGCGTAATCCCAGTAATTGTCCTCAAGAGCTGGTATGATGGACCCAAATTCTTGCGAGTCCATGCTCTCCAGAGACTCTTCTCCGTCACTGGCGAATCCTTCTGTTGAGTCGCATCCTTGGACTGAGCTAACAGATCCGCCGCCAATGAAACCAAGGAAGACATGAATAGATCCAAACGGGATGACGCGACCTGTCTCCAGGTAATCAGCTTCTGTTCCCCAGATTGAATCGTCAATGAGAGGTGTGCCATCGACCATGATGATGCGGCCAATGGCGAGATCTTCAGCTCCTTTCATCGATCCTGCGTGGAACGTGACGCTCTTGACCGCAGGCCCCACGGTGGGCGCCAACTGTCGTGGGTTTGACACGTCAGATGTCATGGATGACTTCGTAGGTGTGGGATTTGCGCGAGTCAATCGTCTCCGAGCTTGGGATCGCAGGAACAAGGACGAACACAGATTTACCCAGGTTCGGCCCCTCAATGTGAGGTAAAGACCTACTTCCTGCCTACCCAAGCTTGGTATTGATATGAAATATGTGGTGTTACAATGGTGGCGATCGGATCTGGGAACTCGCCGTAAGAGCTAGGGTTTAGGGAATTGATAGCTTGGACCTGTCTAAGTCCTGCGAGTCCTCTTTATATACATAGAGGCTCGCTAGGTTACAAAGGAAACTTCCTCCACAAGGAATACATCGACTGGAACCTACTTGGAGACTAACTCCTCCTCACGTCTTCCAGGATATGTCTTCTAGATCTTTCTCCTTGTGGCGGTGCGATATTTGGGCTTGCTTTTATGTAGGCCCTTTTTGACGCGAGTAAAGTAGGTCGCACTTATCAACATGGGCCGCGGGTTAATCCATAAAGTATTCCCCCGACACTCGCCACGGCAACCGGAACAGCCACGACAATAACCGACCGGCTACTCAGGGAGCCAGCCGGAACCCAGGGCGCAAGGGCAACGTCCACGACCGGCTGGGAGACTTGGGCCCCACGGCCGCCCCCGACGCTCGCCACCGCATCAACACCCTGGAGGAGTCCTGCCGGCTGGAAGAGGAAGATGGTGAGGGGCACAAGTGCTTCGGGCCCCGCATCACCGATGAACCGTTCCCGCCGGGTTTCACGCTTCCGTGCGACTCGGTGAAATACAACGGGAGCACGAAGCCGAACGATTGGCTATCCGACTACATCACGGCCGTCTCCATCGCAGGCGGCAACAAGCGTGTGGCGGTGCGCTACATACCTCTCATGCTGAAGGACTCAGCTCGCACCTGGCTCAACAGCCTCCCGCCCGGCTCCATCAACTGCTGGCTGGACTTCCAAGAGGTCTTTGTCAGGAACTTCTCTAGCACCTACAAGCGCCGGGTCGTCCACGCCAGCTGGCCAGCTACGTACAGGCAGACACGAGTCAAACCGCGCCTACCTGACCAGATGGTCGAGCCTACGCAACACCTGCGAAGGGGTGCTCGAAGCGCAGGCCTGCCAATACTTCATCAACGGCTGCCGCGACGGAACGATGCTCAAGCACCGGCTGCTCCTTGACGAACTGCAGTCCATGGCGAAACTGATGGCAATAGCGGACAAGTACGCTACGGCCGACTCGGCCATGAGGGTCCCAATCCAGATAGATGGAGTCGGCAAGATACAAGAAAGACCGGCTGCGAGGGAAGCATCCGGCCCGAGCAACATCGACAACCGAGTCGGCCGCGACAGTCGGATCACCGCGACAACAGAAACAACCACCGCGACAACCGCGACGACCGCGGCTACAACAGGGACAACCGGAAGAGGAGTGGCATGATGTCCGACGACCGCTACGATAACCGCGTCGTCGCCGTCGCCGAGGCTAACCAGCCGGCTGCCGCCGAAGGTGGCGGAAACCGTAACCCACGGCAATGGAACAAGCCGGAGGACCGCGGGTGGACAAAGCCCGCATACCTGTTCGAGGATATGATGAACGGCCCGTACCGGTACCACAGCGTCAACAGCAAGCCGGCCAACCACACAACTGCTCGCTGCAGGTAGACTCTTCGCCTGCAGCGCAGAGAAGGTTTACCACCTCCCCCACCCGGCCCTCCCCCTCAGGGCGGCATCACCATCGGTAATAACCAGCGCAACGAGCGCCCGAGGCAGCCGCTTGCTGCACCCGGCGGGTCCTGCGACGCGTACCCGGCCAAAGATGCCGCCTACGTCATATCCATCATCGAGCGCAACGACAAGCGCAACCAGCGGCTGCGCATGGCAGAAGTGAATGCAGTCATCCCAGCTGTCCAGCAGCTCATGCACTGGGCCGACCAGCCGATCTCCTTCGGGCCCAAGGACCACCCGGACATCATGCCGAATCCCGGGGGCTACGCCCTGCTCCTTGACCCCACCATCGTCACCGACAAGGAATTCGCCGCCATCTTCTGCCGAGTCCTCATCGACGGAGGAAGTAGCATCAACATCATGTACAAGGAAACCTTCGACAAGATGGGCCTCCATGAGTCGCAGATGACTCCCAGCCGGACGACCTTCACCGGCATCGTGCCAGGGCAATCTTGCTCTCCGATCGGAACTATCCGGTTGGATGTCGTCTTTGGGGACAAGGACAACTTCCGCCGCGAGGGCATCTGGTTTGAGGCAGTGAACCACAGCAGCGCCTACCACGCCATCCTTGGCCGGCCGGCCATCGCTCAGTTCACGGCTGTGCCCCACTACGGCTATCTCAAGATGAAGCTGCCGGGTCCATATGGCATCATCACCGTGGTCGGCGACTACAAGCGCTCCATGGCGTGCGCGTCAGCTGGCTCCATGCTGGCCGAGTCGCTCGCCGCCGCTGAAGAATTCAAGGAAATCAAGCGTGCAGTCGCCGCGGAACACCCGAAGGTGCCGGCTACGAAGAAGCAGTCGGGCGAAACGATCTTCCAGGGCAAGAAAGATAGCAAGAAGATCCCGCTCGACGCGAGTAGGCCAGGCGAGAAGCTCATCACCATCGGCAACACCCTCAGCAGCAAATAGGAAAGCGAGCTCATCGAATTCCTCCGTGAGAATCGGGACATCTTCGCATGGTCTCCCAAAGACATGCCTGGTGTACCGACGGAATTCACTGAGCACTCACTTCACGTCAGACCAGATGCGAAACTGGTCAAGCAACCCCTCCGCCGCTTCGGAGAGGTTAAGAGAAGAGCAATAGGAGAAGAGATCGCCCGGCTACTCACAGCCGGCTTCATCATGGAAGTGTTCCACCCGGAGTGGCTGGCGAACCTAGTCCTCGTCCTCAAGAAAGACAACACATGGCGCATGTGCATTGACTACACCAGCCTGAACAAAGCATGCCCGAAGGACCCCTTCGCCCTACCCCGCATCGACCATGTCATCGACTCCACCGCCGACTGCGACTACCTGTCCTTCTTGGACGCATAATCCGGCTACAACCAGATCAAGCTGAATCCGGCTGACCACCTGAAAACTTCATTCATAACTCCCTTTGGAGGCTTCTGTAACACGGTCATGTCCGTCGGCTTGAAGAATGCATGAGCCACCTACCAGAGATGCATGCAGAAGTGCATGCACTACCAGATCGGGAGCAACGTCCACGCCTACGTCGACGACATCGTCGTCAAGACCAAGGAGCGCCGCACCCTCATCGACGACCTGAAGGAGACCTTCGACAACCTACGCCGGTTCCAGATGAAGCTCAACCCGGACAAGTGTGTATTCGGGGTGCCAGCTGGCCAGCTGCTCGGATTCCTCGTCTCGGCACGAGGAATCGAAGCCAATCCGGAAAAGATCGCTGCCATCGAGAACATGCAGCGGCCGACTAAGATCAGAGACATCCAGAAGTTTGCCGGCTGCCTAGCCTCGCTGAGCAGGTTCATCAGCTGGTTGAGCGAGAAGGCCCTGCCCCTGTACCATCTACTGAAGAAAACCGGCAATTTCGTCTGGACGGACGAGGCGGACGTGGCCTTCCTCGAGCTGAAGAAAGCACTCTCCAAGGCGCCGGACCTGACACCGCCTGCGCCGAGGGAACCAATGCTCATGTACATCGCCGCCACCAACCGCTGTGTGAGCGTCGTATTGGTGGTAGAACGGAAGGAAGAAGGCAAAGAGTACCCGGTCTACTACGTAAGCGAAGTCCTTTCAACATCGAAGCAGAACTACCCCCATTACCAGAAGCTCATGTACGGCGTGCACATGGCAGAGAAGAAGCTACGCCACTACTTCCAAGAGCAAGTCATCACCGTGGTAAGCACGACCCCGCTCGGAGACATCATCTGCAACAAGGACGCAACCGTCGCGTCGCCAAGTGGGCAGTCGACTTGGCTCCACACACGATACACTACCAGCCGAGGAACGCCATCAAATCCCAGGTCCTTGCCGATTTCCTCGTCGACTGGGCAGAAAAGCAATACCTACCGCCTATGCCCGACTCCTCGCACTGGCGGCTGCACTTCGATGGCTCCAAGATGTACGAGGGTCTGGGCGCCGGCATCGTCCTCACCTCGCCCAAGGGCAACCGGTTGGAGTACGCCATCCAGATCCACTTCAAGGCCTCCAACAACGTCACCGAGTACGAAGCACTCGCCCACGGCCTCAAGCTCGCCAAGGAAATGAACATCCAGCGCATCCTCTGCTACGGCGACTCCGACCTCGTCGTCCAACAAACTTCAGGCAATTGGGACGCCAAGGACGCTAACATGGCCGCCAACCGCTTCTTCGTGCAGCAGCTCTGCGCCTGCTTCGAAGGATGCGAGTTTCACCACATACCCTGGGCGAACAATGAGACGGCCAACATGCTTGCCAAGCTCGGCTCCACCTGGAGAGCCATCCCATTGGGCGTCTCCCTTGAACACATCTACAAGCCGTCCATCACGCCCTCGCCTGAGTCGGATTCCATCGTCATGCTAGCCGACCCCAACGCACCAGCCGGTCCTCCAGACCCGGGGGCTGGCAACTCGGCAGGCGGAGAAAGACACTCGGGGGCTGCCGCCCCAGCCGGCTACGAGGCCCTAGCTGCACCCATCCCCGAGCTCATCGACAAGGTCCAGGAAAACCCGGGGGCTTCTCAGCCAGGCCCGGGGGCTGCTCAGCCACACCCGGGGGCTTCGCAGCCGGCTTCAATGGTCGCCCAACTGGCCCTAGTTGGTGTCTTCACCATCAACGCAGTACCTTCATGGGTGCAGCCAATCCTCGACTTCCTCGCGCAAGGCACACTCCCAGACGACGAAGTACTGGCAAGGTAAATCTCACGTCGCTCCAAGGCCTACACCATCATCAACAACGAGCTCTACAAGCGCAGCACAACCGGCATCTTCCAGCGCTGTGTAGAGCCAGACGAAGGACGCCGGCTGCTGGAGGACATCCACAAGGGCGAGTGTGGTCACCATGCTTCATCTAGGGCAATCGCTTCAAAAGCTTTGCGCTACGGATTCTTCTGGCCGACTGCTATAGCCAACACCGAGCAAATGGTCCGTGCCTGCAATGGCTGCCAACGCTTCAGCAAGCAGAAACACACACCGGCTACAGCCCTACGCACCATCCCCGTCACCTGGCCATTCGCCGTATGGGGACTCGACATGGTCGGCCCCTTCAAGACGGCGCGGGGCGGTATGACTCACCTCCTGGTGGCGGTGGACAAGTTCACCAAGTGGATTGAGGCGAAGCCAATCAGGAAATCAAACGGCCAGACGGTCATCACCTTCTTTCGAGACATCATCTACCGCTACGGCTACCACAACATCATCATCACCGACAATGGCACAAACTTCGCCAAGGGTGTCTTCAAGCGCTTCTGTGGCGAGAAGGGCATCCGACTAGACCTCGCCTCGGTGGACCATCCCCAGTCAAACGGCCAAGTGGAGAAAGCAAACGGCCTAATCCTGGCCGGCATCCGGCCCCGGCTGGTGGACCCACAGGAGAGATGTTGGCCCAGTGGAAACCAGGGTACCATGGGCCGGCCTGCCACAGCCCTCGACGCTCCGCGGGAAATTCTGCTAAGGACCAGGCGTTCAGCCTGGCGAGCCTCACGAGGGACTTTTCCCCTCGGGAGGATTTCTTCACTCGGCTGAGCATTTCTGCTAAGGACCAGACGCTCGGCCTAAGGGGCCTCGAGAGGAACCTTCCCCTTGGGAGGGCCTCTCTTGCCCCGAAAACCACCAAGTCCTGGCGCATCTCCGCACCACCCTCGCTAGGCGTCAAGTACTACAGAACCTCGGCGAGGCTCCAGGCCCTCGCGGGGTTTCTTCAAGTGGAAGCAAGCTCCTGCACCCGCTGCAGAGCGCACATGGGCTCTGTGCCCGCCGCAGAGTGACGCGCGCGCCTGCGCGCGATGACGACGATGCCGCAGTTGCCATTCTCGTGTATAAAGCAGTCAACAAAGCTGGGGCAAGCAAAGCGGACTCCAAGGATTGCCATTTTGGTGATAAAGCGGCCGGTCGCCGCTACGCTCCAAGCGCGACGTCACCGTGGGGCATGCCACCAGACTCTGCAGCTCCAGCCCACCGTCCTGGATGGACGGTGGCTTTTCTCTCTGCCATGGACCGCGTCCATGGACATCCCCGACGCCGTGTGCTGTGCTCCACCTTTGCCACCATGTGGATTTCCCTTCCCGCCTGTAGTTTTCGGGGAAGAGGACCAAGGCAGTATATAAGGAGGCAGCGTACGACCAAGGAGGGGATCCGAACTCATTCAGCTCATTCCACACTCAAGCAGCTATGTCTGAAGGAAGAAGACGGAGCCGATTCCACCATAGTCCACCATAGCCATAAATGTGCCCTCGGCAAGCACCTTGTACTGTGAACCTCTCCAAGCAGTGCAATACATCTTAGCAGGACGTAGGGTCTTTACACCTCGCGGTGGGCCTGAACCTGGGTAGCGGCTCGTGTTCCTTCTCTATCGTGATGTTCCTCACCGAGCTCGATCAGCACCGTCGCCGAGGTTGTTGAGGATTTGTTTGACGTTGTGTTCAGCCCCTTACTCAATTCCTGGCATTTGAGAGACACCCCTAGTTCCTGGGACTAGTCTCCGACATTTGGCGCGCCAGGAAGGGGGCTGAGGCGCGTCTTCAACTTCTTCAACCTCTCCGTGCCATGACTGACACGCGAGCTGCGCGTCTCGCGCGACGGACGTCTGGCAGAGCCAACACCGAGCCCGCCACCAACAACAACCTGCGTGGTCGCCCACGCACCAACCGCGCTTCAGAGCGCATCGCCGAGCTGCGCGTCGAGCACCCAGAAGACGACGGCGGCAACGGCAGCGGCAACGACGGCGGCAACGACGACGACGGCGAAGGAGCTACCTCCCAGCACCCGTCCAGGCGCGAGAGCGCCTCCACGCAAAGCCGGGTGGCACCCAGTCCAGCTACTGCGCTATTGATGCCGCAGGAGCTGCTGCGCTACCGCCCCACACAGGCAGGCCATGACAACTGGGTCGGGCGCCTCGAGGAGCTCATCAACGCCGCCGCCGTTCCTGCCGCACCTACTGCAGCACCAGCGCCTTCTCGCTCGCTGGTGCACCACTCCGGACGCGAAGGGAACATACAGCACGGCGCTCCTCCTCCTCCTCCGCCTCCGCCACCACCTCCAGCTGCGGCTCCAGCGGGGAACCACCGCGCCGCGTCGCACGCATCCTTGCCGCACGACTGCTAGATCGTGCAGCGAACTCCAGCGGATGCGCGCGTGGAGATCGAGCGCCAGCGGGACCGCCACAACCGCGTCGTCCAGGAGATTGCAGCTGCAGGCCGCCAGAACCGCGGCGCGCTCGCTGGTGGCGCTGTGACATATGCCACGGGCTCCACCGCCTTCACCCGCAACTTGCGCCGCGTCGTCTGGCCGGTGAAGTTCAAGCCGGATCTCCCACCACGCTACGATGGCAGGACCAACCCTCTGGAGTTTCTGAAGCTCTACACCATCTCCATCCAAGCCGCGGGAGGCGACGACAAGGTGATGGCCAACTGGCTCTCCATGGCGCTCAAGGACTCCGCGCTCTCGTGGCTCATGAACCTCCCCAAGAACACCATCGACACGTGGGAGGACCTCTGCAAGGTCTTCGTCACCAACTTCAAGGGCACCTACAAGCGCGTACTCACCTACAATGACCTTCGCGCGGTGCGCCAGAAGCCTGACGAAACCCTCCGCATATACATCCAGCGCTTCAGCCAGGTCCGCAACAAGATTCCGAAAATCCCGGACTCGCACGTCATCTCCGCCTTCAGGAGGGCGTCACGAACCGCCGGATGCTCGAGAAGCTCGGCATCCACGACACCCTCACCTCAGTGGTGAAGCTCTTCGATCTGGCTGACAAGTGCGCCAAGGCTGAAGAGGGCCTCCTCTTCGTCAAGAAAGAAACAGAGGAAGATCCTCCTGAGGGGTCCAGGAGCAGGAAGAAGCCTGTCGAGAAGCGCAAGACCACCGCCATCCTCGCGGCAGAGCCTGACGCTAAGCAGCCTCGCGAGGCTTCTCCGGCGGTTGATGAGAAGAAAGTGGACAATCGCCCGTTCTGCATCTACCACAACAGGCACATCCCGCGTAGGGAGAACCAGGAGGCTGATGACATCGCCAGGCGAGCGTCGCGGAGAGAGGCCCAGCAAGCAGGCGTGTGCGAGGAAAGGCTCACCAGGGCGTCGGTGAAACAGCCGAAAGAAGCAGTCAGCGTGGACGCCGACGAAGAGCTCCCACCAGCGCCAACATCTGGAGCACCAAGCTGCGGTCCACCCTCAGGAGAACGCCTGTTGTTGGCCATGACGCATCAAGAGACGGGCTGGATCGACGAGCTCAAGGAGTACCTCAGGGACGGAGTCCTCCCTGAAGAGGATGCAGAAGCAGAGAGAATTGCTCGACAGGCCAAGTCATACTGCCTTCACGAGGGAGACCTGTACCGCAAGCGTCCAAATGGAGTTGCACTAAAATGCGTCCCCCCTGAAGAAGGCCGCCAGCTGATCAAGGACATACACAGTGGAGAATGTGGCCACCATTCATCATCGCGCACCCTCGCGGGGAAGGTCTTCAGGAGTGGATTCTACTGGCCCTCAGTGCTTCAAGACGCAACCACCGTTGTCCAGGCTTGCGAGGCATGCCAGTTCCACGCCAAGCAGGTTCATCAGCCTGCACTGGGGCTCCAGACCATCCGCTCTCCTGGCCCTTCGCGGTCTGGGGGCTGGACATCCTGGGACCATTCCCACGCTCCAGCGGGGGCTACCGCTACCTCTACGTCGCCATTGACAAGTTCACCAAATGGGCGGAGGTCGAAGCGGTGCGCAGCATCCCGGCGAGATCAGCGGTGAAATTCATCAGAGGCCTGGCCTGCCGCTTCGGTGTGCCAAATCGCATCATCACCGACAACGGCTCACAGTTCACCAGTGGCATCTTCAGGGCCTACTGCGAAAGCCTCGGCACCCGGCTCTGCTTCGCCTCGGTGGCTCACCCACGAAGCAATGGGCAGGCTGAGCGAGCAAATGCTGAAGTGCTCAAGGGCCTCAAGACAAGAAGCTTCAACCGCCTCAAGGCCCACGGCAAGAACTGGATTGAAGAGCTCCCCTGTGCTCTGGTCCATCCGCACCACCGCCACGAAGCCCACTGGAGAAACGCCGTTCGCTCTCGTCTATGGCGCTGAAGCAGTCCTCCCCACCGAGATCAAGCATGGGTCCCCACGGATCCTTGCTTTCAACGAGGACAACCAGAAGAGCTCCACAACGACGACCTGCTGCTGCTCGATGGACTACGTCGCCGTGCTGCCCTCCGGGCGGCAAAGTACCAAGAGATCTGCGCCGCTACCACAGCCGCCACATACGCCCGCGCACCCTCGAGACAGGCGATCTCGTCCTGAGGAGGATACTCTCCAGGAAGGCCTCCACAAGCTCTCGCCCATGTGGGAAGGCCCCTACAGGGTCGCGCACATCGCCAGGCCCGGCGCGGTACGGCTCGAGACGGAGGACGGCACCCCGGTCAAAACCCGTGGAACATCGAGCATCTACGCAAGTTCTACCCGTGATCACGTCGCGGCAGGCATTTTTTGTCTCAAGAGGGAAGCATGCACCTTCACCTCCCAGCTTCACAAAGCTTTCCCTCCACGAGGGCCATCTCCACTGAGAGCTCTCTACAACGTCGCCACGGGCCGCGAGAAGCCTCAGCCACTCCATGTGGAACCCCATGCCCAGACATGGCGGACTTTGTCTTGGCCACGCCAAGTGTAATGAACAATTTCAGGTCATCATGAACCTTTGCGCCTCGGCGCCGTTATGTAATATTGCTTGGTGAGTTTTTTTCTTACGTTCATTCGCGCTCACATTTTTCCCCATGCGCACCTCGCGAGCGGGGGCTGAGCACGGTGTCTGTGCCTCGGGAGCATCCCAGCAGCATCGCAAAACCCAAAGGATCCGAGCTCTAACTCGTGGTTCTCCGCCCACGACCGTTATCTCACCAAAGAGCTCTGACTCATGGGCAGCTCCCATGCACGTCACCTCACCAAGGACCTTGGTGCTTACTCTCCTCGTGAGATACACATGAGGAAACCTATGAGCGCGCATGAGTTGTACAACCGTGCATTGCTTGTGGGTATGCCTCTCTCTCTCAACGCAGGGAACAAGACACCCTACAAGGCTGCGGAGCTCCAAACCAGCCTCAGGCAACCTCGAGAGGGAAAATGCCTCACCAGGGAACACAACACCCTCTACGAGACAATGTCTCGCAAAAGCTAAGTCCAGAACTTACGCCTCACGAGTTTTTCCCTCTCGCTGGTTTTGTCGCCCCTCGAGCCTCTCTTTTCTCTCTTACGCCTCATGGGCTGCTTGCACGTCAAAGGGGAGCTCCCGAGCATCGTGCCTCGAGAGCTCTTACCTCTCTAAGCCTTACGCACCCCCGGCCTTGTCGAGCCCTGACTCCGACATACCGAAGCGGCGGTGCTATTTGCGCTGAAAGCAGGGTCCTAACGACGTAGAGCGAAAAAGACATGAGGAAACAGATAAAAGGCCTCCCGAGGGGCGCTCACACTTGCATATAATAAAAGTGTCTTTACAAAACCATCACAAAGTGGAAATAGCAAATCCTAAGATAACTGGTGCTCCAGGCACATCTCTACATAGGAGCAGCTCACGCAGCAGGGCTGTCGTCGTCCTCGCCATCGACAGCCTCGTCATCCTCCTCCTCAGCGCCTGCCTCGCCGTCGTCTTCCTCGACCCTCTTGAAGCGCTGGACATACTTCTCCACGTCCTCCCACAACGAGGCATCCAGCTTCGAGACGAGCCTCTGCTCCAGAGGCTCCATCACGGTCGTGAAGTCAAAGCTGGGGTGGAGATGCGCAAGGTTGGCGAAGATTTGGCCGACCGCGACGCCAAGGAGCTCGTGGCTCTCGTTGTCGACCAGGTCGTCGAGGTTCGTCACAACCTCCTCAAGGCTGGTGAGGAGCTGCTCGAAGAAGCCGAGGTAGGTGGCGACGTCAGAATTCCCCTCGGCAGGGACTGCGGGGGCCTCGGCTCCCAAGCGGTCCGCGACGGTCCACGCACAGCTCACCAGGGAGAGGAACATGTGTTCCCGCTGGCGCGACAGGACCCGCGCAGCCTGAGCGCTCTGCCGGGCCTCCTCGACAAGCTCTACAACAGGCCCCAGACGCTGCTGCATCTCGCTCATGTCCTACGTCAAGGAGGCAAGGTCCTGCTCCGCGCGTTTCCGGGCCTCCACAGCAACCTGGAGACGGGAGTCAAATCGCTTCTTCTGCTGCTCGAGCTCCCTGATGCGAGCGTTGAGCTCGTCGCGCTTCTTCGTGAAGCGCTCCTCCTGCAGCTTGACCTTCCTCGCGAACTCCTTGGAGCAGCTGTCGCGGAAGAGCTTCTCTTTGGTCGCGGACTTCTCCTTCATCTTCTCCTCCTTCTTCCGGAGGTTCTCGTTGGTTGCCGCGAGGCATTTCTTGTAGAATTCCTCGTCCTGGGCCACCTTGCTCTCGCGAGACTCCGGATGTTCCCGCTGCGCGGCTTGGTCCCTCTCGATCTGCTCAACCTGCTCCTCGTGTTTGCGCAGCTCAGACTCGCGGGAGTCGAGTTCTTCCCCGCGCTTCACAATCAGCCCCTCGTGAGTGTGCAGGTCCTCGCGGAACTTCTCCAGGTTCTGCCGCACTGTCTCTGACTCGGCGATGATCCCCGCCTCGCGGTCCACAAGCTCTTGGTGCTTGGTGGTGACTGCAGCCTCGTGCACCGCCAGCTCCTGGTGCTTGGCCTCAGTCTCCGCCTCAAGGGCCTCGCGCCTAGCACCCAAGTCCGCGAGGGTCTCTTCAACCTCGCGGACCACGCTGATGCGGATCTCCTCAGCAGAGCGTAGCGCCTCCTCGCACTGCGCCTGGGCCGCCTCATCCCTCTGGCGGCAGCGCTCCACAGTCTCCTGGAGGTAGGTCCAGCCCCACGCAAGCTCGGTGTCCTCCTCCGCCCTGGCGCGATCCTCCTCGGCGAGCTGGGCCTCAAGCCCGTCGAGCACCTCCCTCGCCGAGCGAAAAACAACATCTCAGCGAGCCGTAACCGGGTGCCGACCCCGCAGGACCAAGGCCCACGCATCGCCAGGAGGCCTGGAGGCGCCGGCGCCGCCGAGGACTCCGGAACGTCATGCCTTGGGCTCGGAGTAGCCTCGAGGCGCGCCTGGGGGCTCTGGTGAGAGCCTCCCTCTTCATCCACGCCGGGGATTTCTGGGGGCTCGGGGCGCCCTCGCCATCAGCCCCACTGTCCTTCTGCCCCTGGGGTGCATCTTCCTCCCTTCCAGGGGCAGGATCGGTCCTCTCCGCTGAAGCCGCTCCTGCCGCGGCCTCAGTGTCCTCCACCGGCGCTTCAGGGCCCGCGTTTGGTGGAGGTGGCGGCGTGGTGGCCTCCCCCATCTCAACATCGGCGCGCGCCTCCGCTGACATCGCTGTCTCCGCCGCGCGCTCCTTCGCCAGCGACGCGGTCCTCGCCGCATCTTCCTCCGTCACCTTCTCCTGCCGCGCAGGAGAGGCGTCAGGCCGCGCGGTCGGCGGCGCCGTCGCCTCAGCTTCCTCCTCCTCGTGGCGCTCCTCCGCCTCGAGAGGCGGTGCCGCTGTCTCGGAGGGGGAGCGATAGCCTCGTGAGGCACCGCATCAGATGTCGGCGCTGCAGACGCTGATGCAGCACTGGAGATCTCTCCAAGCCTCCGGAGCCTCCGCCGCTTCGGCTCCTCGGGGCGCCTGGAGAGGAAAAAGTTCAGCAATCCCTCGAGAGGGCCACACAAAGAACAACGTCGAAAAAGAAGGGAAGTACAAGACTTACGCTGCGGTGTCGACCCACTTCCTCTTCGGCATCCGCCGCACAGGCGGAGCACTGGGCTCCGCGCTCTTCCGGGCCTCGGCATGCCTGCCTTGGCCCACCTTGGCACTGGCCTCCGCTTCCTCCCGAGCTCCGACGTTCCTGTCGTGGATCGCCTTGGAGCAGGGCTCGTAGTGGCCAGAGGAGGCATCATCTTCATCACTCTCCTCCTTTCCCTCGACACGCTGCGAGGGGGCGACCATGAACAGATCGCCGCTGCCCGAGGAGATCTCGTGGATCTCAACGTCAGGCGACGCGCCCTTCGAGGTGCTTGAGTTCTCTGCCGAAGAAGCAGGGCCTCCCGAGGCGCCGGTCGTGCCCGCGTCAGACTCCGCGGGCGTCTCCGTCGTCTCCTCCTCGCCATCAGCTGGCGCCCCCTGCGCCGCTGACTCCGGGTCCTCGCGAGGCCCAACATGCGCCACAGGCACCAGGCCCCACTAGTCAAACTTCGGCATTGTCTGCACGAGCGAGACGCGACGCCCAAGATCTAGCCTGTGGAGCGGAACGGTCTTGTCGGTAGTCTTGGGGATGTCCGGAGACGTGAAGAGAACCTCCATGATGTTGTTCACTTCCTCCTGCGTGAAGAGGGTAGCGCTCAGGCGCATCTTGTCCCTCTGGTTGGAGTACAGCCAAATCGAGTCCGCATGCCTCTAGAGTGGAGCGATACGGCGCCTCACGAAGTCCTTGGCCACCATCTGCCCGGTGAGGCCTGCCTCGCGAAGGTCCTTCAAGCGCCTCACCACGGGGCCAAGTGCTGCGCTCATGAGCGTTTTGGAAGACCAGCTTGGCCTCTTCGTCGGAGGCGCCTCAGGCAGATCAAAGAAAGGACTCTGGCTCCCGACCTCCACAAGGAACCAGCGCTTGCGGAAGTCCTCCACCTTCTTCGGCACGCTGGTTACGACGTTCTCGCTGGCCCACGCGATGGGGATGTAGACTCCCCCCATGCCATCGGTGATGCGAAAGGACACGCACCCCGACCGCTCTTTGTTCGCCGTGAACCGGAGCGCGTAGAAGCTGCAGAAGAGGTCCACCGAGGCGGAATGCCAATGTACGCCTCGCAGAGATAGGCGAAGATGGCGAGGACAAGGATGGAGTTGGGGTGGAGGTGAAGAATCTGGATCTGGTAGCGCTCCAGAACCGCCATGAAGAAGTCGGAGAAGGGAGGCACGAGCCCGGTGTCGTGGGTTTGTCACGTCAGATGTCATGGATGACTTCGTAGGTGTGGGATTGCGCGAGTCAATCGTCTCCGAGCTTAAGATCGCAGGGCACGAGGAAGACAATGTTTTTTACCCAGGTTCGGCCCCTCAATGTGAGGTAAAGACCTACGTCCTGCCTATCCTAGATTGATATTGATATGAATATGGTGTTACAAGGGGTTGGCGATCGATGTGTCGAGTCGCCTATCTCTGGATGTATGAGATCTAGGGTTTGGAGCTTGAGAGCTTGTCCGTCTAGTCCTGCGAGTCCTCTTTATATAACCAGAGGCTCGTCAGGTTACAATGGTATTACTTGGAGACTACTCTTCGTGCCTTCCAAGTTAAGCTAAACACCGACCTTCTGGATCCTTCCATTGGCAAGCCATAATCTTAGGCTGGCCCATCTTCTTGTCAGCCCATCTATAGTGCGACCGTAAAATAAGTCGCGCTTTATCCGGATGAGTCGCGGGATTATTATTCCCCCGACATTAGCCCCAAGCTTCCGGCTGATTCGTAGAGTCAGGTGGAAGATTTGTCTTGATGATGATATTGTCAGCTTGCATATGTAGAGCTTCCTGACTTGTCAATGTTGAGTTTGGCGACTCACTGATGTTGGGTCGCAGGCATTGCGGCTTATTGAGCTGCTGATGTAATATCACAAGCTTTTGAACACTTCTGTCTTGGTCGCATTGAAGCTGCAGAATCGCGGTAAGTTTTCCGCGAAGCCTTTGGTGAAAATCACCTTTTCCTGTTGAATGTAAGACTGAGCTGAAATCATAAGAATAATAACTTATGAGTATCAAGATATGTCAGCCAAATGTGTATAAGGTGCTGAGTCATAGACATCGAAGCAGAAAAGACCATAAGCATAAATAAGCTGGTCAATCATTAGAGTATAATAATTTGTCAAGTTATCATGACGAGCCATCTGAACGTATGTTGAATCATGGCGACTCAAGAGCATATGGTAGCTATTAAAGCTTTCTGAGTCACTGATTTGACTCGCAAATGGATATAGATATATATTCCCATGCGCTGCAAAAAATGCGATATGTATATAAACATGATATATGAATATAATAAAGACCGCCAGATACAGGTGGATGTGTAGCCCCCGAGGGCCGAGTTGTATGCATGGTCATGCTGCTCGGGACTCAAAAATATCTCAAGTTAGACAAAAAATTAATCGTCCTAGCCCCTTGGCATTAAGCAGGCATGATTTCATTATCCTGCTTGATGGCATATCGTTGCAATTTGATCCTGCAACATATTAAGCAAATACTGTTGCCACAAGTAAACAATAATATTTGGAGTAGGGCAAAGCCGCTTATAAACTCCAAACTGTGAAATATTAGTTGAGCTGTTAGGAAAAATGATAATCTCAGTCAAAACTCTCGATATAAATTAAGGAATAGTCCTTAAAAATTCCACTTGATGTGGCTGTAGATAAGAAAATAATGGCGGCTTCAACAGCCGATATAAGGAATGATCATCCCAATCATAAAGAATCTGGTCATGCTAGTTCAAACCCATATGGCTGAGTTATAAGCTCCTGAAATTCAAAAGGAAAAGCCCCCGAGGAAGTAATGATATTAACTTGATGACAATATGTTAGCCTTGGCGGCTGGTAATAATTATGATAAAACGTTAGTACTCCGCATGATAGCATACGGTATCCTGCATGATAGCAAATTGTGACCTGCATGATTGCATACTATAATCTGCATGATAGCATAATGTACTTTGCCTGATAGCGAATTGTATTTTGCATGATAGCAAGTTGTATTTTGCATGACAGAAAATAGTTGCATGATAGCAACTGGTAAGATGCATGATAGCATATGGTACGATGCATGATAGCATATGGTACTTGACTGAGTATTTCCCAAATCTAATGTGTGTTCAGGGTCGAGAACGGCCATGATAGGCAGCCATGATAGGCATTCATACTCGATTGACGCCACACGCGGGTACTTTAGTCCTTCTGAATTATCTCTATTACCGTTAAGTAGATGTTTGCGCGGCTCAGTATTTCCCATGTAAAAACGCGTGTTCAGGGTCGAGAGCGGCCATGATAGGCAATCAAGCTCGATTGACGCCGCGTCCCAGTACTTTGGCCGCGCATAGTGCAAAGATACTTCTGACTTAAGGCGAGTATAACCAGGATAATTTGCCACAAAGAGCGATTCCACGAGAATAAGCCGAGCTCATAAAGCTGCAAAACCCCCATGAAACCCAGAGATTAGTGAAAATAAAGGCTCGGCGGCTCATATTGAGGCGAAATGACAAACCCCCGGATACCGGTGGTGCCCGCTTTATTTCACAATCCTGAAGTACGATCGCACGTAGGCGGTGATCGATTTTTGATATAATCGGCTGTAATAGCCGTGACGAGCTCTAATTAGCTTTGAATGTGATAACACGGGCCACTGATTTGACCCAAAAATTGATATAACGAGTCACCTGTTTAACTCAAATATCGATAAGATGATGATTTGTTAGGGACTCATAAACTGATGTAATGATGAGCTGTATGCGACTCATAAAATGATATGGGGGTAAATCACTAGGTGATTCATAAAATAATATGATGATAAGTCGCATGTGACGCATGAAATGATATGAAAGTAAATCAGTAGGCGACTCATAAAATGATGTGAAGATAAATCATTGGGTGACTCATAAAATGATATGACAATGAGTTGGTGGTGACTCGCGAAATGATATAATGGTGAATCATGAAATGATATAATGATAAATCATGAGCTGATATAATGAGTGCTCAAATACCAACACTTGAACATGTAATGGTGATCTTTATATGTAAAGATGTCCGTTTACAGGTGCAAATAAAATTCTTATCATGCGATAATTTTAATGCAAGTGTAAAGAGCTAGACTTTGATAAATGCAATGCGAGTTATAAAGAACTCTACTTTGATAAATGTATTGTGAGTTATAAGAAACCCAACTTTGAGAAGTGGATGTAATTAAATCTCAAAAAATTGATATGATAAAGTTTGCCATGTGATATAATGTGAATCGCAAAGACATTAATAATAAGCTTGATAAAATAGATATGCAACCCCCGAGATAAACTCGAAGGTGAACTTAATCTTATTGATAAAAGTAAAAGGCTGCGAAAGTTGAGCATGATAGCGACTTATCTTGTTTTTATTCTCCCGGCGATGACGCAGTATGATCAGCGGGTCGTAGATGTCGATTCACCGAGGACAAAGTTTGTTGATTATGTAAAAGCAGGAATCCAGGTATCTCCGTTGCCTGGTTGATGTATGATGACGTTGTCGCTATTTTGGTGCTGTTGCGGACCAAGTTGAAGATAGTTGCTGGAGTTGGCAATGACCACGCTGATATTTGAAGTCGCAAACTGATCTTTTGAGTCGCCCAATAATGAATTGAGCTGACTGCTTCTTGCCTATCCCCCCTTCTCTTTTTTTTTACTTGGAATCTGAACCAAACAAAGTTTATACATCGGTCTTTTATGCAAAATCCATGCATATACGTGACGCTCATGCAAGATACTCCAGTAGTCAGGCTTGCAGCTCCGGGCGCTTATTTCCTTTCTTAATCACCTTTTCCTTGATCCATGTACGGAGTCAAAGTATAGTACTAGTTGGTATTGACCTTCACATGAGCGGTAATAACTGATATTTTTTCCTTTTGAGTCGACATGGTCTGGACAAGGGATGGTGATCGGATATGGCAGCCAAATCATGGTCCAACTCGAAGAGCTACCTTTTATCCTTTCTTTTACAAATTCTGTTGTAGAAAACTTCGATGTATCCAATCGAAACCATATGACCCCGTAATGCTTGAGTGGAGATGAACCTGATCGTTGAGTGGATTGCTGCCGTAATCTTGAGGAAATTTTACGGACGTGGTTCCTTGAAAATTGCGAGGGACAACGATGACGTCGAAACCGCCATACATGTGTCTTCGAGAATCTCCCGTCGCAAGAAGCTGCCCGGCCGTGCTGCGCGGCCGACGTTGTAGACGATGGTGCGAGTCAGACGATAATTATGTTGCCTCTCATGAGTCATGATTGAGCTGCTCTCTTCTTTTCTTTTTTCTTACGTGAAGACCAGTAGGCTGATCTCAATCCACATACGAGCCCAAGTAATACTTCAAGTCGGACACTGCCTTCTGGAGTTGATCCGGTTTTTGAGCAGTTTCCTTCTTTTCTTTTCCTTTTTCTCTCCGAGGAATTTGCATGTGCGTGTCAACTGGGTCTCAATCACAGATATCTTGATTCTTGGAAAGTACCGCAGCGCTTGGGCTTCTGACCATGTTTGATTTGGACGAGGGTTGTATTGCGCCGATTGGATGTTTTTCTGTTTAATTTCACGAACTCGCGTAGACACAAAACTTGTTCCAGTGCGCGAGTCGCCGACGGAGATCTAACCGTTGGAATCGTCTCAAACTTGCTGGAGGGCTGCGCGAGTGTATTCCACAGGGTTCCACCAGAGGGATCTTCAAATTGATGTCCGAGTCGACCTCGATAATTATTTTCCCAAGGACGTGCGGAGTTCCGTCAGATTTCGACAGGGCTTCGGTGTTTGAGTCGGCCACGGAGATCTAACCGTTGGAATTCGATGTCCTTTGGACAGCTGGTCGGAAACTCGGTTCCGCAACTTTCCACTGAACGGATCGTCGATATGATTTTTGAGACGTCGTCGGGGTCAGTCGCAGCACGGACGTTGCCTGCTGTCTTGTAGATGTTGATATCGCCGAGCTTGAAACGGCGCGGCAATGAAGTTGCCGAGATTGTTGAACTCGCCGGACTTGAAATGGCGGCAAGATCCTCCGTCCCTGACATAGATCCTGCTTGGAACATGACGCTCTTGACCGCAGGCCCCACAGTGGGCGCCAACTGTCGTGGGTTTGTCACGTCAGATGTCATGGATGACTTCGTAGGTGTGGGATTGCGCGAGTCAATCGTCTCCGAGCTTAAGATCGCAGGGCACGAGGAAGACAATGTTTTTTACCCAGGTTCAGCCCCTCAATGTGAGGTAAAGACCTACGTCCCGCCTGTCCTAGATTGATATTGATATGAATATGGTGTTACAAGGGGTTGACGATCGATGTGTCGAGTCGCCTATCTCTGGATGTATGAGATCTAGGGTTTGGAGCTTGAGAGCTTGTCCGTCTAGTCCTGCGAGTCCTCTTTATATAACCAGAGGCTCGTCAGGTTACAATGGTATTACTTGGAGACTACTCTTCGTGCCTTCCAAGTTAAGCTAAACACCGACCTTCTGGATCCTTCCATTGGCAAGCCATAATCTTAGTCCGGCCCATCTTCTTGTCAGCCCATCTATAGTGCGACCGTAAAATAAGTCGCGCTTTATCTGGATGAGTCGCGGGATTATTATTCCCCCGACACCTGGCGTAGAGGGTGTGCATGAAGATGGGGTAGAGGCCGCCGTCGGCGTTGTCCGCCGGCTTGAGCACCGTAGCGCCGTGCTCGTTGGTCTGCGAGGCCGCCATGTGACGCACCTTGTCCAGCTGCGCCTCCTTGAAACGGAAGCCGGTCAGAGCCGGCTCGAGGTCGCCGTCCTGCCGCATCGCGACAGACTCGCTCTCCTGCATCGTCGCCTTGCCCTTCTTGGAGACGGTGGCCTTCTTGGGCGCCATCGCAGTGGAATCGCTAAGGAGAAGCTTGGGGATTGTGCGCTGGGAAGAAGGATGCGAAAGGGGAACGACAGGAGCAATGGCCGCCTGCGCCGAGCTCTCCGCCTTTTATCGGCTCATCGAGCCGTTACCAGGACGTGGTGGGTCCCACCACTATGCCCGTTACTTCAGAGGAGATCGTGGGATCGTGTCCGGCCACAGCTCTCCACGTGTCTCGGGCTAAGCAGGCTTCTTTGGGCCCACGACGATTCGCCTCCGTCTGTGAAACTCCAGCGTGCCCATCGCAGGCCCGGGGGCTACTGTCGGCCCAGTGGAAACCAGAGTACCATGGGCCGGCCTGCCACAGCCCTCGACGCTCCGCGGGAAATTCTGCTAAGGACCAGACGTTCAGCCTGGCGAGCCTCACGAGGGACTTTTCCCCTCGGGAGGATTTCTTCACTCGGCTGAGCATTTCTGCTAAGGACCAGACGCTCGGCCTAAGGGGCCTCGAGAGGGACCTTCCCCTCGGGAGGGCCTCTCTTGCCCAGAAAACCACCAAGTCCTGGCGCATCTCCGCGCCACCCTCGTGAGGACTCCCTAGCGAGGCGTCAAGTACTACAGAACCTCGGCGAGGCTCCAGGCCCTCGCGGGGTTTCTTCAAGTGGAAGCAAGCTCCTGCACCCGCTTCGGAGCGCACATGGGCTCTGCGCCCGCCGCAGAGTGACGCGCGCCTGCGCGCGATGACGACGCCGCCGCAGTTGCCATTCTCGTGTATAAAGCAGTCAACAAAGCTGGGGCAAGCAAAGCGGACTCCAAGGATTGCCATTTTGGTGATAAACGGTCGGCCGCCGCTACGCTCCAAGCGCGACGTCACCGTGGGGCACGCCACCAGACTCTGCTGCGCCAGCCCACCGTCCTGGATGGACGGTGACTTTTTCTGCCAAGACGACGTGCTCTCTGCCATGGACCGCGTCCATGGACACCCCCGACGCCGTGCGCTGTGCTCCACCTTTGCCACCATGTGGATTTCCCTTCCCGCCTGTAGTTTTCGGGGAAGAGGACCAAGGCAGTATATAAGGAGGCAGCGTACTACCAAGGAGGGGATCCGAACTCATTCAGCTCATTCCACACTCAAGCAGCTACGTCTGAAGGAAGAAGACGGAGCCGATTCCACCATAGTCCACCATAGCCATAACTGTGCCCTCGGCAAGCACCTTGTACTATGAACCTCTCCAAGCAGTGCAATACATCTTAGCAGGACGTAGGGTCTTTACACCTCGCGGTGGGCCTGAACCTGGGTAGTGGCTCGTTTTCCTTCTCTGTCGTGATGTTCCTCACCGAGCTCGACGAGCACCGTCGGCGAGGTTGTTGAGGATTTGTTTGACGTTGTGTTCAGCCCCTTACTCGATTCCTGGCATTTGAGAGACACCCCTAGTTTCTGGGACTAGTCTCTGACAAGAGAGCACCTGGCTATTGGCTGGAGGAACTGCCACACGTGCTTTGGAGCCTCAGGACCACCCCAACCACTCCACCGGCTACACACCGTTCTTCCTCGTGTACGGCGCCGAAGCCGTCTTACCGGCTGACATTGAGTTCGACACCCCAAGAAGCATCCTCTACACGCAAGAAGAAGCCAAGAGAGCAAATGAAGACAGGGTGGACCTCCTCGAGGAGGCGCGCGAGATGGCCTTGTCCAGATTGGCTATATATCAGCAAAACCTGCGCCGCTACCACAGCCGGAAGGTGCACCCGGTCGCACTCTGCGAAGGCGATCTCGTCCTCCACTGGATCCAAGACTCCAAGGGCCGGCACAAGCTATCCTCCCCTTGGGAGGGCCCCTTCCTCATCAGCAAGGCACTGAGCAACAACACATACTACCTCACCGATGTGCGCGAAGAAAAGAAGAACAATCCGTTCACCCCGTATGAGGAAACGGAGCGTCTGTGGAACGAAGAGCTCCTCCGCCCTTTCTATTCTTAGAGACAAAAATGTAACACCTTGTATCCCGTCATGGAACTAGTTGGTGACCCCGAGCAGATACTCGGGGGCTGCCGTTGTATCAATCTCAGCTCTTTACTTTTATCGTTCTAACTGCGGAAAGCCGGTCTGTGTGTCCTACTTATAGCAGCTTAGTAACATGCCAGACCCCGACGCCTACTCTCGGATCCGGCTGCAGACCACAACCCGGCTGACACGCTGGCCAGAAACTGGCTCCGGGTCACACGCGAAACGCATTTAAGAAAGATATCCCGCCCGGCTCACCGCAGGAAAACCCTGTCTTCGCTCGCCAAAGTCCAGCCTCTCAAGATCTCAGTACCGTGCACCCACAATCGCCCTCTCTTCGGATCCGGCTGCAGAGTCTAGCCGGCAAGAGCAGGGGTCGGTTGGCCGCATGCACAGTAAGGGGCACGGGCGGCAAAACGAGGGCGAGCCGGCAACTAATCGAGTAAAAACTGCAAAGTTAAAAATGCCAACCCCCTTTCGATTTTTTGGACTAACATTTTAACCAAGTTCCGTGTCGTTTTTGCCGGTCAAACTATCGAGTTTAAAGATTCCGCCCGGCTGCCCATGCCAGCCGGGTAGAATCTCGGGGGCTAGTCTACGCTCGGCTGCTCGTGACAGCTGAGCGTAGCCTCGAAGACTTAAAGGACTTGGAAGGATTTTTTACAAATCCGACCCGGCTGGATGCGCCAACCTGGCCGAATCTTGGGGGCTAGCAGGGATAAATGGATCGTCACTCGTCCCCATCAGCCCGTAGATGGAGCAAAAGAAACCAAAGGTAACGCCAAAAAGAAAAAGAAAAAGAGACAAAGCGACAAGCAAAATCCCGAGCAAAAATAGCAAAGATAAAGGAGTCAAGGATCCACGCGGTTCACGACATCAAATACGAAGTATCAACAAGTACGCCCGGCATCCCGGGGACAAATTCGAAGTATCAAACCATGTTCTCAACAGTTACCACCTGACATCCCGGGGTCTTCACTCTGGCGGCTTGGAGGTGCTCGCAACATCGATGGGCTCCACAGCCTTGCCCTTGGCGGGGTTCTCCGGCTCGCCGACGTCTTCTTCCTCAAGCTCTTCTTCGTTCAACCGGTCGGGGATGAACTCTTTGAAGTTAACAAAATTGGCGATGGTGCAGGCGGTGTCGCGAACGTGGGGCAGCTCACGTAGTCCCTCGTACGTGTCCTGGCCCCGGAAGCCAAGCTGGAGCGTCTGGACGTCCATCTCCGGATACCAGGAGATCGCCAAGGACAATGCCCACAAGGCCCCGCCGCGGGCTACCGAATCCTGCAGCTCCTCCATCGCAACCGGTGACTACGCCAGCCAGCGAGCGAGTTCAGAGAAGGCGGTTGGCGGGCGGTCCCGAGGCCAGAAGAACTTGCAGACGGCACCGGCTGCTTGACCAAGAGCCCTGGCATCCTCCCCAAGCTGCGCCACCCGGTTTTCCACGGTCGTCTTGCAACCAATCAAGGACGTCGGAGTGACGGTGACCCCCATCTCCTTGAGTCGGCTCTTCGCAGTTTCTTCCATGACGGCGGGGTAGCAGCCTGCAACCGGGCAAACCCATCACGACGATGCTACAAGGAAAAATAAAAGCGGCAGTCCGAAACTCACCTCGGACAGCCCCATCGATGCGCCACAGCTCGCCCTTCTGCGCTTCCACGATCTTCTTCAGCCGGCCGACCTCCTCCCGCTGCAGACAGCTCACCCTTCTGCGCTTCCACGATCTTCTTCAGCCGGCCGACCTCCTCCCACTGCAAATTGTAGCTCTGCTCCAGCTCCTCGAAGGCTTTCTTCTTCTCCTCCACCGTCTTCTCCGCCTGCTCCTTGGCCCTGACCAGTTCGACCGCCTCCGACTGCTGCTTCTAGCTCAGCTGCTTGAGGCGCTCAACCTCCTGTGCCAGTTCGCTGAATTTGAGGCTCTTCAGCTGCGAGCGCAGTGCCTGGTCGGACTCTGCAAGACGAACAGAGGCATCAGCAACTCGAAGCCGGCTGCATGCAGAGGAAAACCGGCTAGGAAGAGCTTACCCTTGACTGCCTCGAGCTCTCTTTCCAACTGCCGGATCTTCTGGCTCGACTCCTTTCAGGAACACTGGAAGAAATAGCCGTCAACACCAAAACTCACACCGGCTGCATGCAACCGGATCAAAATAGATCAAGACAGCCTACCTCAAGTAACTCCCGGAAGTCCTCGAACTCCGAGAGCTGAAACCTCAGCTCCTTCTCGATCTCCCGGGCGAAGGCCTCCGGAGTGTTCGGCCGCCGGAACCCCCCGGTGTTGGCGGTGATCGACGGGTCCGCCGCAGTGACCGACCGAGAGGCACCGACCGCAGCCGCAGGCGGCGTCTTAGTCTGCGACTTGGTCGTCTTCTCCGCCACGGCCCGCGCCAGCTTCTCTGCCTCCCTCGTCGAGGCAGCGGCCTTCTTGGGGTACACCGGCTGCTTCCGCGCCAACACCTTCTTCGGCGGCTGCATCGGCGCCACCACCACCGTGCCCGCCCCTGGGGCGGCTTCCTCGCCTCCGCCTCCAACCGTCGCCTCCGCCTGGCTATCAGGAGGACCAGCCGGCCCCAACTGGCTGCTCGGCAGAGGGAACTGCTCGACCAGCCCACGACCGCCGGCTGCCCCCTCCAAGCCGGTCTCCACCGTCGGACCCGCAGCCGGCGCGGCAGCGCCGGCCTTGGCCAAAGACTTCGGCGGGCTACAGGGAAAGCTTCGAGTGTGAACCACTAAAAGCAGAAGAACAGCGAGAATCGAAGGAAACCAGACTCACGCGTTGACGTTAGGAGGGAGCGTCCTTTTCTGTCGCTTCCGCACCGGCTCCACCTGGCCGGTCGGCGCCGCCGGCTGGGCTCGCTTGGGGCGGGGGATGGACGGTGACGCCACATCCACCTCGGACTCCCCTGCCTGGCTGGCGGGATCGACTGTTTTCGCCCGTTGGGGGCGAGCGACGGAAGACTCTGCGGTCTCTGCACTCTCATCAGAGTCGTGAATAAGAAAAACCTCGCGGGGTCCGCTCTCAACGAGAGAATCGACTGCCTCACCCGGCTTACCCCGAGCAGCCGGCGCGACGTCCTTTTCGGCCGCCTCCTCCTCGGCCGGCTGGTTGGCCCCAGGTGCATGCTGCGCCGGGTTCAGGTCCGGTTGGTAGTTGGGGCCATTCGGCCCATCCTCCAACAGTTGAATCGGGAAGAGTTGCGCAGTCGGAGCAGAACGCTCAAGAGTACGAAAGTAAAGAAACAAAAGACAACTCACAAGCATGAGCCCGCCAAGATCTTACCGGTGTCGGCGGGTGGTCGCGATCGTAAGGGGCAACCGAGAAGCTCCAGTCCTTCGGGATGCGCTCCTTGGCCACGTGCCAGAGCCAGGCGTCCAGGGTCTCCGGTCGGTAGTCCTTCGTCGACACCCGGGTGGGTCGTACTGACCAGACATCTGGCAGATCTTGTGTGACCTGGCCTGGAGAGGAACCACCCGGCGCCAAAGCCAGCACAGGGTGAGATCCTTTGCCTCAAGCTCCGCCTCGGCCAACTCCTTCAGCCGGTCCTCCAGCTTGTCCACCTCGGCCTTGTCGCCGCGGAACTTCAGGCCCCAGTTGTTCTTTGTCGAGGCAGCGGGAGAGAAGGGCGGCAGGTAGATGTGGTCCTCATCGTCTGGTTGTGAACGTAGAAGTACGTCCGCTGCCAGTCCTTGACCGTCTCCACGGTCTTCATAGGCGGCAACGAGGTGTCGGACCGCTTGTAGATCACGACGCAGCCGCAGTCGACGAACACGCCTTTCTGGCCGGGCTTGAACCGGCTGCGGAAGTGGTACAACCGGCAGAAGAGGTCGAGGTTGGGCCAGATGCCCAAGTAGCCTTCGCACAGCGCCACGAAGGAGCTCAAATGCGCGATGGAGTTGGCCCCAAGGTGGTGCAACTGCAGGCCGAAGAAGTCGAGGAATTCACGGAAGAACGAGCTCGCCTTGAGCCCGAACCCTCGCTACCACCCACTCATCCGGCTATGGCACCGGGACCCTCTCGTCCTCGTCGGCAACCCGAGCCTCCACCATCGCCGCCCCTGAGATGTACCCGTGATCCCAGAGCTTCAACAGTTCCTCCACCTTCATGCACGACCCCCGCCAGTCGCCGTCGCCTTCTTCGGCCATCTCGTGGTCCAGCACGACGTAGGAGGCCTTCCCCGACACCGGCGTCGAGCCGCGGTGACCCATGGTCACCGTTGCCGCTTTCACCTCGAGAAGGAGGACTCGTGGCCGAAAGAGAAGAACATGGGAGATCTCCGTCACCGGCGGTGGGCTGCAGCAGCCCTCGGACGCCGATGCTAGCGCTCGGCGCGGAGAGCGAAGGCGAAGTGTGGGGTCGACGAGCAAGAAGAAGAGCAGAGCAGCGGCGGCGAGATTTGGGGATGGGAAGGTTTGGAGCGAATCATTCCCCCCGAAGCCTCCCCCCCAAATTTGTAGGCGGGACTTGCCTGCCCCGCTCCCGTAACCGACGCCACCACACACGACCACGTGGCGCACGACCGCCGACCGCGGGCGGCAGTTTCCATCCGCAGTAGATCCGTAACCGTCTCCTTCGCCACAGAAGATCCCGCGCGGAAGCCGATTGGGGCGCCTCGACTGCTGGCCGCCGCGGTGCAGATGAATGGGACGTGCAGATGTCATCGCCCATGACAGCACTCGTGGGCGGACTAGCGGAGCTCTCGACGCATCGTATTCTAGCCGGGCCGACACTCTGGCCTCGCCCCAACCGGACTAATCTTCGAAATTCAGTTTTTTGAAGAGCATGAGATCCCATCTACTTCAGCCGGTCAAAGCATTCAAAGCCTCTTCTGATGAACACGCAGAAGCCTTGCTGGCCGTAGCCGGCCGCAAGGCTCCAACGTGTTCGGGGGCTAGTGACGTGGGGATGAACCCCGGGTAGCCAAAGCCCCCTCCAAAAACGACCCCTTCAAGGCGAAATCAAGGCCGAGGAACCAGCCAGAGCCGCCTGTCCCAAGTGCGGCCGCTCTCGCCTGTCTCCTTCGACCAGGGCACCTGCCCCGAGCGCAGCCGACCTCGACTCTCCTTCGCGCCCAGGCCGCCTGCCCTGAGTGCAGCCGGCCCAACCAAGCACTCTAGCCGGGGATCACATCGCACGGACCGCAAGTCCCTGGTCAGCCAGAAGCATAGGATTCCTTGGCGTGAACCACAAGGTGATGAGGACACAAGACGGACCGCAAGACTCAAGCCACCCTCGTCAACTTACCCAAAGAAGCAATTCGACAAGACCCGCCAACATAGGATTCCTGTACCGGTTGGCCGACCATCCCGATCCGGTTGGGCCTACAGAGGCTAGCCTGCAGCCCTACGCCTCCAACAGGCCCTAGGCGGCCGGGATCCAGGGTCAAAGCTCTCCCATTGGGCGCCGAGCACCGGGCCATGGAGAACAAGCCAGCCGCCGCGAGGATCCGCGAGAGACAAAGACTAGATTGATGTGACCGGCTGACTAGACCAGCCGGCCCCACCTGCAAGCCAGACGGCCAGGCCTATATAAGGCCGTCCGGCACCCCACTTAGAGGAGACTCAACACTTCATCCTCTTCCACCCCCGGCAAAAGTAGAACAAGAGCCATGAACGGCTTCCCGAACAGCTCAAGGAGCAACTCTGTACTGTGCCCACTTATAGTCGAGAGATCAGGCAGGAGTAGAGGTTTTACCTCCACCGTGAGGGCCCTGAACCTGGGTACATCATGTCCCCGCGCTAGGGCGCAATCCTGCCTTCGGATGCCGACGCTGCAGATCGCTGCTCCCACTCTCCCACTCAAGCTACCCCATGTAGCACTGTCGTGTCCGATACCACGTCAATGACTTCAACAAGTGATCTCATGGGTTCTTCTCTTCACTTTCTTCCTTTTTTGGTGTCTTGATGCCAAAGGGGGAGAAAGTTCTCCAGGGACTTGCATTCATGCATTGCATGTGTTTTCTCATTTGCTTATTTGGCTTTGCAATCGTTTTAGTTAAACTCTATTTGGTTTATGTTCGTGGAACTTGGTTATCTTTATTGTATCGTGGAACTATATGTTGGTTAAGTTATTGTATGAGATGGTTAAACTATTGTATGAGACCTATGGATTTCGGATTTAGGGTTTATCTATGGTTGAGATTATATGGTGTCGTGCATTGATACATTTTCTACATCATTTGGCACAAGGTATGACCCTCATCTCAAAATCTCAACCTAGTTGGATATGTCTCATTTTGTGCAATTTGTGTTGATGTGTATATCTTGTTGGGAATGTTTCCCTCCTTATGTATGTATTTGCATTCCAAGGCAAACAAATTATATGCACACATTTAGGGGGAGCCCTTTCCATTTTTGAGAACATGATCTAGTGTGGAATTTTATTGCAAATCCTAGTGTTGTCATCTAACACCAAAAAGGGGGAGATTGAAAGAACATTTATTTATCCCTCTATGTTTTGTGTGTTAGATAACAACACTGGTGATATTTTTAATATGGTGCTAAGTTTTGCAGGTTTGAAACGTTTTCATATAAATGTGCTTCACACCAAAAAGGAGAAAGAGAATAGTGCTCAAACTTTGGAACATGTGGTTCTGGCTGGCCGGCCTCCTATGCATTGTCTAACCGGCCGAGGCCGGGCTCAAGGCCGGCCGTCTCTGGCTCCTTGCCGGCCTCCTTCGACGCTCGAGGCCGGGCCAAGGCCGGGCTTAAGGACGGCTGGCTCGGGCACCCTGCCAGCCTTCCTCGACAGCCCAAGGCCGGGATCAAGGCCGGGCACCTCGGGCACCCTGCCGGCCTCCAACGACAACTCTGGGCCGGCCCAGGCCGGACTCGAGGCCAGGCTCTCTATGCCTGAAGCCATCCTCCAAAGATTCATGGCTGGGCTCACAGGGAAGGGAACTTACCCCTTCAACGGCCACATTTCGGGAGGGGGTATAAATACCCCTCCACCTACCTCCAGCTGCCCTAAGCTTCACACTCTCTCTCCTCCGTTAAAGCAAAGCTTCAAGCTCCTAGATCTCCCTACTCCACCAACCAATCAAGATCATATTTGGAGATCCGAAGGAGAAGACCCGATCTACAAGTCTACCAAGCCGTTCTTCATTTCCCCCTCATTCACTTAAGGGATTTGAGCCTAGGGTTTCCACTAGGAAAACCTATGCATCTTGTTGTACTTACTTGCTTGCTACTTTTGTGTGACAGGTGTTGTGGTGCTTGGGAGCCCCCAATCCTTTTGTGAGTTGAGCCTCAAGTTGTTGTAAGGGCTCTGGATTCCGTCTTGAAGGATTCCGATAGTGGAAGGTGAATCGAGCTTTTGGGCAAGGTTCATCGGAGAATAGGGTGAGGCCATTTGTGGCGTTTGAGTTTGAAACTCACACCCCTCCAACGAGACGTACTCCCCTAAAAAGGAGGAACTCGAGAATACATCCTTGTCTTCGCGTGCTTCCCGTTTGGTTACTCCTTACTCGTTAGCTCTTACTTGTATCTTGCTTAGTCTTGTCTTAACTTGTCATATAGGTAAATTCACCGTAGTTGCATATCTAGAGAATTTACCTTTGTGTCAAGCCTAAACTCGAAAAAGAGCTAAAAATTGAGTACCACCAATTCAACCCCCCCCCCCTCCCTCTAGGTGGCCATACCGATCCTTTCAGAGAACCCGATGACGTTGACGAAGACCAGGAGCGATGGTGGTGGCGACGATGCGTACATGTGATGACGGTGTTGGTGTAGATAGTTGCCGGTGATGATGACCACGAGCGATGCTGGTGAAGCCCTTTGTTGATGGCGATACGCGTACTCAGGGACGAGCTTGATGTCCCGGTAGATGTTGTCAAAGATGAGCCGGCGTGATGGCGACGTGTGGACGGAGCACCCGGCGACATCCCGTGAAGGCGTCCCTTGGGGCGTCGCGCAGAGCGTCCTTGGCACAGGCGTTGATGATGACTTGCCGGGGGATGAGTCGACGACGTGTGCGGAGCAGCGGCGACGCTGATGACAACATGCGGTGGTGGACGACGCAATCCGATCAATGATCGTCGAAAAAATAAGAAATACCGGTCAAGCGATGATACGTCTCAAACGTATCTATAATTTCTGATGTTCCATGTTGATATTATACCAATTGTTACATGTTTTATATACACTTCATAGCATTTTTATGCATTTTCTGGGACTAACCTATTAACAAGATGCCACAGTGCCAGTTCCTGTTTTCTGCTGTTTTTGTATTCCAGAAAAGCTAGTCTGGAAATATTCTCGGAATTGGACGAAACTTGGACAGAACCTCCTATTTTTCCAACACGTACACGGAGTCCAAAGGAGAGACGGAGGGGAGCCACGAGGCAGCCACACCATGGGGCCGCGCGGCCCCCCTGCCCGCCGTGGGGTGGTGTGGGCCCCACGGGCGTCTCCAGCCGCCGCCCTTTCGCCTATTTATTCATCTCACGAGAAAACCCTAAACCCGAGCCATTATCCACGAAAAGTTCCAGAGACGCCGCCGCCGTCAACCCTAGCTCGGGAGGGTTCAGAAGCTCTTCCCGGCACCCTGCCGGAGAGGGGAATCATCACCGGAGGGCTCTACATCACCATGCCTGCCTCCGGAGTGATGCGTGAGTAGTTCATCCTTGGACTACGGGTCCATAGCAGTAGCTAGATGGTTGTCTCTCCACTTTATGCTATCATGTTTAGATCTTGTGAGCTGCCTATCATGATCAAGATCATCTTATTGTAATGCTACATGTTGTGTTTGCTGGGATCCGATGAATATTGAATACTATGTCAAGTTGATTATCAATCTATCTTATATGTTATTTATGATCTTGCATGCTTTCCGTTACTAGTAGATGCTTTGGCCAAGTAGATGCTTGTAACTCCAAGAGTGAGTATTTATGCTAGATAGTGGGTTCATGCCTCCGGTAATCTGGGAGAGTGACAAAACTTCTAAGATTGTGGATGTGCTGTTGCCACTAGGGATAAAATAACCGATGCTTAGCTTAAGGGTGCGCCGTTAGGTCTAATGCATTTGTTTACATTACGCACATTACTTAATGCGATTATCCGTTGCTTGCAACTTAATACCAACGGGGAACTCGGATGACAACCTGGGTGGATTATTAGTCATAGACGCTGTTGGATAACGGTCTATGTATTTTGTCGTAATGCCCACATGAATATCATAGTAATCATCATGTCATATATATGCATTGTCATGCGCTCAATATTTTGTCAATTGCCCAGCTGTAATTTGTTCACCCAGCATGTTAGTTATCTTTTATGGAGAGACACCACTAGTGAACTGTGGACCCCGGTCCATTCTTTTACACTGATAATACAACCAACTGCAAACATTGTTCCTTTTCATTCTCTGCAATTTACTACTGTTTTCCACACCATACGTTTAATCCTTTGTTTTCAGCAAGCCGGTGAGATTGACAACCTCACTGTTTCGTTGGGGCAAAGTAGTTTGATTGTGTTGTGTGCAGATTCCACGTTGGTGATCGAGTCGCGCCACCAACAACCTTCAGAAGTGATTTCTTGCTCCTACTGGTTCGATTAAACCTTGGTTTCATACTGAGGGAAACTGCTGCTACACTGCTTCATACCTTCCTCTTGGGGTCTCCCAACGAACGTGTGATCCACGTCATCAAGCACTTTTTCTGGCGCCGTTGCCGGGGAGCAAGAGGATTTCTGCAAGGGGAGTTTCACGCTTCCAATCTCTTTACTTTGTTATTGTCTTGCTTAGTTTATTTTTATTAGTCTTGTTTGCTTTATTTATCAAAAACACAAAAAAATTAGTTACTTTTATTTTCAAGTTGTTATCTTTCTGTTTTGTTTTAATTTTGCTAAAATGAGTACCCCTGAGAACACTAAGTTGTGTGATTTCACTAGCACGAACAACAATGATTTCATTAGTACACCTATTGCTCCACCTGCTTCTAACGCAGAATTCTATGAAATTAAACCTGCACTTTTAAATCTTGTTATGAAAGAGCAATTCTCTGGTGTTAGTACTGATGATGCTGCTGCTCACCTTAATAATTTTGTTGAACTTTGTGAGATGCAAAAGTATAAGGATGTAGATGGTGATATTATTAAACTGAAACTTTTTCCTTTCTCTTTGAGAGGACGTGCTAAAGAATGGTTGCTATCTTTGACTAGAAATAGTATTGATTCATGGACTAAATGCAAAGATGCTTTCATAGGAAAATATTATCCTCCTGCTAAGATATATCTTTGAGAAGTAGCATTATGAATTTCAAACAATTTGATAATGAGCATGTTGCTCAAGCTTGGGAGAGAATGAAATCATTGGTAAAGAATTGTCCCACCCATGGACTGACTGCTTGGATGATCATCCAAACCTTTTATGCAGGACTAAATTTTTCTTCAAGAAACCTATTGGATTCGGCCTCTGGAGGTACCTTTATGTCCATCACTTTGGGTGCTGCAACAAAGCTTCTTGATGATATGATGATAAATTATTCTGAATGGCACACCGAAAGAGCTCCACAAGGTAAGAAGGTAAATTCTGTTGAAGAAATCTCTTCCTTGAGTGATAAGATTGATACTATTATGTCTATGCTTACAAATGGAAAAATGCATGTTGATCCAAATAATGTTCCTTTAGCTTCTTTGGTTGCTCAAGAAGAGCATGTTGATGTGAACTTCATTAAAAATAATAACTTCAACAACAATGCTTATAGGAATAATTTTGGTAATAACAATTATAAGCCCTATCCTTTTAATAGTGGCAATGGTTATGTTAATTCTTATGGTAATTCCTACAACAATAATAAGAGTGTACCCTCTGATCTTGAAGTCATGCTTAAGGATTTTATTAGTACACAAACTGCTTTCAATAAATCTGTTGAGGAAAAGTTTGGGAAAATTGATGTTCTTGCCTCTAAAGTTGATAGTCTTGCTCTTGATGTTGATTTGTTAAAAATTAAAACTATGCCTCATGATGTTAAAGAGAGCAAAACTCTCAATGCTATACAAGTTAAAATTGATAATAATGTGAGGATGTTAGCTGATTTACATGCTAGGTGGGCAAGAGAGGATGAAATTGCTAAAAAGAATAGTATTGCTAGAGTTTATACTATTACTACTACTGAAAATGCTGTAAACTCAAGTGTTAACAAACCTCCTACTATCAATGGTAAAGTAATTGGTGTTGGCAATGTCTCTACTTCTGTTGCAAAACGTTTAAAATTGCCTGAAAACACTGAAACTGTTCCTGATAAAAGTGCTGAAATTTTTCGAGATGTGGGAGACAATGGTCCCATTACTTTGATAATAATGATTTTGATTTTGATGGTTGCAATATTTCTGAAGTAATTAAGTTCTTGCAAAAGCTAGCTAGAAGTCCTAATGCTAGTGCTATAAACATGGCTTTTACTAAACATATTACTAATGCTCTCATGCAAGTTAGGGAAGAGAAATTAAAACATGAAGCTTCTATCCCTAGGAAGTTAGAAGATGGTTGGGAGCCCATCATTAAAATGAAGGTGAATGATTTTGATTGCAATGCTTTATGTGATCTTGGTGCTAGTATTTCTGTTATGCCTAAGAAACTCTATGATATGCTTGATTTAGCACCTTTGGAACACTGTTATTTGGATGTTCACCTTGCTGATAATACTATAAAGAAACCTTTGGGGAGAGTTGATGATGTTTTTATAATGGTTAACAATAACCTTGTCCCCGTTGATTTTGTTGTTTTGGATATTGAATGCAATGCTTCTTGTCCTATTGTTTTGGGAAGACCTTTTCTTAGAACTGTTGGTGCTATTATTGATATGAGAGAGGGGAATATTAAATATCAATTCCCACTCAAGAAAGGTATGGAACACTTCCCTAGAAAGAAGATGAAGTTACCTTTTGATTCTATTGTTAGAGCAAATTATTCTGTTGATGCTTCATCACTTGGAAACACTTGATTCTTACTTTCTGCGCCTAGCTGAAAGGCGTTAAAGAAAAGCGCTTATGGGAGACAACCCATTATTTTATTTCTGCAATTTTTCTTTTCTTTTTGAGTCAAGGAGTTGTTTACTTCTGTAACAATTCCTTTGTATCTTTATTTTATCGCATTGTTGTGCCAAGTATTGCCTCTAATAGGAAGATGATGCTAGATTTGGATTTCTGCGCAGGAACAGATTTCTGCTGTTCACCGTTTTACTTCTGTAAAATCACAGAAAAATTATTTAAATCTGCAAATTTTTGTGCGTGATCCTCAGATATGTACGCATCTTTCGTTAGTTTAAAGTTTTTCGATCTGAGCAACGTAAGTGCCTCGAAAAAATTCGTCTTTACGACTGTTCTGTTTAGACAGATTCTGTCTTTTATTTTTCGCATTCTCTCTTTTACTAGTGTTGAGTGGAATTCTTTTTTAGGGTGAAGAGCTTCACATAACATCAGTGGCAGTAGTTAATGTTAAAAGTAACGGTCATGTTTGTGTCCTTATAGAACATGTGAGTTTTTGATTGTGCACTAACCCTCTAATGAGAATTACTTGAGTTTGGTGTGGCGGAAGTTTTCAAGGGTCAAGAGAGAAGGATGATATAATGTGATCAAGAAGAGTGAAGAGCTTAAGCTTGGGGATGCTCCCATGGATCACCCCAGCATATTTCAAGAAGACTCAAGCGTCTAAGCTTGGGGATGCCCAAGGCATCCCCTTCTTCATCAGCAACTTATCAGGTCATCTCTAGTGAAACTATATTTTAATTCTTTCACATCATATGTGCTTTACTTGGAGCGTCTGTGTGCTTTTATTTTCAGTATTTTATTTTTCTTATGGTCAACTTGATTGGACCCTAGCATTCTTGATTGGGAGAGAGACACGCTCCGCTTTTTCATATGAATACTCCTATTCTTCACTTATACTTGTTGAGTATTCTTATCTAGCTATTGCTATGCTTTTAGCTCCTGTTTTGCATGCATCTCTTATTCAGAGCTGTTAGTTCTTTTAAAGAAAGTACTCTCTTGCTTCACTTATAATTGTTTGGAGAGTTTATGTTGAAATAAATTGATTGGTGTTTGGTTGGAACAGAAAATGTTGCATGTGGTAGATGGTATAATGGAAAAAGCTTACATATTCTTGTAGATCACTGTATTGGATAATTTGATACTTGTCAATTGTTTTGAGTTATCAAGTAGTTCATGTTTAAGCTTTTGTATCATGTAGTTAAAACCTATTAATGAAGAACTACCGTAAAGCTCGTTGAAATTTGGTTTGCATGATTGGTATCTCTAAGGTCTAGATATTTTCTAGTAAAAGGGTTTGGTTAACAAGGAAGACAGTGTAGAGTCTTATAATGCTTGCAATATGTTTTCATATAAGTCTTGCTGTGTCGGTTGATATCCTGTGTTTGCTTCAAATAACCTTGCTAGCCTAAACTCTGTACTGAGAGGGAATGCTTCTCGTGCATCCAAAACCTTGAGCCAAAATCCATGCCATCTGTGTCCACCATAACTACCTATATGTGGTATTTCCTTGCCATTCCAAGTAAATTTTTCATGTGCTACCTTTAAACTATTCAAAATTATTACTCCTATTTTGTGTCAATGTTTACCAAGCTCATGAGGACGGGGTGGATGTCTTTATGTCAACTGTCAAACAGACTTTACCACCGGACTAGCGGCATATACATCCGCTTATCCATTAATTTTGCAAAAAGAGCTGGCAAATGGGGTGCCCAGTCCCAATTAATTACAACTTTAACCGCTTAATTCTCTTCACATTTTTGCCCTGATTTATCAGTCAAGCAATGACAAACAGTGAAATATCTGCATGTGTAAACAAAAGAGAAGAGGGATGATCTGCCTTGCTGGTAGAAATAACGTCCTTCATGGGAGCCGCTCTTAAAAGTCTGGTTGGCAGGGGTCATATTGTACTTTCCATTTTCTGATTCGTTGACAATTAACAAACACCTCCAAAACTTATTTTTACTCTCTTATGATTTCAAAAACTTAAAAAGCTCTAGCACATGATTTAATCCCTGCTTCCCTCTGCGAAGGGCCTTTCTTTTACTTTTATGTTGAGTCAGTTTTCCTACTTCTTTCTATCTTAGAAGCAAACACTAGTGTCAACTTTGGTGCAACAATTTTTATATGCTTGTATATTGCACTTATTATATTGCTTTGTGTTGACAAATATCCATGAGATATATATGTTGAAAGTTGAAAGCAATTGCTGAAACTTAAATCTTCCTTTGTGTTGGTTAAATACCTTTTACTTAGAATCTATTGCTTTATGAGTTAACTCTTATGCAAAACTCTTTGATGCTTGTCTCGAAAGTACTATTCATGAAAAGTTTTTGCTTATATGATTCAGTTGTTTGCTCATTATCTACTTGCTAGCAAACTATAGACCATTGACCTGGATCACTTCATTCATAACATGTGCTTTACAATACTATTTGATCAAGATTATGATTGTAGCATGTCACCTCAGAAATTATTTTGTTTTTATCGTTTTACCTACTCGAGGACGAGTAGAACTAAGCTTGGGGATGCTTGATACGTCTCAAACGTATCTATAATTTCTGATGTTCCATGTTGATATTATACCAATTGTTACATGTTTTATATACACTTCATAGCATTTTTATGCATTTTCTGGGACTAACCTATTAACAAGATGCCACAGTGCCAGTTCCTGTTTTCTGCTGTTTTTGTATTCCAGAAAAGCTAGTCTGGAAATATTCTCGGAATTGGACGAAACTTGGACAGAACCTCCTATTTTTCCAACACGTACACGGAGTCCAAGGAGAGACGGAGGGGAGCCACGAGGCAGCCACACCATGGGGCCGCGCGGCCCCCCTGCCGCGCCGTGGGGTGGTGTGGGCCCCACGGGTCTCCAGCCGCCGCCCTTTCGCCTATTTATTCTCTCACGCGAAAACCCTAAACCCGAGCCATTATCCACGAAAAGTTCCAGAGACGCCGCCGCCGTCAACCCTAGCTCGGGAGGGTTCAGAAGCTCTTCCCGGCACCCTGCCGGAGAGGGGAATCATCACCGGAGGGCTCTACATCACCATGCCTGCCTCCGGAGTGATGCGTGAGTAGTTCATCCTTGGACTACGGGTCCATAGTAGCTAGATGGTTGTCTCTCCACTTTATGCTATCATGTTTAGATCTTGTGAGCTGCCTATCATGATCAAGATCATCTTATTGTAATGCTACATGTTGTGTTTGCTGGGATCCGATGAATATTGAATACTATGTCAAGTTGATTATCAATCTATCTTATATGTTATTTATGATCTTGCATGCTTTCCGTTACTAGTAGATGCTTTGGCCAAGTAGATGCTTGTAACTCCAAGAGTGAGTATTTATGCTAGATAGTGGGTTCATGCCTCCGGTAATCTGGGAGAGTGACAACAACTTCTAAGATTGTGGATGTGCTGTTGCCACTAGGGATAAAATAACCGATGCTTAGCTTAAGGGTGCGCCGTTAGGTCTAATGCATTTGTTTACATTACGCACATTACTTAATGCATTATCCGTTGCTTGCAACTTAATACCAACGGGGAACTCGGATGACAACCTGGAGGTGGATTATTAGTCATAGACGCTGTTGGATAACGGTCTATGTATTTTGTCGTAATGCCCACATGAATATCATAGTAATCATCATGTCATATATATGCATTGTCATGCGCTCAATATTTTGTCAATTGCCCAGCTGTAATTTGTTCACCCAGCATGTTAGTTATCTTTTATGGAGAGACACCACTAGTGAACTGTGGACCCCGGTCCATTCTTTTACACTGATAATACAACCAACTGCAAACATTGTTCCTTTTCATTCTCTGCAATTTACTACTGTTTTCCACACCATACGTTTAATCCTTTGTTTTCAGCAAGCCGGTGAGATTGACAACCTCACTGTTTCGTTGGGGCAAAGTAGTTTGATTGTGTTGTGTGCAGATTCCACGTTGGTGATCGAGTAAACGGCGCCACCAACAACCTTCAGAAGTGATTTCTTGCTCCTACTGGTCGATTAAACCTTGGTTTCATACTAAGGGAAACTGCTGCTACACTGCTTCATACCTTCCTCTTGGGGTCTCCCAACGAACGTGCGATCCACGTCATCAAGCGACCAGCGAGAGAAAATTATGACGACCTATGGCGCGACGATCGGAAGGGTCGACGGACATTCTAATCTATGAGTTGCGCGGCCCCCGGCGAAGATTGATCTCCCCGGGCGGCGCGGCGGAAGCTTTGGTGGCTAAACCCTAGGCTGAGAAACGAGACAGTGATATGTTGTGCAATATTGATTGACATTGATTGAGCCTCTTTGGCAGTTTATGTAGTGTACAACACTTGGGGACTACGAAACCTACTAGAGGTAGGTTCAGATTACAATCCTAAACTACCAAATATATCATCGGGAGAATTTATTATTTGGCCCGTTTTACTCTGGTTCTTTACTATTTGCCACACATTAGTTGGTCTTCTATTATTTGCCACATATTAGACTGACTTCTTACTATTTGGCCCTATTTCTCCTTTACACATATATCAATTTATTTTACTTCGAAATACATGGTGAATACTGTACATGTACGGTACCCCTTAGAGCCAACGTAGAGGACTGAACCGAACCAGCTCTAGGGATCGATCAGAACAACCAAACACCACGATCCTATTCTGCAGCGGAGAAACAGGGGAGATGGGCGGGAGCGCCACCACCGGCAGCGGCCAGACCACGGGAGGCGTGGCCACGATCGACGACCACGAACTGCAGCCACGATCCAGGTAACTGATTCCACTCTCCTGAATTTCCCTCCTTCCCGTCATGTTTGCCCCATTGCCCCATTGCCGTTGGAGAAGGTAAGTGACTTGCGATAAGTTTTTCAGATTTGTTTGCGATCGATCCACCTCAACTTCTGATCAACCATGTGGTTGTACACTGATGCAATTTAAGAATATATGGTTCTTGAAATTCCAGCCGTGGTATTGAATATAAAGATTAGCTACACTACGTTGGTTGCAAACAACAGACTGGTTTGAATTTTAATGCACTGCATGATGTTGAATTTTTATGCAATTGTTAATGCTTGTGTAGCACACATTAAATGACCTTTGCATCTGTTCAACTTTCAATATTCATAGATGATTCAATGTTTCCTCACTAACTGAAAATTGCTATTTTTTCGAGTAGTGCGTCGACGACGGATACTACCAACATGTGTACTTCGAATATTGTCCAATCCAATGATGGAAATACTTCAATTGATAGAGTCATCGATTGGTCCCAGATTGAGATAGCACCTGCAAATGAAGATGAAATTGATGTTCCTGTAGCAGAAGAGAACTTGTGCTTGATGCTTGGAATTAGTGATAAATCCGGACATCAGCGAGCTATAGCTGGAGAAGCTATCGAAGCCTCCATTGCAAATATCAATGCTTGTATGGATGATATTGATGAGGATTTACATGCTGATGCAGCTCTTCCTGTGTCTGACCATATGCCAGAAGAGAAACACTTTTGGTATGACAAAGAAAATCCTGTGATAGAGGAAGGTTCCTTGTTTCCTTCGATGGAAGAGTTCAAGATGCTCTTGAGAACATTTGCTATTAGAGGCAAGTTTGATATTCAGATACAGGATAGTGACACATTGGAGAATAACAGCTAGAACAACAGAAGATGGAAAAACAGTCAGGGTATTAACTTATCTGACATCAACCATTGGTTTTGTATGTTGCAAGTATTTATAAAGTTAACTAATTGATGGTATTGTGTTTTCTGCAGGTTAACAAAATACTAAAGCCTCATAATTGTTCATCAACAGCTGAAGTGATCTCGAGCATGGCAGACCAAGCATGGGTGGCAGAAAAGTCAATTGCCATACTTCGGGATGAACCAAACATTGGTGCTGCTGAGCTGCAAAAAAGGTTAAAAGTCCAGTACAAAGTTACTACTGGGTATCAGACTGTTTGGAGGGCCAAAGAAAAGGCCATGGAAAAATTATATGGTACATGGGAACAGAGCTTTCAAAATCTATGGAACTTCAAAGCTGAGATTGAGAAGAGATCTCCGGGTAGCATTGTAGAGGTTGATGTGAAGAGACAAGGAGGTAAAGTGCATTTCTCTAGATTTTTTATGGCACTCAAGCCATGCATTGACGGATTTTTGAACGGTTGTAGACCATATGTTAGTATAGACTCCACCTTTTTGAACGGAAAGTGGAACGGTCAGTTAGCAGCATGTACAGCACTAGATGGACATAACTGGATGTTTCCCTTAGCATTTGGATTCTCTGCTTCTGAGACAGAGGATAATCGTGGGGGCCCCGGACTAGCTGTCCGAAATACCCGATTATGCTTAACACAACGATCCCGTGATTAGTCTGTCGTTGCACATAATCCGAACTGAATACCAAAGTTTACATCCATTACAGTACCGAATTAAAGTCTTACATAAATGGTCATTTAGACCAAGTCTTACATAGGTGCCTTCATGGGCCAAACCAAAATAATCAGCGGAAGCTACGGCGTAGTAGACATCAAGTTCTAACAATGACCCGACAGGCAGCTGACTTAAGGAGATCCCTAGTTCGCATAGAAGTCGCCATACTCCTCCTCGGCGTAGTGCTCCTCGAAGTCTGGCTAAGACAATAGCCAGGGACGAAACCAATATGAGCACAATTGATTGTACTCGCAAACTACCCCAACATGAGTATGCACTAGTTTTATTTTAATTTCAAACTTTTACTTTCTTAAAACATCTCTATATCTTTATTGAAAAAGGTAAGAAGAATTTTATAACTATCTTGAGTAAAATCACCATTTTATCTGTTTCTCCGAAACTCCTCCTTTTTCCGAGCATAGCCCGTCATGGTCCACTTTCCTCCAACAACCTCATACCGATCCGTTGGTATAGGTGTATAAAACATTCTCCACTTCATTTTCCTTTTTAAAACTCAAATCTTTTCAAAACTTGCACATAGTCAGAGTAGGGCCTCCCAACTGTCCATATCCGAGGACTCGGCTATTCGAATAGTTTTAACCCTCTGCAGAGGTAGCACGCTTTTCCCACATCCATCCGGAAACTCATCGTGTCAGCCATGTCCCGCCATACAAGGTGTATGCGAAGTTGAGTAACCGACCACAGCCTGTCCTTTGCTTATGCTAGTATAGGACCCTGCCCATATGACACTTTCCATCAACACTTAACCCAGCCCGTCGGAATCTAAGTGTGAGGACTCATAGTTTTGCCTGGCGGTGTATAGGGGACATCCTTCTATCCTCCTCCTTATCTTTCCATAGAGTTTGAGCGAGGACCCAGGTCAGGGGTAGGTCACCAAAACATCCCCTCATGCATAACGGAATCATCTCCGTCGATGAGGCATCCCATACTAATATGAGCAAATTATGTGACTAAGCCCTTTTCCCATATGTGGGTAAATGTGGTCGCACAGGGTATCGGCTGGTTGACGTAAGTACAAGGACACACTGTGCATTTTCATAAACACCACCATTCTCCGTTTCTCCAGTTCAACACCGACATCTCGGCATTTCATAACCACACAAGTATTTTCAAAGGAGTTTTGAATAAACCAAGTTTATTTTTCCCATCCTATAATTTTATATAAACTATCTTATATTTCTACATAGGGTGGCAAAATATATTCCATATACTTTTTGAAAAGGTTTTATAAATCTTTGCCTTAAGAGTAAATCATGTTATCAAAGTAGATGCATATATTTGGGGTGCAAGCTCAGAGAGTAGCTTGCCTTGCTCGACAAAGTGGCCTTGGTCTTGATCTTCAGGTTCAACAAATTCTCCCTCCTCAATAAATCCGACAACGTTCTCATCTAATTAATAAACAAACAATCACTAAACTACTCAATCAACATCACAACATTACAATCTTAATTGCTCTAAATAGCCACTGCACACATCAAGCAACACAATTTGGTTCCAAATTAATTGTATTAACCACTATTTATTTATGTCTTAAATATGGCAGAAACTTGTTGAACATGTTTAATTGCACAACTCAAGTTATGTTGGTCACAAAAATACAAACTAAATTTCTACAGAAAGCTACTGATGTGTAGAAGACAACACAATTGGATTTGGATTAATTGGAGTTACCAAACTCCCTACATAATTGTTTTTATCCAGTAGCTTAATAATCAAGTTTTTGCTACAAAACAAGTTCTGTTGATCCTAAAATTAAGTCCTTTTAGGGGTAACTAACAATGACTAAATGTGACCTAACAAAGTTAGTCCTAACTCTTTTGGGTTAAACATTAACCATCTATAAATATTTTAGTGCAGAAGGGTTTTCTAACTTCAACTTTATACTAAACAATTATCACTGCACAATTAATTCTACCAAAATTAGGGGAGCTAATAGGTCACAGTACCAAGCTAACAAAATTGGTTTGGAATTATTTGGGTTAATAGAGTATCAGAAACAAACAAGTTTAGGTTTTAAACCTTCTGTGGCATTTTTAATAATACATTTTTATTATTTATCTAAATGAAATGAAACCACATGGGTTGGTTAAACAATTTCATAAGCTTTCTAGAACATTTGGATTTGATTTATTTGGATTTGTAAATCTCGATATATTGAATTTCTAAGTTGATGCCAGTACTGAATTTCCTAGAGAAATTAAATTAGAAAAACTAGCTGTTCTAGATAATGTTGAGATTTCTGACGGGTGGGGTCCACTCGTCAGTGACTCAAACGAAACGCTGCGCACGTTGGATAATGTTTAAAAGTCTGACAGTGGGGTCCGCCTGTCAGCCTCACATCTAACTGAAACGGTACGTTGTCGTGGATCAAAGATCCAACGGCTCACGTTCAATCGCATCGGCGACGACCTAAAACTGGCGGCGCCGTGGCTCCGGCAATGGCGAGGTCGGCGATTAGCTCACCTAGGGCTCGGGAGGACGTGCAGGTGAGGCAGAACGGTCGCGGCGGCCTGGGGAAGCTTGCTGGAGAAGTCCTACTTCCTGGGACGGCTCCAATCGACGGCGGCGAGCAGCTCCGCTTCCGTGGCCACGGCAGCAACTCCGGCGAGCTCCTGGCGGTGATTCTGTGCACGATACAGAGGGGAAAATGGTGCGGGTGAGTGCGGTGAACTCAAGAAACAACGTAGAGGGGTCGGAGGGAGGGAAAGAGCAGCAGCATGGCACGACCGTGATCGTCTTCTACCTCGAGCTCGGAGACGGCCACGGGCTGCAGCAACTTCGCAGCTACGGCTCCGCCCTCCTGGCGGTGCACGAGTGAAGGTGGAGCAAGGGAGAGGGAGTGGTGGTGTGTGAAGGAAACGAGAGCTCGGTGCTCTATTTAAGCGGGAGCTTCGGCTCACAGTGGTCGAAGTTCACGCGCAGTCCAGGGAGCGGGAGGGATCGGCGCTGGATGTCTGGGGGGGCCGCTGGTGAGCTGGGGAGCGTCTGGGTGCGGCCACGCGACGGCAGGTGCAGTGGAGCGCCGAGTCGACCACGGTGTCCTCGGGTCGGCCATGGCGAGCGGCGAGCATGGGCGCGTGCGAAGGGGGCGTCTGTGGGTGCAGTGGTGCTGATGTTGGCGTGCCTCCTGGAGCAGAGGAGCGAGGGAGAGAGGGGGGCACAGTGCGGGGTCTCCACGGCGTCGACACCTCCTTCTTCAACAGTGGCGACCACGGCAACGTGCGGCGCGGCGCCTGTCTCCTGGCGGTGCTCCTCTCCGTCTCCCCGACCAAATCCTTCGGCTTCGGCGGGCGCGGTGAGGTGAGAGAGATGAGAGAAATCGAATGGGGGCAGTGGCTTGCATCAATTTGATCGAATTCGATCAAATTGACCTCGGATTGGAGAGGGATTTGGGAAGAACATGCACTGCAACCATGTGCTCGATGAAATGCTTGAACCAATTTCAATTTCTTATTTCTGAAATTTATTTTCATAATTTGCTTCACACATTTTTATCAAGATTTGTGGTGATGTTTAATCATTTATTTGCCAAGTGCATCATAGCACATTTTGTAATTTGAATAAGATAAAGAAAGGTTTTGATTTTTAATTTGAGATTTTTTTGGAAATATTTATTTGAGAGGGAAACTTGTGGAATTAAATTGAGAGTGATTGTATTATCACCCTCTGAATTTTGTTTTGAGGAAATATGAATTTCTCACTTGGAGAAATTTGGTGACACTTGTCACATGATTTTTATTGTTTTAACTTTTGTTTTTATTTCATTTATTTTCTTCAAGTTTTTAATTAGAGCTAACAACCAACACAACCAATCAAGAAATAATTAGCACAAGCAACAATATATAACCATCACACATAAAATAGCAAAAGTTTTTGTTGGCCCTCATTTTTGGAATAATAATAATTGTTATACTTTTGGGATGTTACAGATCCTTCCCCCATTAAAATAAATCTCGTCCCGAGATTTGCTAGGCTTAGGTACTAAATAGGTTTGGGAATTCGCTTCTAAGATAGTCTTCGCGTTCCCAAGTTGCTTCTTCTTCAGAGTGGTTAGTCCACTGGACTTTGTAGAACTTGATCGCGCGCCTCCGGGTAAGACGAACATCTTCGTCAAGAATCTTGACGGGTCTCTAACGATAAGTCAGCTCTTGGTTCAGGTCGATGGAGAGATGGTCGATGTTTTTGAAAACATCAGGCTGGTCGGGAACTTCAAGACACTTCCGGACACTAGTACAGAACGACACATCGGAAATGGGCCAAAAACCCCTTCGGCAACGGAGAAAGGGTTCGTGTCCCCGCTTCCGATACTGATGTGGGGGCCCTCATCGGTAACGGTGGCAGAACACCGTTTCCGATGTGAGAAAATTTCGGCATCGGAGCCTCCGGCTCTCCGTTACCAATGTGTGACCATTTCGGCAACGGAGGGTTTTGTCCTCCGTTACCAGTGTGGTATCATGTCGGCAACGGCTATTTCTGTTTGCCCGTTTCCTATGTCTAATTGCAAGCTAATAGTAATTAGCTGCGCTTGCACGCCCGTGCTACAACAATTATTTAGCAGACATTCAGCAATACAAGTTTACAACAATCATATGAACACAAAGTTTACAGCAAATGTTGGAATACAAGTTCACAGCTATTGCTATTGCTACAAATACAAAGTTTTCAGCCATTGTTCGGAAAAAAGTGGACACAATTTAAAGAAGTTACACCACAATGGTGACAACAATTGTTTTGGAAAAATCTATAGTCTCACCAGCGAGAATGCCGGTATGGACAGGTGAACAAATGCCGAATAGGATCTCATGATTATGGATTAGGGTCGTGTAGTTTTCCCTCCTTGCTTACGATGTGTTTAAGGACGAACACAGCAAACTTGCCTCTCACCATCGTAAGAACATCCTTCTTCAAAGGTGCATGTCCCATTCCACCTATAAGCTGCAGGCAAATTCTTAGTTAGGTATCTTTCGTCATGTATGTCTGCAAATATTGTTAGGAAACATGAATTGTTGATGATGTCGTGGATTACTAACCGAATCGAGGCTTGGCAGACTTCTCAAGGTAGGAACGACTTTCAATATTGCATTGCACACATAATACCCACAAAGATTTATACCAGGTGGTTGCTGAGGGCACTGTAATGTTGGTGACAAAATCGCTCACTTAGTTTGGTTTGCTAGCAGGTATTTGTGAAAACTAGGAATAAAGTAGCAACTGTTACCGGGTTAACTTGTACGTGACTCAATATGGCCTCCTGTTCTCCTCTCTTGGCCAACGGTCTCTTGATTATCGTCAAGTACTTTTCGAACACACTACAAATGTAATGAGTTGGCAGATTGAGAAAACAACACGTGAAAGTTAAATCATAAAGTAAACTAGGGAACGATGTAATACCTGTTCAAGAATTCCTCCAAGGGTGTATAATTTATACTTCCAAATAGGGAATCTATATACAAAACCTTGTTCTGTTTAGGAATGATGACAGCTAAGAACCAGTGAGAACTGCAAAGGAAAATAACAAACTTACGCCTGATGGTAAGGAAGCAGGATGTACAGATAATTTTTGATAACAAACTTACGCCTGATTGTAAGGAAGCAGGATCAACTCTTTGTCTTGATAATGAGTCAACGCTTTCACAGCATAGGTTAATATATCGTCGTATCCATTGCTGCAGATGTTCGTGTCATTGATAAGAGCCGGATCAAGGAAACCTACCGGTTCTTTCCTGCGGTTGCACTCGAATACCTGGCTCCTAAGTACAAGAAAGAGAATAGTTAGCATGTACTGAACAGAAGAAAGCTATTAAAATGTGAAAAGTATTTGTAAGGCACATACAATGTGAACAAACGCATGAACGTGCCATCAACAGTATTCAGGTTGAAAACTTGGAACATCTCTGAAAACTCCTAGTTATAACGAACGTCACCTTCGACGCCGTAAAAATCCTCTTTCCTGACACTGAAGGTCATCTCCTTATTCTCTTCACAACATAGGAGGTACTTTTCATGAAGCTGCTGGCAAGCCAAGCCTGATCTTTGTAATCCATCTCTAGTCAACAATGGCTGTCCACGCACGTATTTGGGGCCACTTTGCACCTCTGCATTGTATTTCTTATTAAATTCTTCGTCATCTAGGTATTGGTCGCTGTCAATCGGTGCAGTATTTTTTTTATTTTTAATGGTCTTGGGCTTGGGCTTAGGCTTGGGCTTCATCGGGGTTCTATTTATCGGGGCCATCTTGGCATGGTCCTTCACCCGGACGGGTGTTGTGCCTCTACGTGTCCGAACAAGTTGGGGCGGAGGCGGAGGCGGCAGATGAGCCTGCTGTGGCTGAGGAGGCAGGGACGGCAGTTGAGCCTCCCGTGACTGAGGCGGAGGTGGCAGATAAGCCTGCTGTGGCTGAGGCGGAAGCGGAGGCGTAGGCGGTGTTGGTGTAGCTTCAACCAAGTTGGTGGTGTTGTTCACCAAAAGGGCAGTAGGTGAGTTACCATCGACAGGCGGTGTTGGTGTGGCTTCACAACTCTGTGCAACCGTTGTATCTTCAACTGCTTGTTCTCTGGAAGGCTGTTTGGCTGCAATATCAAGGAGGAGCTGTGCTGAACGGAGGCCTTCAGACGACGCCATCTGTCGAGAAGCTGTTGAGGTGGATGGCAGGGCACTGAGAAGAGAAATCTCCTTCTTGGGCCACTGTATGTATCTCAGCTTAGCCTGGCCCAAGCTTTGTACGTCTGCATCGACGCAGGTGTTAAATAGCAAGATGCCTTCGAAGCCAGGCATGACCTTGTCCACAAAGCACATTGCAAAACCTGGCTTTAAGGGCACACCATCCACTTGAGGTACCACATCGGTAGGTGGCTGAACCATACCTAGTGCTGCCACCAGGGGATGATGCGTCATCACGGTTACAGGCACATGTAGTTTGCATCTCACCGGGCTCGTGAAGTCGTCCACAGCATATTTGCCGGTGTCTACAAGACCATCAACCGACAATGATCCACAACTACTCCTGGCTGCAGGGCACTCCCACCTACCGGATCAAGGTGACCGTCTCGAAGATGCTTAACGATATTGGCCGTAATATTTGTCTCTAGTGCTTTCATTTGAGCGTCATGTCTGGCCTTTTTCATTGCCTGCCTTTCAGCCTGGTCTATCGCGAAAGCCTTCTTGTGGCCAACATGGGTGCCGTACGTCCGAGACCGACCAGAGGGCTCAGGCGTAGCCAAAGATTTTGAGAGAATGTCATCTTTCCCTCGTGCCAGAATCTCTCCGCTGTCCTTTTTATTTTTCAGCTCCAGCTGGAGATAAGACAAGTAGTACACTGAATTCAATACACAAGGAAATATTGTGTCAGTTAAGGAGGAAACAACTTAGGTTATATATTGTTATTACCATTGTTTTATGTAACTTTTGGGTCTCGGGGTGAGTTATAACAAGTTCAGCAACTTCGTTTGTTTTAGACCTCGCCCTCAAGAAGTCTCGTGCCCGTTCACCTTCAAGATCAGAGTAAGGAACCGTGCCCCCCGAAGCAACTGCTTCTTCATCCTGTTTTCTCCATATGGGCTTCGAACCAGCATATCCAAGAACCCCCATATTGTGGGGATGCTTGTTTTTACTGATGAGGGCGCTGCCGGCTTTACTCTTGGTTAGGAACTCCTCCGTCCTCCTATACTTCTTGAACTCCTTCCAGTCGTCAGGTTTAATGAAGGGGTATACAAGTGTAGCATCCCGATTTTTCTTCTGGAATTTGGAGTACAGACGGTGCCTGAAGTTACGGAACGAATCCTTTGCTTTAGGAAGAGCAGCAGCTTGAACTGCAGGCTTCCATTCCTCATTTGCGAGCTGGAACTGGCTCATTATGGCGTTGACGATGAAAGTCTTTTCTTCTGGAGTGACTTGACTCCAGTCGTCAATCGTAATGGGGACTGTCGCAACAGTGGAACATGGGGTTCCCCTAGTACTGCCAAAGTGGGTCCACCCCATGTGGGTCCAAGATGAAGATGGACAAGACCAAGACTCAAGTCAAGCTGGCGGGTTCACCGTCAAGACACGCATAGCCTACGACGACTAAGGGCTCCGGTCCTGGGGACCTTCCGGGTCCCCGAATCAAGCGAGAAGGCCAGGAAGGACCCGAGAGCCCGAGTTCCCGGCAGGAGGCCAGGCTCCCTCTCGGGTACTTCCTACGTTCCTGTGGATAAGCACTCCACCTCACCGCGGAAGACTTGAGAAGCAAGGCGAAGGCAGCGCGGGCGGGGAGCACGTCCCGTGGTGGTGTCAGCTCCTGTCCACCCCAAGGCGGACGCTCCCACCTAACCCAGAGGAGACGCTAGGCTGAGGAGAGGCCACGTCTCCCCCTAAACTAGATGGGGAGGGTCCTTCACCTCGAAGGTCCCTCATGCTCCTCACGTGACCCTGTGGCAACCCCTTAGCCTATAAAAGGAGGACCAAGGCACGGGAGGAGAGGAGGACAAGATAGAACAAAGACAAGATAGAACGAGGACAAGATAGAACAAGGACGAACACAAGCTAGAACCAGAGCAAGACTAGACTAAGGCTGCGGAGGTAGAGAGGAAGGTGATCTCCTCCGGGTCAGGATCTGTCCTTCTTCTACCTCGAGCCAAAACCCTTCCAGGTACCTTGTCCGGGAGGTTCCATTGTAAGCCACACTATGAAGAACTCATCAATCCAGACATGCAGGAGTAGGGGGCAAGAAGACGATTCTCAGCCTCCTTCGCGCCCCGTGCCGAACCTAAAAGGGGGTATCCTATACTCCCGGTGTCCGTGCAACGAGACACGACATCTGGCGCGCCAGGTAGGGGGCACAAGTGCTAGATTCATCTTCATCAAGTTCATCGGCAAGTTCTTCATCAAGCATGCCTCCAAGGAAGAAGGGAGATCCTGCGGCGTCCAAGCCGGTCTCTCCCTCACGCACCCAAGCTTCAGCTGAACGTCGTGCTGCTGGCGCACGGCGGAGCGCCTCTCCGTCCCCGCCTCCCATGGAGAGGGTGGCGCCGGACGAAGTGGACGGTCGCGACAAGGACAACGGCCCTGGCGGAGCGGCGGCTCCAAAGGGCACCACCATGCCTCCTCCTCGCTCAGGGGAGAAGAGCGTCTGCAACGGCACCGGCAAGGAGCCCACCGCTGGAGGAGGGAACCACGGCGTTCGCCCCAGCGGGGATCCACGAGCATCCAAGAGCAAGACCTCCGCGCACTCGCCTTCGGACGTGCAAGCTCACCATGATGCTCTAGTCGCTGCCAAGGCACTGATGCAGTTCCCTCCAAGCAGCGGCGACCCCAAGGTCTACCAAGAATGGAGGACTCGCGTCGAGAGTCTCCTCGACTTCGCCGATGGTGTTCCGTGGGTCGAACCCACTCAAGCTCCCACCGTCGACAACCCAGGAGCAGCACAAGACAAAACACGTGATCCGCGAGGCCAGCCTCGTGGTGAACGTCAAGCCAAGACGGCGCCTCCTCGCACCGCGCCACCAATGGCTGATCGGCTACACCGCGATCACGGCGAGGCCATCTCTATCGGGTCGTCTACCTCGGGCAACCCAGATCTTCGTGACGAGCTCAACAGCCGTCAGAACGAGGATATGCGCACCCGCATCGAGCGTCGCCGAGAACGTCACCGCCGGGAAGATCGGGGCATCGACCTCGCCGAAGGCTGCCTCGCCCTCGCCCCCGAGTTCCGCCACTTCAACTGGCCCAAGAAATTCAAGATCGACGTTCTCCGCTACGATGGCACCACGAACCCCCGGGACTTTCTGCAGATCTACTCTCTGGCTGCGATGGTTGCCGGGGCCGACGAGGTAATGATGGACAACTGGTTCCCGTTGGCCCTGAAGGGAGATGCCCAGACTTGGCTTCTCAACCTTCCCAAGTGCTCCATCCGTTCCTGGCGGGCACTGAAGGAGCAGTTTCTGGGGGCTTTCCAAGGCGGGTACGAGTGCCCGGGGCTCCCAGTGATCTCCACGATTTCAAGCAGTTGCCGGGTGAAACTCTCCGCAAGTTCATCCAGCGCTTCACCCAGAAGATGAACACCATCCCGTGCATCAAGGAGGAGTTAGTGATCCAGTCCTTCCACGCCAACGTCCGCAACCCCAAGATGGGCGAGAAGCTGAGCATCCATCGCGTCGAGTCTGCTCGTAAGCTCTGGGAGCTTGCAGACCGGTGCGCTCGAGCTGAAAAAGGAGCCAAGTTCCCCGGGGAGGATGAACCCGAGGACAAGACCGCTCCAGCTAAGAACAAGAAGCGGGACCCTGGACCCGACAAGCGGATCTTCGTCACCGAGCCTCTTCCGAAGAAGACCAAGCCCGCGCCGACTTCCGAGGAAGAAGGTGAAGGTGATCCCTGGTGCCACATTCATCCAGAAGGCAACCACTTGCTCAAGGACTGCCGCATGCTCAAGAACCTCGCCGTCCGGGAGCAACGCCGAGCTGATGGGGTCAGTCAAGACGGTTGCTACAACTGCAGCACTGCTGGGCACATCGGTCGTGACTGTCCCACGGGTCGCCAAGGCGGAGGCGGCCGTGGATGGTACCGAGGCGGTGGCCGCGGGGGCCGCGGAGGAGGACGCGGCGGTCAAGGTGGTCGTGGGTACAACACTCCGGAGGCCGCCCACGTCGGCAACGGGGAAGCTCCGGCTCCCCAAGGAGGCAACGGCGGCAAGTATCAAGAAGTCACGGGAGTCGTCGGGTGCATCCACGGGGGGTCTTCTCTGCCTCCCTCCAACGGCGCCTGCAAGAGACTTGTCCGGGAGCTGAACGCGGTTGCTTCTGCTCCATCCAAGCCCCTGGACTGGTCTAGCCAAGTCATCACCTTCGACCCAGAAGACCACCCTGCAATCACTGCCGGGGTCGGGACCCTGCCGCTGATCGTGTCGCCCGTCATCCACAACTACAAGGTCACCAAGATGCAGGTCGACATAGGCTCCAGCCTCAACCTGCTAACGGCGAAGGTCCTGGCTGTCCTTCAAATCCCCCTGTCTCGCCTACAAGACACTGGGGTGTTCCAAGGCGTGAACGGAAGTGTTACTCGACCCCTCGGGAAGATCACCCTTCCGGTCACCTTCGGCGACTCCAAGAACTTCTGCACCGAGGAAATCGTCTTCGACATCGCCGACACTCCGCTTCCGTACAACGGCATACTTGGCAGACCTGCTCTGGCCAAGTTCATGGCCGTCTCCCACTTCGCCTACAACATGCTGAAGATTCCGGCGCCGTGGGGCGTGATCAAGGTCAGGGCCGACATCGACGATGCTATCTACTGCGTTCACCAGCTGAACCAGACGGTGGCAACCACGGCGGACATCCCTCAGGTGTACAGGAGGATGATGATGGGGCTCTCCCCGGGGGCGAAGGGCACCCCGGGGGCTCCACATCTACTCCACCGAAGAAGGCACCATTCCATGGCGATCTGCAGCTGACCAAGAAGGTGGCGCTAATCAGCGACGGAGTTCGCTCCATCACCATCGGCGCCCGCCTCACCGACAAATAGGAAAGCGCGCTCGTCGCCTTCCTTCGAGAAAACTCTGACGTCTTCGCATGGGAGGCATCAGGTTTACCCGGCGTACCAAGGGAGGTGATCGAGCACAAATTGGCGGTCAATCCGGGGGCTCGCCCCGTGAAGCAGGTTCTCCGGAACCAGAGCAAGGAAAAGCTGGAGTTCATCATCGCCGAGGTGGACAAGTTGATAGAAGCTGGTGTCATCCGGTCGGTTCCCCACCCAAGCTGGGTGGCCAACCCCGTGGTGGTACCGAAACCCATGACCTTCAAGTGGAGACTCTGCATCGACTTCACAGACCTAAATAAGGCCTGTCCCAAGGACCCTTTCCCCCTGTCGCGGATCGACATGATCGTGGATTCCACGGCCGGGTGCGAGCTGCTGTGTTTCCTGGATGCCTTTTCCGGGTACCACCAGATCATGATGTCACTCGAGGACCAAGAGAAGACGGCCTTCATCACTCCCAAGGGCTGCTACTGCTACACCCGGATGCCTTTTGGCCTCCGAAACGCCGGCGCTACCTTCCAGCGCGCAATGCAAGCATGCCTTGGGTCGCAGCTGGGCCGCAACGTCGAAGCGTACATCGACGACATCGTGGTCAAGACCCGGTACAAGGACTCCCTCATCCAAGACCTGCACGAGACCTTCGAGAACCTCCGCCGGGTCAACTTCAAGCTCAACCCCGACAAGTGCGTGTTCGGGGTCCCCTTCGGCAAGCTGCTGGGTTTCCTGGTCTCTCACCGAGGGATCGAGGCGAATCCGGACAAAATCAAGGCAATCGAGCGCATGGAGGCGCCCCGGCGGGTCAAGGACGTACAGCACCTCAACGGGTGCATCACTGCACTCGGGCGCTTTATCTCAAGGCTTGGGGAGCGGGCCTTACCGTTCTTCAGGCTGCTCAAGAAATCACGCCCCGTGGAGTGGACCTCCGAGGCCGAGGAAGCCCTGCAGTCCCTTAAGCGCTACCTCGCCTCGCCACCAATCCTCGTGGCACCAGAAGAGAAGGATCCCCTACTACTGTACATTGCTGCCACCAATCAGGTGATCAGCGCTGTGCTCGAGGTAGAGCGTGACGCTCCTCCGAAGAAGTCAAGCAAGATCAAGGGCAAGCGACCCGGGAACTCTCTTCCGGGCCAACCGTGCAAGAAAAGGATGCCGGGTGACCAGGGGTCTCATGATCCTGGCGTCATTGCGACTTCACCAAGCGACGCGGATCCCGTCGGGGATGGAGAATCTCCCTCCGACGAGACTTCGCTGGGGGCTACATCTTCCCCACCCCAAGACGTCGACGAGGGGGAAGCCGAGCCCTCTCAGGACTCGGCGACCCGCAAGGTGCAGCACCCGGTCTACTTCGTCAGCGCAGTGCTGCGCGACGCCCGGGAGCAGTACCCCATGATGCAGAAGCTGCTGCTGGCAATCCTCATTACCTCCCGCAAGATGAGGCCGTACTTCCAAAGCCATCCCATCACGGTGGTGTCCAAGTACAACCTAAGAAGCCCCCTGGAGAACCCACTTGCCACTGGTCGCATATCATGGTGGGCCATGGAGCTTCAAGGTTTCGGTCTCAAGTTCGAGCACACGGACAACATCAAGAGTCAGGCGCTGGCGGATTTCACGGCCGAGTGGACCGAGACGGCGTTCGACGACCCGGAAGAGGAAACCTGCCTCCCCGGGAAGGAAGATCCTAGCGCCTGGATCATGCACTTCGACGGCTCCTACACCAAGGGGAAAGGAGGTGCCGGGTTGTCCTAACCTCACCAACCGGGGACCGGCTGAAGTACGTCGTCCAGATGCACTACCAAGGGAACATCTCCAACAACACGGCGGAGTACGAGGGCCTGCTCGCAGGACTTCGTGCTGCCATCGGCCTCGGCATCAACAAGATCGTCGTCAAGGGTGACGCTCAGCTAGTCATCAAACAAGTGAACAAGGAGTACGCGTGCCCTCAGATGGCACCATACGTTGAAGAGGTCTGGAAGCTGCAGCGGCGCTTCGACAACTTCCGGGCTATGTACGTCCCACGGGGAGAAAACACGGCCGCGGATGAGCTATCGCAGGTGGCGTCCAAGCAAGAACCAGTGCCTTCCGGGATCTACATCGAGGGCCTCAGGCGACCTTCGATCCCGCCCGAGAGGCTCGCGACAAGATCTGCGCCGGGGGCTGGCGACCTTTCTACCTCGACAACACAGGTAGCCAGCCCAGAAGCTCAAGACCCGGCAGCCCCTCCAGCGGAGGAAGCTATGCTTTCTTTCCGTCGGATGGTGCTACCGGTGGAAGGAGCCCACCCACCCTAGGCCCGGGACATCGTCAAGTACATCATGGAGCACGCCCTCCCGGAGGACGATCACGACGCCGAGCGGGTGGCTCGTCAAGCCAAGCTCTACGTCATGATCGACGGCGAGCTCTACCAACGACGGGAAAACGGAGTCAAGCTCCGCTGCATCCCTCAAGAACAAGGCCAAGTACTGCTACGGGACATCCACGAAGGCACATGTTCAAGTCATGTGGCATCAAGATCACTGGCGGGTAAAGTTTTCCGTCACGGGTTCTACTGGCCAACAGTCCTCAGTGATGCGGAGCAGCTAGTCAAGACCTGTGAAGCCTGCCAATACTATGCGAAGAACATACATCAGCCGGCGCAAGCTCTGCATCCAAATCCAATCTCCTGGTCGTTCGCGGTCTGGGGCTCGACATCGTGGGAAAGATACCGAAGTCTGTCGGGGGCCATGAATACCTTTTCGTGGCCATCGACAAGTTCACAAAGTGGGTGGAAGTGATGCCAGTACCAAGACAGACAGCTCAAGCAGCCATCAAGTTCATTGAAGGGATCGTGTACCGCTTCGGAGTACCCAACAGAATCATCACGGACAATGGCTCTCAGTTCACAAGCCGATTGTCGTGGGTTTGTCACGTCAGGTGTCATAGATGACTTCGTAGGTGTGGGATTATGCGAGTCAAGCATCTCCGAGCTTGGGATCGCAGGAACAAAGATCAACACAGATTTACCCAGGTTCGGCCCCCTCAATGTGAGGTAAAAGACCTACTTCCTGCCTACCCTAGATTGGTATTGATATGATAATCGAGGTGTTACAATGGAGGCGATCCGATCTGGTACTCGCCGTATGAGCTAGGGTTTGGGGCTTGATAGCTTGACCCGCTCTAAGTCCTGCGAGTCCTCTTTATATACACAGAGGCTCGCTAGGTTACAAAAGGAAACTTCCCCATAAGGAATACATCCACAGAGGCCTACTCGGAGACTACTTGGTCTTCACGTCCTCCGGGATATGTCTTCTAGATCTTTCCCTTATGGCGGTTCAATATTGGGCTTGCTCCCAAGTGGGCCTTCGTCCGTGCGAGTAAGTTAAGTCGCACTGGGCCGCGGGTTAATCCAGAAAGTATTCCCCCGACATTAGCCCCCAAGCGTGGCCTGAACTTCATAGTATTCTTGATCTTGAATGCTTAGGCCGTGCTTTTCCTTGTTTCGCGGCTTATAATTGTGCAAGTTTGGCCTTGACTCGCACCTGGAAGATCATCTGACTTCGTGAGCTTTAGAGTATCCTGATAGCTTCAGAACTTGATGACGATCTATCTTCAAATTTTTGATGATAATATGATATAGCCCCCAAGGATTGAGAGGATGTTATGTGGTAATCATCTCAATTCTTCTCAGAGAACTCTGAAGGTCATCACCTGTAACTTGATATCATGAATAAAACAATTGTTAAGTTACAAGTAATTGTAATTGGTGTTGCCGTACTATAAGCAGTACATCGACCTCTAGTTAGGCCATCTGAATCCTTAAGTGGGCACTCGCGCGACTCAGTATTTCCTAGGAACATGTGTGTTCAGGGTCGAGAGCGGCCATGATAGGCAATCAAGCTCGATTGACGCCACACCCCAGTACTTTGGCCACATAATGCGAGTAGCAATCCAACTTAAGGTAAATTTGATAATTGCCAATAAATCGGCTGTTTCAGGGTAACAAAGACCCCAAGAAACATAATGATATTGCCATGATAGGCTAAGCTATGATAAGCTTTGATTATGATGACACATAAGGTCGCGCCTAGGTGGCAACCGAGTGTTATACATAGGGTTGGATCGCGCGTAGGTGGCGATCCATGGTGATACATGGGGTCGGTCGCGCCTAGGTGGCGACCAGAGATGATACAAAGTTTACGGCCGCGCCTAGGTGGCAGCCGGTTTCTGATACAAGGGTCGATCGCGCCTGGGTGGCGATCAGATGTTGCATAGGTCGCGCCTAGGTGGCGACCAAAGTTGAAGTTCTAGCCCTGAGTGGCTGTGATGATACTCAGCTATAAAGCTGGAAAGGATGATGCTTGGCTCTGATTAGCCTTTTCTTATGTATAGTACGGTCGCAGGTGTGCGACGTTCCAAGGGCGAGGTGCCTCGAGACGATCCTCGAAATCATGGCGTTCGCTGCTTTCTTCCCTTACATCCAGCAGGTAGTACGACCCATTGTTTAGCTTCTTGCTGATGATGTAGGGTCCTTCCCATGGAGAGGACAGCTTATGCATTCCCTTGTGATCTTGTTTAAGTCGCAGTACTAGGTCGCCTTCTTGAAAGGTGCGGGTTTTGATGCGTCTGGCATGATAGCGTCGCAAGTCTTGTTGATATACTGCTGACCTTGATGCTGCCAAGTCTCTAACCTCTTCTAATGTGTCCACCGAGTCTTGCCGAGCTATCTCATTATCTGTCTCGATGTAAGCCGCAACTCTTGGTGAATCATGTATGATATCGCTGGGCATGACTGCTTCTGCTCCATAGACCATGAAATATGGTGTAAATCCTGTGGATCTGTTAGGGGTTGTTCTCAAGCTCCACAGTACTGCTGGCAGTTCTTCCACCCAACATCCTGGAGATGCTTCGACCTTTTCAATAAGGCGCGGCTTAATTCCATGGAGAATTTCCTGGTTAGCTCGCTCAGCTTGTCCATTGCTCTGCGGGTGTGCTACTGACGTGAGGTCCAATCTTATCCCATTGTCTGCGCAAAATATCTGTGTAGCCCCTTCAGAGGTGTTGCTCCCATTGTCTGTAATGATACTATGGGGGTAACCGAAGCGGAATATGACCTTCTTCAAGAACTTGACTGCTGTTTCAGCCTCGCAATCTCCCACAGGTTCTGCTTCTATCCACTTTGTGAATTTGTCCACCATGACTAAGAGGTGAGTTTTTCCGTTTGAAGACCGTCTGAAAGGCCCTACCATGTCAAAACCCCATACGGCAAAAGGCCATGTGATGGGTATTGTGCGAAGTGCTTGGGCTGGCATATGATCTTGCCTAGCGTATCTTTGACATCCATCGCACACTCTGACAATTTGCTCTGCGTCTGCTAATGCTGTTAACCAGAAGAATCCATGTCGGAACGCCTTTGCCACCAAAGATCTTGACGAAGCATGATGGCCACAATCGCCTGAATGAATTTCGTGCAAGATTTTTCGTCCCTCTTCTGGTGAGACACATCTTTGAATGCTCCTGATACGCTGCGCTTGTATAATTCGTTGTTGATGATTGTATAGGCCTTTGATCGTCGTATGATTTTGCGCGCCTCAATTTCATCGTCCGGCAGCACTCCGCGACTTAAATATGCCATGTATGGCTCTGTCCATCCTGGCTGTTCATGCAGGGCTGCGACTAAAGTTGAATCATCCTCTGGCTCTGCAATGTCAATTCTGCTGGAGGTTTGACTGATGGATTGTGCAGTTCATCCAGGAAAACATTGGGTGGGACTGACTGTCTGTTGGATCCAAGCCGAGACAGGGCATCCGCAGCTTCATTTTGTCTCCGATCAATATGTTCAACTTGGTATCCAGTGAAATGTCCAGCAATTCTGTCCACCTCTCTCCTATATGCAGCCATGTTCGCATCCTTGCTGTCCCACGTTCCGGAGACCTGCTGTGCCACCAAGTCTGAATCGCCAAAACAGCGTATGCGACTGATGTTCATCTCCTTTGCTATACGTAGACCATGAAGCAGTGCCTCGTACTCCGCCACGTTATTTGTGCAGTTGAAGTGTATCTGTAACACATACCGCAGCTTGTCTCCCTTGGGAGATGTCAGAACAACTCCAGCCCCCGAGCCTTGCAACTGTCTTGACCCATCAAAATGCATGGTCCAGTATTTGGTTTCTGCCATGCTAGGAGCAACTTGGATTTCTGTCCAATCGTTAATAAAATCTGCAAGGGCTTGCGACTTAATTGATGTGCGCGGCTCGTAACTGATGTGATGTGGTCCCAACTCGATCGCCCACTTAGCGACTCTTCCAGTAGCTTCTCGATTACGAATGATATCTGCCAATGGTGCTGAACTCACCACAGTTATTGGATGCTCTTGGAAGTAGTGCTTCAGCTTGCGACTCGCCATGAACACTCCAAACACCAACTTCTGCCACTGTGGGTAACGCTGTTTGGAAGCTGTGAGGACTTCGCTCACGTAGTATACTGGTCTCTGGACAGGGTATTCCTTTCCGTTTCTTGTCTCTCCACAACCATGACAGCACTCACAGCGCGGGAATTTGCCGCTATGTATAGTAGCATTGGCTCTTTATCTTTTGGAGCCGCCAGAACTGGAGCATTCGTCAATTGATGTTTCAAGGCTGTCAGAGCTTCGTCGGCCTCTGCGTCCCAAACGAAGGTGTCTGATTTTTTCAACAGTCTGTACAAAGGTAGTGCTTTCTCTCCCAATCTTGATATAAAGCGACTCAAAGCTGCTACGCAACCAGTAAGCCGCTGTACATCTTTTATCTTTTCTGGCTTTTGGAGATCCATCACGGCCTTTATCTTGTCAGGATTGGCCTCAATGCCTCTTTCTGATACTATGAATCCCAATAGCTTTCCTGCTGGTACTCCGAAAACGCACTTTGTGGGGTTGAGCTTCATGTTGTATTTTCTGAGATTTGTGAATGTCTCTGCCAGATCACCAATAAGATCCTGGCTAACTTGCGATTTAATCACAATATCATCCACGTAGGCATGAACGTTGCGACCTATTTGCTCATGTAGGCAATTCTGAATGCATCTTTGGTAAGTCGCACCTGCGTTCTTCAACCCAAAGGGCATGCTGACGTAACAAAAAGCTCCGAAGGGTGTGATGAAGGACGTCTTTTCTTGGTCCTCCCTCTTCATCTTGATTTGATGGTAGCCTGAATAGGCGTCCAAAAAGCATAACAGCTCGCACCCAGCAGTTGAATCAATTACTTGGTCGATTCTTGGCAAAGCAAATGGATCCTTTGGACAAGCTTTGTTAAGACTGGTGTAATCAACGCACATTCGCCACGTACCGTTCTTTTTCATAACCAATACTGGATTTGCCACCCATTCCGGATGGTATACCTCTGTGATGAATCCTGCAGCCAGCAAGCGAGCTATTTCCTCTCCTATTGCCTTTCTCCTGTCATCATGAAAACGCCGTAGTGGCTGCTTCACTGGTTTAGCCGCAGGGTTCACTTTGAGGCTATGTTCTGCTAATTCTCTTGGTACCCCTGGCATATCTGACGGCTTCCATGCGAAGATGTCTTTATTTTCCTGGAGAAAAGCGACGAGGGCCTTCTCCTGTCTTCTTCCATGTGTGCTCCAATGCTAGTTTGCTTGGATGAGTCGCCAGGAACAAGATTTATCTGCTTAGTGTCCTGGGCCGCTTTGAATTTCATTGGTGGCTCGGCAGATGGCGTGGTAACCACACTCATATCGTTTGGGTCCACCTGCGACTTATAACCTTTTAGTTCTTCCGCGGCACAGGCGGATTCTGCGAAAGCCGCATCTCCTTTCTCACATTCTATTGCTTTTTCTCTATCTCCGTACACTGTGATGACCCCTTTTGGTCCTGGTATCTTCAACTGTAGGTACACGTAGCATGGCCTGGCCATAAACTTAGCAAAGGCCGTTCTTCCAAACAAGGCGTGATATGGGCTTTGGAATTTTACCACTTCGAAGCTTAGGAATTCACTTCTAAAGTTCTCTTCTGTTCCAAAAGTTACCCCTAGGGTTATTTTCCCCACTGGCCGTGCGGACCTTCCTGGGACAATGCCGTGAAATACTGTTGACGTGGGCTGCAGGCTGGAATCCTTGAGTCCTAGACGCTGGAAAGTATCGTAGTACAAGATATTAATGCTGCTTCCTCCATCCATAAGCACTTTGGTCAGCTTGTATCCTGCAACGTATGGTGCCACAACCAGTGCCAACTTGCCAGGTTCCCGTACCTGTGGCGGGTGGTCGTCGCGACTCCAGGTTACCGCGTATTCTGACCACCTTAACCAAGCGGGTGTTGTGGTATCACGGCGTTCACCTGCTGACTTCTCCGGCTCAATTTCTCTTCTCTTTTGGAGGTATCGATAACTATTGTGTGATACTGCCCCGTCTGCCTGGGGTTACTCGCGCCGTGCTGCCCAATGTTTGTGTTATGAGCCGCACTAGGGTTTCCTTCATGGGAATTCCCCCCGTTGTGTTGGCTCTCTTCTTTCCACTTTTTGTAATAATGGCATTGCGCCTTGGTATGGTCCGCTGGCCGTCCATCACCTGTCGCATGAAGGTCGCATGGCCGGTTGAAAACTTCTTGCATATTGATTGGACGGGAGCCGTATCCTCGACCCCTTCCACGCTGGCCTCTGAATCCTCCACGCGTATTGGCGACGAGCCCTGAGTGACCATCTTCGCTTTTGCGTTTGTTTTGACTCGTGTTGTTGTGGCTCGTTTGCTGCTGCTGGGGCTTGTTGGAGTTTTTCTTTCCTTTTGCAGCAACCTCCTCTTCTTCTCCGTCTGACGCGTCTCTGGTTTTTCTGAGCTGGCATATTTGTTAGCCGCAGCCATCACCTCGCTGAGGCTCTTGACTTTATCCTTCATGCGACCCAGCTTATGAATCAGCGGCTCAAACTTGCAGTTTTTCTCCATCACCAGGACGGCTGAGCTTGGTGGTATATTATCTGAGGAGTGTATTATTTCTGCCACCCTTTTCATCCAATGGCGACTTGACTCGCCTTCCTTCTGGACACAACGCTCTAAATCTTCTATATTGCAGAGTCGCTTGCAAGTTCCTTGGAAGTTCTTAATGAAGGCATCCTTCAGTTCCTCCCAAGTATTTATAGAGTTGGGAGGCAAATTTTGCAGCCATATGTGCGCTGCTCCTTCTAGCATCATGTTTAGGTAGCGTGCGCAGATCTCTTCAGATGCGTTTAGGATGCTCATGCCCATCTCGTAATTGTTGAGCCAAGTGGTTGGATCCATGCTGGCGTTATAGTTTGCCACCTTGCGTGGCCCTTTGAAATCTTCAGGAAAAGGTTCCGATCTGATCCTCTCAGTGAAACACGCGGTCCCTTGAGTCGCGAGGACAGGGCTGTGGTCGCGCCTGCGGGGTTATCTGCGGGCCGCTTTTGCATCAATGGGCATTCGCCTGCGCTTCTGCGACTTGCTCCTGCTGCCTCTGTGCGACTCCTGACACGTCCTCTGGTGGCCTGCTCTGGACGCTTCTTTCTGCTGTAATCCTGTGATTGGCTGGTACGAGGGGCAGCTGTGCTTCGGCTTCCGCCCTATTGGCTTGTTGCAGGACTGCCGTACTTAGCATCTGAATCGCGCGCCGCGCCTCAGCATTGACCGGGTCATCGCCTGTTGGTACCATCTGAGTCAAGATATTAGCCGCAGCATACATATTATCGACAGGGTTCTGGTAATGGCCCTGTGGGGTGTGAAACCTCCTTGGTTGTTGCTGGGTCTCTTGATTTGTTGGTACCCTTCCTTCCGCAGTCGTCTGGATTCCCGTCCCCGGCTGGAGTGAGCGGGATTTCCACTGTTGGTTGAGTCGCGCGCAGCTGTGTTTGCGGGTCAACCTGTTGTTGAGTCGCAGCCAGCGCGGCTACTCTCTGCCGCTCCTGTTGGATTCCTTGGTTTATCTGATCGAGCCTGCGGCGCTCTTCTTCCATCCTTCGAACCTCATACAGGAGCTCGGCCCTGGCGGCCTCAATTTCTGTTGCACGGAGGGCGGCGTTCGTGGCTGACACAGGGACAAGAAGTGGGTTGCTTGGGGGTGCCGATGCCTCGGTTTCTCCAGCAGTTCCTGATGCACCTGCTCCTCCGGCCATGTAAACCGCGACTTGTGCCATCTCTTGATCTGGTGATGATGTGATTTCTGGTGGGTAACCCCAGCAACTTTCTTCAAAGGCAGGTATGATGGACCCAAACTCTTGCGAGTCCATGCTTTCCACGGATTCTTCCCCGTCATCGGCGACTTCTTCTACTGAATCGCCTTCCTGGACCGATCTAACGGACCTGCCACCGATGAAGCCGACGAAGACGTTGATGGATCCGAACGGGATGACGTGGCCGGTCTCCAAATAATCTGCTTCCGGCCCCCAGCTTGAATCGTCGATGAGGGGTGTGCCATTGACCGTGATGATACGGCCAACAACAAGATCTTCAGCTCCCTTCATGGATCCTGCGCGGAACGTGACGCTCTTGACCGCAGGCCCCACGGTGGGCGCCAACTGTCGTGGGTTTGTCACGTCAGGTGTCATAGATGACTTCGTAGGTGTGGGATTATGCGAGTCAAGCATCTCCGAGCTTGGGATCGCAGGAACAAAGATCAACACAGATTTACCCAGGTTCGGCCCCCTCAATGTGAGGTAAAAGACCTACTTCCTGCCTACCCTAGATTGGTATTGATATGATAATCGAGGTGTTACAATGGAGGCGATCCGATCTGGTACTCGCCGTATGAGCTAGGGTTTGGGGCTTGATAGCTTGACCCGCTCTAAGTCCTGCGAGTCCTCTTTATATACACAGAGGCTCGCTAGGTTACAAAAGGAAACTTCCCCATAAGGAATACATCCACAGAGGCCTACTCGGAGACTACTTGGTCTTCACGTCCTCCGGGATATGTCTTCTAGATCTTTCCCCTTATGGCGGTTCAATATTGGGCTTGCTCCCAAGTGGGCCTTCGTCCGTGCGAGTAAGTTAAGTCGCACTGGGCCGCGGGTTAATCCAGAAAGTATTCCCCCGACACCGATCCTTCCTCAACTTCTGTGAAGAGCTGGGAATCAAGGTGTGCTTTGCCTCGGTATCCTACCCAAGGTGCAATGGGCAAGTGGAGCGAGCCAATGCAGAGGTCCTAAAGGGTTTGAAGACCAAGGCCTTTGACAAGTTAGAAGACAAGGGCAAGAACTGGATTGAGCATCTACCAAGTGTCTTGTGGTCCCTCAGAACCACACCAAGCAGAGCCACTCAAGAAACACCATTCTTCCTTGTCTATGGAGCAGAAGCCGTCTTGCCAACAGAGCTCAGGCATGGATCCCCCCGGGTACTTGCCTATGATGAAGACGCACACACTAGTAGGGAAACCCTATATAGGTGGGTGGACACTTTGTGGCGCACCCTTAATTGGTGCGCCACAGAAATATTTCTATGGCGCATGGGAGGAGGTGCGCCACAGAAATATTGGCCTTTCTGTGGCGCATCTGGTGGCCATGCGCCACAGAAAGTTGGTTTTCTGTGGCGCATGGACAACCATGCGCCACAGAAAGTCAGACTTCTGTGGCGCATGCGTGTCCATGCGCCACAGAAATCCTGTGGGTCCCACGTGCAATCATTGGGCCTAGGTCCATCCGGGCAATTTTTGTGGCGCACCTCGGCTGGTGCGCCACAGACCACAGAATGTTAGCTTTCTGTGGCGCACCAGAAACGGTGCGCCACAGAAAGGTGACATTCTGTGGCGCACCAAGCTGCGTGCGCCACAGAATGTTGGCCCAGATCCACAAAAGGTGGCAACACCCACTTTCCCCATGTGACATTCTTCATTCTCCCCCCATGCATCTAGCTCGAGCTCCTCCTCTCTCCCATGGCATTTTGACCATCCTATTATCCATTATTTGTTGCTAAACCTACTTTGTTTGACATAGAATTGGTGAGGGCTTGGGGAAAGCCTCCATATATATTCTCCTCCTCTCTTTTTGTCCACTATTTTCCCTCCATCACCACACACTCTCTCTCATCGATCACGGTCACGTCTCGGGAACGGATCTAGATCTACTAGGTGGGTATTGTTGGATGGGTGTTTGTTAAAGGCATGAGAAACTTGTCGGCGGGCGATTGTGTGTGTGGTTTGCATGAAGCAAACTATTTGTTGAACGGATCTATGCATGAAACTTGTGTGTGTGGTTTGCATGAATCTTTGCATGTTGTTGCTTGCGCCGGCGTGGTGCATGGATGTTTGCCGAAATGTTGATTCATTTCTATTTCGGTAAATTTTTGCACCACATATGTCCTACTTTTAGGGGAAGTCATGCCGAATTTTTTCGTCGAACATTTCCGACTTTCCGACTTCCCGCATGAGAAGCTTGTATGTGTGTGTGCATGTTGCGGTTAATTAATTCTAATTAATAACACATACTATATATGTATACCGCGTAGGCGACCATGGTCATCAAGATGAGCTCCAGTCGAATCAACAACTACAAGGAAGAAGCGAAGGCGGAAATGAGTCGGTGCAACGGGCGCCAGATACGATGTCCGTGTCGAAGTTGCAAACTTGTGAGATGGATCGACCCTGATTCCGGACAATTGGAGGAACACCTGCTCAGGCGCGGTTTCATGCAAGGCTTCAACCAAGCGCCGACAGCAAATGTTGTGCCTGAAGATGAGGGCGGGCAAGATGATCGTGACGAAGGAGATGCCGACGGACATGGTCACGATGAAGGAGTAGATGGTGGTGGAGAAGACGCGAACACGCCACAGAGCTCGCTAATGTCGGCCTTGATGGAGTCTCATGTTCAAGAACTGCTCCTCAAGGAGGCGAGCACCGTTAGAGAGAAAGCCAAGCTGGCGCAAATGGAGATAGACGGGAGGACTCCGTTGTATCCTGGGTGCCGGCCACAGGATACGCGATTGCAAGTAACGCTTGATGCTCTGGAGATGAAGTCGGGAAACAGATGGACCGACGCGAGCTTCAACAAGAGCATGCAATTCTTCCACGAGCGTCTTCCCGAGGGGAACACATTGCCAACAAGTATCGAGGAGGCCAAGAAAGTCGTGTGCCCTCTTGACCTACCGCACGTTAAATACCACGCCTGCATCAATGATTGCACAATTTATCGGGGCGAGTACGAGGACAGAACCACATGTCCGGTGTGCGGCCAAGGACGGTACAAGAGACGTGGGAAGAAAGTTCCTCGAAAAGTGGTATGGTACTTTCCTATCACTCCCCGTCTGCAGCGGTACTTCGTGGACCCTAAGGAAGCAAAGCTCATGCAATGGCACGCGGAAAGGGAGAAGCCCGAAGAAGATCCGGAGAAGGGCAGGATCCTTACACACCCTTCAGACGCTAGCCAGTGGCAAGAGTTGGACGCCGTCGGAAATTTCGGAGGCGACGCAAGGAACGTCAGGCTCGGTATGAGCACCGATGGACTCAATCCGTTCGGCAACCAGAGTAGCACGCATAGCACCTGGCCCGTGTTTGTATGGCCTTACAACCTTCCCCCGTGGTTGTGTACGAAGCAAAGGTACATACACATGAGTATTCTCATTCAGGGGCCGAAACAAGCAGGTGTCCACATACATCTGTATCTCGCGCTGTTGAAAGAGGAGTTAGCCACGTTGTGGGAGACGCCAGCCCGTACGTGGGATGCCTACACTGGAGATTATTTCGACATGAGAGCCGTGTTGCTCACGACGGTGCAGGACTATCCTGGTTGCTCATATGTATCGGCCCAGGTAGGCCACAGATTCTGCGCATGTGTCAGGTGCATGGATAAGACCCCGCATCTCCAGCTACCAAGGAATCCCGGGTCTTCGAAAACCGTGTACCCAGGGGCTCGAAGGTGGCTTCGCATGGATCACCCGTGGAGAAAACGCGGTGAACTGTTCAATGGTATGGACGAGATCGAAGAAGCCCCGAGCCCGAGGAGCGGCACAGAAATCAACGAGCTGTTGAAAAATTGGGAGGAGTGCCCCGCGCCGGGAAAGAAACGACCGAAGGTAGATCCGCTGCTGGGTGTATGGAAAGCGAGGTCTGTTTTCCACGACTTGGAGTACTGGAAGGTCCTCAAGACGCCACATAGTCTCGATATGATGCACATTACGAAGAATGTCACCGAGGCTCTGCTTGGCACTCTTTCCAACATGCCGGAAAAGTCCAAGGATGGGACGAAAGCAAGATACGATCTGAAATGGCTTGGTGTCAGGAAAGATCTTCAGATCCCCGATAGTGATGACGATGATGATGATGATGATCAGACGGAAGGGACTCAAGGTCGCCGCAAAAGGGTAAAGAAGAACACTGTGGTGCTTCCCGCTACGTGCTTCACTATGAGTCCGGAGGAGCTCGAGCAATTCTACAGGTGTCTCCTAGGAGTCAAATTTCCTCATGGTTACGCGGGGCTGATAAGCAGATATCTGGACGGAACAAAGAAGAGGTTTAGCGGGATGAAGTCTCACGACTGTCACGTGCTGTTGACGCAGATACTTCCCGTTGCGATTCGAGGGATAATGGACGAGCACGTCCGTGATACGCTGCTTGCCCTTTGCAATTTTTTCGACGTCATCAACAGGAAGTCGATCGGCGTGAAGCAGCTCGACAGGCTACAGGAAGAGATCGTGCTGATACTATGCGAGCTCGAGATTTACTTCCCGCCAGCATTCTTTGATATCTGCGTGCATCTCCTTCTCCATGTCGTTGATGACATCAGGCAGCTCGGGCCAACGTTCATGCACTACATGATGCCGTTCGAAAGGATGAACGGTGTCATGAAAGGATACGTTCGCAACAGGGCCCGTCCAGACACAAGCATGGCCAAGGGCTTTCTAACCTACGAGTGCATCTCCTTCTGCCAGAATTATCTAAGCACCGAGAACCAGCATGTTGGTCTGCCCAGGAGGAAACACTTCGGCAGGCTCCAGGGATATGGTCACCGAGACGGCACCAGCTCAATCTTTGTCAGCATGCAGGGTCGAAAGGACGACTTCGACAGGCCTCACCGGGTCGCGCTACAACACTTACAATTGATCGAAACTTGGGTGGAAGAGCACAAATGCTTACTCGAGCAACATTACATCAACCTGGGCCGGCCGAGGAAGAAGGGAGACGTAACCAGAATGCACAACTCTAGCTTCACGCGTTGGTTCAAGCAAAAGCAACTGGAGCTAGCAAAGAGCAAAACGCCATCTACGGAAGATGAAAGATTCATATTCTCCTTATCACGGGGTCCCTCGCACAACGTAAAGACCTATCAGGCGTACGACATCAACGGCTACAGATTCTACACCGAGGAAAAGGACAAGAATAGCGAATATCGAAACTCAGGAGTAACTATGCTATCCTACGGCGATGAAGAGGCTACTGTCAAGCAAAGATACTTCGGAAGGATTGAGGAGATATGGGACCTCAACTACTGTGGAGAGTCGGTGCCAATGTTCCGTGTAAGATGGGCCAAGGACGTCGTCAAAGAAGGCCGGTATTTCACCACCATGGTAATACCCGATGCCAAATCGAAGAACGCCTCCGCGAAAAATGAGCCATGGGTACTCGCTAGCCAAGTTGAGCAATGCTTCTTCATTACCGACCCGTCAAAGCCTAGCCTTCACCGACACGCCTCCGGATGCCGGAGATCATCAAGCTCAACCGGGTAACATTTTCAGCCCTAACACACTGAAAGAAACTGTTAAAGCGGGGTTCACTTCACCCCCACAATCCACAGAGATGAAGAACAAGAAGCATAGGAAGAGAAAAGGATCCTCCACCTCTGCGAGCCAGCCAGCTCCTAAGATCCGGGGTCTTGAAGACACGATTCCACCCCGTGCGGATGGCTTCCCCGAGTTCATGAGGCTGGTAAACCTATCTTGTCTGGGGACTTGCTCCGCCTTGTAGAAGGACCCATGATTGCCTTGCAGGAATCTATCTTGCATCTAGAGGAGCTCCTTCTTAAAGACAAGCACCCGAGTTACCCGGCGTTCACGGTCAAGGTGCCAAAGGAGCTGGTGGACTTCGTCCAGGAAGACCCCGCGGATGTGTTCTTCATAGCGTACGAGGACATCTTCAAACTCTTTCACACTCAACGCTGGACTATAACATGGTCCGCCTATATGCGCTCGATATGGCGATGAAGATCAGGAGAGATGATACCCCGTACGTCGCGATAGTGGATCCCTACTACATGCGCGACAGCCAACTGGTGGAAGGATCAAAGACACGGGAAACGGCCATGGAGTACCTCGTAAGGGTCATGCTGGCCAACAAGAGGAAGAACGTCCTTCTTCTGCCTTTCTTTTTTGAGTAAGTACACATCAGCTCGCCACAGTCGTATCTTATGCCTTCTTCTACATTTCTTCCATCGCTGATCCTTCTTCAATTGTGTTGAGCAGGGACAAGTACTGCGCACTCATCTGCGTATCCCCGAGGTGGTCCATTGCCACTTATTTGGACTCGGAGAATAAATCCACGCCGAGACGATACACCAGAATAAATGGTGTTCTCGATGACGCTCTCGAGGCCTATGCCCAAAAGGGCGGCCCCTTCCATAAGAAGGCGGAATTCTTCACGGATGAGAACACACACAAGTTCCAGCATGGGACCGGATTCCATTGCGTCAAGCAACTGGATGGCAGCGTGAAGGAGGCCGACTACGCCCTCCATCACATTAAATCGATTTTCCGGGATGTCGAGAAAACGAAGATTCCATCTGGTCTCGCAGAATACACCAAAAGCGCGGATGCTCTCACCGATGCTGATTACAGAACAGACTTCCATCGCATCCGGCTGCAGTTGCAACCATCATCCTCGAAGATGTCATTCGCAAATCAGGGTCCTTCCACTACCCCAGAGGTATTATAGAAGTGCATGTGTAGGGTTATATATTATATATATGCTATGCTATGAAATCCAAATAGGATAGCCATATGATTTCCAACCATGACAATTGATTGATTGTCTTGCCTCTCTACTTAGATGAATAAATTATACTCTATTTATATCACTAACCAATATATATCCCAATCCATCTTCAGGGTTGTGTCAGAGGGATATCGAAGAACGACTAGAGGCACAGAATGACACCAGGGAGTGGAAGACGAAAGAAGGCTTTCTACCGTTCCCGGCGCCGCTCAAGAAGAGGCCTCCATGATCAAGCATGCTCCCGCGCGCTCTTGCTCACCATCATCGCCGATGTGTACTACATTTGATCATAGTTAGGCGGCGAACACTTGATTTGTAATGTGTAGTGTGAAATGATGAAACATTCGGCACTTTTGTGACTATGTGTATATACGTATCTCGATCGGGCACTAAGTAATATGTGTGATGACATATTGATTAATGTGTTTGTCTGTTTATATACCTGTCAAATATAACTGTATTTCTGTATAAACCTGTATAAATCCTGTATATACCTGTATTTGTACAGAAAAATGGAAAAATACCGGTATTTCTGTTTAATATTTCTGTGGCGCACGTTTTTTTTTTGTGGCGCACCAAGAAACAGTGCGCCACAGAATGCCTCTGTATAGGGGTGCTGCCGAGCTATTTCTGTGGCGCACTGCGCTGGGTGCGCCACAGAAAGTGGTGCGCCACAGAAATAATTTTAGTGGCGAGAATTCTGTGGCGCACCCAGCAAACCTGGGGGTGCGCCACAGAATCCCAAAACCGTGCGCCACTAATAGCCGTTTCTGTACTAGTGACAAGCTGAGAGGAGGATTGATGACATCAACTTCCTGGAAGAGGTGCGGTGCCGAGCTTCATTACGATCTGCTCGATAACAGCAAGGGCTCCGCCACTATCATGATCGCCATATCCGTTCACGGGTACTGGAACCCGGAGACCTGGTTCTCCGCAAGAAGCAGAAGCTTGATAACATGAACAAGCTGTCCCTCCAAGTGGGAAGGACCTTATCGGGTGACGCATACCCTGAGACCCGGAGCTGTTTATCTGAAGGACGAGAAAGGCAGGCCGGAGGGCAACGCCTGGAACATCGAGAATCTCCGGAAATTCTACCCCTGAATACGAACATGAATCGCAGATAGTTCGAGTCAACTAAGCACACCCAAGGGGCTAGTGTTCTGTATAAGGGTGTAAGAATCGTCGCCAAGGAATAAAAGATAAGTTTTTCAATTCCGTGAGTCTCTCTTGTTGTCGTGAAGTGTGTTATCCGTAACAACCCCCAAGCAGGGGGCTGACATGGTGCCGGTGGCTGACAGGTCGAGCGCGAGCAGCCTATCAGTAGGCGCTGCCACCTGATCGTGCCGTACTGCCGCGGTAAGAAGTGGAACGGGAGTGCTGTGTTTTAAAGAACCTAAACACAGAAATGCACATTCAACTTTGCTTGCGGGTTGCTCCGGATGAAAAAATTTCCCGACATGTAAGGGAGGGTCCATTCTTTTCCTACTGAAAGTGTGTTGTGTGTAGCGCCTCTCCCGGGACAGGAATGGATGCTGAAGAGCGGCTCAGGAGCTAGATACCGGGAAGGACAGAGTAGATCAAGGACACGGCAAAAACCAGCTAAGTCTTTGCATGTGCATCTGGCATTCTAGGCATAATATCTCGCTCGGAGTCAATATACCACCAACCTGCGCATGCTTGACAGTTGATGAGAACCTTTGCGGGGGTAATGCGTCCTCCCCGGCGAACGGTCAGATTTCCCTTCTGGCCTAGTACCCATGGCTGTGGAGTGGACTCCCAGAAGGCATAGTGCTCTTAGGGGTGCTGCTACTGGTGCGGGCGGTCAGAGCACTTGTCACCTAAGAGATCTCCTCAGAAAACTTGACGGCGCGTTAGTGCAAAGGGAGGTTTGGGAAATGACCCTGGGAGTTGAGCCCTAGGATTGCATTCATCTGACTTACATTCTGAGTTTACAATTCTGGATTACATTCAGTCAAATCTATTCCTGGATACATATCTAGCCTATGCTACTAAGGCCAGCTCAGGGCTCCTGGCTGCGCAGCTCTGTCTTTCTGTTTTATTGCCTGCCGGGTAAACTCCGGACTCCCGGGGACGCCTGGGATGAAGGAGGGCATTCGTGCAGGATCTTCAGGGGTCCCATGGGCCGGGGAACTTCCGGGCAAACCCCGGCACATGCTGGCTGCAGAGGAGGTGCACATGGTCCACGAACTTATCCATGATGTCTTCCTCATCCTGTACGAAGGGAAGAAATAGAGTCAAGGCGCGGATCTTCCCAAGGGTCGTATTGCCAGACCCAAGGCGGCCTTACCTTGAAGACATCGTCAAGATCGCAGAGGAGGCGGATCAATCTCTGATTGCCTGCGGCCTCCTTCCACAGCTCCATCTTAATGGCGTCCTTCCGGGTCGCCAGCGCTAGCGATGCCTCCATGGCGGTAGAACCGGCGATGTTCCCCACTGCGGGGAAAACCAAGGAGACTCGAGGGCGAGGATCAACCTCGTCCTTTCCAGTGGCTCGGGCTCCAGCTTCGCTGGGTGCCTCCACCGCTCCTCGAAAGACGAACTCCGCCGTCGACACATCGGACAAGGCCCTCTCTGCTTCGCCGGACATTGTTCTGCGGGACGAGGGGAGGCAAAGGAAGAAGAGGAGCGGAACAAGGCGAGAAGAGGTGGCGAAGGGGTGGAGTCTGGATGGTCTTTTATAGGCCTCTCCTGCTCCACCTACCCCTTGACGCTACGGCTACTGCAGTAATGGGAGCGCGTTTTGCAAAAAACTCGTTCTCATTCACACGGACGTGACACGAAGACAAGGAGGAAAACAAGATCTTCTTCATTTACAAGGACTACAAGGGGACGATCTTTTTTGCAACAAAAAGGTTGGCTCCCGCCGAACAAGGAGCACCGCCGTACAATGGAAGACGCTACTTCTAGAAGTACGACGTCAAGGCCACCAAGGAGGAGGTCAACGAGATCTCCATGGCGCCCGTCCGAAGCTCCTCGCCTTCAGGAAGACGAGCTCCCCTCGACCTTGATGTCAGATGAATTTTCCTCACCTTCATCCTCGTCGTAGGAGCTCGAGCTGCCGCTGCTGCTCTCCATGCAGCACTCCACGCGTCCACCATCGACACCGAAGATCTTCACGGAGAGCGTAGCATCTCCGTCGTACCGGAACACCAAGCACTGCCCCCTGGACAGGTGGCGGGCACGGGAGAACGACTTCCACCCCGGACCCAGAAGCATGGCGCCTTCAGTGGTGCGCTCCGCCATGGCCCAGGAGGGGCCATTGGGGCAGCCTTCCACCTGCAGCCAGAAGCCGGAGGGTCCGATATCCTCCGTCGCCATCGCGAAGGAATCCGGCAAGAGAAGCCGGCTGCGAGGCCTGCGGTTCAGATCCACGGCGAACTCGAACGGCGCAAAGCTGGTATGAACCATGCTCCTAGGAAGAGGGGCAGCGGTGCCGCGGCCTCCGCGGCTGCCGCGACCGTGAATCCCACGACCTCGCGGAACAGCTCGACCCCGAGTGGAGGGGCCACTCTCCGCAGCAGCTGAAGAAGTACGAGGGCGTCCAACTCCTCTCTTCGCTCTCGCCATTGGCACTGGCAGCTTGTGGGGAGGACTGGAGTTGGACCAAGGAAGAAGATGACCGAAAAGGCCAGGGGTGCGCCTCGCTTTTATAGCCGCGGCAGTGCCTCTGCCAAGCGTCTCCTCGGTTCTCCTGTTAGTGGGAATCGAGGGGCCCTCGCAGTTATTCCCCCGAGCGGAGTAACTCCAAGACCTTCAAGACCATCAGTGAAGCGAAGCTGAGAAGACCAGGTACCCGGGACCCACTTTGACCTATCTTTAGGCCATGGCCCCGGCAGCTGGAGCAAGGGCCGCCGGGACCATGCCCGGGGGCTACTGTCGCAACAGTGGAACATGGGGTTCCCCTAGTACTGCCAAAGTGGGTCCACCCCATGTGGGCCCAAGATGAAGATGGACAAGACCAAGACTCAAGTCAAGCTGGCGGGTTCACCGTGAAGACACGCATGGCCTACGACGACTAAGGGCTCCGGTCCTGGGGACCTTCCGGGTCCCCGAATCAAGCGAGAAGGCCAGGAAGGACCCGAGAGCCCGAGTTCCCGGAAGGAGGCAAGGCTCCCTCTCGGGTACTTCCTACGTTCCTGTGGATAAGCACTCCACCTCACCGCGGAAGACTTGGGAAGCAAGGCGAAGGCAGCGCGGGCGGGGAGCACGTCCCGTGGTGGTGTCAGCTCCTGTCCACCCCAAGGGGGACGCTCCCACCTAACCCAGAGGAGACGCTAGGCTGAGGAGAGGCCACGTCTCCCCCTAAACTAGATGGGGAGGGTCCTTCACCCCGAAGGTCCCTCATGGTCCTCACGTGACCCTGTGGCAACCCCTTAGCCTATAAAAGGAGGACCAAGGCACGGGAGGAGAGGAGGACAAGATAGAACAAGGACAAGATAGAACGAGGACAAGATAGAACAAGGACGAACACAAGCTAGAACCAGAGCAAGACTAGACTAGGGCTGCGGAGGTAGAGAGGAAGGTGATCTCCTCCGGGTCAGGAGCTGTCCTTCTTCTACCTCGAGCCAAAACCCTTCCGGGTACCCTGTCCGGGAGGTTCCATTGTAAGCCACACTATGAAGAACTCATCAATCCAGACATGCAGGAGTAGGGCTTTTAGCCTCCGGGCGGCCTGAACCTGGGTAGCTCCTTGTGTCCCTTTGGTTGCATGCCTTGATCGTGGAGAGGAGAGCTTGATCTAGACTCTGCCCAAGAAGACGATTCTCAGCCTCCTTCGCGCCCCGTGCCGAACCTAAAAGGGGTTATCCTATACTCCCGGTGTCCGTGCAACGAGACACGACAGGGACCTTTTCCCTGACTACACACCCACACAATGCCTTAAATTTCCTATGTGCCTTGACTGGTTTCAACGGGGCACCAGTTTTCTTGTCAATCATCTCCACTGTAAATGTTCCTCTTCGCTTTAGGGTTGGTTTTCTAATTCCTCGACCCCTTTGTTTCATGATAAACTGATCCTGCTGCGAGGATGAGCTCGAGGACCCTTCATCACCAGACGACAGCTCTGAATAACAGGTGAATAATAGAAGGTGGATCTAATTAAAACTAAAAGGTCCGACTTTACAGTGTGTAATACAGTTAATCAGCACAACTAACCTGTCCCAAGTGTGTCTCCGGCATGTATGAGGTCGCCGCTGTCTGCCCCTTCCTCTATTGTGGGCAAATCTGTGGCGGCAGCAGCTCCGGGAGCCAAATCAGTGGAGACGGCGGCCAGATCTGTGGCGGCAGCATCTCCGGGAGCCAAATCAGTGGAGACGGCGGCCGCGGTTGTCGCCTGAGGGGGGGGCATAGAGCCCACCCTCTGGGCGTCTTCGCTGACCACGGCGTCGGCGCGACGCCGTCGTAGCCTGGAGCTGCCCCGCGGCGTGGGTTGGGGGACGGCCAGGGAAGCCGTCTGCGCCGCAAGGGCGGCCCGAGTAGTCCGCATAACTAACTCAGCTGAGACCGTGGGTGGGGGGACGGCCAGGGAAGCCGCCTGCGCCGCAAGGGCGGCCCGAGTAGTCCGCATAATGAACTCAGCTGAGCGTGAGTACGCCGCCGGGGGTGGTGTTGAAGACGGTGAGCGGGGGGAAATGCGAGGGGTGGTAGGTTGGTCCCCAAAGTTTAAGTCTGGAAGTAGGGTTTATGTCACATCGGCAACGGTGCATTCAAAAAAACCGTTGCCGATGTGGTATAAATAAATTATATTTCGGAATTTGAATAAACGTAGCGTTTACGGTTGAAAATTAAGAAATAACAACAGCACATTACTTTGCCAATTAAGAAATACAATTATCACTTTAGGGTACAAATTAATTTGCTCATTCTTCGTCCTCCTCTAGTAAAACTGGATCAACCTGAATATTTCCTTTGTAAATTGCCCCATCGGAGTGATCATCTCTTGCGTAAAAGCCATCTCCAGGAGCCTGTCGGTCATTGATCTGTATGCGTTCTCCAGTTGCTGGCAAGTCTTCATACTGGTTGTACTCTTCTTCATCAGTAACGTCATCCACCCCAACGATCTTCCTTTTCCCATTCATCACAACATGGCAATTTTTATGTAGTAGGTCTTTGACATAGAAGATCTGGGTGGCTTGGGTAGCTAAAACGAAAGGTTCATCTTTGTATCCCAATTCGTTGAGATTGACATATGTAGTGCCGTACTGGTCAACTTTCGCATGACCCAGTTTGACCCATTTGCATTTAAACAATGGAACCGTGAGTAATGTATCGTACTCCAGCTCCCAAATCTCCTCAATTACTCCATAGTACCAATCCTTCCTCCCATTCGGATCTACCGCTTCCACTTTAATAGAGCTATTCTGATACATGGTCTTGTTGTCTCTATTCTTTGTATAAAAGGTGTAGCCATTCAGGTCATATGCTTCCCATTTATGAACCGTAAAGTTTGGCTTTCTTGCCAAACTTTTTAAAGTCTCGTCATCATCTCCGACACAATTCGTCATCAGCCAATCAGCGAATCTCTGGCTGTGCAGTTTCAAGACTTGTGCTTCCTTCTGATTCTCTGTCAAGCCTCGGCCTCCTAGCTCAATTCTAAGTAGATCCTTGTGAGCATCCACATATGGTGTAACGACTGCAAGGTGCTGCAATACGTACAAATGTGCTTTCTCAAATAATTCACACTCTGGCCAACATGATTTATCTTTCATTAACCCTTTTCCATCTAGCCTCCCCTCATGCCTGGACAGAGGCACCCCGATAGGTCGGTGGCCATCCATGTAGCTGATGAAATACTCAACCACCTCCTCCGAAAGATATCCTTCAACGATACTTGCCTCTGGCCGATACCTGTTACGGACGTAGTGCTTGAGTATACCCATGAAGCGCTCGAACGGATACATAGTGCGCAGATACACTGGACCACATTGCTTTATCTCATAAACAATGTGTACAATTAGATGGACCATTACGTCGAAAAACGAAGGGGGGAAGAACATCTCCAGCTGGCAGATAGTCTTCACAACATCTTCTTGCAATCTGTCTAATTTGAATGGATCTATTACCTTCTGGTATATAGCGTTGAAAAAATCACATAACCTCATGAGAGCCTCTCGAACGGGTTTAGGCAACATATTTCTAATTGCCACAGGGAGCATCTGTGTCATCATCACATGGCAGTCATGTGACTTCATCCCCATCAGTTTCTTTTCTTCAAACGACACCAGAGTCCTGATGTTTGCGCAGTATGCTGACGGAACTTTCATATCATACAAGAATTGCAAGAACTCCTTCAACTCTTCCTTCGATAACTGGTAGCAAGCAGGTGGGAGGTACCACTGCCCATTAGGCTTCTCTTGTGGCTTCAACTTTTTCCTTTTATATTTCAATGCAAGAATATCCAGCCGTGAATTCATACCATCCTTCGTTTTATCCTTGTTATTCATTACACATCCAAGAACGCTTTCAGTTACGTTTTTCTCGACATGCATGACATCGATGCAATGTTGAACGTCCAGATATGCCCAATACTTCAATGCCCAGAAAACCGATCTTTTCTTCCACACTGCCTTCTCACGAGACTGGGGTTTCTTCCCCTTACCAAAAATAGTGTGTACATCCTTCGTCTGGTCATCGACATCCGCTCCTGAAAATGGTTCTGGCGTGTCATCGGTCTCAATCGTATTATCGAACGGGGCCTTCAATCTACGATACGGGTGATTCTTTGCCAAAAACCTTCGGTGCCGCATGTACACTGTCTTCCTTGAATTCGGCAGCCAAAGACTTTTTGTTCTCTCTTTGCAAGTGACACATGCAAAGGATCCCTTCAAACTCTGCCCTGACAAGTTCGCAAGTGCAGGATAATCTTGAATGGTCAGAAACAACATTGCTCTGAGATCAAACTGTTCTCTCTTGAACGCATCATACATTCTTACCCCATCCCACAGTACTTGTAGTTCTTCGACAAGTAAACTCAAGTAAACATCAATGTCATTCCCAGGTTGTTTTGGTCCTTGAATAAGCATCGACATCATGATATACCTCTTCTTCATGCACAACCAAGGAGGAAGGTTATACATTGCTAAAAGAACTGGCCAAGTGCTATGTCTGCTGCTCATGCTGCCAAAAGGATTCATTCCATCTGTACTTAGTGCAAACCTTACATTTCTGGGGTCCCTGCCAAAGTCTGGGAACTCATAATCGATAAGCCTCCACTGTGGTCCATCAGCCGGGTGTCTGAGCAGTCCATCTTTTTTCCTTTTATCGGCATGCCAACGCATCAGCTCTGACTGCTTTGGGTCTGCATACATACGCTTCAATCTGGGTATTATTGGCAAATACCACACAACCTTGTAAGGGACTCCCGTTGTGACCTCATCCTCGCCCTTGTCTCTGTCTTTTGCTAGGTTGCGTTTGTAACGAGGAAAGTTACATATGGGACAACGCCGCATATTTTCATTTTCCCCTCGGTAGAGAATACAATCATTCTTACAAGCGTGTATCTTCACGTACTCGGCTGGAATGGGGCAGATCACCCTCTTGGCATGGTAAGTGTTCGCTGGCAAGTCATTTCCAGGTGGAAGTAATAATGCGACAAGTTTTAACAGCTTTGTGAAGCTCACATCGGATGTACTACTCTCTGCCTTGTATTTCAACAATTCTAGTGTCGCATCCAACTTGCTGAGCTTGCATTCCGGATACAGAGGTTTCTTCGAGTCCGCCGACTGACAGAGGAAATTCTTTATCTCATCATTACCTTCCATATTATTCTCCAAATCATTGATCATCTGTTCTAGGTTTTTTTGTGGACCATCGGCTCTGGTTTCATCTGGATGCACATCATCATCAGCGTTGCCCAAACCATCTCTGGCATTGACTTCATGATTATCGTTGCTCAAATCATCACGGTTGTCGGCAAAGATTGCTGGTTGTTGTTCACCGTGTTTTGACCAACATGTGTACGATTCCATAAATCCCCTCAAAATAATGTGTTCTTCTATCGTTTGTCTTCTAGGCCACAAGACTTCATTCTTACAGATAACACAAGGACAAAACATCTTCGGTTCATTACTTTCTAGCATGTGTTGCGAAGCCCTGTCCAAGAATTCAACCACACCTTGTGAGAATTCAGGACTCGTGCGACCACCGTACATCCAAGCTCGATCAAGAACCATCTAGTAAAATGGCAAACTACATATGTAAGATTTATACTCCGCGCTCCTAAATCAAAATAATTAAAAAAATAAGTAGTAGGTTTTCGGGTTATACCACCGCCCCAGTAGCTGTGGAATCGGGCCCAAGCTTCCCTGCGCTGCCTCTCGACGCCGGCAACCAACGCGCTGCCTCTCGACGCCGGCAACCAACGCGCTGCCTCTCGACGCCGGCAACCACCGCGCGCCTATCGATGCCCGCAGCACAGATGTAAGATCTGGACTCCGCCCTCGCCTCCGCCCTCGCCGCCGCCGCTCCTATCTTTCAGTCTTATGGGAATCTCCGCAGCTGGCTAACTCGACACCACTCATAGCGTTAGGTCTGGATGGAATCATCGGATACGGTCATCCATATTAACCGTTTACAATAATGAAAATAATGCATACGGACACGAAAATATGTCCGTTGCTCATATAAAGCAAACGGTTGCGGAAAGCACAACCGTTGCCGATGTGTCGCGGGTCGCGGGAGGATAGCCCTCGCGGGCGGCTTTTTCCGCGCGGAAGGCTCGATTCTCCGTCGCCTAACTCCTGTCGTTTCCATAGAGGGGTATCCGATATGTCGTTCTGTACTAGTGGGAGTAAGGAAATGTGGAAGACATCGTGATAATCCGCTAACTCTTGGGGCAACTCCAGTTGATAAGATACTTCTCCTCGACGGGAAATGATCTTGAAAGGTCCAATATATCTTGGCGCTAATTTTCCTTTGACGTGGAAACGCTGCATACCCTTGAGTGGTGTCACTCGGAGATAGACATAATCTCCGACACTGAAAGTGACATCGCGACGCTTGGGATCAGCGTAGCTCTTCTGACGGGATTGGGCAGTTTTGAGATGCTCGCGGATAAGCTGGACTTGCTCTTCAGCTTCACGGAGGGTATCTGGTCCAAACAATTTGCCTTCTCCGGTGTTGGACCAATTCAGGGGCGTACGACACTTCTTGCCGTAAAGTGCTTCAAAAGGGGCCATTTGCAGACTAGACTGATAACTATTGTTGTAGGAGAACTCTGCAAACGGAAGACAATCTTCCCATTTGGAACCATAGGATAGAACACATGCGCGAAGCATGTCCTCCAATATCTGGTTCACTCGCTCAGTTTGGCCTCCAGTCTGGGGATGATAAGCTGTGCTAAACGCTAACTTGGTTCCGAGGGCTTCGTGAAGGGATTTCCAGAATCTGGAAGTGAATTGCGTGCCTCTATCAGATACAATCCTCTTAGGCACGCCATGCAGGCTTACTATTCTGGAAATATACAAGTCTGCCAGTTGATTTCCCCGATAAGTGGTATTGACGGGAATGAAATGGGCAACCTTGGTCAGTCGATCAACGATGACCCAGATTGAATCATGGCCTCGGTTGGATCTTGGAAGTCCGGTAATAAAGTCCATTCCAATTTCATCCCACTTCCACTCAGGAATTTTCAAAGGTTGAAGCAATCCAGCGGGTCGCTGATGTTCAGCCTTGACTCGCTGACAGATATCACACTTGGCTACAAAAGAACCAATCTCTCGCTTCATTCCATGCCACCAAAATCTTTCACGAAGATCTTGGTACATTTTGGTTCCGCCGGGGTGGATTGAATAAGGGGTCTCATGGGCTTCCTTCAGGATTAACTCCTTAAGTTCCGTGACATTGGGCACACAGATACGACCATTGAATCTCAGCACTCCTTCAGCATCTTCGGTAAAACCGGGTGCTTTGCCGAGAGAAATTTTCCTTTTAATTCCTTCAATGCTTTCATGATCTTTTTGGGCTTCCATGATTTGATCCATCAGGGTTGGGGCTAACTCTAAATTGGCGAGATATCCATGGCTAACAAGTTCTAGTCCAAAATCTTTGAACTCTTTGAATAAGGCTGGCTGTTCGGCTTGGATCAAGGCATTCAGGGTGCAAGGTTTGCGACTAAGGGCATCGGCAACTACATTAGCCTTTCCGGGGTAATAATGGATTCCAATATCATAATCCTTGATTAATTCCATCCATCTCCTCTGTCGCAGGTTCAACTCCTTCTGGGTGAAAATATACTTCAAGCTCTTATGATCCGTATAGATCTCGCAGTGATGTCCCGCAAGATAGGGACGCCACGTCTTAAGAGCAAGAACAACAATAGCTAACTCCAGATCATGGGTTGGATAATTCTCTTCATGCGGTCGCAACTGTCAGGACAGATACGACACAACCTTGCCTTCTTGCATCTGAATGCAACCAAGTCTGAGGCGTGATGCATCGCAATACACGTCGAAACTCTTGGTGACGTCTGGCATAATCAAGATTGGGGTTGAGGTCAGTCTCTTCTTAAATTCTTGGAAACTATCTTCACTCTTCTGAGTCCATTCAAATTTCTTGTCCTTCTTCAATAGTTGGGTCATGGGTTTGGCTATACTGGAGAATCCTTCAACGAACTTGCGGTAATAACCCGCTAGTCTGAGAAAGCTTCGGATTTCAGTCACACTGGTTGGGGCTTTCCATTCAACAATGGCTTGGATCTTCTCCGGGTCTACAGAAATTCCTCCAGTAGACACAACATGTCCGAGAAATGCCACTTCACTAAGCCAAAACTCACACTTGCTAAGCTTGGCATACAGCTGGTGTTTTCGGAGGGTCTCCAAAACTAAACGCAGGTGTTTAGCATGCTCTTCTTCGGTCTTGGAATAAATAAGGATGTCATCGAGGAAGACTACCACGAACTTGTTGAGGTACTCCATGAAAATCTTGTTCATGAGATTCATGAAATAGGCTGGGGCATTGGTCAGACCAAAGGACATCACGGTGTATTCAAACAATCCGTAACGGGTGGTGAAGGCGGTCTTGGGAATGTCTGACTCTCGGATTTTCAACTGATGATATCCTGTCCGAAGATCGATCTTGGAAAAGACTCGGGCTCCGTTCATCTGATCGAACAGATCCTCGATCTTGGGAAGAGGATATTTGTTTTTAATGGTCACGTCATTTAGCTTGCGACAATCAACACACAGGCATGTGGTACCGTCTCTCTTGTCCACAAAAATGATGGGTGATCCCCAAGGTGAAGCGCTTGGGCGAACAAGACCTTTGCTGAGCATATCAGCCAACTGCTTCTTCAACTCAACCAGTTCTTCTGGATTCATCCGATGAGGCCTTTGGGATATAGGGGCTGTTCCTGGGATAAGCTCAATTATGAACTCAATATCCCGGTCTGGCGGCATACCAGGCAACTCTTCAGGGAAAACATCTCGGAATAGGTGAACAACACGGATCTCATCTAGGGTGGGTCGAGCTATGCCCTCATGGCAGCCTGGTTGAGAATGGTTGGTTTTCGACACATACTCCACTTCTACCTCTTTGTCGGTGGCTAGCCAATTCATACCCAGTATAACATCTATGCCTTGGGTTCCCAGAACGATTAAGTCGACTGGAAACTTTTCTCCTTTGATCTCAAGGGAAACGTCGGGGCAAAACAACTTGGTCTCTACGGTGGATTCAGGGATTTGGATGACCATGGGTTTGGGTAAGAGACTCCCGACTAAACCTCCCTTGGCAACAAATTCTTGGGTAACAAAGGAATGGGTAGCACCAGAATCAAACAGAACAGTTGCAGGTACTGAGTTGACAAGGAACGTACCCAGCACAACATCTGGCGCATCCTGGGCTTCTTCAGCATTGATGTGGTGCAGACGGCCCTTGGCAACAGCAACATTTCCGCGGGGTGCGGCATTCTTGCCATTTCCATTACGGCCTTGACCATTGTTCGGTGCCGGTGCATTGGGGCGCTGAACATTCCTCTTAGGATTAGGGCATTCTCTGGAGTAGTGACCCTTGTTGCCGCATTCAAAGCAGACAACATTGGCATTGCGGTTGAAGTTGTTGAAGTTTCCTCCGGGACGGTTATTGTCATTGGGGCGGTTGAAATTGTTTGGGCGGTTAGGGAAATTGGGGCGTGGAGCTTGTGGTGGTCGATAGGCAGGCTTGGGGTTTTGCTGAAAGATACGAGGCTTCTGGTTGCTCGAACCTTCCTGAGCATTCATCCTCCTCTTACGACCTTCAAACATAGACTTGCGCTTGGTCTCCAGCTGGATGGCTTTGTCCACAAGTGACTCCAAATCATAGAAGTCATGGATAACCAAAGCACACTGCAGTTCATCATGAAGTCCATTTAGGAAACGCTCCATCTTCTTCTTCTCTGTGTCGGTGTCATCAGGAGCATACCGAGATAAGTCGGTAAACTCTTCAAGATAACCGACCACATCTCTACTTCCCTGCCTCAGCTTGCGGAATTCATCCTTCTTCCTCTCAATGAGTCCGCCCGGAATGTGCTTCTTGCGGAACTTCTCCTAGAACTCAGCCCAGTTGATAACATGGCCAGCTTGCTGGAGAGCCTTGGTAGCTTCCCACCAAGCTCGTGCAGGTCCAGCAAGATATTGGGTTGCATACAGCACCTTCTCAGGTTCTCCCACGGCAGCAACTTCCAGGTTGTTCTCAATGGTGCGAAGCCAATCATCGGCTTCCAGTGGGTGAAGTCCCTTGGAATAGGTAGGTGGGTTGGTCTTCTGGAAATCGCTCAAAGTGGATCACTGGTTTCCATCGCCATTGCCATTGCCATTGCCACAATTATTGTTGTTGTTGTTATTGTGGTTGAGATGGGCGGCAGCGATCTGCTGCAGGGCAGCGAGATGAGCTTGACGCTCCTCCCGGGCAGCTTGGCGTTCCTCCATGATAAGCGCGAGAAGTTGGGCGGGGGTTGGGTTCGGTGGTGGGGGTGGTGGTCCTCCATCCGTGTTGGTGCGACGAGTGTTCGCCATCCTGAAGCACACCGGGTATAAGAGGCAAGGCAAAAAGTTCGACTAAGGGGAAAGACGATTTTGCGAGGTGGTTGATTAATTAAGGATGATATGGAAAATATTTTACACAGATCAAACAAGACTAACACACTTATATAACACAAACATCACATCAAGGAGTTCACAACATCAAGCTTACAACATCAAGCTTACAACATCGCCCTACATCTAATGTACATAATACATGGTTTCCAAAAGAACCACTACTTCGACTCGACTAGCGATAGGGGGGGTCAACCTAATCCTGCGGTAGTACTCAAGTCACTCGCCTACTGAGGTGGAACCTCAGGCTCTGCTGCGTCAACATTTGACTGGTAGGGTGGCTCCTCCGGGTCCTCCTCCTCGTCCTCGAGAACTGCCTCGAGTGGGTCCTCCTCCTCGTCAACTAACTCCTCCTCGTCGTCCTCCTGCTCATAGTCCATCTCCTCCAGGAAGTCGTCATCGTCACTGAGGAAAGCGTTGTTCTCCTTGCGGAGATCCTCGCCCTCCTCCTCCATCTCGTTGGCCTGATGCTCCATGTCCTCAATCATCTCGTCCTGCTCCGCCACCCTCTTGTGGAGCTTGGCGATGGTCCTCCTCAGCTGGGTCCTCTTCTTGAGAAGAGCGACCTTCTCCTGCTTCAGCTGCGCCTCGCTCTCGCGACTCTCACTGAGCGAGATGCGCTCAAAGCGAGACCGAAGCCTAGCGCACATCAGATCCTCCTGGGTGCGGAAGAGCATAATCTCCATGTCTAGGATGTACTCTCCGAACGTCGGATGCAGTGGGGATCGGATAGGGTGTCCATCGTCGGTGCGCCTCCCGTAGAACCGGAAACGGGAGTTCACCAACTCCGCCTTGTGCTCCTCACAAAGTCGGGCTAGCAACCTCTGCATAGAACGACACAGTCTGTCGTCCCAGTGAGCGTCCACGGTGGTGAAGATCAGCGTCCTGGATCCGGGAGACTTGATGTTCCCCCGAACTGACGACTCGACGAACCAACACAGGTTCCCGTTGCCGAGAGTGTCCACCTGGGCTCACAGGTTCATTAGTGCATGATAATATTCCCATGGAAAGTCAAGTGCTGCCGGTATACTCGATCGGGTCCTCTCACAACATCTCCAGTCGCGCCCCACCGTCTCCAATAGCATGTCTGACACCAGCGCCAGACGAGCACTATTGGCAGCGACGCAGTATGCGCTAGGCTATTGGAAGCGCATCTTTCCAGGGCGCTCCCAGTAGATTTGTTGCTACTTTTTTGGCAATTTGATTTAAAAAAAGAAAACCCACATAGTTTTGGTCATAAATTCAAAGTTTCGGCTATAAATTCAAAGTCTGTCCACAGTTTTCAAAGTCTAGGCTACCAAAACGCTGCGGAGTCCGGCCACACACATTCGATACAATCAAAATGGAAGACGTGGGTGTCGTCACCACCATCGCGGTTGTCTTCCGACGGAGGCCGCCGTGGATGTCAATGTCACTGAAGCAATCCCCATTTCTTGTAAAATGGCGGCACGGAACATCATATGCGCCTCCTTCACCTCTGAATACATGTTCGTCACGTTGGTGGTCAAGATCATGAAGTCCTCCTTTCTTTTCTTCACCGGAACTTTCGTCCTCTCGTGTGCGAGCTTCGTGTCAATCTTCTCCATCAAGACCGCCCACCTTGCTTCATTCTCTTGACGCTTCATGGTCAAGCTCGATGTGACATCAGCGAGGGCCTTGTCGATGGATGACTACACCCTCTCCGACGATGCCGCGGCCGCAAGGACCGCCGTTGCCCCCGGTTTCACCTTCGGCGGTGGCATCGGGTTCCTCGTCCTAGTCCTCTTTGATCTACGTTGCTCACTGTAAGCAACATCAGCTCTCCGGTGCGCTGATCTTTCAATGCGTTAGCACAGCAACTTTTTGACCGTCTTCGGCAACAAGGTTTACACGGCTCTGGTGAGGGAGGGATTGTGACAGTGGCACGCCTTCGTCTCGCTCTATTTCTGGTAGTCGGCTAGATGGTCAAGGACTTCTTTGTAAATTTTATTACTTCTAAAGAACATTGTATTGCCGATGATTATGATTAATACATCAGAGGACCTTTTCGCCAAAAAGCCAACAAGTCTTCGCTGAGAAATACATTTTCATCGTAGTCGGTAGTACGTGGTACTTGCACAAAACATGCAAAATTTGAAGAAACGCCTGGAATGAGATTACTGGCAGAACGCTTTACACCAAAAGTACAACTCGAAGTGCAAAAGGATGCAGTTTTTCTTTCCCTTGTGCATAACTTATTTATTTCTATATATACTGATACATCCAGTAGTACTCTTTTTCCTACTGCTTCTTCAAAAAAGCAGAACATATAGAGCAATCTCATTTACTGTCAGCTGATAAACACATGGTACATCTTATATTTACTAATTGGAGGCACCATAGGAGGCTCCACGTTAATCCTAGAGATTAGACAATTTCGTGCATCCAATTAACCGAAGATCTATCTGGAGCCGTTTGATCGTTGTACCCTGGTCCTACTTTTCTTTCCGCACGATGGGCTGACGGCGTAGCGCAAGACTCTTCCCTTTCCAATCTCATAGGCGGAAATAATCTAGCTTTCTTTTCCTGTATCTCTCTGCCGATTATGCCTGGGGGAGTAATCCGGCCGCCATGCCTCATCTAGAGAAGGTCAATAGGCACACAGCCGCATGCATCTTCCTATGGTTACACGCGTCCGTGCGCGGCACAAGGGACAAAAAACGTGTTGGATCGATCTGCCAATAGCACAATGCCCGAGCTGATCTCAGGTACGCAATCAGATACATGAACTGCTATGCTGATTGTCTCGCGTCACCAGTTGTCTCCACCCATGCTGTAACATTGGACCATTCAATTGGCAGGCAAGTGAGTATTCAACCTAGCTTCGTCTGCCGGTAATAGATTTTCCATACCACTGCATGTCTGCATGCTCACGCATAAGTTTTTTTTTTTACCACAGTAGCATTTAGTCTGCAGCAGTCAGCACCAAACAATTCGTTTTTACGTAGCACCACCGCTTAGCTTCTCCCCATGTGCTAAATCTATATATCTCTTAGATAAGTAATCTCATTATAGAAATATTACACTATCGTCATTAAGATTGACATGTTTTATTCGGTAGACACCCATGATCTCTGATAATCTTCTTTCCACCCATGTCAAACATTATAAAATAACAATTTTTATAGATTTTTTTTTATTTGGTGTGGTTTGTATCTTAAGCATCCAATTTCTCTTACGTCTGTATGTTTGCAATATCCAAATTATAATAGTTGCTTCAGTCTCAAAAGAAATATGCTAGGGATATTATAGCACGTGTAATTGTGTAGGTTCATGTATGGGCTACGCAAGCAAGCAGAAAAGAGGAACTCAAGAATTATCGATTTAAGCCTATATTTTACCGATCAAGTTTAATTTTTTCCATAACTTTTATTGCTAGAATTTGAAATACGTGCAGAGAAGTTAAATTTAGAGTTTATAGATAACTGTCGATCATGAATTGCGCATAGAAAACATGTGGTCTGCTCATCCCTAAACAGTAAGGGAGGTGGCTTTGCGGCCCTTCTAGAAGGCCGACGCAGGCACTGTGTAGTAGATTCAGCATGCTGGCAGCAGGCACCAGCCAGACGCCATCGCGGAAACTAAGCTTCAGGGCTCCGACGACTGCGTCGACAACTGCGTCTGATAAGGTGCCATCAGGTATTGTTTATATTCGTAACACTGGAAGAAAAGTGTATATATCGAAGTAATCTTTTTTATTTTGTAGATAATCAATTGATGGAGAATAATTTCAAGAACTAAGCTTGGATACAAGTACATGAGTGTTATTAGCTTTTTCCTTCATGTTTAGATCTCAGATTTTTTTTATCATCGTGGTACTATATATATACTGCAGTTCATAGTATCAATATTATGGATACACCGTGATAAAACTGTTCTAATTATTTTCTTCTACACAGAAACTTCCTTAGATTTAGTTATGTAGAATAATCCACTTGAGTTATGTTCTTTTCTGTGGATAAACTTTTCTGTAATTTCAAGGCTTCATCCATGCTATTCGCAAGAAGAAGAAAAAGGCCTTATCCATGTTGCAATCCATGTAAGAGTTCTCACGATCCAGATAATTTATAAATATATTGGAGATCTGAATAAATTAGTCTTATTCGTTTTTTCTTTAAGAACTTTGAAATAGCATTTGGATTGGGTACTTTGGTCTGATCATATTATTTAGGGGGTTGTCGTCCTTCTCTGATCAACAACAACCAGTAGTCCATTAAGCCAATTTACCTGGATAGAAAATGTTCCACCCGGATGATGTGGAATGGGTATGGATGAATAAACCATGTATTTGTCAACGTACCAACATGTTAGTAACTCTGCTCATGTCTATTGAGTTGTTTGGTCGTATGACACTGCTCTTTCTGGCTAACACTAATAATACATCATATTCTAGGGACACCACACCACAATTCTGTTTTCTGTTTTTCATAACATCTGAATAGTATTCATTCCCACCATTGTATATTTTTATTTTAGAAACATTAATCGCTATATGTGATGTTCTTTTCTCCAAAATTATTCATATATATAGTATACATACTGGAAGTGAACAAGTGCTCAATATATGCATAGGTAAAATGACCAGGTAATTTTCTTAAGGAGGTCATTATCCTATATGTGGTAAGGTGTTAGGTGTCTCTTCAAAAAATGATTTACTAATGTTTGCTCAAATAACTAGCCCGTGCAGGTGCACGGGTTGACGACTAGTGTCTGTTTAACCATCTTAAATTACCACAGTTATAATAGGCTGCAGAAATTACACTCGCAGAAAGTAGCTCCATGAGAATGAAGGACATTCCGTTCATACGTCGAAAACTTCCTGTCATCCTGTACCATCCTCATATTCTCACGTTCCGTTCCATGATTCCAGCCTCTAGAAACGGAATGCTCACTATTATCCACAGCTTGGGCACTTTCCAGGGTGATATCCTGGGTCACCGTGCGGGTTTGCTATTACAATGGTGAAATGTCAGGCCAAGAGAACAGTAGAAAACAGTAGAAATATTGTGTAAAAACTGTATGGTTACTGGGCAGGAAACTACATGTCCCGGGCGATAACGAACGACCAACAGAAGAAGGCATGTCGACAAAATCACCTGGACGTATAGATTGAGGCGAAGGAAAGGCGCTGCCGCAGATGAATGACAGTATGAGGATGGTAATCAATCGAATCAGAAAACAGTAAGTCTTAGGTAACATTATTCCTGAACAGGGGTGAGCTCTGTGCTTTCTAGACGGCAAAACCTAGTTAGCAGCGAGATGGCATACTGGGAATCGCAATGCTCCAGCAGCATCTATCTATATATAGCGCTCTAGTGAGAACGGAATTCTGACAACGCGCTTCCAGGAGTTGACCTGGAATTGACTAGGAACTTGTGGCACTGGAAACTTGCACCAAGAGATGACCCATCCAACTGGCCGCTTCTTCTATAAATGCAGCAGATAAACCATGACTCAGTGCATCGTCCATTGGAGCTGTATACCATAGTAGGTGATAAAAGTATGTCTCCTGTGGGAACTCTTAGTTCCTCAATGAGACTGTCTCTAATCCTTCTACTGTCATTAGGTGCTACAGCTCTCCACAACGATTCTAGTACCGACTTGCAAGCCCTCCGTTGCCTTAAACTCCATCTCCCAGTTCTGCTGGACTCCTTTCCTCATGGAAGAATGATTCCCTCCAATTCTGCGGTTGGTCCGGTGTTACTTGCAGCAAGAGGCACACATCTCGTGTTCTTGCACTGGACCTCGAGTCGCTCCACCTTAATGGCCAAATACCTCCTTGCATTGCCAATCTCACTTTTCTCGCAAGAATCCACCTCCCAAACAACCAACTTAGTGGTCCGATTCCGGCTGAACTTGGCCTACTAAATAGGTTACAGTATCTTAACCTCAGCTCAAATAACCTTAGTGGCATGATTCCGAACACTATATCTTCATGTTCTCGCCTTCGAGTTATCGATCTTGGGAGTAACTCCATCGGCGGTGAGATCCCACCAAACCTAGGCCAATGTTCACATATCCAGCAGCTCAACTTGGGTCACAATATGCTCAGTGGAGGCATCCCAGAAGGGTTGGGGACGCTCAGTAACCTGTCAGTTTTGCGTCTTGCTGGGAATACTCTGACGGGCAATATTCCCCTTTCACTTGGAAACAGTCTTTCTCTTCACTCTGTTTATCTCACGGGAAATAGGCTCACAGGACCTATCCCGTGGCTCCTAGCTAATAGCTCATCACTTCAATTTTTGGTCTTGGCAAACAATTACCTTGGTGGAGAGATTCCCCCCGCACTATTTAATAGCACATCACTTCAAGTCTTGTCCCTGGAAACAAACTACTTTACTGGGTCCATACCTGTTCTTCCAAATATTAAATCACCCTTGCAGTATCTTATCTTGACATCAAATAATCTTTCAGGCACAATACCTTCTACCTTAGGGAACTTTTCTTCCCTTTGCTGGCTCTTGCTTGGAGGGAATAGTTTTCAAGGTAGCATCCCAGTGAATATTGGTAAACTTCCCAACCTACAAGTATTAGACCTGACTAATAACTTCTTGTCTGGTAGTGTCCCAGCCACTGTCTACAACATGTCAACACTCACATACCTTGGTGTGGCTGCAAATATTCTAGGAGGGGAAATTCCATATAACATTGGATATTCTCTTCCAAGCATCCAGAATTTGATTCTGGAAAGGAACAGATTCCAAGGCCAAATCCCCACTTCACTAGCCAATACAACAGATCTTCGAGAGATTAATCTCGGTAACAATGCATTCCATGGTATTGTGCCTTCTCTTGGGACTCTTCCCAACTTGATCAATCTGAATCTAGCGGAGAATCAGCTCGAAGCAGGAGATTGGTCTTTCTTATCCTCATTGACAAATTGCACACAACTTGTGAAATTATTCTTGGATGCAAACATACTTCAAGGAGTTTTGCCAAGTTCCATTGCAGGCCTTTCAAAGAGCTTAGAGGTATTGTTATTAACAGACAATAAAATATCTGGCACTATACCACAAGAGATACAGCATCTCACAAACCTCAAACTACTTTACATGGACAAAAATATGCTTAGTGGAAATATTCCTGAATCACTTGGAAATCTTCAGAACTTGTTTGTCCTAAGCTTATCCCAGAATAACCTTTCAGGACAAATTCCGCTTTCAGTTGGCAGTCTAAGTCAACTGAGTGAGCTATATTTACAGGAAAATAGTTTGACTGGTCCAATCCCAGGAGTTTTAGGAGACTGCAAAAGATTGGACATACTGAACCTCTCTTGTAACGCCTTGGATGGTAGCATACCAAAGGAGCTCTTTACTCTTTCTATCCTTTCTGAAGGTTTGGACCTGTCTCACAACCAACTCTCTGGAGAAATACCACCAGAGATTGGCGGCTTGATTAATCTCGGTCCTCTGAATATTTCAAATAACCAGTTGTCCGGACAAATACCCTCCACTCTAGGTGAGTGTGTCCACTTGGAGTCGCTACACTTGGAGGGTAACATTCTTCATGGGAGAATTCCTCCGTCTTTCATGAATTTGAGAGGTATCATTGTGATGGATCTATCTCGAAACAACTTCTCCGGTGAAATCCCTGACTTCTTTGAATCCTTTAGTTCCATCAAGCTTCTGAATTTGTCCTTCAACAACTTTGAGGGAACAGTACCACCAGGTGGAATTTTTCAGAATGGAAGTGAGGTGTTCATTCAAGGGAACAACAAGTTATGTGTAAACACCCCACTTTGCAATACAGAGACCTCCAAACAAAAGCACGCCTCAAAGATTCTGAAGATAGTAGGATTTAGTGCTCTCTCTTTGGTCTTGGTATCATCCTTCGCCGTCATTCTTTTGAAGAAGAGAAAGAATTTCCATCAAACAGCTCATCCATCCTGCAAGGGCTTGAAGAAGTTCACGTATGCTGATTTAGTGAAAGCAACAGACTGTTTCTCCTTAACGAGCTTGGTTGGTTCCGGAAAATATGGGGAAGTGTATAAAGGCTGGTCTGAATCAGATGCAATAGCTATCAAAGTTTTCAAACTTGATCAACTCGGAGCACCAAAAAGCTTCATCAACGAGTGTGAAGCCTTGAGAAACACACGTCATCGGAATCTTGTGAGAGTGATTTCTGTATGCTCAACATTTGATGCAACAGGACATGAGTTCAAAGCTCTAGTTCTTGAATACATGGTTAATGGCAACCTTGAAAGTTGGCTCCATCCAACACTCCAAGGGCATCATCTGAGAATGCCATTGTGTTTGGGTTCAAGAGTAGTAATAGCAGTGGACATAGCAGCTGCTTTGGATTACCTTCATAACAACTGCATGCCTCCTATGGCACACTGTGATCTGAAGCCTAGCAATGTCCTTCTCGATGATGCCATGGGCGCATGTGTTGGCGACTTCGGGTTAGCTAAGTTCCTACACGGTGATTCATCTTCGAGAATTGATGGTTCTACAAGCTTAGTGGGGCCAAGAGGAACAGTTGGATACATTGCACCAGGTAACAATTTCTCAATAGAATATAGTGTTTTGTTCAACAATTTCTCAATAGAATATACTCCCTCCGTTCCGTAATGTAAGGCGTATAGTTTTTTGGGGAAAATTCCAAAATATAGGGTGTATTGCGATTTATGGATAATTTTACACATCAAAAAATGAGTTTCAATCCATAACGGAGAGATTTAAAGGATTGTTTTCAATTTGTGATTTTTAGGGACTCCTCTCTCCAAAAAAATTCCAGAGTAAAATGAGTGCACCGTAGGCAAAATTCACGTCTTAATATTCGTGCAAAAAACTATACGCCTTACATTCAGAAACGGAGGGAGTAGTGCTTTGTTCTGTGAGGAGAAGAAACTACTCCCTCCGGTCAATAAAAGTAAAGCTATTGATTTGTACTAGGCAAGTTCATTTCTCACGACACTTTTTATGGATCGGGGGAGTATATTTTTGGAGAATATCTTATATGCTCTACTGGATATGAGATTTCTAGTTTTTCTCCTAGATATCCATTGATTCTTGTGCTCCAATCCTATTGTGTTAATTAACTGTTTTAATAACTATACTTACCGCAGAATATGGTATTGGGAGCAAAATCTCCACGGAAGGTGATGTTTACAGCTATGGAGTCATCATCTTAGAAATGCTCACAGGGAAGCGTCCAACCGATGAGATGTTTAAAGATGGCCTGAGCCTTTACAAATTTGTGGAAAAATCATTTCCTGAAAAGATTTGCGAGATTCTAGATCCTAGAATCGATCCCTATCGTGGGAACCAAGATGAAGCAGGAAGTACTCTAGACCAAGAAAATCATCAAATGGCTGGAACAATTAGCTGCATCATTGAGCTCGCTAAACTTGGGCTCTTATGCGCTGCGGAGACACCAAAAGACCGTCCAGAAATGCAAGATGTTTACATTATAGCCACCGCAATCAAAGAAGCATTTTCAGAACTGCAGGGCTGAGAAAAGTACAAGTGTTTCCATTGCTCACACCGACAGCTGGTGCATGATGGCTACACCTAGTTTGCTTCACATGAGGCTGTATTTTTTCTTTAATTTAAACCGTGTATGTTGTGAATTGTCTTCCTTTTTACTAGTAAATCTATGTGTGGTGTTACTAGTGTAGCAAAGTGTGGTTCAACATACATTAAATAAAATTCAGCATGGGACTTCCATTTTACTAGTAAAACTATGTTCGTGGTCTAGAACGTGCTTGCACAGCAACACAACGGTATCCTGTAGGAGGTTGGGTGAAGGAACCTTCCTCCTTTCCAGATATCTCCGTCGTACGACAAGTGTACTCCATTACGGATCGAGTTTCACCTCCGCCGTCTCTTCCTCTCAGCGAGCTACCGTGGGCTGGGTGAAGGAGTGTACCTCCTTCGCTGATATCTCCTGGAATCACCCCAATTCTAAACCTTCGCTTCTTCCCAATCTCTGCAGCAGCAGAGGAAATGAAGAAGCAACGTGTTCCATAGGCAGCAAGCAAGCAGAGCAACGTACAGGCCGGTGAAGGAGTTATCGAAATGTCAAAGTCCACCCTGAATCAGCCGGAATGGGGCTTAAATAGGACAGTAAGGCAAGTTACACTACAATAAAACCAACAATCCTCAAAATAGGCATTTCAACGTAGATTCGTAGAAGCGTTGTATTCGCACAAAAAAAAAGTGCAACAGCTTCCTACCAATCCTTAAGGGAGCACACCAGATGAGATTTTTTTTTTCCCAATTTCACAGCGTTAATTTGCATCTAATTATCTTAAACAGAGAGGAAAGGTAGTACTCACGGCGTGAGCAGCTCAGTGCGGAACGGCGAGCCATCAGTGATGCAGGTACACAGCAGGGTGCCCGGCCACGGCCCACCATGAGCACACCAGCCCGGGGAACACAGCCCTGCCCATGACTAGGGTTCCTGAAGCCGCCATCGTCGCGCTAAGAGCTTACGGCGAGACGAAGACGAGCCGCGGAGGGCGTGGAGGTTGCATTTGGAAACAGGCTCTGGCGAGTCGGCGGAGCAGCGGAGAGTGCCGCCGGCAACCGCCGCATTTCCGCTCAGGTCGGCGGAAGGAATAAATCGTGAGGCGGCGATGGCCTAGCTTCAGCCCAGAATATGACGGTTCAACCCGTTGAGCAGCCCACCGCGAATCAGCTGGTACCGACAAAAGGCATCGGCCCATCAATCAAATAGGCTTATGTTATTCGTTTATGTGTTCGCTCTAGAACAAAAATACGCTAAAAAATTTGCTGAAAAAATTCTGTAGAGCAATTTCTGCTAAAAAGAATCTGTAGAACAACATTTCCATGAAATGCATGTATGAGGCAATGACTGATGGTGGGGTGAGAGATTTTTTGCATAATAGGTATGTGTAGATCTCACATTTCTCTTAAAAACAATTCCGTTTCTGTGTGGGTGTGTTTCATAGTCAGAATTCAAGTTATTTGCTTGCAAAGAAAACACTACTCCCTCCGTTCGGAAAAGGATGTCAGTACATTTTACGGAAACCTAAGACAAGTCCTCTGATAGTTCATTTTTGTGACATCATTTTCCGAACGGAGGGAGTACATTTTACGGAAACCTAAGACAAGTCCTCTCCAGTGTGCCATGCATAACGCGGAACTCTCGGGCCCATGCTGTGCTAGCCCAAAACTTTTGTGCCAGTTACTTTTTGCGAATGAGGCACATGGGCCGGCTTGGCCTTGCACGAAAATGCTCCGGGACGTGCCAATCCGTCACGATGGCCACCATTACGCGGCACTCGTAAGAGCCAACCCTCCCAATAGGACTACTGTGCCATTGGGCAGGAAATCAGAGCCAAGCCGCGTCCCACATAGTGGCAAAGTTACCCGACAAATCCAATAGAATGCCCGGCACTCCCACCTCGGCCGAGTCCATAAGAGCAAGTACAATAAGACTGGTCACAATGGGAGTAATTTAGGTGGTAACATCACATATTTCAAGATAAGTTTGCTTATGTGGCATGTAGTTAATGAGGAGAGAGGTGTTTATGGTAACTTAGCTAGTTACTGTAACATCAAAATTATCAAGACAAAATGAGTCTATAGGCTAATAAATAAGACACCACACATATGTTACTCACCACTGTGGAGGTAGTAACATAGGCTAGTAACATCAGCATGTTACTAGTCTATGTTACTCCCCATTGTGAGCAGTCTAAAGTGACGTGGGCGGGCTATAAGGATTAAACTAATATATTTTTGCTTAGTTGGAGGAAAGAGAAGAGGCGAGAGAAAAGGAGTGGGGCTCTCATGCAAGAGCCAGCTCTAGCACGTGCTCCTATGCACTTTGTGAGAGTGGATGGTGGACCATGTATCAATAAAATAACTTATCTTTATATCTTACTATTGTACATGTTAGCTATAGAGCTGACTATAAATGACATGACACTATCTTATATCCAACACTTGACTCTACTATTGTACTTGCTCTAAGGAGCGGGTGGGAGTGACAGACACAGCCGGCAAATACATATATGTAGGATAACGACGGGGTCCTCCCATGTCAGCGACTGAAAAGACGGTCAACCGAATTTAATGCCGAGCGACAAGGTCGGTTAGATTAATTAAAAATGTGTAGCGGTTTCCTCGTGTCACGCTTCGCCTTCTTGATGCGCGTACCTGTGAAATGCCGCTGGGAACCGTTGTTGGCGTTAACGGGCGCCACCAACCTTCCCGCAATGACTATATACACCGCGGCGCGCACCGGCCCTCCTCACTCACTTCGTCGTTCTCCTCTCCACTCGGCACAATGGCGAACAACAATGAAGCCAGCAGCGGCAGGAGCACCGGCGTGCCGTCCACTTAAAGACCTGCCTCATTGTCGAGGAGGCAACGATGGTCACCTAGAATGGCCCCCTTGTGGCGCCGGGTCTGCCCTTGCCCTGTGGGTGGAACATCAGCACAGGCGGCCTGGCTGCCCCATCGGTCCCAATAGTGAGGCCAAGCTGCCTACCCTCATCAGGGAGCGTCGTCGATTCTTCATTCCAGAGAAGCTGGAGGAACCCGAGTACGTCGAGAACAACGCGCTCTCTGATCGACGACCCTCGAGACGGAGTGTGAGGTAGCCATCAATCACTTTGTCAGGCTGACGAGGCCGGAAGCGTGGAACCGGCTCGAGCGGAGGCAGTGGTGTCGTGGCATGGGGCTCTATGAGGTCCTCGTGCAATACAACTACCATCCAATGAAATGGTTTGCGCTGGCTGGCTCGTCGTCGTGCGTGTCGTCACGCTTCTCCTCCTTGTATGGCCCGGCAACCCCCGCTCTCGCGTGTGCCGGCTCCCCCTTGTCCCCAAGCAGGAGCAGCCCTCGTCGTGGCCTGATTCTTCCAAGAGTGTGTCACCCTCCCCATCCTCAAGATGGAGCAACGCTCACCTTGCCACCTTGTCCTCAAACAAGAGCCGTGGACAGTGCCGCCGCGTTCGGTCGGCATCGTCATCTTGAACCACAGCCATAGGCAGCGCTCGCTGTCGTGGAGCCGGTTGTTTCTCGGCCACAAAAAAGCTGCCGAAGCCGAAGGTACACGACAACGACCACCTGGAGCTCAAAGAATCCCTCGTTTGTCGTTCATCAGGGGGCAACCCGGCTGATCTTGAGTTCGCGTGCCCGTGGTCGGCGGCGAAGTACGACACCCGTGACAATCCCCCCAACGACGACGATGACAACGGCGAGGATGGAGGCGACGACGACGATGATGGCGGCGGGCTAGACTACACGATCTTCGACCGCTTCTACGAGAGCCACTACAAGGGTTTAATTTAGTTTACAGTTTCGTTCAAATTTATCAAATAGATTTAAATTGCAATGAAATTCGTCGGGAGATACTCAGATAACACCACCATTGGCCCATTGCACATGCCCTCACGACAAGAAATGGGGGGCGCCCCCTTGGAGTTGCCCTTCACTCACAACGTCACAAGGCTCAAGCTTACCTCACAGACTACTCCAAAAAAAAATGTTCGAGAGATTGCAGCGGCGCCAGTGAGCCCTGTGCGCTGCGCAACCACCGGCTATGGAGACGAAGACGGCGGCTCCTCTCCGCAAGAAGAGGAAATCGGGGATACCGGGAAGCAGCGTACCGGAGGAAATCTCGAGCCATGAGCCGGCGGCGGCGGCAGATTCCCACATCCAACAATCACCGCCCGGAGCTGGAGGAGCAGAGGAAGGCGCCGACCGCATCAGCGGACTCCCGGACGCCGTCCTCGGCGACATAATCTCCATCCTCCCTACCAGGGAGGGCGCCCGCACCCAAACCCTCGCCTCCCGGTGGCGCCACCTCTGGCGCTCCGCTCCTCTCAATCTCGACTGCGGCGACCTCCCCGCCGAAGGGGACCCTCTAATAGGCCTCATCTCCCAGATCCTCTCCTCCCACGCTGGCTCCGGCCGCCGATTGCGCATCTCTGCACGCCACCTCTGCCACGAACCCGCCACCGTTGATGCCTGGCTCCGGTCTGCTTCCCTCAGCAACCTCCAGGAGCTCGAGTTCTGCCGCGCCTCTAAGTATGTACCGGTACTGCCGGTGGTGGCGGCGTCCACCTTCCGTCTCTCGTCTACCCTCCGTGTGGCCACAATCAGTCAATGCCGCCTCCCCGACGGCATTTCCGAGACGCTGTACTTCCCCCAGCTCAAGCAGCTCACGCTTGAAGAGGTCAGCATCTCGGAAGGCTCTCTGCACCGCGTCATTGCTGGCTGCCCCGTCCTGCAATCCATGCTTCTTAACAAGAGCACTGGCTTCGGCTGCATTCGGATCCGCTCCCCAACCCTCAGAATCATTGGTGTGCGTCGGGGGGACAGACGACATGGAGAGCCATCGTTAGGGAAAATCATCATTGAGGATGCCCCTTGTCTTGAAAGGTTGCTCCAACTTGACTCAATTAGGGGGTCGGATGTATCGATAATTTCAGCGCCCAACCTGGAGACCATGGGCTGCCTTTCTTATAAAGACTTTCACTTCTCGGACGTTCAGGTAGCTTCCTTTCTTTATCGACTTGTATAGCTTGCCTTTTTTTTGTGACCAGACACATATCATACTATCTCAATATAATAAGGCCTGATATATTGTTTCATTGTTGATAAAGGGACCGCGTGCTGTGTTCCACATGGTGGTACACACTATCAAGACTTTATCCATTTCTGTTTATGCTAATAGCGTGGACACGGTTCTTAGTTTCATGAGTTTCTTTCCCTGCTTGGAGAACCTGTACATCGAGGTAACTTTGCATTTGTAGTGTTAACTGCTAAGCTACTCTTTATATATCTAACTTCAGTTTCTCCTCCGTATTCAGCAATACGCGAGAGCAAACAATACTCCGTGGCGTCGTAAACACAAGAGTCACATCAGAAGCCTTGACATCTGCCTCAAGAAAATAGTGTTGAAATACTATACGGGCGTCATGAGAGATGTTAACTTTGCCATGTTCTTTGTTTTGCATGCTAAACTGCTAGAGTTATTTCGATTTAAGGTTTTGCGCGGCTGCACTAAGGACTTCATTGCAAGCCAGCGGAGGTTGCTTCAGCTGGGGAAGAGGGCTTCCAGAGGTGCTCGGTTTGAATTCACAAACTGTACATCTCACCGTACACTAGAAGATATCAAGCATGTGCAAGATTTGTCTGTAGCTGATCCTCTTGATTGTTGACGTTGATACCTGGATAGATGTGTAGGAATTATTTTTGTTATCTCATCCTGTATTCTATCCAAACTTCATTAGGTCTTCTATCTATTGCTTTGAAGTTTCTGGTGTCCTGGAACCTTGTGATTTTTGAATTAACTATGTAGAATCTATGGAAAACGTGGATAAATTTAATATTTGTGCCTATGCAAGGTCTGAGTGCATAGTTCGAATTCATTCACTTACTTTTCATATTTGTTATGTTGTGCCTTTAAATTCATACATAGTGTGTGTCCTCTAAAACTGAGCTCCTTCCTAAAACAGTTTATTTTATTAGAGTGTTTCAAGAACAGGGAACTTTACTTTGTACCTGCACTTTTTATTCAGTAATACATCTTGGCTTCTCAACTTATTGACGTACAGTATGTTCTCTTGAATGATTTCCGTGAGAAGATGAGATTGTGCTAAAGAGTATCATTTTACCTGGAGAGCATGCCGAGCATCTAGCCTTAACTAGTTAACTGGAGATCAGGCCTAGCTCTTGAGAGCGTTTCAACATGCTCTGTTGTAGGTCTTCCTTTCTAGCTTGTATGCCCTTAGGTAAGCAGCTTCCCTGAAGCAAACATGCACATGATTTTCTTGCAATTCATTGCTTTGATACATATGCACTGCATGCATGTTTGCATGGTATACCTAGGCATTCCAGCCAACTTCATATGTTCTGACAAAGCAGTGCACTTCAAATAGGTGGAACCTAGGCCTGCAGTAAGGAGTGTAATATCTGTGATTCCCGTTCTCTAATTGGTGTGTTTTTTGTCAAGCCAATTCATCTCGGGGAAGAAAGTTCGGATTGACTCTTATCTTTCCCACATTCCCACTTATGTGATCGATTTTTGTTGATTCACTTCATCATCAATAGACTGGAATATTTTAGCAGACCTAAGCTGTTTGGGGTCTTATGTTTTCTAGACAGCAATATAGGAACGTTAACTGACTGACAAAATGCATCCTGAAACTGGAGTCAGGGTATCAAGATATTAGTTGTATACTTCTGCGAAAAAAAAACATGGCAGATGCTAGCTACTTTCAGTCTTCAGCTGAGGGGTGTTCTCGATTCTGGAAGGGATATCACTTGATTAAGAACTAGTTTGTCGTTGCGGGCAGATACCAGGTTAACAGTGGAAAGACCACGCTTTTAGCAGAATGTTAGGCTGTGCCAGACACATCTAGTGCTCTAGGTGTCCAGTTTGTCACACTGTTTTTTGTGAACAATAATTTACGTCAGTTGCTGAAGTTATGCAAGAAGGGAATTTCCTTGTAAGATAGTTTTGACCGCAAGTAAGTGGTGGCGTATAGCTCAACAATGCCCCTGATTTGCTGGGCAGTAACATCATCTCGAAATATTTATTTCTTTTTTGTGTGGGCATGTTTCATAGTCAGTATTCAAGTTATTTGCTTGCAAACAAAACACCACATTTTACGGCGACCTAAGACAAGTACTCAATGCCTTCAGCCAAACAGGAGCGGTGTCGTCATCAGGCTACGAAACTCGTCGCACTACCGGAATTTGCTCAGTGACTAGCATTAAAAAAAAATGATATAATTGCTCACTGTCTAACATTTGAAGAAATGCCAACATTTGAAGGAATGCCAACCATATACACGCATTTAACTATTTGGCAAGGAATTACCATCATACTGAAGGGCATGCAGCATCTGTTCATAGAACTTCTTCTCACATGAGTTTTTGCTTAGACATAGAACAGAACATCCCTGGAGCAGATTCTTATTTCATACGCATACAGCAATTATGTACATACACATAATACGTGCGTCGTACGGCAGTGCATTTGCTAATTTCAGAAGTTCAATTAATTGAGCATTTTTCAATGGAAGGAAAATATGGCTTCACATGATATCAAAGGTGAATTGACGCTATAGCGTTGTGGGTGGCCCTGACACCGAAAGGTGCTTAGCGAGTAGCACGACGTACACCGAAAGGTCGGCAACCTGGTGGCGGCCGGCTGTCAAGTAACATCATCTCGAAATATTCTTTTTTTTGTGTGTGCATGTTTCATAGTCAGTATTCAAGTTATTTGCTTGCAAACAAAATACCACATTTTACGACGACCTAAGACAAGTACTCGATGCCTTCAGCCAAACGGGAGCGGTGTCGTCATCAGGCTACGATGATTAATACCGGAATTTGCTCAGTGTTGGGCGGGCTGTGCACACCTGGAAGAACGACCATGCATCAGGAGTCCTACGCTTCAAGTGACGACACGGGTCAGGTTGACAACCTCAAGTGCGAGCATAGTGGTCTTTTAATATCTGTCACCTCTGTTGCGGTCGCCCAATTGGCATTTGATGGCATCACCACATATAGATAAAGAGTTTACCAATGTGGAAGTAGTAAGTTTTGACTGGGACGCGGACGAATAGAGCTCGAGCTCGCTTGCTCTTGCATGTTTGTGGGTGAATAAGTGGCTGTGATTAAATGACTCATTTTTAAATAGGGTACAATAAATGCTCCCGTGTGTTCATGTCTTTTTTTAGATAATGACATTAATAAATGCCCTGCTTTAAGTTAATAAAGCAACAGGTCCATACACATAAGGTAACAACAGCTGAGGCATACAGCTTAGCCGAAAGAGCAAAGGAAATGGATAGACGGGGCCGGCCACCCCCAAACAGACCGGTAAACCACTACACTCCAGCTTAATGATCAAGTCTTGGTGCAAGGGAGGAGTAGAACGCTTTAAGCGCGCTTGCCAACGCCCGTAGCGCGTCCCTGTCGCGCTTCTATGAGAGGTTCGCCCACAGTTGTAGAAACATGAAGAATTTGTAGATTAGATCAGAGGGGTGTCTCAAAACTTTAGCCTCCATGGCAAGTTTATTTCTAGTAACCCAAAGTGTCCAGAAGAGCACGAACACCAAAATCCAGCACACCCTACGGTTCGGCCCAAGCAACGGCTGCAAATAAGCGAAAAATTGGGGGAAGTTTGCCGGTGACCAGCTGCACCCTAGCAGCCTCCGCACAACACTCCAGCCCAGTTTCGCCAAAGCACACGAAAAGAAGATATGCGACGAATCTTCAACCTCGCCACAAAGGGCGCATCTGTCGTTAGACGGACCGTGGCGGTCAGCTAACTATTTTCCAGAGGGAAGCCTATCAAACACCAAGTGTCGAGTAAAGATTTTGAGTTTTAGTGGGAGTTTGCCTTCCCAAATGTCATGTGCGTAAGCAACGGTCGCCCCGCGCGAGAAGCTGGTACATAGACGCGTGTTCATGTCTAAGTATGCATGTTCATTTGTCTAGCACATTTTGTCATTGCTTAGCTGATTTAGGATTAATTAACAAAATGACTATTGCATTTCACATTTTGCAAACTGAAATTTGTTCATGTTTGCTGTGCAAAAGATATATACGTCATATTTTGTCATTTGTCTAGAGATTTGAGATCAAGGCGAGCACATTTGATAGAATTGTTCATGTTCACTGTGTAAAAAATGCCCTAGCACATTAATTACAGAGAGGCTTAATACAAAAATCTAATATGAACTGCATTGAAGAGACTGATGTATATGATGGCACTGTTCATCTATAATACTATTAAACAAGCAAACATATTCTTACCTACTGCCACCCAACAAATGTATACGGGTAGACTCCCACCACACGATCTGACCTGGCTAACTAAAATTAACCACCCAGATTAACTAAATCCACACACTGTGTGCACGTAGCAATTAAACCAGGCAGAGGAAAACTCTGCCGGCGAACGAAACGCACTAATCGCGCCCATCATCGCAATCGTCGCTGAAAAAAAAAAGGAAAGAAAATAAATCCCCAACAATAGCACAAGCGCCTACAGGAAACACCGCCCCTCCGCAGCTAAGTTCTTCGCCTAGCGCTCCGCCGTCGCCGCTGCAACCCCCTCTCCGGCTCTCCCTGTGATGGCGCGACCGCCTCTCGCCACGCCGCCGGCGACGCAGCTTTATGCCCCCCTCCTCCTGCCCCCGCTGCGGTCAGCCGTGCGGTCCCTTGGCGTGGGGCGATGCCGCAACGGCGCGGCGGGAGACGATGGCGAAGGAGTTGGAGGCGACGGATGCTACCGTGCGAGCGACGAGCGCAGATCAGCAACATCACATGGTTACTGCCTTGCAGAGCCACGGCATGAGAGGAATTTTTGTCTCTGCGGTCGTGGGCGATGGGGTGTGAGTGCCAAGGATGCAGGTGGACAACCACGCTGCAAAGAATGCTCCCGTGCGCCCTATGAAGCTCTTAAGAGGCCATGAGCCCATGATCCAGGTGTGGTTCTCATCTTTCTGACGTGTTGTGCAGTAGCGTAAATAGTAGGATTTGATTTATCGATAGTGTAACTTTCTGATTTCAAGAAACATATACCCTTATGACCGTGCTTTAAAGTATACAGTCAGGTTGTATGGATATTCAATGTCTCCCGTGTTTACAATATTCCATAGAATCCACATATTGTTTTGAAGATCTAAATCCATACATATTGCATCTATTATTGCTATCAGATTTTAAATTCTCGGCTGCGCGGTTAATTATTTGATTGTCGTATTTTGTATCGAGAAACTATTTAATTTGTTTTTCAATCTGCATCAAGCCTGGTTCTTCTCATCATTCTTTTTTTTATGAATTTATCTATGGTTCGTTTGATTGTTTGCAACTCAGATCCGTCGAATTTGTAATGAGGAAGAATAGCAAGCATGACAGCCTCTTACTTTATCATCTGCTATTGGAAAACCTAAGAAAAAAATGTTCTGTCACCGTCGCCATTGGCCATTACATACTGTAAGTGTTCTCCATTAGCTGTTTCGTTCTGGTTGATTAGTTCTAAAACCTCATCATGATAGCGGGGGTATGTGGTCTCTTTAAGTAATTGATTATCTAGCTGGATGTAAAATTGCCATGCAAGATACTGCTAATAGAATATTATTAAAGCCTCCATACTTTACGTTTGGCAAATTGCCACAAACGTATGTATATAATAATTGTTTTCAAAACAATTGTTTCAGCTTCTATATTGAACATAAAGGCTTTTTTAATGTTTTGATGCACAGAGAATACTGAACTGAATTGCAGGGGCCAAGAAGAAGAGGATATATGTATAGATCTACTTACACTATTGTTTCTTCGGAAAGAAGGTCTGGTTTGGTAGGATAAGTTTATGAATGCCAATCGACTAAATGATAATTTTATGATGTGTGTTCATAAATAATTTTTTTATCTGAAGGTTTCAAATTTCTGGCAATTTGGAGAATATAATGTTTGTCTGAAATGTTTTAATCGCCCCATAGTATATACTATAGTAGACCAATGCACACTTATAGTATTGTATAATTCCGCATAAAGAACCTCAACATTTTGTTTTGTTAGTTGGGTAGAGAAGAAGAGACCAGGAATCAAGAACAAGAGCATATAATTTCAGGCTTTCTGTGTATTTTTCCATGGACCTGTACCTATAGTTACCGGGTCTATCTTTCTTATTGCATTAATGACAATAATTATCTATTTTTTCCATGTGCAGAAGAATGTTAAAAAAACCTCGAGATGGCAGCTGTCATGAACAATCAAAATTGCACTTTGCACGCGACGAAAGCAGTACCAAATGGATTCTACTTTGCAAACTACAGTGTCTCGAACTTGACTGTATGTGCATATTACGATGTCTTGAACATCGAGAAGCTGTAGGAATTTCTGAAGCATAACTTTGGTAAGTGTAATTTAATTTCTGCTAATAGAAATTGTAATAGAGTGGAACATTCTCTAGCTATGAGCACTTCGAGCTGGCCTGGGTATGGTTCCAGTTGGACAAACTAAAGCTGTCTCTGGATCCAAAGCAGCTTGCTGCTAAAGAAACAAAGGTTCTTATATGGGATGCTATAGTGCGGGCCAATGCATCTTCAAATTTATAATAACTTGAATTATAATGATTTAAAAGGTGTATGTTCCATGAAATAAAGCAAACAATTTCTATTCAGTACTAGGAGGTTCAATCTTGCTCACTTCCAGCCTATTTTATTATGTCAGGATACACTTGGTGTTGTTTAGTGATGTTCCATATAACTATTACAATGCAGATCTATTAAACCTATAAAAGACACTACACTACCCGGCCTGTGAGAGCTTCCCGAAGGCAGCTTATCTCATGCGTTCATTTACCGTCGAACAGTAAATTGTCAATCCCGCTTTTGACAGCAGCCGTCCGATTTGATTTTTTCGTTTTTCACTTATTGCCTGGCATGGTAGGTCAATGACATGTGGGGCATTTTTCGGGCAGGGCCCCAGAAATCAGCGCGGAAAGCACGCTCGTCTGCGTCGCTGCTGTTGGTGGACAACGCATCACGGTGAAACCCTAGACCAATCGCGTCTCTCATCCCCCGCTGGCTCCTCTCTCCTCCAATCCTCATTCGTCCTCGAGCCCTGCGCCTCCTTCTCCTCCTCGATGCAGCGCCGCCGTCGGGCTCCCTGCGCCGCCCCTCCTCGTGGTGCTCGGCTGCTCCCGCGAGGCGACCCGGACGGCTGCGGCCGCGGGCGCTCGGCTCGACGGCGGCTGCGGCCGCGGGCGCTCGGCTCGACAGCGGCTGCGGGCGCTCAGCTCGACGGCCGGTGACCTGGCGGCAAGGAGAAGGGCGGGGATCGCGGGAGGAGAAGGCTCTGGGAGGCTGGAGCGCATGGCGGGACGCCTTCGTGGAGCGGTGCTTGGCTGGGGGCCGCTCCACTGGCCGTCACCGCGTCTCACAATCTGCGCCGCATCTTCCTCTTCCGAAATTTGTGGATGGAGAGGGATGCGAGTAAGGGCGCCGGCGGCGCACAGCCAATCCTCTTCCCCTCTATCCCTCTTCCTCTTCTGAAATTTCCTCTTCTCAAATTTGTGAATCGAGAAGGAGATCAGATGCGACCACGGGTGGGGCAGGGAGGCAAGCAGGGCGACGAGGGAAGCGAGCAAGGCGCCGCCGGACTTCCTCCATGGGTAAGCTCCTGCTTCTTCCTCTCTACACATCTCCCTCTCGTGTCTCTCTCCTTCTCTCTCACTTTCTCTCTCTGTTCACAAATCGGATAATCGTGAGCCAGCGAGGGGCGCCGTCTGCGTGATGGCCAGTGGCGAGGCTCGGTATTCTGGTGTGAATCAAATTACTACTACTATCTATCTTCGTTCAGTGGCCGCTGGCAGATTTCTGCGAATTCATGTTTTTATTTGCTTCCGTCGCTGTTCATTCTAGCCAGTGCGCACCATCCACAGTGGAGAATCGAGATAGGAATAGCAGGAGAGAGATGCGTGAATCACGGAACAATCGAGATAGGAATAGCAGGAGAGAGATCCCCAATACTCTTCTTTTTCTGATTGAAATGGGATCTGTAGTACTAAGTACTGCTGGCTAGATGCTGCTAGGAGCAGACCACATGATGCACCATAGCAGGTGCAGGTAGGAGCAGAGTAATATTTACACATCGTTTGTCTGAAGCTAGGAGCATACTCTACTGTTTGTGCCTATTTGATTTGGGTGCTTTATGAACCGCTACTTGGAGTTGACACTCTGGCAGTAGATGGTTATTCTGATTACAAGAAGGCAATCATTATCAGTTCTTGTTCCCTCAGTTCATGACAGTAGAAATATGTGGTAACCATCCTCATTTGTTTCAGGTATCTCTCTCTACAAGATTTATGTGTTTGATCTGGTCAATGTACAGATAGGGCTTTGAAATAGATTTTTGTATTATGTAAATTTAGGAAATTCAATAGAAATTTACCAGATTTATATGTTTGGTTTCGCCCATGCACTCAGATAGTACTTTGAAATAATTTACATTATTTGTTCTGAGGCTTATTTGAGCTTGCTGTCTTCCATTATGAATGAGCAGATTGTTGCTCTTCCCCTGCTCGGCCGCGACAATAGCTTTAAGGTGGAGGATCGAGATAGGTCGAATGAGAAGGCATCAAACGACGAAGTAGCCTGCGGGTAATTTCTCATGTTCTTTGCCCATGTTTTTGTCATATTTCATTTACTTTTTATTTCACTTATCAAGATATATTTTATCATGTCTTTTTGACCGAAAAATGAATTCAGTTAATGAACAGGCAGCCACTGGGCAGGAAGAAATTATATGGATGAGCACACACAGGGAGGTACAACCTCAAGGGAGGAGGAAGGAAATGTTGATGGGCTTCGACCGTGGAGCGACACGTTGGATGGTAATTTTTTTCATTTTCTACTCAGTATCGGACACGGAACGTCAATGACGAGTGGGTCCAAAAGCGCGCCAGGCCCAGATATCAGGCCTCAAAACACGATCTCCTGCGTTCGTTCTCTCTCTTCTCCATACCAGGTAATTTGTTGTATTTCGTGCGTGGATTTGCAGAGAGATTGGAGCCACCTTGGTGCTCATGTACTCAAGATCTACAGCTATTTTTAATATTTCTGGTCATATACTTATGCATATTGGGAGTTCTGGATTGATTTGGCCAGTCTGTTATTCAGCTCGTTAAAACTGCTGCTGTTTTTTTTTGTAGCTTTGACATTGATTTGAGCAAGGAGAAGAGTAACAGGAAGGCGATTTGGAGGTAGGTGATTTTCTTGCATTTTGACTAACACTGCTGGTTGGAGAAGGGTGAATTATTTAGTTTAGTTCCACACTGAAATGTCAGACTAATTGTTGGTTCTTCATAGGTTACGTTAGCATCATGTAGAAGTCTTTCTAATCTCTCATTTGTTCAAATTAGATTGTTTGGTAGACAAATTAATTTACCTTTCGAATGATAAATTAGTTTACCATTTAGCAGCTAGCTGAAAATCATCTGTTTATTTTTTTCCATCTTTGTGGGTCTCTTTTTTGCTTTAGTGGTTCAGGTTTGATATTGATTTGAGCAAGGCGAAGAGTAACAGGAAGCTGATTTGGGGGTAGGTGATTTTCTTGCATTTTGACTAAAACTGCTGGTTGCAGGAGGGTGAATTAGCCATCTATAGTTTTGTATTTAATTTTAGTTCCACACTGAAAATGGTAGACTAATTGTTGGTTCTTCACAGGTTACGTTAGCATTATGTAGCAGTCTTTCTTGTTCAAGTTAGATTGTTTGGTAGACAAATTAGTTTACCTTTGGAATGACAAATTAGTTTATCATTTTGCAGCTAGCTGAAATTCATCAGTTTATTTTTTCCATCTCAGTAGGTCTCTTTTGCTTCAGTGCTTAGGAGCACTCTCTCAGGAAAAGGAGTAGCATTACAAGACAAACGTAATAATAGGCGAAAGCAAGGTATTACTGTTATACTTCAGTTTACTATAACGTGCGGCCTACTAATTTTTGCATTGTATTGTCCTGGTGTAGAGTTCAATTCATAATACCCTATTGTTGTGGGCGTACAAGATTCATTTGTTAATTTGCCGTGCTCATTTATATTTTTTAGCCAAACTGTTAGATTAAATGAATCTTCGAACAAGTCTATTTGATTATTTATTCTACAAAGAGTGCCTATATTATTGAAAAACGAATTAGAGAATTCTTTTCTATGCGTGCTGTGGATTCTTGAGTTTGCACAGTTGCTGGAATGGCATTTCTGCACTGATCCCTGTCCTCTCCAACAATCATACTATCTTAAATTCTTACTGATAAAATCTGATTTGACCTATTTCACGTAAATTGATCTCCTTGCATTCCCTTTTTTTCGTTATGTCGACTAATGATATCCTGCCAACAGGATTTTCATGCGCCGGCGTAATGTTCTCAACCAATTCACTGAGCAAATTGGTGGGAAACTCCCAAAACGGTATGTGCCTAAAGCATGTTTTGAATGTTTGCTTCTCTCGTGTTTTAGCTGATCAATGTTCTCTTGCCCATTACTTTGTGAAGTGAAATCGTTAGACTGTACCGTAGGCAATGAACATATGAATGATATTGTTGCTCAGGTGATTGATTCATATCTTTCTCCGGTTTCACATGCACCATACTGTCATTTGTTCTCCGGGCAACGCATGATGATTTAGTCAACAACTATTGCCTGATATTTTTGGAGTTCATTCCTGGGAGTGCCTCTGTGATTTCTATTTAGTGCTTGAATTGCTTTCTTTTTTTTCCTTCCAGGAGGATGCCGTCCTTTTGTGCTCAGTTTGTGTACACCACATGGGATTCACGTGCAGAGGTTACCGGCCTTGAGAAATGTATGACGCTATGCTGTAAGGACCACTCCAGGAGCAGCGCTCCCATTTCCAGCCGCGGTATGAGTAGTTTAGGCTGCATCGGCATCGCTGACTTGAGTAAGCTCCTACCCCCTCTTCGCTTCTATTTTACAATTCTCTGTTTGAATTTGTCAGGAGCTCATGAGCAGTGAAGTTCGGCTCTCCATAAATTTTTATGTTATAGCGTGGATGAACCAAAGTAAAAAGGGTTCTGGATAAGGTATGTATCATTATTGAGAATGGAAATGGAATTGGAGATGAAATGCTTTTATATAACATAATTAGGTTCAGCACTGAGTTTTTCCTGTTATAGGACCTTCAGCAAAGAAACAATAGCATGCGTTCCTGTTCCCTAATTTTAATCTTTGGTTCATAGATCTTGGTATGGTGTTGTGTGAAGAGAGCAGCATTTTTTTTCATGGTTTAAATACTTACAGAACAGATACAAGAGGCATTTTGATACCTCGGCTTGTTTTTGTTGACATGGATTACTGATATTCTTAGATTAATATATCGCTTTCTTAATTTAGTTGGGTCAGCTCAAGGGATGTTAAACTGGAGACAGGATGGTCATTAGCTTCCTGTTATCGAGTTCTTAGAATTGTACAATTTATGTTCATATGCTATAGATTTTGGAGTAAAAGAATATGTATGGTCAGATTCCTCCCGCTGGTCGCCTGAAATATGTGCTGAAAGAAGGGAGAGTCTATGTCATTAGAAATTTCCTCTGTAGCCCATCTAAGCCATCGTGGAGGCCAGTCGAGAGCCCGTACATGGTGCAATTCACAAGATACATCTGTTGTATTAGCATCACATGCCTATGCTGAGGACATTTTAAGTCAAATTTTCATATTATTTATCTTCAATTTGCAGGGCAACCCATTACATTCAATTTACACAATCCTGAGATGGACATGATGCATATTTCAAACAGGGCGTGTGTAGATGCAAGTGAATTCTTAGTCCAGTGAGGCCCTTGAGTGACCAAGCTCCCGCATTCAAGCGTAGATTAAACTCCAGCATTGTTAGAACAAGTATGCCACTGCCCTGTAACATTCTATGCATGTGTTTTTAAAAAACCGCATTCTGGTGTACTGTCTCACTGCAATTCCTGCTACTGATGCGTGCATGGAGTAATTTTTTGGTAGATTAATACATATGCTATAAATATTCACCTCCGTTGCTTGTTAGTCAAATGTATCTTGACAGAGCTCGTCCGGTGCAGCGGTGCTCCCCAGTCTAGCAGATGGGCTGCCTCATTACATTTAAGACCATATATGCTATATTGTGATTTTCCTGTTATATTGAGCTTTGGCTTCTTTGTTTAAATTAGTTAGATATGCTTTTAAATTCGACCATTTGTTGCATCATACTAAATTACTTTACTTACTGGTACTAATTTTTCAGATGACAATGGTCTCTCACCTCTGTTTTTTGGTTTTGGTCCAGGTTGCCACTTATACCCCGGTTCGAATGGTCAAGGGTTCAAGAATGTGACAAGGACAAGTTCACATGCACTGGGTCTCCTTCTAGGTGAGCAATCTAATTAAGGTGTCCATATTTTCAGTTCTTTTCTGGATTATTCTGTGTATATCACTGTCTATTTGAGATTGAAAGTGTAGTTTTTTAATTCAGTTGAGATGTTTTAAACACTTATGTAACTTTTAAATAATTTTAAGCTGATGCAATATATGCCTCTAAATTTCCTTTTTTTCATTTGTGTTCCGGTATCTCTACTAAAGACTACTGTCCAGGCACCTATGTTCATATCCTTCTTGCTATGTTAAACAGCTGGTTAAGATTTCATATATTTCCCTTGCACCTTCCTATATTAGTGCTAGGTAGTTTATTCTTGAGCATCAGGATGTAGATTATCATTTTTTGTGGTCAGCCTATCACCATATAGTTGTGATCATGATATTATGCGTGTTTTGCACTTGGTCGTCTTGTCTCTCAGCTGCAGTACAGGGTACTATATATATTCACTGAAACTTATATTTCTACTTTCAGAGATTAGATGAGTATGAAACAACGGAGTGGACGGTGATCCCTAGAGCCTTTATTGTTCTATTAGGCATTTGGTTTGAGAAGAGCATATCGCTCGACATGTATGTTTCTGTGTGATTGTGATAGAGTTTTGTATTAATTCGAAATGCTCATTGACCGTCTGAACATTGGATCATGTTTTGCAGATGTTGACGCCATCTCGACAATTTCTTGGTACTCTCTGTAACCTGCAGATGATGTGTGGCGAATTCGGCAACCACAGGTGTATCGACCACCAGGTGATCCATAATAACATTTGGTATATAACATATGCTTCCTACTCCTTTGACATGTCATTAGTTTCCACATGCAGAAGCAAATATATTATTCTGGGTGTATAGGACCGTGCAACTGAAAGTAAACTTTGTTATATCTGTTTCATGAAGAACAGGAAAAAGACACAGAAGAATTCTTGAAGCTCTGCAAGAGGGTGGAGTACACCATCGAGCTTGGTATCATCTCCAGTTTGATGATATGATGGTGAGAACTCAACATACCTCTCTGACAAATTACTATGCGACATGTTCATGCATTTGTAGGATCAAACTGATGCGTACAACCATCTTTAAGAGCTGCTCATTTCTGGCAGTGCTTGAGTTTGAAGCAGATTTGATGTATTTCTTTTTTACAGGGACGGTTTGCTCTCTTTGACCCTGTGCACGGTGCCAAAAAACTGCAGCAACAGAACTTTTTATCAGAGGAATCGATACACTCGAGCAGAACTTCCTGACCTATTTCTTTCAGGTAAAGAACTTATTTGGGAGAAGGGATTACTCATATTTTGCTGACAGCTACTCCAAAGTAAGTGATGGCATGACCATGCACTAATTGAAAGAAACATTCTTGTTTTCATCACATGTACCTAAGCTCTTATTTGTGTGCTCAGGTTCTGCTCCAGTATGGTGCCATGCATGCTCCTCAGAGAATCGAGGATCTGGTAGCCTCTTTTCAGTCAAACAGTATGGAGGTTGAATCTATAGATATTGAAATGCAAGCCTGAGGCGCCAATTCCCGTGGTTAGTTCTTGTGTTGTTTGGGTTCCTTTTTCTGCCATTTCTCTGTGTTATTTACTTGTTCGTCTATGCATACTGTTAGTCACTGAATGCTGATTTTGGCGTTTGACTGGATACCGTGTTAGGATGAAATAGTTGCAATTGAGACTCTAAAAACTCTAATCAGCTATTTGGTTTCTGGTGTTTCTTCTTTACCTACATCAAATCAAATTATTTAATCAGCTCATGTATTCTCAGATTGGTTTTTGGTGTTTCTAATTTTATTACGTGCAGTATGTATTTGCTTTCTTTGTTTCTACCTACTCATTGTTTTCTAATTTTATTACGTGCAGGATTAAAGACACATATAACTTGGATTTGCCTTTTAAGGATCCTTCTCAGCTTGCTGAATCTATTCTTCAGAATTCTCCAGTGGGAAAGCCACATGGTTAGATTGTCAGTTCAGAGTTTATATCCTTTTGAGGGTAGTCGCAATGGAGAGCTTTGAGTATAAAATGACCATCTTAGTTAAATATGTTTGACTTCTTATAATTGGATTTTTTCAGTAGATTGTTGTACAAAGAAAGTAAACCTAGGAAGTTTGGTCGAGAGTTCATTTTCCTTATCTCATGAAATCTTTTTTTGATTCAGTAAGAAGCGCATGGGATATACTCAAAAGCTTAAGAATTAGCATCTGTTGGAAGCACCAACTTCATCGCCTAGGCACAAAGTATGTTTGGTATTATACTTTCGTATTTGGCATATTAATAGTTGATGTTTACCCCTGCTCAATCGTGACTGCGGTACTGCGGTATCAATATTATGCAATTTCTCTGAATTAATGGCTGTCGAGCTGTATGTTGGCTTGCGCAGACTGCCTTTTCTTTCTCATATTAGTTGCATGTCATTCTAGACCCTTTTCATTTAAAAGCTGCAATGGTGCTCGGTCATTCCAATAATATTTACCTTTTGTCATGCAATTTGAGAAGCCATGGTCGTCCTTGCTGATTCATGTGTGAATCAGAGAAGAAATGAGCAAGATGGGGGGGAGAGAGAGAGCGAGAAATTGGGAAAGTGTGAGAGAGAAAGGATGGCGGGTCCCACATCAACTGCTTCGGTTGGGCGGTGAAGGCTGAGACCCCTGTGTTGTTTTACGCCTCCGTTGCTCGGGCGGTGAAGACTGATGTACTGTCGTGCACAAAGCTATGCTCCCATGAAGCACAAAGCTATGCTCCCATGAAGCATTCACATTCTAATCCACTTTTACCGTATTTTTTTCATGCATACAACATCGCCATTTTCAGATTACTATCTATATAAAACCAAGCTCAACGAATGTTGACACGATGATTAATTTTCACCAATATACCATCTATTTTTCACTACTCATGTATGTTCTAAAAGTTTCACCAATATACCATCTATTTTTCATTACTCATATTTGTTGACAATATGGTAGCCGCATGATGGCCACAAGAATTTCAAACACAAACAACAATAGACACAAAATATAAAAAATTTAAGGCTACATTACAGTCTTGCTTTTGGCACCTGCGCCAGTGGTCGTCTCCCCTTCTCTCCCTGAGCTCCAGTCTGGTTCCATTATCTTGAATTAAATTTTATTTTGAATCTAGGGTTTCTATCCTACTATATAGGAATTTGATGTAAATGATTATATGTTAAATAACGCAGGGAGGAGTGCATACCTGAAGCATCTTGATAAGCTGTATAAGAAGCACGATATTGCTTGGTTTAGTCCAGTGGTGTTTTTTAAGATGTGCTTTTGTTCCTGAACTGTTAAAGAGGATGCCCAGCAGCGAGGTACATATATGTGTTCTCCCAAATTTTTCTCTCTGAATTTTCACATGACTACATATGTTCATGGTGGGAGTGGATTCAGCCCACCTTATTGTGGGATCATTCAAACGTATGTTGATATTCATGTCTAGTAAGCCGCAGTAATTATTGTTCTGTCAGATTAAGAGCAAAACAGATAATGTGCAATGAGGTGGGTCTCCTCGGCCAGAGCTGGGCATTTTGTTGGCAGTTTCGTCGTCTCCAACCTGTCCAACGGTTTGTCGGCGACAGCACATTGGCGAGATCGACGAGGTGTGCATATAATTCAGTATTTTCTTGCTTGATTTTAGGTTTGTGTAAATTCCCTGTTCTTTATTACTGATTCCATGGAATTGTTTCAGGCCAACAGCTAGAGAAGGCCCCACTCTGCGAAACGGCGCCGCGTCTTGGCCTCCTTGGCCTGGGCGTCCCGTTTGGCAATTTCATCATCTCCAACCTATGGAAAGGTGTGTTCGGTTCTTTCCATCTCCTGTTTTCATTTTAGTGCAGCATGCCATAGTGTGAATGTGTGATATTGAAGTTTTATCTTTCGGAGTTGCCGGAACCATCTTATTAGTGTGGTGATGGTACTCAGTTAATAATCCTATCGTCTTTAACACGGCATCAGGATAATTTGCTCTGAGCTATTGGAGTTGAAGGATCTATTGAGAACATGTGCGAGAATATGTGGTCGAAATATCATGCTTTCCTCAGGTAATGCTGGTTGTTTTTTCTGTTCTGAAACTAACGAGAATATTATCTCTGTGACTTTGAATGCTGCTCATTAAATTGTTCTTTGATACAGGGTTTCCTGTTTGGTTATTACTTATTACTTGCTAATTGGAGTACCTCTCATTTCAAAGCAAAAAGGAGAACTTCCATAAACTCTTTAATACGTTATGGTGTCCGTTTAATACGTTATAATGTGAAGTCACCTAAGAGAAAATAGGTTAACTGTCTAAACTGCTAATTTGAAATATACTACTACCTGCAAGAACTGTGTTGATTCTGTTGTAAACTGACACTCGTGTGATTGCGTATATTACTGCTATTTGAAGCAAAAAATGCTTAATCGACATGTGTATTACTGCACTTGATAGCATTATGTCAGGTGATAATAAACATATGATCGTTTCTCTGTGTCTCTGCTTCTGTATTTTGGTTGCTCCTTTTTAGCTTCGATTTTCTATATTCTGCCGTGTATATTTATATGCATCAGTTCTTTATTGTGTCTCACCCCTTCATGAAGATATATTGATTCAGTTCTCTAGAATTTATATTTGGATTGGACCATATCATATCTGGATTGTGGCCGAAGTATTTAGGTTGAAGCATATGTTGTTTCAACATTTAAATTGAGTTCATTTGCAATTATGAGAGCAGTGGGTATTACTCTGTTTTGTTCATACCACCCTGGTTGGCAATGTTACTTATCTGCTGGCTTGATTTGCTGGATTTTGTAGGACCTTGAGGACATCACATATACTCTGTTTTGATTATGAGAGCAGTGGATATTACTCTGTTTTGTTCATACCACCCTGGTTGGCAATATTACTCTGTTTTGTTCATACTGACTGCTTGAGTTGTTTTCTAAATCTTCCATTTTTCATTGTAGATGTATGGTATGCTTCGTGCTCATTTTGTGAGCGCCAGGTTATAAATTTAGTTACCTGAAACCTCTTATATGAAGCAAGTGTAGATTACATATCTGTTTTGAACATGCATGGAGCAACATCCACTGCGAATAGATTACGTTTTGCATGGTGAGCCATATATCCTCCTCTCATGTTTGTTTTATTCAACTTAATTGTCTCCAAGTGTGTTGTATATTCTTAAATCCAGTGAAGGTTGCATGATAAATTCATATCTATCGTCTCTCTGATCTGTCAGTCTTGAAGATTACATATTAGAAGCTCTAAATACTAAATTTAGAAGTTCTTGCTGGATCTTCTTCACCTTAGTCCTTGTTTCAGCATTTGTTCGATCTCTTCCTCAGGTGTTACACATTTGCAAGGTTACTTATATTATCTTAAAGTTAGCCAACAAAAGTATAAGTCGGTGGGTGTTACACAGAATTATACTTTTGTTTTCAGATGTTGCTTTCTCAGATTCTTATCTAGCTAGAAGCATTATTGTTCTATATCTTTAGTTGTATTGTTCATGCCATTGTTTTATATTAGTATGTGATAAGATTTCTGAAGTTCAGTTTTACAGGAGAGCACAGAAGAATATATTAGGTTATATGTATGCGATCAAGTTCATTTGATCATTTGTTTTGATACTTCATCAGTTCTCATGTCTAATTCCATGTCAAATATTTATTAGCTGAGAAGCTAGATGAGTTTTTTTTACTTCACTTAAGATATTGGTTTCTCCCTCTCACGCAGTTTATCCATCGGAAGCTCTTAGCCCATTCACTGAGGATACATGCCATTTGTGGTACAGAAATATACTTTTTTCTTCGGATGTTCCTTTCTCAGATTCTTATCAAGCATTATTGTTCTATATCTTTAGTTGTATTCCTCATGCCACTATTTAATGTTAGTATGTGATAAAATTTCTGAAGTTCAGTTTTTTTGTTTTGATACTTCATCAGTTCTCATGTCTAATTTCATGTCAGATATATATTAGCTGAGAAAGCTACATTTGAGTTCTTTACTTCACTTAATATATTGGTTTCTCCCCCTCACCCAGTTTATTAATCAGAAGCTCTTAGCCCCTTCACTGAGGATACATGCCACTTAAGGTGCATACACATACATGCTACAATATCTTCTCTGTAGCTTTGATCTCTGAGTCGTACCTTTATAAGAAGCCTGATATAATGTGCCTTGATTACCCTTGTTCTTTGGGTGTGCTTGGAATACAGGATCTTTGAGTTTGGTTTCTCTGAAAAACTACAACCCGCCTTTCGTTTTTAGTTATCATGGTGCATTCTCAGTACAAGTGATACAGTTGATTTAGGAAAATACTAGCTTCCAATTTATGATCTTTCGTTTTTTGGTCCATACAAGTGATATAGTTAAAAGTATTGGCTTATGTTGGGGTCTTCCATTTTTATCATTATACTTTCTCTGTTCCAAAAAATATGACTTTTTAGCCAGCTGTTTTCGAGTGTTCCTTATTCTATAAAAGAAGAAAAGTTTATTAAGAGTGCTCTGATTTTCTCTCTACTCATAGACTTTGCACAACTCCTCTTGATAACTACTTTTTATGTTTGTTCCGAATTTGGATACATGGATGCTGAAGATTAGCCCTTGAAATCTAGGTGCACTACAATTAATTACTGCATTATACAGGTATTATTTTTGTCAGCCATCAGGTATTATGCAGTGGGCTTGAAAGTAGGTAGAGTAAACAGTTGTCCTTTTATTCTTTGGTGGATTTATTTATTATACTTGACCAAAAAGTAGTTATATAATCATGCTTAGAATGAAAAATAGCAGTGGAAACTCCAAGAAATTCCCCACCCTAACAACTTCTCAGTCTATCAATTAATTGACATTAGTAAGATGATGCAAATAATATACTTAAAGGAAAAATATCATCACCTGATCCAGTATATGGACTCCAAGGGAAGCATTAGTAGTTGGTTCTTTTGTTCGGCTGACGCTTGTTCCATTACTTCTTCACTACCGCTGGTTGTATTTACTCTGTTTCGGTTACAGCTGACTGTTTACTCTGTTCCAGATCAACTCTTATGTGAATGTACTGGTTCTGAAGTCTTTGGGTTCATTTCATTATCACTTTTATTTGCGGACATTTATAGAACTATGACATTCTTAATAGTTGATCTATGCAGGTTGGCTGAGGAAGAGTGAAAGACCAGGCGGCAGCAGGGCGGCAACGCTACGACCAACAGTCCTATTGATAGGGAGGAAGAGCAAAGGGTGGGTGACGCCTCAGCCACTGAGGCGCCGGAAGAGGAGGTCGAGCGGGAGGTTCCAACGGCTGTTGCTGATTCAGGCAAACTGAAGAAGACCAGGCAACAACGAGGCGACCACAACAGCTGGACAAGATGGAGAATAATGGCGGGCCTGTGCAGGCAGCAGGTTGCAGCCATCGTCGAGCTCCAGCGGAGCACAGTTCCCCCATACTAACAGCCTATTAGTATGACATGCTTTCACCTGAGGCGTTCAATGTTTATTCTCAAATTCTATTTTCGAACTCCAAAACGAAACACTTCCCATAGTTGATGTCATCGATCTTAATAGATGTTATATTCCTCTCTGATGATGAAGACACTGATCACTACAACCGAGTCTTGAGATACAGACAACAACATCGTCAGTCAGATCACTTTTTGTATGCTAAATTTGTAGACCCAATTTCTATTCTGAACTATATGCCTGCACTACCGAGTGTATTCAGCAGATAAAACTTGGTGATACCATCTGTTTTTAAACACATCGTCCCATATCGAACATAGAATGGCAAACAATTAATTCCTGCCTTAATAACAATTGATTAATGTGTAAATTAGTAATACTTATGGGCAACAATACAGTCTTGCTTTCGTTCTTTGCGCCAGTGGCGCAACGGGTCATCTAGTCTACGTAAAGAACATCCACAAGGGCAAGCATGAGAGCGATTCCGGCGTGTACGATGCCCACGGAAGGTACTATCTACTACTCCCTCCGTTCCAATTTAATTGACTTGCTATCCACCACATGTTGATGTATTTATACATGTAACAATTAAATTGGAACGGAGCGAGTATAATATATATCACATCATTATGTGCCCAATTACCCTAGGACAGATCATGCCACTGATGAAAGAATTATACTTGTCTTAGTATTCCCTTCTCACTGTACTTTAGCAAAGGTATATTAGATGAAATAAAAAAATCAGCGAATTAACTGCAAAATATGAAAGTAGTGAGAGAGACAGAGATGTGAGTTGGAGTACTTGCTAAAAGAAACAGAAAAACTGTGCCTCCTTTATGAGTGCCAAACCAATGCTTGATACGGAAGAGAGGACAAGAGGTTAAGTGAAGGAAACAGCTGTTAGTGGCATCGTCTATTTGGTCATTTCCCCTCTGTCTGAACTCAGAAGGAAGAGATGTCACAGTGCGGCACACTCAACAAATTAACTACTCCCCAACGTGAGACACATGAGATTAAGGTATCGTCGAATACACGTGGCAGTGACATTAGATAATTTTGTTGCTAGGATGTTTAGGAAAGTCCAGCTACGTACTGACAAACTGCGCGGCCCAAGAAAGATAAATTTGTTTTAAGAAGAAGAGATAAAATACAACTCTAGAGCAGTGGCTTTGTCACACCAGTTGTTCAAGATAATATATCAATACAACTCTAAAGCATGGGCTTCCTCACCTAGAGGCACAAAGATAACGCAGCAGACTAACATGGCTACATACTTACTTGCTATAACCTTACAGTCTGTCCAACCTGCAGGTTCGTTCCTGAAAAGTTCGAGGAGATATTCAAGAAGCATGCCCACACCAGGCCTGATGCCCTGACAGGCAAAGAGCTGAATGAGTTGCTTCAAGCAAACAGGGAGCCTAACGACTTGAAAGGGCGGTAAGTGTTAATTCATTCATATGGAGCATGAACAGTGGAATTGTTGAGGTGTGCTCTTCTGCGCTTATATTTGTTTTCTCTGGAACCAACAATTGCAGAGTCGGCGGCTTCACAGAGTGGAAAATTCTCTACTCACTGTGCAAAGACAAGGAGGGTTTCCTTCACAAGGAGACTGTCAGGGCGGTCTATGACGGCAGCCTGTTTACCAAGTTGGAGCAGGAGACGAAGGAAGCTAAGGAGTCTGCCAAGAAGAAATGATGAGAATAACCCTGATAACCTCTTATTTGTGGTTGTGTTGAAGTAAGCCTTCTGCTTCGGTACATCCCCCCCTCCCTCACCCGCTTAACTCAAGTACTTAAATAAAAATTAATAAAGTTGTATTAGTCCATGTAAAAACCCGTACGGCCCAATCCTACGTGTACGTATCCGTGTTTATACGAAATTGATGATCCGTCTTAGCAGAGACGAGCGATGCCACTGATGAGGTGGTGGTGGCCGGCGGGAGCGACGACGACCGGTGCTGGCTGGGATGAAGAATGTCACGCCCGACGAGATGGTCGCCGACAGCGACGGGTGGCAGATCGATCCAATCTAGCTAGCGCCGGCACGCTCAGTGGCGGCGTCAACTCGATCCAAGCTAGCTAGCGCCGGCACGCTCGGCGGCGACGGCGGGAAATCGATCCAATCTAGCTACCTGATTCACGTATACATACAGAAATCGATCAGGATCACGTCAAAAGCTGGGTCCTCATGTAGTAGTACTGGTTATCGATCAAATTGGCTCAAAAAAAAAATTTGCGGGTAAATTGGCTCAAAGTTGTACGTGCGTGTGGGGAAAAAACTTTTGAGTTTGGGGGAGGGGGGATGTACGGAAACACGCCTCGTTGAAGTAATTATAAATTATTATGGCGTGCTTGTGAGTTTGGTTGATGTAGCTTGATTTCATTTGTTTCATGTTTAATGGTTTGTTTCATGTTTAATGGAATGATATGCTGAAAAGGCTGATTCCAAATATACCAGAATTGTTTGCAATGTGAAAATTTTCAGTTCACATTTTCCGTTTTACTTTTACAATATGTTGCTAGTCTTGCTTACTTATGTCCTCGCGAACAGCTGACTCCTCTTATTCCATATGATTCTTCGTCTTGTCCATAAAAAAGGATTTAATATCAGTCAAGCAAAGAGATGAGAGTTACTAAAAAAGCAAAAGAATTTAGATGTGTGAGTTACTAGCAAAACAAAAGTACTGGGACACTTTAATTACCTGAGGCACGACTGCCGAATCACTTAGTGTTTTGAATTTGGAGGTTTTTTATGCCCAATCCTCCTTCCGAAATATCCCTGCAAACAAAATCCCAAGCCACAAGACACTTGCTTACTGACCAAATTTGTGCACAGACTCCTCACTGAACCTGAAACACCATGGGCTAAATGGGTGATGACGGTACATATCAAAGACAAAGATCTAGGGGACCCAAAACTGGCTCAGACTAGAGTTTGGTCTCAGATCAATGGGCTAATCTCCAATTATAGAAGTGTTACTTGTGTGCAGTTGGGTAATGGAGCCTCCACCTCCCTGTGGAAAGACAAATGGACAACTAATGGACCTTTGTGTGCCCAGTTCCCTGCTCTTTTCTCGCACACAACAAGACCAAATATTTCGGTGGCTGATTGCTGGAACAATGGTGTCTGGAGCATTCCACTGAACCATATTACCTCTGACAGAGCTGAAACAGAAAGGGTGGCACTGATGGCCTTCCTAGCTAGCACAGCTCCTCGGTTGATCTCCGGCAACGCGCACGTATACTGAGCTAAGCAATCAAGGAGCTACCTCAATGGATCGATTAGCTAGCACTTGTACGCACACAATCGCTGGACACACACAGGAAATCTCGATTTGGATCGCTAGAGGTGCGTACCTCTTCTCTTTCTTTATTATTTCTGCTCACGATCTGGTACAGATTACACGGGTCTACTACACACGTATATATAGTAGAGAGACTAGCAACCGACTCGATCAGCTAACCTAGCTAACCTAACTTGACTCGGTTTCTAACTCTAACCCAACACATGCACCTACTCTTCTCGTACACAAACCGGACAGCAGACGTCTTGCCGATGCCGACCTGCACAATCGTGCTTAATGCTAACAGAGCAGCCGATTCAAATTGTGGTCAGACAAGGGATTGAGACAACCACACTCTGGGCTCATAGAGCGAAAGGGAAGGAAAAGGAGGCGGTGAAGCAATGGATTGCTGACTGGCCAACTTAGGCGTCCGAAGCTGGAGCTTTAGTTTTCTTGTTTGCATTTGCATGTTACTCTCTGTTGTATGAAACGTTGAGCTGCCTCAGCTCCCTTTTAATTCAAAATAATGGTAGGGGTGTTCCACCCCTTCCGTAGCTTTCAAAAAAAAAAACCAAGAGGTTACGGGGGAGCAGCTGTGGGAGTGGTGCGTTGTGTTTGTGCTTTCCCTCCATTGTCCAAACTCTGAAGCAGGTCAGTGATGCCAACCTGTGGTTGTGGCATCAAAATTAATTTAACGTGCAGCACATGAGATGATTAGGATATAATTAACATCTATCCGTTGTTTGGGACTTGGAAAGCAGAATACAGAATGCACCTGTGAGGTAGGAAAATCCAACTAGATATTGACAAATGACATTATCAGATCTGATTAAATAACAGAAGACAGCAGGGCAAACTCTGAGGTACTGTCTGTCACTGTTCTAACTTTCTTGAACTAGTTTAAGACCAAAAAAGTAGAGCACTTGTCCTGATTAGAGGTACAAAATATATGCAACATATTAAGACGGTCGTGACTTCAACAATCCTGAAGTTAGGTTTGTTCCTGAATAGTAAGCACTGCATACACTAGGCCTGATGCCCTGTCAGGCAAAGAGCTGCAGGAGTTGCTTCCAACAAAATGGGAGCTAAACATTACAAAGAGTGGCAAGTCTTCATCTAGACCAAGAACAATAAAAATGTATGTAGTGCTCTTTACACTCTTATTTATGGTTTTGAAAGTCGCGTTGTTCTACTGTTATGTGAGGTGTTATATCAGAAAGTTAAGGGTCCAGCGTGATTTCGTGTGTTTATTGATTCACCTTTCCAGTAGTGAGAATACAGAGAATGTAAGTATATCCCCGCAAAGCAGATGATTCAGAATTGGTTTTCAGTTCATATTTCCTTTCGTTGTTTGCAGGTTATTGCGGTCTTGCTTGTTTCTGTTTCCACGAACAGATGATTAAGAATCATTTTTTATCAGATTAATTGCAGTTTCAAAAGGTCATCAGCTCCATGTCGGTTTGGCAGTCAGTAATTGTTTTACAGAAACACAAGAAATGACCAGTTAGGTGAACTACGCCTCCATGTCAGGGCGTTGCACAACTTCCTCATTGCCTCCATGGAGGACGACCTCCATCTCTCCAATAAAGCAAAGATCGAAGGACAATTATTTTTGTGGTGAGATCCAAGGACATGCCGTCAAAGAAAGGAATGGAGGTGGTGGATTTGGGCTTCGCAGTCTCTGATCTGGTTGTTTTGCTGGCTGATGCGTAGGTGAATTTCTGGTTTAGGAGGAGAAGCTTCGGGATAGGATTAGGGGATCAGACCACACTTTACTAGAGAGGTAGAGACTGACGTGGTAGGGGACAAGTGATGGTCCCTGCATTATTTTCTGTGGTAGGGGACAAGAGGTGGTGGATTTGGGCTTCGCACATGGAAGGTTGCTGATACTTCATGGTAGTATTTTTCTTTTTGTAAACGGCCAGTTATAGGATGTGTGGGGGAATGTACTGATGCTCTATTTATTTTTACGGTATGTAACTTTGAGATGGTACAGATTTTGATTCCAATGTCTTCGGCATCGTCGGCGTTGATCATTCTACTATGCAAATGGAACTTTTTTATACTAATTATTGTCTTTATTCAATATTGTTTGTCATATTGTAAGTAAATTAATGCAAATGTTGTTTAATATTTTTGAGACGTGCATTGCACGTGCAAAGCAACTAGTAGAGAGCAAACGAGCACGAGCACTCTTTGGAGTTTCCCGTTTTGTAAGACCCAATACCACAATGTACCACACCCTTACTTCTATGGACTCCTTGCTACTACTATTATCCTTGTTTTTTTTCATCCCTTGGCATGGATTCGATATTTTAACTTTTTCTCGAAAAAGAGTAAAACCCTTGTCGATGCCCATTATGATAAGCTTATCTAAATTTGAAAAGTTTCACTTTCACGATTTGGTTGATCGCTCAAAGGATACAAACAAGGATTTCCAAAAGGAAAAAAAAAGGAACTTCACTACTTGTTCGTAAAAAATACTCTCTCCGCTTCATAATTCTTGTCTTTGTCATGATCTTTACTACTCACTCCGTTCATAAAATGATGTCTCAACTTTATCTAAATTTGGATGTATCTACACACTAAAGTATGTCTACATACATACAAATCTAAAAATGATTGAGACATCCTTTTGTGAAGGGAGTGAGTATTAATTTGGAATCGGTGAGTGCCTGGTGTGACTGGTGTCACATATGGGCTTTTTCTTCCATGTGCTGGTAGTCTCCCACCGGCCCGAGCTGGCCCACAAAATAATTTCCGACTCGATCTTCAACCCCCGAACCCAATCGACCTCCGCTATGGTGCCCGACTGGATTTCCAGTACCCAAACAACCATCGCTATAAAAAAGAACCCCTTCAGGTCGCAAGCCTTCGGGCCACCATGGTCGCTAATCTTTTTGCCCTCAGTTGAGTCTTCTTTGTTTCCGTTGTAATGACGGCAATCTATTTGACGTAATGCCTAGCTATGGTGCCCTGTGCAGGAAACAACATATACCTAGCCGATCCATGTGTTGTTGAACAAACCCGTGTACGTGAACGTTACTATAGTATTAGTTTGGAATCGGTGAGTACGTGCCCGGTGTCGCATAACAACGTACCTAGCCGATCCATGTGTTGTTGTACAAACCAGTGTACTTGAACTTTTCATCCATCCGGCGTGCGAGCTTGGTTAGCTAGGTGAACAAATGAGTCTGATGCTAGCAGCTGGTTACCGTATACGTGCACGTGTCAGCTAAACCGTGGCAATATATGGAGCTTTTTTTTGTGTCGGAGGGCCGTGTGCAGGTTTCTCCCTTGACGACGTCGTCAACCTCGCCACGGCGGGCACCGTCCAAGGCGGTCCGAATGTGTTGTTGCTTGAGGGATGAAGATCACTTCTCGCCTCGCCGGGGTGGCGCCCACCGTAAGTCGGGTGGGTAGCTGGCAGGCCCCCGTCGAATGGTGCCCACCCCAAGTCGGGCAGGTATCCGGCGGCTCTCACCGGGGTACCGCGCCATCGGCCGAAGTTCTCTCCAGGGTTCTAATTTTGTTGTCGAAAACTCCGACCACATCAAGATTTCTACGACCGTCTCGCCGTGCCGCTTGCCACTTCTCAAAAGCAAGGTGTTGCCCTCTCGGGCCTTGTCGGGCGCGCTGCCCGGATCTACTCCTGCCATCCCTGGCCCTAGACGTACCTCGCCAAAGTATGACAAGAATCGCCGGACCATCCCGACAATGGACGAAAGACATCAACCGCACCTATCTGTCGGCTTCTATATCGACACTAGCTAGCCGCCTAAAGTCGAGATGGGGATTGCTAGTATATCACGGTCAACGAAAGCTAGTATATCACGGAGCTAAACCGTGGTAATATACGGAGCAGATGGGGATGCCCCTTGTCTTGAAAGGTTGATCCAACTTGACTTAACTAGGTGGTTGGATATTTTGATAATTTCGGCGCCCAACCTGGAGATCATGGGCTGCCTTTCTTATAAACGCTTTCAGGTATCTTCCTTTCTTTCTCGAATTGAGCTGTAGTATATAGCCTGCCTTTTTGTGAGCAGACAATTATTATGCTATCTCCATGTATATAAGGCCTGATATAATGTTTCATTCTTGATAAAGGGACCGCGTGCGTTGTTCCGCACGGTGGTGCATACTGTCAAGACTTTATCTATCTTTTCTTATTCTAATAGCGTGGACATGGTTCTTAGTTTCATGAGTTTCTTTGCCTGCTTGGAGAAGCTGTACATCGAGGTAACTGTGCATTTGTAGGGTTAACTGCTAAGCTACTCTTTATATCCCTAACTTATATGTCTTTCTGTACTCAGCAAGGGGTGAGCTCAAACAATACTCCGTGGCGTCGTAAACACAAGTCACATCAGAAGCCTTGACATCCGCCTCAAGGAAGTAGTGTTGAAAAACAATAGGGGCGTCATGTCAGATGTTAACTTTGCCATGTTCTTTGTTTTGAATGCTAAACTGCTAGAGTTATTTAGATTTAAGGTTAGGGGCGGCTGCACTAAGGACTTCATTGCAAGCCAGCGGAGTTTGCTTCAGCTGGAGAAGAGGGCCTCCAGAGGTGCTCGGTTTGAATTCACAAGTCGTACATTTCACCGTAAACTGGAAGATATCAAGCATGCGGAAGATTTGTCTGTAGCTGATCCCTTTGAATGATGACGTTGATACTGGGATTGCTGTGTAGGAAGTATTCCTGTTATCTCATCCTGTGTTCTATCCAAACTTCATTAGGTCTTCTTTCTATTGCTTTGAAGCTTCTGGTGTCCTGGAACCTTGTGATTTTTGAATTAACTATGTAGAATCTATGGAAAACCTGGATAAATTTAATATTTGTGCCTATGCAAGGTCTGAGTGCATAGTTCGAATTCATTCACTTACTTTTTCATATTTGTTATGTTGTGCCTTTAAATTCATACGTACTGCGTGTCCTCTAAAACTGAGCTCCATCCTAAAACAGTTTTTATTTTATTTGAGTGTTTCAAGAACAGGGAACTTTACTTTGTCTCTGCACTTTTTATTCAGTATAATACTGCTTCTCAACTTATTGACGTACAGTATGGTCTCTTGCATGATTTCCATGAGAAGATGAGATTGTGCTAAAGAGTATCATTTTACCTGGAGAGCATGCCGAGCATCTAGACTTAACTAGTTAGCTGGAGACGAGGCCTAGCTCTTGAGAGCGTTTCAACATGCTCTGTTTTAGGCCTTCCTTTCTAGCTTGTATGCCCTTAGGTAAGCAGCCTCCCTGAAGCAAGCATGCACATGATTTTCATGCAATTCATTGCTTTGATACATATGCATCGCATGTTATGTTTGCATAGTATTCCTAGGCGTTTTAGCCAACTTCATATGTTCTGACACAGCAGTGCACTGTAACGTCCCAAATTTTGGAACCAAGAAAAACTTAGTTGTCCGAGACCCAAAATTTAGGGGCGTCAAAAACTTTTTGAAATATCTTGATAAATGGAGGTGTTTTACTCTCGTTTGTTGTGTTTGCCTTGATGTGGTTTGTGATTATGTGAATGACCTCTCTAATTATCAACCATGGAATTCAACCCAGTTATAATACGACCTTTGTGACCAACATTATGACAAGTAAAATAGTCCATATATCTTCTCCTATCTTTTACCATGATGGTTTGAGTTTAGCAACTCTTATTTCAAAACTCTTAATTAATTATTCTTTGGAAAATATTACTAAGAAGTGTTTTAACCCTCTTTCTCCAAAATCTTGTCATGATCATGTTGGTCACCACCTCACAAATATATTTGTTTTAGCTTAAGAGTGTGGTTATTTATCCAATTGCTTGTGTGTTTGATCTATTTAACTTGTGCTTAAATTGTTTGCCTTGAAGTATGATTTTCTTTGAGGGACATGTGAATTTGTTTGTATCAAGTGAATGGTTAATCCTTCAATTGAAGATATTTGTTTGATGGTATGCATGTTTGGAGCTTGTTTCCCTCTTCTTAGTTTGAAAATATTTTCAAACAAGAAATGTTTTATTGATGAAACGTCATCTTAACTCCTGTTAACTTTTAGCATCTCGAGAGCCTTAGCATTTGTATTTATTTGGCTCAATTTGGAAATGCAAAACTTCTAGCATGACCTTTATCACCTCTACTTTCCATCTATGGTCTTCTTTAAAAAAAATTAAAATTGTTTAATCACTTATCCATGCTTGTTTTAAGTGTTCCATTATAAGGTGACATTATGTGTATCATTAGGTAGCCTCTTTCCATTTTTGTATCTAATTGTTATTGAGCCCTTTTTACCTAAGCTCTTAAACCAAATGTTGCACTTATGTCCCTACTAAGCAACCCATATTGTCTTTTAATTTTATGGCCAAAGGATTGACTAATCCACCTTTGTTTTGTGGCTTGGTCTAATCAGCCCAAATAACATCTTTATCTAAAACTAACACCCCTCTCCCCCAATTCCTAATTTTGGACGTGCCATGAAACCTCACTCACCCTCTGACCATTTCCCTTGCCCTGGCAAACCCTAGGTTCCCCTCTCTTTTGTCCTTTTCGTTTGGACATTCTGTCGAGCAGGGAGCAGGCAGGAGACCTTCACTTCATTACCTCACCCCCCTCCAACAGCCCCGAGCCAGTTGCTAGCCTCCAAAGCCCTCTGCAGCACGGGCAGACGCTCCTCCACCGACCTTCCCAGCCAACCCCGCTCTGGAGCTCTCTCTCTCTCTCTCCCCACGCCCATGCCCGTGACACCGAGCCGGCCACCCTCTCGTACTAGGCAGCCCAGGCCCCCTCTGCCCCTCTCACCTTGTCATTCAGCTCCCCCTTCTCTCACTCTCACACCTCGTGCAAGCCCTCTCGAGCTCTCGCCCCTCTCTGCTCGTTTTCGAGGTGAACTCGACGCTCGGGTCCGCGGAGTCCGAGCAAGCTCGCCGCCTCCACCGTCCTCCTCAGGCCGCCATTTTTGCATCTACATGACCCCCGCACCTCGACCTACCCCTGAGACATTTTGGTTCGTGCGCAGGTACTCGGGAGCCGCCGCTGCCTCGCCGTGGCCGGCACGGACGTCGACCTCGACGACGCTGTTCGGGAGCTCCTCTTCTAGATCCGCGACCACCCGAGGCCGTCCCCGACCCTCCGCATCCACCTCCGCCCCTCCTCGTCGTCCTGCAGCGCCCCTAGGTGAGCCTCCTGAGCTCGGCTCGATTTCTAGGGTTCCGGCCCCGCTCGGTCCGTCCTGAGGAAGAGGATGACCAGGAGCCGTCGATCTCCGCATCAACGGCCTCCTTTGAAACCGGCCCGATCTAATCCTGGCCGCCGGATCCCAGATCCACGGCCGCGCACCCCTTCACTCGCGCGCGCAGCGTAGTGGGACGGCCCAGCTCGCACGGCACGGCCCAGCTCCAGATCTGGCCCATTTAGTATTTTTCCCTATAGTTTTATTCTTTTTCCTGTAGATCTGTTTCTGTGTTGTAGCTTTAATGCAAAATAAAATAGTTAAACTCCGTATTTGTGCAAACCAAAAATCACAGTGATAAATGAATGAGTTTAGAACCACTTCCAACTTGCAAATCTTAAAAATATTAATTTGTGTGTGCTTGATAATTACTGTACTGCCACTGGTATAAATCAAAGAACTATTTTTAACTTGAGAAATATGAATCCAAAATTTGTAAATCCAATTGTTCTGGAATGCCTGTGAGTATAGCTTTCTGTAGAAATTAGCCTCATATGTTTGTGATACATAGTTTTGAAATGACATGTGTTGGTAGTTTAGACCAGTGGGGTTTTCTAGCATTTAATTAATTTTCTGTGAATAAGGTTTTGGACTAAATCCAATTGCATTAGTTTAAAATACTTACATAGAACCTAAACCTATCGTTGCATAACTGTTGTTGAACAGAACACCCTGGACTTAATAAACTTAAAAATGGTGTTTCTGCCTATTAAAAGTGATAAAATAAATATTTGGTCCTTTATGAAATTGTTGCTATTGTTGTTTGTGAAATGTTTAGGTACTGTAGATCACTACATAATGTTGTTCTTAATATGTTAGTACTGTTAGTGCTTAAGTAAAAACAAAATGAAGTTAGTTGTAAAATGCTATTAGTGCCTAAGAAAATAAAATGAATTAATCATGCTTGTTTGCTTAATCTCATGATTAATGAAACAAAGTAAACTTCACTAATAAAGTTCTTCTTAGCTACTGGTTGTTTTAAGTTTATTAGTGATGTTTAGTTTTACAAATTGAAAGTGATCCAAAAAGGTTGTCTAATTATCACCTTAACCCTATTTGTAAATAAATAATAAATTGTATTGTAGTTGCCAAACATGTTTGTATAGTTTAATATGTTTGCCTTGTTAGTTAAACTTGGTAGTCTTTGAGTTTAATACTAGCATGAGTAGTTTGTTAATGTCTCCATCTTAGCTTGGTGAAATAATTTAATAATAGAAAATAAGTAGTAACTTAACTTTTGTCTGAAGTATTTCCTGAAAACTAAAGAGCTACTTTTGTCTGAAGTATTTCCTAAACTACTGTAGCCGCCTTGTTAAATGACCTAATCACCCTAAAGAGTGTTTTGTTTTAGGGTTTAGTTAAAACCACATTTTTAACTATTAGGGTTGTTGTGTATACTTTCCTAGGTGTGTTTGCTGTTTGTCTTAACTAAATGAACCTATTGCTTGTTGTTGTTTAACCAAGTGAATTGCTTGCTGTTGATTGTTAGCTTAGTGATTTGAGCAAATGCTTGTTGTTTGTTATGTCCTTGTGGCATTGTCCTGTATTCTGAGTGTTGTTCCTTTTCCTGTTTACGACGTTAGATACAATCGGGAAGGAACTGGAAGTGAGGAGTGGACCTGAGGAACATCAAGGTCAAGACCCAGGACATATTGCTGAGCCAGGCAAGCCACCTCAACACCCTATTGAACTCCTATTATTTGTACAAAGCATGTCTTGTTTTCAAAATAAAATAATGCATGTTTTATCTTTTATGTGGCATTTTGTCACCCCCAAAACTATATTCCAAAAATTATTGTTTGGCCAAATATATATCTACTAGTATATAATAGGTTTTATAAAAATAAGTTCCTACTTGAGAAGCCTTCTACTGAAGGCGCTATCAAGAAAATTATATTTTCTAGTAGCATATCCTTATACTCTTACCTCAAAACCTTAGGATGGGAGCCTGGATTTGATAAAATGTTTTTGAAAGAAATCCCGAGTCGCTGGGAGCGATCGGCGAGAGAGTGTTTTATAAAACCCATGTTGCTGGGAGCAAATGGAAATGTTTATGAAAACCCGAAGTGCTGGGAGCATTCGGTGAGTTTACGAAAACCCGAGCTGCTGGGAGCAGTCGGAGATGGAGGTTTGTTTACGAAGTCCCTGCTGCCGCCTGAACAACTAACCCGTGCAACCACACTACCTGATATGGGTAGGGCTTAGCCGGAAGCTTGTCTGTTTTAGTACGGAGGATCTCATACTCTATAAGGGCGGGGCCCTCGAAGCCGGGTTGTCGTCCGTAAGCTACAATACACTGCAGCGGATCAGTAGCCGGACGATTACGGTGGGTCCCCCTGCCGTGGCGGTGTGGCGTCCTAAGAGAGACCAGGGTTCTAGTGGAGCACACGGTGCCGAGGGGAACAAACCTAGCGGGAGTCCTCTGTACTAGAGTGGATTAGGGGAAGCTTTGATCATGTTATCCGAAACCCTGCATACTGTCGTATGAGGACCGTGGCTGAACACGGCGGAATGACTGTTTGGTGTGGTGAAAGTGCACCACCTCTGCAGAGTGTAAAACTATTCGAATAGCCGTGTCCGCGGTCATGGACGGTTGCAAGGGCCACACTGGGCGACTGGTGAAAGAAGAAAAGATGGTTTTCTGTTTTGGACTCAAAGAAGGATAAAAAAGGTACCTGGGAGGTACGGAAATGGAGAGAAGATGGTTGGTCTCGGGGAGACAATCAATCTGTCTAATGGAAGGAAAAAGGGGTATCCCCATCCTAATGTCTTGGAAAAGATTTACAAAGTGTTTTACAAAAATGTGGGAATAGTACATGCTATTTCTACAAAGAGAATTCTATCTCTAAATGTTTTGTTTAACAAGGATATAGAGATGTTGTAATCTCTATGTCTAAAAGCATCGTTTGCGAAAACTAAGCCCTATACCAATATATAGCAGCTATCCCAGCTTTCGAAAATGTTTCATTGCATTACCATGAAAACTTAAGCCTGAGGTGGTTTTGCGAGTACGTAAATGTACTCATATGGCTGTATCCCTGGATATTCAAACGTCCAGATTTTCAACGAGGAGATGTACGACGAGGAGTAGGAGTACGCCGACGACTACGCCAACTGAGTGTCACCGGTCAACTGCTCTGTGGGAATGCGTCCGGTTGTGACGAGGGCCGACGCTAGCCGAAAGCTTCCGCTATATCGTAGTTAATCCCGTCCTGCGTGACGATGGTTGCAGGCTTGGTCAGGTGACCATCATTTATGTAAGTCTTGTACTAATCGAGTTGGATGATGTAACTTTGTATACCATGTTGGTTATGTGATCGCGATGCACTGATCATTGGGATCGTGATCTGTTTACATAACGTGGGCACCTCGGACTGGTAGTCTGAAGGGTCCTTACAGACTTGGTATCAGAGCCATCGTTGACCTTAGGAGACATCAGTTAGCATGGTCGTTAGCTTAGGAAGGAAATATTTTGCTAAAACTTATTTCTACAGAAATCTATTTTCTTCAAGGTAAGCCTAGTATGGTTTCCACTCCTCACCTATTCTCAAAAAAAATTCTTGATCTTACCTCCCTAATTTCAAGTATTTTAAAAAGAGTTTTGTCTCCTCTCTTGTCCCTATTCAAAACTGGTATAGACTTGACGATGAACCCAAATAAGACCTAAGTAACTAGCACCCAGATGGAAAAGCTCGTTATCAAGAAATTACAATGCAGCAAGGAGCCTTCAGATGCACAGTCCGCAAGACCAATGTCATCGATGACAACAAAGTCAAGACCTCCCAAATCCTTTGGAATGTGCAGAATGCAAGACCAGAATGACATATCACCTTCACTCCCTCGACTCGACCCCAACAATGTTACGCCATCGGCAACGTCAAGAATCCCAAGCTTTCCGGCAGAACCCAAGGTGATCAAATGAGGACTTCAGTAACCATGTGACACCAAACCCATAGGATGAAGTAGGATATGACCCTTGGTTGGATTATCCGACTAACACGATTGTGGAGTGCCCTTTTGGTACTATAAGTGTCGTGTGTGCTCTTTTGCTGGTATGCTTTTTGCTTAAGTGTGTGTCTTGCTTGTGTGCTTTTTGCTGGAGCATTAGTTGACTGTGTGCTCCGTGTCTGTGTGTACCTTGCTAGACAGAAATAAGAACCTTAGGAATGACGTCAAACTAGGAACAGACCCGAGGACTGAAAACCCTACCTTTCATCGAGATACCTTAGCCTTGATCCTTTTATTTTTACGCCCTCCTAAGACGTTTTATTTATTTATAGATGTCGAGCCTCATCGAATCACTCAAGAAGGGCTCGACGATGACCATGACTTTGGAAGCACCACTGAGTTTCCCAAGGCCCTGGAGAACCTCATGCTGAGTTTCGAACTTGAAGGACCCGCAGTCTACAAGGGTTTTCCTTGGATGGAGAATGGACAAGAGCTTTGGTGGGTGCAACTCCACCTCTACAAGAACGAAAATGATGATCAGAACAAAACGGGATATATGATGTTCACCAACTCAGAGTCTCAGTACGCCTCCTTTATGGAGTCAGCAAGGAGCGCTGCATGGGCCGCCATTGATGAATGGGAGAAAGACTCAGTACCAAGTCCTCAACACACGGAAGGATCTCAAGGAAGCTTACGAGGAGATTGAAGCTTTGAAGGCAAACAAGGAGTCCTTCTACAAGAACGAATCTTCCAAGAAGCGCAGCCTCTAGGCGTTCCGCGACAACTAGATGAAGTCACGTGCCCAACCCAGTCGCAAACTAGTTTGTTGTAATGTTTATGGCTAAAACTATGCCTTTGTGTTGAACCAAATCGTGGTTGTTGCTCCCGTATTGTAGTTGAGACCTTATTCCCTGCTATGGCTGAAAATGTTTCGGGATGCTTTTCAAATCTTGTTTAGAAAACCTCTCTAAAATGTTTTGCCTCTGATCTAAACTTTGTCACGTGAGAGCCTTTAACCGCGCTTGATACAGAAGACCACCCCGAGAAAGCCCATCCCCCTGATGTGACGAGCCTTGCCTAGTTTAATTAACTTTCCGATTTACCAGTATACCATCACTAACTTAGCGTATCTAACTTTAGAGTAGCATATAACACCAGTAACTTGCTACTAGCTCACCTCTTCGAGACCCTCAAACGGCAACAAGAAGGACTCAAAGATCGGCAAGAGCCACCACTTTTTGAAGATTTTTGTGAAGCCCTCAAGTCGTGTCATACAAAGGAGAGCGACGTCAGCAACAACGAAGACAACCAGCACAGAAGATCGTCTACATGAAGGTGTACCACGAAGCGAGTGTCATAAGTGCCTTCTATGCGCCAAACTTATTAACTCGACTTGCCCGACTTGAGACTGATAGCACTAAGTATCTTAACTAATCTTCTAGACTAACTAAGATAGAACCGACCTCTGAAGGATAGTGTGTGGCGTCATGAAGTCAACGAACCAAGGAAGTCTTCATCAACTTCGTTCGTCAGCTAAACCGAAGGTGGGCACAATAGAAGACATCATATCTAATAAGACGCCAAGAACGACGAAAGGCCCGAAGACTATTGCTGTTGACAACACACTAAGCAAGTTAGACGCCTTTAAGTAGCTTGTAGCACCCTTTGACTTTCTAGGAAAAACCAGAGAGAGTCAAGTCTACGGACCTGACACCCTTGGAAGGATTGAAAAACGGTTGGCGTGTATTTAACTGCTAACCCCTCAAGACGGCAATATCTGGACCAGTGTCTACATCAACCCCAAGCACCGAGGAGCTACGTCCAAGATGAAGATCGTCATGATATGTGAGATCAACAACACCTTGAAGTCGGCAACAACTTGTTCTATCAACATCAACCCTTCAAGGCCCCTTTTTAAGGGGGGAAGACATACGCTAGTTTATTAGGGAGTTTTGACAAATTGTCCTTTGCGCCCCAACTCTGGAGTATTTGAAGACAACCCGACAAGAACGCTGATCAGCATCGACCTTCATGGCAGCACCTTCAGATGAGACCAAAAGCCTTCTAGAAGAAATACGATGCCATATCGACAAGGAGACCTCAGTTGAGAATCAACAACCTCGGAAGACGAAGGAGCATCAAACCCCCTAACCTTGCACTCTCTTAATACCCGCTTAGGAATCTCAGGACGAGATTCTTTTAAGGGGGGAAGGTCTGTAACGTCCCAAATTTTGGAACCAAGAAAAACTTAGTTGTCCGAGATCCAAAATTTAGGGGCGTCAAAAACTTTTTGAAATATCTTGATAAATGGAGGTGTTTTACTCTCGTTTGTTGTGTTTGCCTTGATGTGGTTTGTGATTATGTGAATGACCTCTCTAATTATCAACCATGGAATTCAACCCAGTTATAATACGACCTTTGTGACCAACATTATGACAAGTAAAATAGTCCATATATCTTCTCCTATCTTTTACCATGATGGTTTGAGTTTAGCAACTCTTATTTCAAAACTCTTAATTAATTATTCTTTGGAAAATATTACTAAGAAGTGTTTTAACCCTCTTTCTCCAAAATCTTGTCATGATCATGTTGGTCACCACCTCACAAATATATTTGTTTTAGCTTAAGAGTGTGGTTATTTATCCAATTGTTTGTGTGTTTGATCTATTTAACTTGTGCTTAAATTGTTTGCCTTGAAGTATGATTTTCTTTGAGGGACATGTGAATTTGTTTGTATCAAGTGAATGGTTAATCCTTCAATTGAAGATATTTGTTTGATGGTATGCATGTTTGGAGCTTGTTTCCCTCTTCTTAGTTTGAAAATATTTTCAAACAAGAAATGTTTTATTGATGAAAAGTCATCTTAACTCCTGTTAACTTTTAGCATCTCGAGAGCCTTAGCATTTGTATTTATTTGGCTCAATTTGGAAATGCAAAACTTCTAGCATGACCTTTATCACCTCTACTTTCCATCTATGGTCTTCTTTAAAAAAAATTAAAATTGTTTAATCACTTATCCATGCTTGTTTGAAGTGTTCCATTATAAGGTGACATTATGTGTATCATTAGGTAGCCTCTTTCCATTTTTGTATCTAGTTTTTATGGAGCCCTTTTTACCTAAGCTCTTAAACCAAATGCTGCACTTATGTCCCTACTAAGCAACCCATATTGTCTTTTAATTTTATGGCCAAAGGATTGACTAATCCACCTTTGTTTTGTGGCTTGGTCTAATCAGCCCAAATAACATCTTTATCTAAAACTAACACCCCTCTCCCCCAATTCCTAATTTTGGACGTGCCATGAAACTCACTCACCCTCTGACCATTTCCCTTGCCCCTGGCAAACCCTAGGTTCCCCTCTCTTTTGTCCTTTTCGTTTGGACATTCTGTCGAGTAGGGAGCAGGCAGGAGACCTTCACTTCATTACCTCACCCCCCTCCAACAGCCCCGAGCCAGTTGCTAGCCTCCAAAGCCCTCTGCAGCACGGGCAGACGCTCCTCCACCGACCTTCCCAGCCAACCCCGCTCTGGAGCTCTCTCTCTCTCTCCCCACGCCCATGCCCGTGACACCGAGCCGGCCACCCTCTCGTACTAGGCAGCCCAGGCCCCCTCTGCCCCTCTCACCTTGTCATTCGGCTCCCCCTTCTCTCACTCTCACACCTCATGCAAGCCCTCTCGAGCTCTCGCCTCTCTCTGCTCGTTTTCGACGTGAACTCGACGCTTGGGTCCGTGGACTCCGAGCAAGCTCGCCGCCTCCACCGTCCTCCTCAGGCCGCCATTTTTGCTTCTACGTGACCCCCGCACCTCGACCTACCCCTGAGACATCTTGGTTCGTGCGCAGGTACACTGGAGCCGCCGCTGCCTCGCCATGGCCGGCACGGACGTCGACCTCGATGACGCTGTTCGGGAGCTCCTCTTCTAGATCCGCGACCACCCGAGGCCGTCCCCGACCATCCGCATCCACCTCCGCCCCTCCACGTCGTCCTGCAGCGCCCCTAGGTGAGCCTCCTAAGCTCGGCTCGATTTCTAGGGTTCCGGCCCCGCTCGGTCCGTCCTGAGGAAGAGGATGACCAGGAGCCGTCGATCTCCGCATCAACGACCTCCTTTGAAACCGGCCCGATCTAATCCTGGCCGCCGGATCCCAGATCCACGGCCGCGCACCCTTCACTCGCGCGCGCAGCGCAGTGGGCCGGCCCAGCTCACCCGGCACGGCCCAGCTCTAGATCTGGCCCATTTAGTATTTTTCCCTGTAGTTTTATTCTTTTTCCTGTAGATCTGTTTCTGTGCTGTAGCTTTAATTCAAAATAAAATAGTTAAACTCCGTATTTGTGCAAACCAAAAATCACAGTGATAAATGAATGAGTTTAGAAGCACTTCCAACTTGCAAATCTTAAAATTATTAATTTGTGTGTGCTTGATAATTACTGTACTGCCACTGGTATAAATCAAAGAACTATTTTTAACTTGAGAAATATGAATCCAAAATTTGTAAATTCAATTGTTCTGGAATGCCTGTGAGTATAGCTTTCTGTAGAAATTAGCCTCATATGTTTGTGATACATAGTTTTGAAATGGCATGTGTTGGTAGTTTAGACCAGTGGGGTTTTCTAGCATTTAATTAATTTTCTGTGAATAAGGTTTTGGACTAAATCCAATTGCATTAGTTTAAAACTAGTCGTTAACCGTGCAACTGCACGGGCTAGCTACTTTAAGGAACACCTGTATATATTAAGAAATCGACATGATTCTTAATGTGTGATTTAGTTTTGAAAAAATATTCCAAAATTATTTTTCTCAAAATTGAAACATGAGGAAATATATAGATATTTATTTGAATATCAATAGATATATCAGCGTACAGTATAATCCTGTAAGAATCTAATATTTCTTACAGCATTTTCTGGCTATTTAGAATGGAGAAGTAAAAAAATCCTTGTGAAGTATCCAGTTCTGATGACACTAACCTGCAAGTATGGCTGAGAAAGAGGAAATTGTACAAATTCTAGCCGGCAATGCAACACAAAATACATGCAGTCCTAGATTTGGAAAACACAATGTTAGTTGTGTCAACAATGTTTTTTATTGATTTGAAAGGTTTGTGTTGATGCAGCACCAGAATTGCATCTCATACAAAATTATCGAACTAAGAGAAAACAAAGGAAATGCATTACAAAGAGGTGGTATTCAGTCGCAAGTTATATGAATCTGAAGGCTGGATTTAGATACATTGCATAGAAGAAAATATAAAGTAAATAATCCAGAACCTACACGGTGTAAGTAACATTTGGGCATGAATTAAATCCATAAATATATACAGAAAAGAAGGAGAAAAACAAAGAAAAGGTTGTTGAGTAAAATACGACCTGCAAATATCATGTTTCAAAGAGACATTGCCCATAAATTCTCAGTTATTACATAGAGCAATGACTGAGTCATCCCGAAGGATCCACTGGCAAAAATCAACACAGAGTGAGCATGCAAAATAAGAGAAAGCATACAGTCAATGTATCTCGGGTAGAAAGGAAAGAGAAAATGCAGAAAGCGTTCATTTTCAGTAAATATAACCTGCAAATATCTTGTGCCAAATTTAAAATTTTCTACTCCGTATTATTTTTTCAGTTATTTGTCAGAGCAATACAGGAATAATCACCAAGGACCCCCTGCATGCACAATAATAACACAAAGCATGTTGTACCCCCATCAAAAATATAGATACCATTATTGTTCGTTCTCCCCTTCTAGTCATGTTTTTACCAATTGCTGCAAGTAGACTGCTATTCAGCTATACATTAGCAAACAACATCAAATAGTACTTTACTATGAAGACGTGATCAGGAGTGGTTGATTAGTACAGATGTTCGCATCAACAATGGTAAAAAATAGAGGTAGTATAACCTATAACTTGTGCATCACTGGCCATAGCTCATCGCCAGATGATTCTTCCATCCACCTCGGCACGACATTGCTGGCCGCTGGAACCCTCCTTCGCCGTAATGCTTAATAGTACTCTGCAATTTCCTAATGACAACGCCCTTCATATCTCTTTTAAACTGCCATCGGTACAGCTGCTCATCCCTTCGATGATTCATCATGGAAAATGAATGGACTAAAGATAACTTTCTTTGCTCACGATTTTGAGGATGTAACCCCATAATTTCACATTGTATAGCATTGGGGCATCTAACAATTCAAAATTAAAATGTAAAGCAAAAGCAGGTCTTTTGAGTAAGTACTGACCTGCACATGTCATGTTGTGAGGTCAACGTATGTAGCACAACTGCAAGAAAAAAGCTGCAAAGTTATACTGTCCATGAATCTAATATATTTCCTTTTGTTTAACTGGACCAAGGACCCCAGATAAAAATTTCAGAAGAAACCTTGGTTACCTGTTTTCATTGACACTGGAAATTTGAGGTTAATCCCATGTCGTATTATTTAGGAGACCAAATATTCATGTCGAACTGGAAAGATCCGAAAATACTCAAGTGTCATTTGCTTTAACCCTCCAGATTGCAGTTCTGCCGTAGATGTATTATCCGAAACAGAGTACACATTCAATCACCTACGTAGTGAGACCTGCACGTCAAACCAAAAGAAGTAAGCAAGGCAAACTGCATGAACGGATTGATCAGACCAAAAGAAGCAAGCAAGGCGAACTGCAGGAACGGATTGATTAGATAAATAATTAGTGGCTAGCTAAAACCAAAAGTAGTAATACGAATACTATATATGGAGGGACGGATTGATCAGAAAGTCATCATGGATTGCAGTGTAGCCGGAGCATGGAAGCTAGTAAGAAGATTGAAAGCACCACCTCCTACAGTGCATCAGCTGGGCAGAGGAGAAAAGGCTCGAGCGGAAAGGGATTGGTTAGAGGCTGATTGGATCGTTTTTGTAGATTGTTTGCACCATGGAAATTTTGGACGGGATTGCAAATTGAGATGGGACACACGAAGAGAGGATTTAGGAGAAGCGGTGCCAGGGTCTTTCAGAGAGATGCATGCCGTGGGGAAAGGAGGACGGAGCGAAGGAGTCTGCGACCAAGACGTGAGCCGCGCGTGGAACAGTAGGCGAGGACTCTTCGATGTACTTCATCCTAGGTAACGATTAGATTTGTTTCCTATTTCCTTCTTTTACAGAGAGAAGGGTCACGGGGGTATCAAACGGGGTATTTTATTATTTGACATGCATTATTCCTAGATGGTTGGGATTTGAACTCAGGTGGAGAAAGGTAGACGCGAGAATATTCCAGCGTTCGCCTTGGCGATCAGTTTTAATCCAACGGCTTTAGGCAAATTATAGGTAAATCCGATGGACAATATATGCTAACCTCCAGGATTAACGTGGAGTCTCGTATGGTGCCTCCAATTAGTAGATATATATAAGATACTTACATAGAACCTAAACCTATCGTTGCATAACTTGTTGTTGAACAGAACACGCTGGACTTAATAAACTTTAAAAATGGTGTTTCCTGCCTATTAAAAGTGATAAAATAAATATTTGGTCCTTTATGAAATTGTTGCTATTGTTGTTTGTGAAATGTTTAGGTACTGTAGATCACTACATAATGTTGTTCTTAATATGCTAGTACTGTTAGTGCTTAAGTAAAAACAAAATGAAGTTAGTTGTAAAATGCTATTAGTGCCTAAGAAAATAAAATGAATTAATCATGCTTGTTTGCTTAATCTCATGATTAATGAAACAAAGTAAACTTCACTAATAAAGTTCTTCTTAGCTACTGGTTGTTTTAAGTTTATTAGTGATGTTTAGTTTTACAAATTGAAAGTGATCCAAAAAGGTTGTCTAATTATCACCTTAACCCTATTTATAAATAAATAATAAATTGTATTGTAGTTGCCAAACATATTTGTATAGTTTAATATGTTTGCCTTGTTAGTTAAACTTGGTAGTCTTTGAGTTTAATACTAGCATGAGTAGTTTGTTAATGTCTCCATCTTAGCTTGGTGAAATAATTTAATAATAGAAAATAAGTAGTAACTTAACTTTTGTCTAAAATATTTCCTGAAAACTAAAGAGCTACTTTTGTCTGAAGTATTTCCTAAACTACTGTAGCCGCCTTGTTAAATGACCTAATCACCCTAAAGAGTGTTTTGTTTTAGGGTTTAGTTAAAACCACCTTTTTAACTATTAGGGTTGTTGTGTATACTTTCTTAGGTGTGTTTGCTGTTTGTCTTAGCTAAATGAACCTATTGCTTGTTGTTGTTTAACCAAGTGAATTGCTTGCTGTTGATTGTTAGCTTAGTGATTTGAGCAAATGCTTGTTGTTTGTTATGTCCTTGTGGCATTGTCCTGTATTCTGAGTGTTGTTCCTTTTCCTGTTTACGACGCTAGATACGATCGGGAAGGAACTGGAAGTGAGGAGTGGACCTGAGGAACATCAAGGTCAAGACCCAGGGACATATTGCTGAGCCAGGCAAGCCACCTCAACACCCTATTGAACTCCTATTATTTGTACAAAGCATGTCTTGTTTTCAAAATAAAATAATGCATGTTTTATCTTTTATGTGGCATTTTGTCACCCCCAAAACTATATTCGAAAAATTATTGTTTGGCCAAATATATATCTACTAGTATATAATAGGTTTTATAAAAATAAGTTCCTACTTGAGAAGCCTTCTACTGAAGGCGCTATCAAGAAAATTATATTTTCTAGTAGCATATCCTTATACTCTTACCTCAAAACCTTAGGACGGGAGCCTGGATTTGATGAAATGTTTTTGAAAGAAAACCAGAGTCGCTGGGAGCGATCGGCGAGAAAGTGTTTTATAAAACCCAATTTGCTGGGAGCAAATGGAAATGTTTATGAAAACCCGAAGTGCTGGGAGCATTCGGTGTGTTTACGAAAACCCGAACTGCTGGGAGCAGTCGGAGATGGAGGTTTGTTTACGAAGTCCCTGCTGCCGCCTGAACAACTAACCCGTGCAACCACACTACCTGATATGGGTAGGGCTTAGCCGGAAGCTTGTCTGTTTTAGTACGGAGGATCTCATAATCTATAAGGGCGGGGCCCTCGAAGCCGGGTTGTCGTCCGTAAGAGACAATACACTGCTGCGGATCAGTAGCCGGACGATTACGTTGGGTCCCCCTGCCGTGGCGGTGTGGCGTCCTAAGAGAGACCAGGGGTCTAGTGGAGCACACGGTGCCGAGGGGAACAAACCTAGCGGGAGTCCTCTGTACTAGAGTGGATTAGGGGAAGCTTTGATCATGTTATCCGAAACCCCGCATACTGTCGTATGAGGACCGTGGCTGAACACGGCGGAATGACTGTTTGGTGTGGTGAAAGTGCACCACCTCTGCAGAGTGTAAAACTATTCGAATAGCCGTGTCCACGGTCATGGACGGTTGCAAGGGCCACACTGGGCGACTGGTGAAAGAAGAAAAGATGGTTTTCTGTTTTGGACTCAAAGAAGGATAAAAAAGGTACCTGCGAGGTACGGAAATGGAGAGAAGATGGTTGGTCTCGGGGAGACAATCAATCTGTCTCATGGAAGGAAAAAGGGGTATCCCCATCCTAATGTCTTGGAAAAGATTTACAAAGTGTTTTACAAAAATGTGGGAATAGTACATGCTATTTCTACAAAAGAGAATTCTATCTCTAAATGTTTTGTTTAACAAGGATATAGAGATGTTGTAATCTCTATGTCTAAAAGCATCGTTTGCGAAAACTAAGCCCTATACCAATATATAGCAGCTATCCCAGCTTTCGAAAATGTTTCATTGCATTACCATGAAAACTTAAGCCTTGAGGTGGTTTTGCGAGTACGTAAATTTACTCATATGGCTGTATCCCTGGATATTCAAACGTCCAGATTTTCAACGAGGAGATGTACGACGAGGAGGAGGAGTACGCCGACGACTACGCCAACTGAGTGTCACCGGTCAACTGCTCTGTGGGAATGCGTCCGGTTGTGACGAGGGCCGACGCTAGCCGAAAGCTTCCGCTATATCGTAGTTAATTCTGTCCTGCGTGACGATGGTTGCAGGCTTGGTCAGGTGACCATCATTTATGTAAGTCTTGTACTAATCGAGTTGGATGATGTAACTTTGTATACCATGTTGGTTATGTGATCGCGATGCACTGATCATTGGGATCGTGATCTGTTTACATAACGTGGGCACCTCGGACTGGTAGTCTGAGGGGTCCTTACATGCACTTCAAATAGGTGGAACCTGTTAGGTTGATCTCCATGGTGCGAGTCCAACGACCGCACCAGACCCTGATCTACGCGCCCTGATCGGGGGCGCCCAACCGAACCCATGGTTGGTGGGCCCCTGTCGCGCTGTGCTATAAAGACAGGTGGGGCCCGCGGCACAATGTACGAGGTTCATCGCGCCGCACACCCCACCGACACAAACCCTACCGATCTAGGTTAAGCGCAGAGAGCGACGGGAAGCTCCACCTCCGCCGCCACTCACTGCCATCGCCGGCCACCTCCACCATGGCCGGCACTCCGGGTTCGTCTGCGCAAGGAGAAGGTAGCCATCCTCCTCCCCATTTCTCGGTTCTACCCATAGGATCTAGCCTAGACGATCTTGTGGAGTTAACATTGGTATCAGAGCTCCTAGCATCTAGATCTTACTCGGGTAGATTGAATCGAAAAGCAAACCGAGAAAAGAAAAGCAAAAGAAAAAGGTTTCCTCCCGTGGAAACCCTAACCCTAACCCAAATCCAAAAGGGCAAAGAAGCCTCACCGGCAGAGGGCCTCGGGCTCGCCGGCAAAGTGCGCCGCCGCCGAGGCCGCGCCGTTCCTCTCGATCTTGATGCGCATCGGCAAGCCGAGGCATCAAGACGAAGAACACCACCCCTCACGGGGCAAAGAGCACTCCACCACCGGCCGCCGCCGGCAAAGGGCGCCGCCAGCTGAGCCGCTTGACGGCGGCGCGCCCACCCTCGGGTGAACGCACGCGCCGGCAAGAGGGCCAGCAGGGGGCGCTGCCACCATCCTCGCCTCGCTGCGCCTTCGAGGTTGTGGGGGGTCAAGGGATGGAAAGAACAGAGAGGAGAAGTGGAGGTGGGGAGCTAGGAGAGAGAGGTGGCTCGCCGGAGAACGAGGGCCACCGGACGCACAGCTCGGGCGCGCCGCCGCTCGCGGGAGAGAAAAGAGCAGAGGCGTGGGATAGAAGAAAATGGGGACTAGGGTTTCGGGGGTGACGGCGCGCTGGTTTTACCCTGGCGAAACGCGCGGATGGCCGTTGGATGCCATCCGACGGCCAGGATCAACTGACGGCGCGAGGATGCGGCCAGCAGGCCACGGGCCACAGATGGGCCTCTGCTGGGCCGAGTATGGAACGCGCGCGCGCCGCGCAGAGAGTGGGCTGCGGCCCAATTTTGTCCGTTTTTCGTTTATTTTATTTTTACAGAAGCTGTTTTTTGCTTTTTTTGTTCAATTTTTTGGGCAAATTTCATCCAGTTTTTCTATTCAAAATTATCCAACGAAATTTTGTTTAGATAACAGAAAAGTGACAGAAATACATCTGTAAAGTATAAAGTCCATGAAATTTTATTCATGTTTTTCCGTTGCAAATAAATAAAAGTGCTCTTAAAGTGTAAATAGAAATAAAGAAAGAATTAATTTTTTAAGAGCATGTCAAAGTGATTAATGAAATAATTATGATTCTGTTATTTTATGACCAATGTTGTTAATAATATAATCATAATTTACTATTGTTTATATGTGCATTTATTTCTATTTTCTGCCCAACGGTGATATAGATTTTGGCAATGCTAGGAATCGGACGCCGATACATGGCTTCCCATCGGACCAGGAGCAGGCCGTAGGATTGGAAGCATAACTGACGTCGGATTTTCAACAGGCCAGTGCGACTCTCCCCGTGAAACCAGCCTCAGATTGCATGCTTCCATAATCACCGATAGTAATTAATGGGAGACGCAATTAATGCTGCCCGATCTAGATTTTCCGGATTTTTGCTGCCCAATATAGCTTTTCAGGATTTATAGGACATGAAATCATGTTTTGAAGGAAACTAATAAATTCAGCAAAATTTCAGGCATGCAGTGCTTCGGTGGGAAGCAAAAAAAATCTTTCCAATGTTACTGAGTTTTGCTTCCGTTGTAATCGAATTTTGCTTCCATTACATAGAATTTTGCTTCAGTGTAGAATATTGCTTCCTGATGAATGCACTAATTTAGGAAGCACATCGTTCATTAGTTTCTCTTTCTCATAAGCTTCATTGATAGACCTAGTAGCATAGTGCGCTCCTGCTGGAAGCATGATTAGCGTGTCATAGTGCACTCCTGCTGGAAGCATGATTAGCGTGTTAATTAACAAAACTTTGTTGACTTGCGTCTGAAGTATACAAGTATTGTGAAACCTATAGCATTACTTCGTGTGTGACTACAGAAGCTTCATTCTAATACTTCAAAAAAAAAAATTAGTGTTTCATACATTCACTTATATTTCGGACAACATACACATGTGCTTCCTCCAAGCAGTCAAAATACACAGCTTCTTACTTTTATATGACATGTTTCATACATGTCACAAATATGCTTCATTCTACATGACGATTTGTTTCTTGGATACATAGAATGTTAACAAACAATTTGTTACAAACACTCAATTCATTTCTTAGGAGGCATCAAGACATCGACCATAATGCTTTAGCCCTTAAAGCACCATGTAGCCATGGGCTCCCTTGCTTGTTGGTCCTCCTCGTCGACCATACCACCGCCATCAAGGAGAAATTCATTGGTGACTTGGTTGGGATATGGAAGCAAGGGCGTAGTTCAGATCTTGTTGGTAGCATCCACCTAATTTGGAATAAATCTTCACATCAGATCATGGATAATATTTAAAATACAATCATATTAAAAATTTAAAAAACAAATGCGAGAGGGTAGAAAAAAACACATGCATGCTTTGGAAGCATCAATTTGATGCTACCTTGTGACACCCCTCCCTGGCACATATCACCAGAGAGGCAGTCGTCCCGTGCGCCATCCCAAGATAACTGGCCGCACGTCACAACAGTGTAACATAATGGAAATCATTACACAATCAGGCACATCAGTGCTACAAATGGTTTACAATGCCATCGAGGAATGACGAAATATCACTCCCAGCATGGCCCTGTACATAGTTTTAACTGGCAGCGGAAGACATATGAGAGGCTACGGCTTGGAGCGGCTCCACTCCACAGGTTCTGGCTGGGCTACTGATCCTAGCACACTCTTGCTCCATCTCCTTGCTAAAGTAGAAGATGAATCCTCGACAAAACCTGGCCACAATCACAAGGCCCGTGAGTACATTATTATGCACTCAGCAAGAATCGCCACTCACTACAAACAATCCAACAATCATGCAGCAAGATATATATCGGAAATAAACTCCTACAACATGTCAAGTGTACTCTAGATACATGGCATGAAAGTAGCATGGCATTGACAACCAAACATGTCATAAGCAGACAACAGGGGTATCACCAGTACAGAGTCCAAGCCAGGTGGGGTTGGATCGTGTACCAGCAATCATACAAAGGCTTACCTGTGACGAGTAAACGAGTGTACCAGTTGGTACCAAGTAACATAACAATACCTGTCATCACCACTAGGCCCAACGGCCTTGCTACATCTGTCAACTGCTAGGCCTACTGGCCTCATCCTTTCTCTTGGGCATGCACGATTGATGTGGGCTCTGGCCTAACTATAGGCTCCCCAACGCATCACACCGCCATCCCTAAACTTGGTTCACAATCACATCTCAAGTAACATTCCCTGCAACATCTTATTTGTTCAATTAGTGTAATCAGGTCGTTCTTTACTTATTTCAAACAAATCTTAAGTTTAACCTCCGGACACGACGAGGACACACAGTGTGACCGACACTGAACTGTTGTTCCATATCCCAGGAACGAGGCTAGCTGGCTAGGTTGACACTCTCGAGAGTTTGCGTTCCCACCTATCAGAATGCACCCCACTCAGCCGACACTTCAGGTTTGTCACGCCCAAAGTCGTACTAAGCAAAATACACTCTCGTGACGGTCCACTTGCTAAGACACTCTCCCGCACCACCCTATGCGCATGGCACAACGGGCAAGTAAGTCCGGCACATCCCCTGGCGCGACCAGGTATGCCTTGCTCCGGACTCCCTATCACAGTCGAACCCGTGCCTGTCGACCTCTCCCCTCGGACAGCACAACCGAACGACTGCGCCCAATGGATGGCACAAAAGGGGCTCAACAACCTACTAGGTCACGGTCCTCCCATGAGACGACGATGGTTCTGCATTCAAAGTTCAGATTAGTGGCACCATGAACTGACCCTATCGTTGTTTGGAGGGGTGTTTCATTTAATCAAGTTTCAACACAACAAGTTCCAAAACAGAGGATTAGTCCAGCATGATAATCACGATATCAATATCACATCAACAAACCACCTGGTATTAGCAACACAAGGTAAGTACATAACCACAACATAATACTTGCAAGAACAAACAACAACATAACAGTGATGACAACAATAACAACAATAACAGTAATACCCGGGTGACGGTGGCGGGAGACCCGGCCGGTGTCACTCGGGGGTTAGTGATAAAACAATGACAATAATAGCATAATATTTCCCCCACTTCCATGGCTGAGGCGGGAGACCCGGCCATTGCCCCGGAAATGTGAGTGTCACCGTAAAAGAATAACCGAAAAGCACTCATAAAAATGAGAGAGCATCCATTCCACTCGAAGGTTACCCCGACGTGGTGTCAGCAATCTCGGCAAAAGAACCGCGGAAAAGTCAGCTCCCAGCGTCGCAGTCCGGATGGTCTATGTCAACCATATTTGACGGTGGGACAAGGCAACTAACACGAATGCCCCCAACCCCGAGGATCATAAGACGACATTCGTCCGCTCCTCACCTCAGCGAAGAAGAAGATGAAAAACCAAACAAAGCCCCGCAAGGCGAGACGCACAGTTGTAATAATTCCCCCATTCCTTTGACTGAGGCGGTACCACCGGCCCTTGTCTCGGGAATGTGAGTGATGCACAGATAAGCAGTTATATGGTAATGCAATAACTTAAAATGCAACAAGATAAACATACAACAATACAAGGCTCATATAAAATATGGACAACATACAGACATGCAATGATAATAGCAGACAGTCATAATAATATAACAGAAGACAGACATAACACCCGGCATAGTATTAAGCAATCAGACAAACAAGTATTGCGGGATGGCTCATAGCAAGGGTTTAGCTTGCCTGCGAAGACGGGGATCCTCCGGGTTTGGAATGGTCGGGGTGATTCCGCGGCGTAGGGCAGCGATAGCCCCGTTCCACGGACTCCGGAAAGTACGTACAAAAGGGCACCTCATAGAAGTGTTTTGGAATGAGATGAAATCAGTATCACCGGAAAGAGCTCGTCGAGACGAAGATTTAGAAATTTGAATCACCGAAAACGGACTTACGGTTCAAAAGATATTGATGTTCGAAAATCTGTCCAGCAGGAAAAGGAAAAAGTTCCGCGCGAAAAAAAAAACAGATCGGGCCGCAGTTGGGCCGCCACTGTGCGCTGCGCGCTGCACTGCGCTCGCCTGGGCCACTGGCAGGGCGGCCTGCTGCACTGCTGTGCCTGTTGGGCTGGTCCAGAAAACGATTCGCAAGGGGGAAAAAAAAAAGAAGACAACCAGGGATCGATCCCTGCTCTCTGTTCTTCTTCTTCTCCACGTACGGGACGCACTGGAAGCAGCAGGAGCCGGCCGGGGCTGGCCGTGGAGGGCGCAGGGAGGGTGGCCGGCGGCGGGGACGGGCACGCCATGGCCCACCGCGCCCAGGGAAGGCCTCGGCCAGGAGGACAAAGCCATGGGCGCGACCTCCCCGAGCTTGGCCAGCATGGCCATGGCGGGAGCTTCGGGTGGAGCTTGGCGTAGGAGATGGAGGGGGCCAGGGGCTATGAAAACGGAGGGAATGGAACCACCGTGCTACACCGCACCCGTAGGTGCTGTTTCCCACGACGGAGGGGGGTCGTGGAGCTCGCTACCCGAGCTTCTAGGGTTTCGGCCATTGGAGGTTTTTCCGAGCTTCTGCGAGCTCGTTTCTTCGTGAAACTCGAGTGAGAGGGTCTGGGGAGGGAGGAGTGAGGGCTGTGAGTGCAATGGAGGCCTCAGGGGGGCTTTTTATAGCCGGGGGAGAGGGAAGGGTGGGTGCACCCGAGCTCGGCCATTGATGGCGTTTTGAGGACGTGTTCTTCGGCTACAGAGGAGGAGAGGATGAGGACGGTGAGCTGGCCGTGCAGTGCAGCACGTGGAACACGCTGAAGCTGGGTTAGGCACCGACCAAGCTCCTAAGTAGGCTTAACTTAGCAAGTTTCTGTCATTTCGAAATCGGTCCAGAAGGTGTTCGACCAAATGCCCCAATGAACTTTTCGACGCAAATAAATTCCAGCAAAATACCAGTGGTGGGGTTTGTATGTGGGGAGATGGTTCCTAGACTTTGACGTCAGATGGTGCAACCTAACTAGGTTTTTGGAAGAAGTGCGGAAAGTGGCCTTATGGTATGATTATGTCCATTAGGGGTTTTGATCATGATGTTTTGGGGTCATGTAGATCATCAAGAGGATATATGAGAGACCAGGGGAGTAGGTGGTGTCACAAAACTAAACATGCAGAAGTAATGCATGCAAGGGGACACTTACATCATTCCAACAATGTGGGTACAAAATTGATGGCAAGGCACTATGCCAGACCAACAACTAGGTGGAGGGATTTCAATGGATGGAATAAATATAGCACTTAATTGGGCTGGTTGATATTATCCCATGTGATGGACTCACATGGCTCTTATCCACACATGAAGATATTTATGGGTTCTTGGGGTGTAAGAAGGGTGGGGTGGATAATGGTTCAAATGATCATGCCAATTTTTGTGGGTGGAGACAATGGCATGATGATCATCTCCTAATTTATTTTGAGCAGTGTAGGAGTGGTGCTAGTTAGGAAAACAATTCCTTGACCAAGACGAGCACTAAAATATTTATCGAGGGTTTTGGAAATATTGCATTTGGCAAATATGCAATATTTTGCCTGTGGAGGATAATAATTGGATAAGGTGATCTTGGAATATTTGGTGGAGTTTTCCAAGCTAGGAAAAATATGGTTCATAAGGTAGATGGAACATTAGGATTTTAAGGATCCCAACATTTGGTCTTTGTGGTTTTAGGGAAAAACCTTAGAGGAGGTTTTCAAAGTGGCAAAGAAATCACCGGAGGTTCTCTGAAATTATTTGAGAGAAAAAGAACACGAGGGCATCATCTAGCATCAGAGGACAAAATAATTTTGAGACACGAGGGAAAAGTTTTTCGGGTGTGAGAAAACACCACAAAAATTAGGGACGAAATTTTGGGGTGTTACAGACCTTCCCCCCTTAAAAAGAATCTCGTCCCGAGATTCGGGGAGTTATACAAGATAAATCTTGAACGATCCATTTATACCCCAATTAAAACTTTTTCTACAAAATTCTATGGTTTGACCTACGAAAGGATCGCCACTCATCAAGGTTTTATTAAAATCCGACATTTTTAAAAGTATGGTATTTCCACCACACTCAATGAATTTAAAAGATGGCATGGCAGGGGCTCACTCAATCAATCAACATAGGATCTACTAGCAGGTTTATAAAATTTAATCTAAAGTTTTGCTCAAGCAGACATAAACATGGCAAGATCAAACAAGATCTACAACCAAACTATCAACCAACAAGCAAAGATTTATCTTAAGAAAATAATTACCTGAAGTTTGGGAACACAACAGTTTACGGTTTTATTTTAGAAAAGCTGTATATCCATTTTCATGTATACACAGGTTTTGAAAAATAACAGGGTTTCTTTTAGAAGAAAATATCTGTGCCACCGATTATTGGCTCACAGACACCGTGGAATAAGGCTATTCCACAAATCATTTGCAGTGGTATGGCATAATCATTTCAACCATACCGAATAAGCCAGCACAATCAAACAATTATTCAAATAACATAGCAAAATTTTCTCCACTTGTATGCGACACACAAAACATCCAAGTGATGAACCATGTATAGCAACAAGCAGGTGATTTTCCCAACCTACACACAAGTCAGCAATAAGCAAGCCGGGTACCGTGGAGTACGGTATGAAATACTCCCACTTAATGGCTAACTTGTGCAACACATGCAAAAATACTTTTCTTACTTGAAATAGTCCCAATCAAAGTTTGTATTAATTTTACAAGTGGGTATATGCGTCTGGGTTCACATATACCACTTATGTTTTTATGTGATCTGTCATTTCTTCAAAACTTTTCAACTGAAGAAAAGGGCATGATATTCCGTCACACGTCAACCAAGTGGTTAACAAGGGAATCAGAACACCAAGTTTTATTACGGCTGATTCGACATCAACCAGAAAACAGACAACAAACTTGCATTACAAGCGAACACAAGAAAAACAAACAACTCGCTGATTCTCACCTACCACATACAAGCGCCACTCAGGCCAACTAAACCGGGGATTACTCCGCTTAATGGCCACTTGCATCAGGCAGATCGAGGCTAAGACGAAGAGTGGTGTCAACACAGCCATCTCCTCGGGGTGGGGAATTGCAGGCACGCCTTCGAGGATTATACCTCCTGCTTGGAGGTACTGCTGGACTGGGGCTAGTGCTTGTGTCCCAGAGGCATCAAGACTGGATCCCGGCAAATCACCTGGGAACGGAAGTCCTGTACTCTGAGCTGGCTGAAGGTTGAGGTTGGGTAGGTTCCTTGCTCCACACAGTTGCAGGCGGGTACGACCAAGGTTGCGTCTTGTGGTGAAGAGTTCATCCCTTAGGGATTGGCAGAACTTTGTCATTGCCGCTCCGTAGTCGACCAGCGTGATTACGGCAGGGTCGACTTCCCCTCTAGTGGGAGTTTGGATAGCCTCCACACCATCACGGGGTCTGGCGGGGAGAAGGTGGAAAGCTCGACTTTCCGCCATTGCCGGTTCTGAGTACCGCAGGCGGACGAGACCTTCCCAGGCTGCTACCTGGATGGCTTGAGGAAGGGTGGGCATGCTCCTTCCTTGGATCACGTAAGACTGACTTGTGCCTAACGGGCACGAGCCGATATGCACGTCTGCTCGAAATTCACTCCCGGCAGGCGAGAGTGAGTTCTCGAACACCACATACCGGGGGCGAGCAGGCCTGCCAAGAAGATCACAGACGACCTCCAAAAGCATCAGTGGAAATCCGCCGTGATCCTCTGCAGTGGTTTCCAGGATGACCCTGGGGTTCGCCATCGGATTTATTTTGGCTCTGGGTGTAGGATGAGATAAGAACGCGGGATTCCTCGCGGGATCCTGCTTCAAGAGAGCTGGGTTGCCAAGGATAGCAGGCGAGGGTGGGGATAAACGGCAGCTAGGACTGGGGTCTCATATATACTTGGTTGTGTCGGCTCCTTCTCTTGGAAGAAACCGGCGAGCCCTTCTCGGGAAATGGGACACGTCCTACTGCACCTTACTGTGGACCGACACTAGCCATGCCGGTTAGGCGGAGATGGGTTAAATCCATCGGGCTCACTGTCGGGCAAAAGTAAGGCTGGGCTTTCCATGCTAGGGTAGTCTACAGCCAGCCTGGTGCTCTGATACCACCTCTGTGACACCCCTCCCTGGCACATATCACCAGAGAGGCAGTCGTCCCGTGCGCCATCCCAAGATAACTGGCCGCACGTCACAACAGTGTAACATAATGGAAATCATTACACAATCAGGCACATCAGTGCTACAAATGGTTTACAATGCCATCGAGGAATGACGAAATATCAATCCCAGCATGGCCCTGTACATAGTTTTAACTGGCAGCGGAAGACATATGAGAGGCTACGGCTTGGAGCGGCTCCACTCCACAGGTTCTGGCTGGGCTACTGATCCTAGCACACTCTTGCTCCATCTCCTTGCTAAAGTAGAAGATGAATCCTCGACAAAACCTGGCCACAATCACAAGGCCCGTGAGTACATTATTATGCACTCAGCAAGAATCGCCACTCACTACAAACAATCCAACAATCATGCAGCAAGATATATATCGGAAATAAACTCCTACAACATGTCAAGTGTACTCTAGATACATGGCATGAAAGTAGCATGGCATTGACAACCAAACATGTCATAAGCAGACAACAGGGGTATCACCAGTACAGAGTCCAAGCCAGGTGGGGTTGGATCGTGTACCAGCAATCATACAAAGGCTTACCTGTGACGAGTAAACGAGTGTACCAGTTGGTACCAAGTAACATAACAATACCTGTCATCACCACTAGGCCCAACGGCCTTGCTACATCTGTCAACTGCTAGGCCTACTGGCCTCATCCTTTCTCTTGGGCATGCACGATTGATGTGGGCTCTGGCCTAACTATAGGCTCCCCAACGCATCACACCGCCATCCCTAAACTTGGTTCACAATCACATCTCAAGTAACATTCCCTGCAACATCTTATTTGTTCAATTAGTGTAATCAGGTCGTTCTTTACTTATTTCAAACAAATCTTAAGTTTAACCTCCGGACACGACGAGGACACACAGTGTGACCGACACTGAACTGTTGTTCCATATCCCAGGAACGAGGCTAGCTGGCTAGGTTGACACTCTCGAGAGTTTGCGTTCCCACCTATCAGAATGCACCCCACTCAGCCGACACTTCAGGTTTGTCACGCCCAAAGTCGTACTAAGCAAAATACACTCTCGTGACGGTCCACTTGCTAAGACACTCTCCCGCACCACCCTATGCGCATGGCACAACGGGCAAGTAAGTCCGGCACATCCCCTGGCGCGACCAGGTATGCCTTGCTCCGGACTCCCTATCACAGTCGAACCCGTGCCTGTCGACCTCTCCCCTCGGACAGCACAACCGAACGACTGCGCCCAATGGATGGCACAAAAGGGGCTCAACAACCTACTAGGTCACGGTCCTCCCATGAGACGACGATGGTTCTGCATTCAAAGTTCAGATTAGTGGCACCATGAACTGACCCTATCGTTGTTTGGAGGGGTGTTTCATTTAATCAAGTTTCAACACAACAAGTTCCAAAACAGAGGATTAGTCCAGCATGATAATCACGATATCAATATCACATCAACAAACCACCTGGTATTAGCAACACAAGGTAAGTACATAACCACAACATAATACTTGCAAGAACAAACAACAACATAACAGTGATGACAACAATAACAACAATAACAGTAATACCCGGGTGACGGTGGCGGGAGACCCGGCCGGTGTCACTCGGGGGTTAGTGATAAAACAATGACAATAATAGCATAATATTTCCCCCACTTCCATGGCTGAGGCGGGAGACCCGGCCATTGCCCCGGAAATGTGAGTGTCACCGTAAAAGAATAACCGAAAAGCACTCATAAAAATGAGAGAGCATCCATTCCACTCGAAGGTTACCCCGACGTGGTGTCAGCAATCTCGGCAAAAGAACCGCGGAAAAGTCAGCTCCCAGCGTCGCAGTCCGGATGGTCTATGCCAACCATATTTGACGGTGGGACAAGGCAACTAACACGAATGCCCCCAACCCCGAGGATCATAAGACGACATTCGTCCGCTCCTCACCTCGGCGAAGAAGAAGATGAAAAACCAAACAAAGCCCCGCAAAGCGAGACGCACAGTTGTAATAATTCCCCCATTCCTTTGACTGAGGCGGTACCACCGGCCCTTGTCTCGGGAATGTGAGTGATGCACAGATAAGCAGTTATATGGTAATGCAATAACTTAAAATGCAACAAGATAAACATACAACAATACAAGGCTCATATAAAATATGGACAACATACAGACATGCAATGATAATAGCAGACAGTCATAATAATATAACAGAAGACAGACATAACACCCGGCATAGTATTAAGCAATCAGACAAACAAGTATTGCGGGATGGCTCATAGCAAGGGTTTAGCTTGCCTGCGAAGACGGGGATCCTCCGGGTTTGGAATGGTCGGGGTGATTCCGCGGCGTAGGGCAGCGATAGCCCCGTTCCACGGACTCCGGAAAGTACGTACAAAAGGGCACCTCATAGAAGTGTTTTGGAATGAGATGAAATCAGTATCACCGGAAAGAGCTCGTCGAGACGAAGATTTAGAAATTTGAATCACCGAAAACGGACTTACGGTTCAAAAGATATTGATGTTCGAAAATCTGTCCAGCAGGAAAAGGAAAAAGTTCCGCGCGAAAAAAAAACAGATCGGGCCGCAGTTGGGCCGCCACTGTGCGCTGCGCGCTGCACTGCGCTCGCCTGGGCCACTGGCAGGCCGGCCTGCTGCACTGCTGTGCCTGTTGGGCTGGTCCAGAAAACGATTCGCAAGGGGGAAAAAAAAAAGAAGACAGACCAGGGATCGATCCCTGCTCTCTGTTCTTCTTCTTCTCCACGTACGGGACGCACTGGAAGCAGCAGGAGCCGGCCGGGGCTGGCCGTGGAGGGCGCAGGGAGGGTGGCCGGCGGCGGGGACGGGCACGCCATGGCCCACCGCGCCCAGGGAAGGCCTCGGCCAGGAGGACAAAGCCATGGGCGCGACCTCCCCGAGCTTGGCCAGCATGGCCATGGCGGGAGCTTCGGGTGGAGCTTGGCGTAGGAGATGGAGGGGGCCAGGGGCTATGAAAACGGAGGGAATGGAACCACCGTGCTACACCGCACCCGTAGGTGCTGTTTCCCACGACGGAGGGGGGTCGTGGAGCTCGCTACCCGAGCTTCTAGGGTTTCGGCCATTGGAGGTTTTTCCGAGCTTCTGCGAGCTCGTTTCTTCGTGAAACTCGAGTGAGAGGGTCTGGGGAGGGAGGAGTGAGGGCTGTGAGTGCAATGGAGGCCTCAGGGGGGCTTTTTATAGCCGGGGGAGAGGGAAGGGTGGGTGCACCCGAGCTCGGCCATTGATGGCGTTTTGAGGACGTGTTCTTCGGCTACAGAGGAGGAGAGGATGAGGACGGTGAGCTGGCCGTGCAGTGCAGCACGTGGAACACGCTGAAGCTGGGTTAGGCACCGACCAAGCTCCTAAGTAGGCTTAACTTAGCAAGTTTCTGTCATTTCGAAATCGGTCCAGAAGGTGTTCGACCAAATGCCCCAATGAACTTTTCGACGCAAATAAATTCCAGCAAAATACCAGTGGTGGGGTTTGTATGTGGGGAGATGGTTCCTAGACTTTGACGTCAGATGGTGCAACCTAACTAGGTTTTTGGAAGAAGTGCGGAAAGTGGCCTTATGGTATGATTATGTCCATTAGGGGTTTTGATCATGATGTTTTGGGGTCATGTAGATCATCAAGAGGATATATGAGAGACCAGGGGAGTAGGTGGTGTCACAAAACTAAACATGCAGAAGTAATGCATGCAAGGGGACACTTACATCATTCCAACAATGTGGGTACAAAATTGATGGCAAGGCACTATGCCAGACCAACAACTAGGTGGAGGGATTTCAATGGATGGAATAAATATAGCACTTAATTGGGCTGGTTGATATTATCCCATGTGATGGACTCACATGGCTCTTATCCACACATGAAGATATTTATGGGTTCTTGGGGTGTAAGAAGGGTGGGGTGGATAATGGTTCAAATGATCATGCCAATTTTTGTGGGTGGAGACAATGGCATGATGATCATCTCCTAATTTATTTTGAGCAGTGTAGGAGTGGTGCTAGTTAGGAAAACAATTCCTTGACCAAGACGAGCACTAAAATATTTATCGAGGGTTTTGGAAATATTGCATTTGGCAAATATGCAATATTTTGCCTGTGGAGGATAATAATTGGATAAGGTGATCTTGGAATATTTGGTGGAGTTTTCCAAGCTAGGAAAAATATGGTTCATAAGGTAGATGGAACATTAGGATTTTAAGGATCCCAACATTTGGTCTTTGTGGTTTTAGGGAAAAACCTTAGAGGAGGTTTTCAAAGTGGCAAAGAAATCACCGGAGGTTCTCTGAAATTATTTGAGAGAAAAAGAACACGAGGGCATCATCTAGCATCAGAGGACAAAATAATTTTGAGACACGAGGGAAAAGTTTTTCGGGTGTGAGAAAACACCACAAAAATTAGGGACGAAATTTTGGGGTGTTACATACCTCAACATCAAAGAAACTAGTACCATGTAGAAGCTTTGAATCCTGAAAATATAACTAGTAGCGGGAGGACAATATTTCAATTACAATGTTACTGAAAATGACAAAAACAAAAATCAATAAGAAGCATGGTTATATGCAGCAAACTATCTATATCAAAGAAAAAACATATATAGTATACATAGGAAGCATGGGACATTTCGAAGCAAGATACTAACTCAACATAAATCATTTGTATTGGAAGCATCGCAATTTGTAATTGGAAGCACTCTAAGCAAGTAATTAGTCCTATCTCAATATAGACAAAAACAAAAATCCATAAGAAGCATGGTTATATGCAGCAAACTATCTATATCAAAGAAAAAACATATATAGTATACATAGGAAGCATGGGACATTTCGAAGCAAGATATTATCTCAACATAAATCATTTGTATTGGAAGCATCGCAATTTGTAATTGGAAGCACTCTAAGCAAGTAATTAGTCCTATCTCAATATAACAAATTTGTATTGGAAGCATGGATATTTTGAAGCGTGTAGCTAGTGCTATCTGTGGCGCCCCGACCTGACTGCTATACAGTGATGCTGTGTGTCACCGGTTAAGCGATACAACCGGAGGTTACACCCCGATTGATGCCTTAACACAGGCACAACTATCAATGCATAATAGAGAGATCAAGATTTGTGGAACAACTGGCACATCACAGACTCTACGACTCAAAGCATTATAGTTCAACTCTTATAATAGAGGAAGATAGCAAAACTTACAACCAGAGGTCACAGACCCAACAGTACATCATGCGGAAGCGAAGTAGTTGTTCTAAACAACAAGATCCAAATTATGGCCTAAGAGGCCTGCAGATAAAACATTCCAGCGCCAGCTGTTCCGGGATGTCCCAAACTGCCACCTGGGAACCCCAGACTACTCGTCGACGTCCACATAGAACCCACCTTCAGCGTCGGTGAAGTCCTCCACTGAAAATTAACAAACGACGTTGAGTTCGACGAACTCGCAAGATTAATTAGAGCTACTAGCTCGATGATTGGCTTTCAAAGGTTTTATGGCTGTTTTGCATAAAGCTAGTTTTCTTTAGAAAAGACATAAACCCATGGCATCGACTAATCAGCATATTTTCTAAAAGGGGTAAGAAGTAAACACTTTTCCTTTGATCATCTTCATCAACAACCACCATCAATCACTTCACCTGTCTACCAAGGCACCTCCCCGAATCACCCTCGAGGAAGTCAACCTTACAAATCTTGGTAGTACCTTTAGTACTCAGGTTTTAATCATTCCGTTCAAGTTTCTCTATGGTCTTATCGTCCTTTCCCAAGTCGTCCATAACCGTGGACACGGCTTTTCGAAAAGATTTACCCTGCAGGGGTGTACTGTTTTTAACCACCGGTACCGTCCGGCTCATTGCCTGAACATTAGCTCTCTTCCGGGGAAAGCCGGCTGAGTGGGAGCGGTTACAACCTTTACCTTGCTTGAGACTAACCCAGGATCATCAGTGGCGGTAGGACATGTGCCTCCAACACCCTGCCCCGCGGCCACTTATTTTCCTAAACACCACAATCCTCATCCCAGTCCTGGCCACCATCTTCACGCACGCGCAAATGGAAGCTCAAACTAGAGGACCCTCGGCGAGCCCCTCACAAGTTAGTCGGTCGATAGGGATCCCATAGGCCCACCGATGGAAGCACGCTCAGCCTTGGTTCAAGAGGTAAAGAACTCGCACTTAGGCGGCGAGGACGAGACAACCCACCACATTCCCGTGGCCTCTCATCCCTGCCTTTAGCAATTTATTATCCGTCACCACATTTTTCATCACATCCGGCCATTCCATCAACTGTTCCAACATTGAAACATCCACCGGACATCTAAGCATCTAAACTAAGCATGGCTAAGCATATACATAGCAAGTATAAATATCTCGGGCCAACACTTCAATCCTATGGATATTAGGGAGGATACAGGTAATGGCAACATATTTCTAATGCAACTAGTAGGATACTCCAATCCAAGTAAAAGACATTTGGAACCGAACGTAATATTATAGTGGGGAAAATAATTGCGAAAACATAGGGGGAGACATGCTCAGAGGGGGGATTACGCTTGCCTTGTTCAGGGGGCTGATAATACGGTTCGTCAGGGTATTGCGGTGGCACCCCGACTGATTGATCTATCGATGCATAAAAACACCGGAAAGACAACAATCAATAAACACACAAGCGAAACAGGTGCAATGCACAAACACATGATGATATGACATTTTAAATGCACCATAAAAGCATTGAGCATGACAAACAAGTTAAATGGGGTCCCAATTATATTTATTGCATTGTTTGGAATACTCCCCATATTTAAACTTAATGGAATTAGACAATCTTGAACAAGTACAGTACTGAAATATTGCCCAAAAATGCATGCAATTGATGTTACTGGACAGCACATATTTTTATGAGCATTTTGTTATATTAAACACATTTTTCTGATATACCAATAAAAAGTTATTGCATTTTCAATATTAGATTTAGTGCTGCCATTTTAGTAATTCATTTCTTAGCAACACTAAAACTATTTATCCATGCTTGAAAATGAAGTGAAACTTGAAGTACTTTTGTTGCTGAACATTTTGGTATATCACACTTAATTTTTGGATCAATTTTTATAAAGTTATGAACTTTACAAAATCCAATTCATTTCTGCCATTTTACAAAAATGCAAGAAACAATTATTTCCAATATTTATTTCAACTTGAAATTGACATGAAAAATGTAAGGTTTCTTCCCCTGGTCATTTAGAGACCAAGTTTGCATTTTTGTGATCTAGCAATAAAAAGATATGGATTTTCCAAGACTCCTTTCTTTTCTGCCATTTTTGTTATTTTAGTAAAACAGCAACTAAATTAATTTAGTTGGATGTGTGAGTTATACCAATAGACTCAATTTATTTTTCTGAACATTTTGATATCTTGTTTGCCCTTTTTGGACAAGTATTCCAAAAGATATTGAATTCACAAGTCCATTAGTAATTCTGTGAAATTTTGTTAATTTCTGGAAATTTGCCCAAAACATTTTTCACCGCGGTCTGGCTACACACAGTCACTGGCCAGTGGGGCCTTAGGCCACGCTGGCGCTGACGCGGCGCAGGCGGGCGCTGGGCCACTGACGGGTGGGCCCAGGCTATCAGGGTGTGAGAAAAAGGAAAAAAGGGCAGCGCCTTCGGGGAGTCGAACTCGCGAGCGCGAGCGAGCGCAAGCGCGCGCTAGCCACTGGGCCAGCTCGAGCTTCTTGCTAGTTTAGGGGAGCACGACCTTTTGAGGTAAAGACGGTGCATGGCGACGTCGCGCGCGGCCGCGGTGATCACCGGCGGCGTGCCGCACGGATCTGGCGGTTGCGCAAGCGCGTGACCTGTTCTCTACTCGCATTGGACTCACACGGGTGTGGGCTACTCGCTGGCGGAGGCAGCGACCAAAGGGCCACCGGAAACGGCGGCCACGATGCTCGACGGCGGTGGTGTGGTGCGGCCTACGTCGGCTACGGCAAACTAGAACGAAATGGGATGAACGGAGATGTCCAGAAGAAGCACAAGCTCACCCTCGACGCGTGGGTGCGATCCGTTGGTGCAGAGGTGGGCAGGAACGGCGGCGAGCTTGCTCGAAGCACGGCGGCCGGAGTTGGAGGAGACGGCGTCGATCTCGCGAACGGTGGCGCCCTGGCTCGATTCCGTGTACGGGGAGGAAGAGGAGGACACGACGGAGGTGATGGTGTGCTTGAATTTGCTCGGGGTGGTCTCTAGCGACGGCGATGCGGCGGCGAGCTCGCTTCGGGCACGGCCATGGCGGAGAGGGAAAAAGAGAGGAAGAGCTAGGGCAGAGGAGCGTGTCGAGCAGAGGAGCACGGGGGGCTTCTTATCTCCTTCGCAGAGGAACGGAGAGGAGGGGGGTCCGGGCGGCGACGCGGAACATCGTGGGGGGGGCCTCCCTCGCTCGCCGGCATCGGCGCGGCCGTGTCGGGAGGAGGAGAGAGACGGCATATTTCCGAAAAACCCCCTGGCATATTTTGTTTTTCCCTCGCAGATAGGTCCTTTTCTGTTTCTTTATTTTCCTTTTAATACCAGTAGCTGTTTAGGTATTTTATTGAGGCACTTAAACTAGTTCAAAAATTAAGAAAATATTTGTGCAGCCTCCCCATGTCATGTAGAGGCTCCACAAAATTTGGCGTCTCAGAATAAAATCTTTTGAGCAACTTTTGTGCATTGGTTTTGAATATGGCATTTTTGCTTAATTAGATTTGGCAACCCTTTATTAATTTTAAAGTAGTTGAAAAATATTATTTGGGAACTCTGGGAACTTCCTTGACAAATATGGAAGTTTCTTTGAATTGGTTTGTCACGACAACCTCATTTGAAATTGGAATTGTTCGAAAACAATTTGTTGCTTTTGTTTCCCCTTGGTTTTCAAGTTCTTTGTTTCAACTTGAACACTTAAACAGATGATGCCATGATGCATGAATGAATGCAAAAGTGAAAATTTGGTTCAAAATTTACAATACCGAAGGTGGGCTGTTACACTATCTCAGTAAAAATCATTTATGTTGGAAGCACATAAATTTCACCTTGAATCGTGTTGTCCTTGAACCGATCAAGACAGTGTCCCTGAGCGGTGGAAGCAAGCTCTTGCTCAAACTGGAGTGGATCCTTGACAAATTTGAAGCATAACAAAATCAGTGGGGACGCATACAAATTTGAATAGTAGAATATATCATTTTTGTATCCAACTGCATCATCATCAGTACTCATTGTGATTGACGAGAAGCATGCATATCATCAGTACAATACAAGGACACAGAGAATCTTGAGAAGCATGAATCGGCAAGGGAATCTTGAGAGAAAAACTTGCCTCAACAGGATCATTGCTAGTATTACGTATATACATAGATGTAAAAATCGAGCAGATGCAAGGTATGAGGACATATCTATTATATAAATCGGGTGTAGTATTAGATCTAAATAGCATGGAAGAAATAGCCAGAAATTTGTACCTAGGTCGGGTTGTATTAGCTTCAATCGTGTAGTTGTTGATGCAATGGAGATGGTGACCGCGAGGGATGGAAGAATCCAATTCCTGGCAGGCCGGAGTGGATCCTTGACGCCACGATTGCGCCTCATCTAACACAAACACCGCCGACGGCTGGTCAGTTGCAGCCCCGGCGACGCCTTCCCGCGGCGGAGCAGATCGACGAGCAGGTTCATGGAGGAGGCGGGACACCAGATCGGCGGCGAGCGGAGAGCGGGGTCGAGAGTGGAGGGCGAGCGTGTCACGATCTCACGGAGGCGAGCGAGGCAGGGGGCGAGTGATTTGGGGGATTTATTTTGGTCCACCGGGATTTATTTCCGCGGGATTGACGTCGCAAAAAAAAGAGCAAATCGAGGCCGTTCGGTGGAGAGGATATTGACGGCATCGGAGCAGTCCGAAGATTTCCTTCCGATCGGCCTCAGATAGGTAGTATTTACCATTTTATTGCATAAACAGTTGTATGTTTTAATTTTGACCAACGTTGGATTAATGCATGCAATTGTTGTTATGATCTCACTTCATTGTGGTTTTCAGGAGGGTACTACTTGATGAGCTGCATCAAGGATGTTCCAACACTCAGAGGTGACAACTACACTGAATGGAGAAAGAAGTTTGATTTGGCCTTCGTTTGTGCTAAGGTGGACTAGGTTGTGGACACTCCACAGCCGGTCAAACCTACAGAGCCAGTCAGAGATGACAAAGATGATGATGTTGCTTGGGAGAAAAAGAAGAGGGACTATGCTCCATTGGAGATGTCGTATACCCTCGATAACAAAAAGTGGCTCACCGCCAATAAAAAGTGCATGACTTTCATAAAGAACACAATTGAGGTCGCTATTGTGGGCTCAATTGTAGAGTGTGCTTCCATAAGGGAGTTTCTTGAAAAGATAAAGAGCCAGTTCACTGGTTCTTCAATGGTATATGCTACCCAGCTGCTAAAACAGCTGGTGATAGAAAAGTACATAGGAGGTGGACATGGCATAAGAGAGCACATCCTCAGTATGAGCAACATGGCAGCTAAGATTAAGCCCATGGACAATGATTTAGAGCTCAAGCCTACGCTCCTTGTTCACCTGGTTATGGCTTCACTGCCAAGTCAGTTTGGCACTTTTGTTGTCAACTACAACATGTCGCCTGAAAAATGGGACATTGAAAAGACAATAGCCGTGTGTGTGCAAGAAGAGGAAAGACTTAAAGCTTCACATGGTGGTTCACTGAACTATGTGAAGGATAACAAGAAAAAGAATTACAATCAAAGTAGCAATGGTTCCCCTTCAAAGCCACATGGAAAAGCTCCCACGCATTATCAGCGTCAGCAGAAGTCTCTTCCAGTGGACAAAAATACATGTCTCCACTGTAAGAAGACTGGGCACTACAAGAAAGATTGCCCTGATTGGCTAAAGTCCATAATGGCAAAGAGAGGTAACGACATTGTTTCCTTTGTAAATGAATCCTTGTATACACAGTTTTCGAAATCTACTTGGTGGATTGACTCAGGTGCAATTGTTCATGTTGCAAATTCATTACAGGGATTCCATTCGACGCGGACTACACAAAGAGGCGAAAGATGCATTGAAGTTGCAAATGGAGTTCAAGCAGACGTTGAAGCTGTCGACGACACCTCCCTGGAGTTAGCTGATGGATTCACGATTCTGCTTAGAGATGTTTTATATGTTCCTTCATTACACAGAAACTTGATTAGTGTTTCATGTTTGGACAAAGACAATTATGAATGTTATTTTGGATATGGCAAGTGTGCCATATGGTGTAATAATACTCATGTGGGTGTTGCTTTACTTCACAATGAGCTTTATTTATTATCCCTACGTGAAAAAGTATATTCTGTATGTAAAGTGAATGAGCATGTTTCCGCGTCGGATAAAGAACAAAAGAAAAGAAAGAGAACTCATGACTCATCGAAATTATGGCACTGTCGTTTGGGCCATATTTCGAGGGGGAGAATAGAAAGTCTAGTTAAAAATGAAATTCTTCCTCCATTAGAGTTCTCAGACTTATAACAATGCATAGATTACATTAAAGGAAAGTACGTAAAACAAATCAAATAGGGTGCAAACCGAAGCACATGAACACTAGAAATTATTCACACTGACATTTGTGGACCATTTCCTGTGAAAAGTGTGGATGGCTATGACTCGTTCATAACATTCACAGATGATTACTCCCGATATGGTTATATTTATCGAATCAAAAAAAAGTCTGAAGCGTTGGATAAATTTAAGATATTCAAAGCTGAAGTAGAAAATCAGCATGATAAAAGAATAAAGATAGTGAGATCTGACCGTGGGGGGGGGGGGGGGGGAGTACTACGGTCGGCACACTCCATATGGCCAAGTCCCTGGACCTTTTGCTAGGTTCTTACAGGAGACTGGCATAGTGGCCCAGTATACAATGTCGGGCGACCCTCAGCAAAATGGAGTAGCTGAAAGGCGTAACCGTACACTTATGGATATGGTGCGCAGCATGATGAGTTACTCCACCTTGCCATTGGGATTATGGATGGAGGCACTTAAAACCGTCATTCACATTCTCAATAGAGTACCAAACAAGTCGGTGCCCAAAACACCGTACGAGTTGTGGACAGGAAGTGTACCCTCTCTACAACACTTCAGAGTGTGGGGGAGCCCAGCTGAGGCCAAATTGTTTAATCCAAATATTGCAAAGTTAGATCCCAAAACAGTCAGTTGCCACTTCATTGGCTATCCTGATAGATCAAAAGGTTTTCGTTTCTACTGTCCAGACAGATACACAAAGTTTGTAGAAACGAGACATGCAGTCTTCTTAGAGGACGAAATGATGAGGGGGAGCATGGTAGCTAGGAAAATTGATCTTGAGGAGAAGAGGGTGTGTGTGCACCTTTTCCGATGATTCAGGAGCCATTTTTTACACTACCTGTTGTACCTGCACCGACAATCCCTGAGGTTGAGGTGCAAGCACCTGTTGTAACTCCACCCGTGACAACTGTGGGTGAAGATCCGGAACCTGTCCGTCAGGAGCCGACTGAACCCGTTGTTGAGCATGAAAGGGAGGTGCAGCAGCCACTTTTAGAAAATGAGACCCTTAGAAGGTCTAAAAGAGCTCAAAGGTAAGCTATTTCTACTGATTATGTTTATAACACGGAAATAGATCATATGGAAGGTGATCCCACTTCATATGTAGAAGCCATGAGAAGCCCTCACTCATCGAAGTGGGTTTTAACAGCCCAAAGTGTGAAAACATAAAACCTGAGTAAAATTTTCGCTTTTGTGTTGCATTGCATCATGGCATCCAAAGTTAACCTGCTAAACAACACACAAAATGGGTTTGACAACATTGGAAAACAAAATGCTAAACTTGTTTAAACAAAATCTCAAATCAAGGAAGGCACTCAACTTGTAAAACAAAAGTACTTTGACAATTCATATTTGTCAAGGAAGTTCCAAGAGCTAAAAATCAATATTTTGACTTGCTTCAAAACTCTAAAAGAATATTACTTTGGAATTTAGCAAAAATTGCTATAAACAAACTCTATGAACAAAGTGGTACCAAACTATTTTATTTGGAGATACCAAAAATTGTGGAGCTACTAAATGTTAAGGGGAGCCTCCTCAAATTATCTCATATTTTTTCTGGAGTTGTTAAGTGCCTCTATAAAATCCCTAAAACCTGCTGGAAATAAAAGAAAAGGAAGCAAGGACCAATCTGTGATGGGTTTAAAACTTCCAGGGACTTGTTTGTAAAAACTGCGTCTTCCTCACTGTTGCGACCGAGCGCAGTGCTCGCGCCGCACCACCGTCGCGCGCCCGGGCCCCTTCCTCCTGCCCTCACTGCAAGAGGAGCTCCACGCTGCCCCACTCGCCACTGCTCCCTCATTTCCCCACCTGCTTCCCCTCTGCCTCTCCCCATTTCCTCTTCCCCGCGGGCTGCCATGGCCGCCGCCACCACCGTGCTCGTAGCCGCCGTTCGAGAAGCTCCCGAGTAAATCGGCGACCACCACTCGCTCCGCCGCGCCGTCCCCTTCTTCTCCGCCCGAGGAATCGACCGGGGAGGCTGTAAATCGACGCCGCCATCCTCAACATCGCCGCTGCCGCCAGGAGCTCCGCCGCCTGTTTTCGCTGCCGTCACGCCGTCCCCTGCCTCACCGTTGCCGTGCACGTGTTCGTGGTGAGCATCCCGTGCGGAAGCACCTCTCCCCATCTCCCCTCTCGCGTTAGTGCTTCGCATCGATCCTCGCCGTAGCCGCGCGCCGTCGTCGCCGTTCGTGTTCGTGCGCGCCCGGTCGAGAGACCGGTTAAACCAGCCTCACAGCCGTTGCTCACGGGCCACTAACCGGCCTTGGGCCCGGCCCTAACCGGGCCACGAGCCGGAGCTCTCTGGAGCCTGCCCGGCCTGCTAGCCGGCCCAACCGGGCTGGAGGCCGGTTGGTCTATGTTTTTTTTCCTGCGAATCTTTTTCTTTTCTCCCTTTTAGCAGATGTTTCCCCGCTCCTCCCTCGCGGCGTAGGGACATCGACCTCCGATGTTTGTCGTGTTTCATATCCCTCTCTCGAATCCAAGTAGATAAAATAATATCGTTGTTCAAAATAATTTAATTGAAAACAATTATTTAAAAGAGGAAAGTAATAAAAGTAATAACTTTTTCTCTGGACCTCAGAAAATTATGTGTAATATACCAAAATGTTCAGAAAAATATGAATCACCCAGAATCATCATCATCATGCATATTTGCTCACAATTACAATAATGTGCTCTAGTAGTAATTATAATCACTAAGTTTAAATATGGGGTTTATTCCAAATAATGCAATAAATATAATGGGGACCCCATTTAACCTGTTGGTCATGTTCAATGCTTCTAGGGTGCATTTAAAATGTCATATCATCATTTTTGTATGCATTGCACAATTGCCATGTGTTGATTGTTGTTTATGCTTTCCGGTGTTGTTTGCTCTCCGGTAGATCACGAGTTCGGAGTTGAGCATCATTACTCCGACGCGCAGTTTGACTCCTCCGCTCAACAAGGCAAGCGTAATCCCCCCTTTGAGCATATCTTATCCTATTTTCCGCAAATATTTTCTCCACTATAATATTGCATGCGGTTCTAAATGTCAATTTGCTTGGATTAGAGTATCCTATAGTTGCATTAAGATTCCGATGCTAATTACCTGTTTCCCCTCCTATTATCCATAGGATTGTACTGTTGGCCTGAAATACTTACTATGCTATGTTGATGCTTAGCCATGCTTAGTTAAATGCTTAGCCGTCCGATGGATACTTCATGTTGGAAACAGGTTATTGAAGTGTTCAGATGATGGTGGAGAATTTGTGGTGACAGGTAATAAAATGCTTAAAGGTGGGGATGAGAGGCCACTTCGGTATGGTGGTGTTTTGTCTCACTCTCGCCGCCTAGGTGCGAGTTCTTTACCTCTTGAACCAAGAATGAGCGCGCTTCCTTTCGGTGGGCTATATGGAACCCCCGTCGACCAACTAACTTGAGCGAGACTAGCCAGGGTCCTCTAGTTTGGTTTTCCATTTGCGTGTGCGTTGAGATGGTGACCAAGACTGGGATGAGGATGGCTGTGTTAGGAAAATGAGTGGCCACGGAGCACGGTGTCGATGATCCGCTGTTCGTCCTCACTGATGATCCTGGGTTAGTCCTTAACAAGGTAAAGGTTGTAACCGTTCCCACTCAGCCGGCTTTCCCCGGAAGAGAGCTAAGCGTAGGCAATGAGCCGGGCGGTACCGAAGGTAAACACAGTGCACCCCTGCAGGGTTAAATCTTTTCGAAAAGCCGTGTCCACGGTTATGGATGAACTTGGGAAGTGAAGGTAGGATCATAGAATAACTTTAACGGAATGATTAAAAACTGGGTACTAGAGGTACCACTCGAATGCAAGGTGAGCTTCCTCGAGGGTGATTTGGGGAGGTGCCTTTGATGAACAGGTACAGTGGTTGATGATGGTTGATGTTGAGAAAGGTGATCAAAGAAAAGAGTCACTTCTTATCTTTTTTGAAAATACTCTGAATAGTCGATGCCTTGAGTTATGTTTTCATAAATAAAATCAGCTTTATGCAAAACAGCCATAAAACCTTGAAAGCCTCATCGAGCTAAAGCTCTATATATAATCTTGCGAGTTCGTCGAACTCAACGTCGTTTGTTTTGTTTCAGAGGAGGACTTCACCGACCTCGAAGGTGGGTTCTTTGTGGACGTCGACGAGTAGTCTGGGGTTCCCAGGTGGCAGCTTAGGACATCCCGGAACAGCTGGCGCTGGATGTTTATTTGCAGGCCTCTTAGGCCATAATTTGGTTCTTGTTGTTTAGAACAACACTTCGCTTCCGCATGTTGTAATGTTGGGTCTGTGACCTCTGGTTGTCATTTGCTATCTTTCTCTATTATAAGAGTTGAACTATATGATTTGTGTCGTAGAGTCTGTGATGTGCCAGTTGTTCCACAAGTCTTGATCTCTCTATTATGCTTTGATAGTGTGTCTAGTGGTATCGGATAACCGGAGACACAGTATCACTGTATAACAGTCGGGTCGGGGCGCCACAAGTTGGTATCAGAGCAGTACTGCCTGTAGGAAACCCTTCTACTGGTCGATGTTGAGTCTACTGTTCGTGAAAATATTTTTAACCTAAAAATGAGTTGTGAAAACCATCTTAGGATTCTTTTTACTCCTTATCTGGTTACCCTCTAATCTCGGAGCAATCTTACCTCAATTTGAGTTAAAAGTTTCAGTTCTCATCTGTTACTTCAAAATGATTAGTGAAACGTGGGTGGGTTCGACCTTTAGTGTTATGTGTCACGTTGCTCCCGCTGCGTTGCAATCCCAAATCAACTCAGATGTTCTACCAAGTCTAATCATTTGCTCCTCTGATGGGTTTAACCCAAGGTCTTGAACCGAAGGTCCCGGATTGTACTTTGGTTCTGGTGTGTTGAATTATGTGGGTTGATACCCATGTGATCCTCATGCTAATTGTGAATCCCGGTATATGAAGCTGACTTTTAACCCAAGTCCTTTATTTGGCTGTGTGGTAAATGGTTGAACCGTAATTTCCCACACCTCGGATGGCTATGTAACTTTAACTCTGCCATAGCTGGAGATTCTGTCTTGGAATCATCTGGGTTATGACCAGGATTCTCGTAGCAAGTCTCCCATCTATGGCCATGACTCTGCTACATCTTCTGTTGGGCATGGTTATCACAATTGAGTAATAACCGGTGCATCTCCAACATCTTAGGATTCTCCAGAGCATATTTCTTACTCTGATCGCTTTCCGACCTTTTGTCTGTCAGTTGACAGTAAAGTTTTATCGTGCGTTGGTATGTTCCGATGCAAGTTACTCTTGTGGTCCGTCAGGATCTTTCCACTTCGACTTGTTAGGAGAAACAAACTCCAGTACCTTGTCCACTTCTCGGGCTAGGTCAAAGTTTTGTATTCCACAGAATAAGAGGTTTATTAGTCTCTGTTTCTGTTCCATCTTAGAGAAGCACGATATCTTGGTATAAAGAGTGTGCACTCGTGCTAAGACTCATGCTCTTCTTAATGAAGTGATGCTCTTACATTTTGTTACTCTCCGTCCTCCGAGTGACTTGTTACTCCCGAGGATAAGTCGTGAGCAATGATGTGGCTATCGGATATTCTTAGCAGTTCTTACTGTGCGGAAATCCAGGGATATCCATTGCCCTCCTTAGCATGATTGGTTAGCCAATCAATGAGCTGAGTTGACAGTGCTACCAAATCAGTTGGCTCTGATGCACTCCCTCGGTCAAAGAGCTAGGTTCGTGCCGAAGCTCCCAAGACCACCTCGTTGTGCCTTGAAAGGCATGATCCTCCCTCGAACCCAAGATCCACCGGTATATCGTGATATCCTATATGTGGATCGTGGTATTCTGGAGGTCTTTCTAGAAGTATCGCCAGGTTGTCACCTGACCGTGATGTTGAGCTTATGAGTAAGCTGGTTCTCTGAACAACTCCCTTCTCCAAGAAAATCGTGCTGGATGTCCAGAATTATTCGGTTGAGCTTAAACAATTGGAGAGTTGAAAGACAAAAGCTCTATCCGAAATAGTTCTTTCATAAAGGGATGTCTAGTCTGTCCGTGTTGAAGCGAGGTGGTATCTCCTCTTTGGATATGCTAACCTCTAAATCTTTTGATTTGAATTGGGCTATCGTCAAATCAAACTCAGACCTACCTAACTGAATGTGTTAGTCTGAACAATACTTATGCCTCGTTCTGGTGAAATATGAGTCTACTGTCTTGGAGTATCGGGATAAGTTTGTGGTTCAGCCCATCAACTACCTTCTTATCTTCTCCATGTTTGAGGAGATTATACTGGATATTGGGCGTTAGCATTGGAAAATTGCTGAAATAACTTTGTGTCTTCACAAGGTATGCGTTCTGGAGTTAGAAGTGACTTTCCCTGGTTCACGTGCAATTGCTGAAAGATGTCGCCGTGGATCTGAGTGAATTGTCTGGTTCCTCGAAATCATCTCAACTCGATCGTGCATGTGTAGAATATTCTCGGAATGGTATGTGGTTACCTCCATTCCTTGAAGATTTCATCTATGCATCCAAGCCACTGATTGAATTGTCCAGAAAGAGAGGAAGTCTGAGAACTTCTTTGTCTTCTACTGGTGTTTCCCATCAAGGACTAGGTCGTGTCTCGTTGAAGTAATCAAGTAGGGCAGCTGTCTTCTGACAAGTTGCTAATCCGCGAGTTCCGCAATCTCATTCCTCCTTTGGAGTTAGACCTTCTAGTCCAGCTCCTGGGGTTCTAGCAAAAGTAATCCGGTGGTATCTGTGGCAAAGACTCCCTATTCATCCATGTTGAGTTTGAAGTATCTCTACACCTGACCAGATCTAAATCTACATCAGGAACGACAGTTGGTGATCCTCAAGAAGTTTGTTCCGATGTCTGGAAAATCAAGAAGGTTCCCAATACTAACGTTTGCGGAGTTCCTGAAGTTCTCTCGATCTAGCTCTCCGATCCTTCTCCAGTGATCTGAAATGCTCCTCCGTGAGGAAAGTTCTACTCAAGCCGACTGGTACAAGTTACCTCTTCATCTGTTGAAGCTTATTTCGACACTCTCCCTCAGAAATTTTGGGCCTTGTGCAAAGTTCATATTCTGAATCTTCGAGAAAACAGTTGTCTACCAACTGGAAACTTCTTGTCAATCCTCCGTCACCCGCTCGTGTCTCCTAACTGTCAATTCATGGGATGCTTGAAATCCCATTCTAAGATTCTACTAGGAGGTACTTGATCGTGGTATCTTCACCAAGATCCATCCTCCCGGTGAGGTTTCCTTTTTCCCTAGGGTGTAGTTGGATGAGGACCTCGAAGTGAAGCCACTGAAGATCTTCATGATGCCCTCGGTCAACCTATTTGAGAAAGAAGCCACATGAAGCGAGAAGATCGGGTAGTGCCGTTGTAACCCTTTTCCCTCTTCCCTACTCTAAGAATCTCGGGACGAGATTCCTGTAAGGAGGGTAGAGTTGTAACAGCCCAAAGTGTGAAAACATAAAACCTGAGTAAAATTTTCGCTTTTGTGTTGCATTGCATCATGGCATCCAAAGTTAACCTGCTAAACAACACACAAAATGGGTTTGACAACATTGGAAAACAAAATGCTAAACTTGTTTAAACAAAATCTCAAATCAAGGAAGGCACTCAACTTGTAAAACAAAAGTACTTTGACAATTCATATTTGTCAAGGAAGTTCCAAGAGCTAAAAATCAATATTTTGACTTGCTTCAAAACTCTAAAAGAATATTACTTTGGAATTTAGCAAAAATTGCTATAAACAAACTCTATGAACAAAGTGGTACCAAACTATTTTATTTGGAGATACCAAAAATTGTGGAGCTACTAAATGTTAAGGGGAGCCTCCTCAATTTATCTCATATTTTTTCTGGAGTTGTTAAGTGCCTCTATAAAATCCCTAAAACCTGCTGGAAATAAAAGAAAAGGAAGCAAGGACCAATCTGTGATGGGTTTAAAACTTCCAGGGACTTGTTTGTAAAAACTGCGTCTTCCTCACTGTTGCGACCGAGCGCAGTGCTCGTGCCGCACCACCGTCGCGCGCCCGGGCCCCTTCCTCCTGCCCTCACTGCAAGAGGAGCTCCACGCTGCCCCACTCGCCACTGCTCCCTCGTTTCCCCACCTGCTTCCCCTCTGCCTCTCCCCATTTCCTCTTCCCCGCGGGCTGCCATGGCCGCCACCACCACCGTGCTCGTAGCCGCCGTTCGAGAAGCTCCCGAGTAAATCGGCGACCACCACTAGCTCCGCCGCGCTGTCCCCTTCTTCTCCGTCCGAGGAATCGACCGGGGAGGCTGTAAATCGACGCCGCCATCCTCAACATCGCCGCTGCCGCCAGGAGCTCCGCCGCCTGTTTTCGCTGCCGTCACGCCGTCCCCTGCCTCACCGTTGCCGTGCACGTGTTCGTGGTGAGCATCCCGTGCGGAAGCACCTCTCCCCATCTCCCCTCTCGCGTTAGTGCTTCGCATCGATCCTCGCCGTAGCCGCGCGCCGTCGTCGCCGTTCGTGTTCGTGCGCGCCCGGTCGAGAGACCGGTTAAACCAGCCTCACAGCCGTTGCTCACGGGCCACTAACCGGCCTTGGGCCCGGCCCTAACCGGGCCACGAGCCGGAGCTCTCTGGAGCCTGCCCGGCCTGCTAGCCGGCCCAACCGGGCTGGAGGCCGGTTGGTCTATGTTTTTTTTCCTGCGAATCTTTTTCTTTTCTCCCTTTTAGCAGATGTTTCCCCGCTCCTCCCTCGCGGCGTAGGGACATCGACCTCCGATGTTTGTCGTGTTTCATATCCCTCTCTCGAATCCGAGTAGATAAAATAATATCGTTGTTCAAAATAATTTAATTGAAAACAATTATTTAAAAGAGGAAAGTAATAAAAGTAATAACTTTTTCTCTGGACTCATCGAGCTAAAGCTCTATATATAATCTTGCGAGTTCGTCGAACTCAACGTCATTTGTTTTGTTTCAGAGGAGGACTTCACCGACCTCGAAGGTGGGTTCTTTGTGGACGTCGACGAGTAGTCTGGGGTTCCCAGGTGGCAGCTTAGGACATCCCGGAACAGCTGGCGCTGGATGTTTATTTGCAGGCCTCTTAGGCCATAATTTGGTTCTTGTTGTTTAGAACAACACACTTCGCTTCCGCATGTTGTAATGTTGGGTCTGTGACCTCTGGTTGTCATTTGCTATCTTTCTCTATTATAAGAGTTGAACTATATGATTTGTGTCGTAGAGTCTGTGATATGCCAGTTGTTCCACAAGTCTTGATCTCTCTATTATGCTTTGATAGTGTGTCTGGTGGTATCGGATAACTGGAGACACAGTATCACTGTATAACAGTCGGGTCGGGGCGCCACATGGGTGGAGGCAATGGAAGACGAGATGAAATCGATGAGTTCAAACGATGTTTGGGACTTAGAAAATATTCCTAAAGGAGCCAAAACAGTAGGCTGTAAATGGGTCTACAAAACTAAGTATGACTCTAAAGGGAATGTAGAAAAGTATAAAGCACGACTTGTGGCAAAATGATTTACACAAAGAGAAGGGGTAGATTACAATGAGACATTTTCACCAGTCTCATGTAAGGATTTCTTCAGAATCATAATGGCACTAGTTGCACATTTTGATTTAGAGCTACATCAATTGGATGTAAAGACGGCATTTCTAAACGGGGATTTAAAAGAAAATGTTTACATGAAACAACCCAAGTGTTTTATCATGAAAGGCAAGGAAGATTTGGGATGCCGCCTGAAGAAATCCATTTATGGATTAAATCAAGCCTCTAGACAGTGGTATCTAAAGTTTAATGAGACAATTAAAGGATTTGGATTTAAAGAAAATGTTGAGGATAACTGCATTTATGCAAAGTTTAAAAATGGGAAATATATTTTCCTAATCTTGTATGTGGATGACATCTTGCTTGCTAGCAGTGATGTTAGTCTGCTATAAGAAACAAAGAAGTTCTTGTCGTGTCTCGATGCACGGACACCGGGAGTATATGATACACTAGTACAGAACGACACATCGGATACCCCTCTATGGAAACGGCAGGCGTTAGGCGACGGAGAATCGCGATTTTAGCGTTGCGGACGAGGCCTGGCAGAGGCTGGTCCGTCAACATTGGTTACGGAGAATTTTATATCTCCGTTACCAAAAGTATTGGCAATGGTCATAAATTTGTCTCCGTTTCCAATATGTATCTCTATGGCTACGGTTGTTTATGTATATCCGTTTGTGATGTGCTTGGGAAATTGCAGTTGCAATCTGGAAGCACGCCTGTTCAATGCGGCTTAATTCACGAGGGATTGGAACCGGCTGATCGACGCTAATAAAATGTGACTGGAACCGCGCGAAGCCAGGCAGGTCCCGCATTCTCCCCTTCGTTCTCTCCCACATTATCTACCACACTAGCACAACCGCCATGGAGGAACCCTGGTGGCAGAACGAGGAAGTCCCGAGCGACGACGCGAGCGCGGAAGACCGCAGTGAAGTTCCATGGTGGGATCAAGACGGGCCGGGATTCGGACCCCGACGACTCGGACCCGCCATGTTCACGCTCTGTAGAAGATGACTCCGATGACTCGGACCCGCCGTCTTCACGCGAAGGAGAAGACGACTCCGAAGAGGACGAGTCGCCGGAGGAAGAGGAGCCGGAGGACCCGCCGGAGCCGTATTATTCTAGTCAGGAAGAATACGACGCCGACGACGAGGAGGCGTCGGAGGAGGCGCCGGAGGAGGAGGCATCGGAGGAGGCGCCGGAGGAGGAGGCGCCGGAGGAGGATGCGCCGGAGGAGGACCCGTCGGAGAAGGAGGATCACGCTCCGCAGAAGGAGGCGCGAGAGGAGGATTCGCCGGAGAAGGACGCACGGCCGGAGAAGGAGGAGCACGAGCCGGAGGAGGAGGAGGAGCACGCGCCTGAGGAAAAGGCAACCGGCAAGAAGCGACGCCGCGCCGCGGATGACAATGGCGCGGAGGCAGGGCGTAAGCGGAACAAGTAGAGTAGATAGTTAGTTCAATTACTCTATCGATCCTTTGTAAGTAGGCCAGTGTGTCAGTGAAGAAATTAGAGGAAACGGTTGTTTATCGCCTCCGTTTGCGATGTTATATGCTATAAATGTGCCACTGCGGCAACCCTAACGCTCTCACTCTCACTCTCACAGTCATAGTGTGGCGGCTGCTCCAGACCTAACCCTTATCTCGCAGATCTGAGCGGCGCGTCCGGCCGGCATCGCCGCCGTGCATCTTCCCCCAGCGGCGCGTCGGCGCATCTTCCCCCAGCGGCGCGTCGACGCATCTTCCCCCAGCGGTGCGTCGTGAGCCGCCGCGCATCCCCCCCAGCGGCGCGTCGTGAGCCGCCGCGCATCCCCCCCAGCGGCTCATCGGCGAGCCGCCGCGCATCTTCCCCGAGTATGTCGCCGACGCGGATCTACTGGTCTATTGCCATGCATCTTTCCCGGGTATGTAGCCGACTAGATCTTACATTTTGTTTAAAGTAGCACAGAAAACTTGTCTAGTATTTGAAGTCTAGTATTGTGTTCTGTCTAGTGCCGATGATGAATACACCCCTCGACACTAGATCTTACATTTTATTTAAAGTAGCATCTACCGATCTAGTATTATAGTACTGTCTAGTATTGTAGTATTGTGTTCTGTCTAGTATTGTAGTACTGCCGATGATGAATACACCCCTCAACACTAGATCTTACATTTTTTTAAAGTAGCATATAAAACTTGTCTAGTATTTGAAGTCTAGTATTGTGTTGTGTTTGCTTTTAGTACTGCGATGATGAATACATTACCTTCAACTTGTCTAGTATTTGAAGTCTAGTATTGTGTTGTGTTTGTTTTTAGTATTTGAAGTCTAATAGATTAATTTCAACCCTTTGTCAATGTGCTAATCCTCGTTATGGTTTTGTGTAGCTAGTGTATGAAGTAATAGTATATTTCGGCGACAATGCATAAAAATGGTGAGGCAATTGAAGGTAACATCACCTTCAAGTTCTGCCTCCAAATCGTTTCGATCGGACAGCAAGCACACGGATATAGGCGCTTAATGTGTAAACTGTTTTCATCTTAAATTGTATTTATGTCATGTAGCATCATATTTGGCTCTTTTCTAACTAGACATCCATGTATTTTATATGCAGAAGCGCCATGCAGATCCAAACAAGCTTTAAAAGAGCTAAATACAAGTGGGATCATATCCGTGAACCGTCGCTGTTGTGACGTTTCGCTGCACTGTTCAAAACACTTTTTTAATTAAGAGTGTCTTGGACAGTGTGGCCGAAATGTCACAGCGGTGACGTTATTATATTTCGGCGACACCGTCCAAGATGGAGCAAGCCTCGCTACGAAGAATTTGGCAAGATTAATTTGCTAAGGAGGCTTGCGAGCTCGGTGTGGTTTCTTGTTTTTAGTTTCTCTATCTATTTTGTGTATGTGTGTAGCAATTTGGCTGCAGATGTGATTTGGAGAAGCATGAAACCGCTACTCGAGTCTTTTGCTAGGTCGAATTCCGTTTTCGGCGCTTCGGAACTGAGGAAGAAGGTGGAGCTGGAGAAGAGTGGAGTGTCATAAAAGTTAAGTTTAGGGAGGCATGAGAATGATAGGATTAGCGAGGCATGTGTAACTCATCTTTTGATGCTATGTAATGATGACAATTCTTATATACGTTATGAATGGATTTGGTAGCAACTTTGTGCTTCTGCTGTGAGATTTTGAATGTAATTTGGCAACCGAATTGCTCCTGTAGGCTTCTGAAAGAACCTCAATGCAAACGAGTAAAATAGAATCTCCGTTACTGATGCACCGATACATCGGAAACGGAGATGGGTCCGCAACCGTAGCCAACTTATGCCTCATCGGTGACGGTTTTTTGCCTCCGTTACCGATGAAGGCCTTCACATCAGTGACAGAGGCGGGGACACGGACCATTTCTCCGTTGCCGAAGGGGTTTTTGGCCCGTTTCCGATGTGTCGTTCTGTACTAGTGATACCCCCTTTTTGGTTCGGCACGGGGCGCGAAGGAGGCTGAGAATCGTCTTCTCGGGCGGAGTCTAGATCAAGCTCTCCTCTCCACGATCAAAGCATGCAACCAAAGGGACACAAGGAGTTACCCAGGTTCAGTCCACCCGGAGGCTAAAAGCCCTACTCCTGCATGTCTGGATTGATGGGTTCTTCATAGTGTAGCTTACAATGGAACCTCCCGGATGGGTACCGGAAGGGTTTTGGCTGGAGGTAGAAAAAGGACAGATCCTGACCCGGAGGAGATCACCTTCCCCTCTACCTTCGCAGCCCTAGTCTAGTCTTGCTCTGGTTGAACTGGTGCCTTGGTTCTACCTTGTGTTCGTCTTCCTTCCCTTCCTTCCCCTCTCCGTGCCTTGGTCCTCCTTTTATAGGCTAAGGGGTTGCCACAGGGTCACGTGAGGGGCGTGAGGGACCTTCGGGGTGAAGGGCCCTCCTCATCTAGTTTAGGAGGAGACGTGGCCTCTCCTCAGCATAGCGTCTCCTTTGGGTTAGGTGGGAGCGTCCGCCTTGGGGTGGACAGGAGCTGACACCACCACGGGCTGTGCTTCCCGCCCGCGCTGCCTTCGCCTTGCTTCCCAAGTCTTCCGCGGTGAGGTGGAGAGCTTATCCACAGGGACGTGGGGAAGTACCCGAGAGGGAGCCTGGCCTCCTGCCGGGAACTCGGGCTCTCGGGTCCTTCCTGGCCTTCTTGCTTGGTTCAGGTGTCGGAGAATGACTCCCACGAAACAGGGGCAGTCACACTCGCGAAGAGAGTTCGTGTAAGGGGCTGAACACGACGTCAATCAACCCTCATCCGGCGCGGCGACGCTGCTCGTCGTGCCTGAGGAGGGACATCACGGCAGAGAGAGACACGGCGCGTACCCAGGTTCACGGCCCTCTTGTGGAGGTAAAACCGCTACGTCCTGCCTGTCTGTATTGCTGCTTGTAGAGGTTACAGTACAGCGTGCTTGCCGAGGGCACAGTTGTGGCAATGGCGCGTACAAGGGGAGGGAAACTACTGTCTTCTTCTCCCTTGCGCGCAAGTAGCTAGACTAGGAGTAAAATGTGTTCGATCCCCCTTAGGGTGGTGCACCAGCTCCTTTTATAGGCGCCCCGGGCCTCCTCCCTGTCCTTGTGCAGCGGAGGGGCTACCACATGGCGACAACGGTCGGGAGCACGGTGCACCGCTGCTTGGGCGTCCATGAGCGCGGTCCATGGGCACAAAAGCTGAGGCCGCAGCAGAGAGGCCGCCGTCCATCCAGGACGGCCAGCTGCTGCCGCAGAGGAGCGGGGGAAGTCCCCACGGTGACGTCGCGTTTGGCGCGTAGCGCCGGCCTGCTCCCTTATCACCAAAGAGGAAAGCTTGGTGGTCTGCGCCGTTGCCCCTGCTTTGTTGACTCCTTTATCACCAAAGTGGGACTGTAGCTCCGTCGTCACCCTGCGCAGAGGCGCGGTCACTCTGCGGCCGCTGCGGAAGCCATGTGCGCTCCGCAGAGCTTGCTTTACAGTGAAGGAACCCTCGCGTGGGCGGGAACGCCCTGTGGAGGATTCTGCGTTGACTTCCCTTCAGGGAAAGCTTCCTTGGAGAGGGGGCAGCGGAGTAGAGGCTCCACAGGCCCTAGCTGCCTCCTCAGGCCTCCGCGAGGCGATTCTGCCCCGCGGGCTCCCCAGGCTTGCAGACCTGGTCCTTAGCGAGATTCACTCGCCGAGTGTTGAGGGTTATAGAGGCCTGGCCCAGTACACCCTGGTTCTTACTGGGCTGACAGTAGCCCCCGGGCCCATGACGGGCACGACGCGGTCCAGGGGGCGCAGGCGAAGCGTCATGGGCCCAAAGTGTCCGGCCGGCCCGAGACACGTGGCGAGCGGTTGGTGCGTCTCGGCTTCTCCGGAGGAGGTGGGCGTCGTGGCGGGACCCACGACGCCTCGGAAACCGCCTGAGGTGATATAAAGGCTGCCGCGGCTGTGCCGGCAGCAGTTCCGCCGCATTTACGCCCTTTCCTTCTTGCATACACCTCCGGTGCTCCACTACTCCGGCGATTTCCGTTCTTCTCCGAGCTTTTCCGCCGCCCTTCCTTCGCGAGCCATGGGCCCCAAGAAAGGCAAGGCGGCGATGGTGGAGGCCTCCGCTGAAGCGCAGCGGGAGGAGGAGCTTGCGCCGGCTCTCATCGGCACTCGCGTCTCCACAGCGGAGGCGCTGGATAGGCTGAAGGTCCTCGTCGCCGGGAGGAATAATGAGCATGGCGCCAGCGGCGTCAAGGCGGCGCGCTTCGGCAAGCTGGCGGCGGGGTGGTACCCCATTTTCGTCCACACGCTGTTCGCCGGCTTGGTGCCGCCGTTCTCTCCCTTCCTTGCGGAGGTGCTGGCTTTCTATCAGATCCAGCTCCTGCACCTCCACCCGAACTCCATCCTGATTCTCGCCATCTTCGCCTATCTCTGCGAGGCGTATCTGGGAGTGATGCCTTCCGTGGCCTTCTTCCGGAGCTTCTACGCGCTCCGCAACACGGCGCCGGCGAGCGGTCTGGGTGCGTGTCTTTCCGCATCGCAGACGGGATGGGCGCCGTCTACATCCCCATGTCGTGGGATGGCGACAAGGCCGTTACGAGGGTGACGAAGAAGGTGGAGGACTTCCGCCAGAAGTGGGTCCTCGTCGACGCCAAGGAGCGGAATGCCTTCTTCGATGAGCCTGAGGCGCCGCCGCTGAAGAACTCAAATTGGTCCAGCGAGAAGTTCCAGCACCAGAAGATTGCCCACTTGGTCTCGCGCATGAAGCTCGTCCGCGAGGCTGGCCTCACGGGGCAGATGGTCGCTGAGGACTTCGTGAGGCGGCGCATCGCTCCCCTCCAGGCGCACACGAAGCCGGTGTGGATGTACTCCGGCCCGGCAGATCCAATGCGCTTGCACCTCAGCGCCCACGCGCCAGACGACGTCGCCTCCATCTTAGGCACGCTCTTCATCGCCCCGGAGATCCCTGTTCCGGGCACTGAGCACCTGAGGCCCCTCCACCAGCTCACTCCAAAGAAGCGCCTCGCAGTTCTGGAGATGATGCCGACGTTCACGCCAGAGGGCTTGGAGGGAGAAGAGGCGAAGGGGGCTGCGGCGCCTGTGGTGGAGGAAGACTTGTTTGGCGAGTCCTCTGCTGCTTCAGACGCCGAAGCTGACGCCGCCACGGAGGAGTCAACCCCTCGTCAGGGGAGGCGAGCTCTTCAAAGCAGGCGGCCCCTGAGGAGGAGATCCTGGAGATATCGTCCGATGTGGACGAGGATTTTGTGGTGGCCCCGTCACGACGGGCCACAGAAGAAGAAGACGAAGACGGAGACGATAGCGGCCCGGAGGCCGCGGCAAAGCGGTGCGAGCCCCGCACCAAGGCCATCCACGACAGGGCCGCCAGAAGCCTGGAGAGCACTCCTCTTAAGAGGAAAGCTGAGGCGGCCCCTGAGGAGCCCAGCGCTGGAGCCTCATCAGGCCTGGCGCTCTGCCAACAAGGTGTGGGTGGACACCCGCGCCAAGCCATCTGGGTGAGTACTGTTTCTTCTTGACTCGTTCTTGCTTATCGAGAGTTCTTGCCTTTCTCGAGGATCTCACTGTCTTGATTATCAGGGGTCTGGTTCATGCGAAGCGCCGCCGACTCCGCAAGGCTGCGGACGTGCGGCGCGACGCTACGCCCGTTGTTGAGGGGCCTACGCGCCCCTTGGAGAAGAGACTGAGGAGCCCGTGGTGACAGTCACCACGGGCCCGGCTGTTGACGAGGCCATGAGGCCTGTGGGGGAGACGCCCCTTGAAGAAGCAACTGCCTCGCCACCTCCTGCCGAGAGTCAGATTGAGGAGGCGGTGAAGGCTCCGTCGCCGCCGCGCCCTGATGCTCCACGGCGGGGACCAGCACACAGGCGCCGGGAGGCGCCGACGTCGAGATGGAGGAGGGAACTCCTCCGCCGCCCCCTCCAAATTCCGAGCCTGAGGGGGAGGCCACTTCTTCTGAGGCCGCAGCAGGCGAGGCTGCGGTTGAGCCACTGGTGGCTAGGCCTCCCTCGCCAGCCCCCGAGGCCCACGAGGAGGTCGTCGTGGAGAACAACGACGCACAAGACGGTGGGGGCCCGCTCCGTGGCCCCGTGTTGACCCTGGTCCAAGCACTGTGCTTTCAGCACCAGAGGCTGGCGCTGGGGTGGAGGACGCTGCGCCACGTGAGGGCTCTTGGGCCTTGGTCTTGAGCGACCGGAGCCGGAGCGCGAGCCGCCAAGCTGCCCTCCGTTTGGTGAGGGGCACCCTAGACGGGCTAGAGACCCAACTTGCCCTTGAGGAGGCGGAGCTTGGCAGGAGGTACGACGCCCTTGCTGCTGACTGGGCCCGCTTCTTCGAAGTCAGGCGGCGGAGTGGCCCTGACGACCAAGCTCTTCAGGCGCAGCGCGACGAGGCGACGCGGCAGGCCCAGGAGATCCGCGAGAACGCGGAGCGCGAGGCGCAAGAGGCCTTGGCGCCGGTCCAGGCGGAGCGCAAGGCGGCTGCAGAGGATCGGGAGGCGGCTGTGGCGGAGCGCCAGGCTGCAGCCTCCGACCGAGCGGCTATCGAGACCTCCCTCGCCGACCAGCGCAAGGAGCTGGCCAGCCGCGAGGAGAAGATAATTTCTGAAGCTGAGGTGGTGAGGAAGTCTCTGGAGCAGCATCGTCTGTCGCTGGAGGCTCGCGAGCAGGCCATGACGACACGCGAAGCTGAGGTGCTCAAGCGTGAGGAGAAACTGGAGCAGGCGGAAACAGACATGAACAGAGAGCGTGAGGCCTTGGAGTCCCGCGAGAGCAGCTTGGCTGAGGCCATGGGCAAGCACGACAAGGAGGTGGAGCGGCACCGGGAGCTTGTGGAGAAGGCCAACCAAAGCTTGCCGAGAAGAAAAAGGAGGCAGAGGCGGAGGCCCTCACCAAGCAAAAAGAGTACCGCACTGCTGTCACACAGGCCGTCTCCCGGGAGTATGCTGGGAAGTTCAAGAAGCAGGAGGACGGCTTCCAGAAAAAGCGCAGAGAGCTCGGCAAGCGCATTCGCCAGCTGGAGGAGTGGAACGCCAACTTGAAATCCTCGCTGAAGCGCGCCAAGGACGCTAATCTCCGCACGGAACAGGCCCTCGAGCGCTCGGAGCAGGACCTCACAGCCCTGATGGCAGACATGCAGGAGCTGAATGCGCAGGTGGCCCCTGTTGTGGAGAGGGTCGAGGAGGCTGAGCAGAGCGCGGTGGCGGCACGGGTCTTGACGCAGCAGCGGGAGCGTATGTTCCGATCTTTGGTGACGCGCGGGAACGCTCTTGCTGCGAAGCTGGGGGTGGATGCTCCTGCCGTCCCCGTCCACGGGAACGCCGACGTCGCCACGTATCTGACCTACTTCGACCAGCTCTTCTCCGTCCTTGAGGGCCCTGTGGCGGAACTCGACGATGTTGTCGACGAGGAGTGCCGCAAGCTCCTGCTGGTGGCGGTCGAGCGCGTCTTCGTCAACCTCAAGCGCCTATATCCATGCTTCGACTTCGAGTCCGTGACCGAGCCCATGGGGATGCTCAGATCGAGACGCGCCTCTTCAACTCGCTGCGGGAGGAGATCAACGACTATGTCAACCGCTTCAAGAGGGTCGCTGAAGAGCCGGCCTCTGGCGAGGAGGAAGACGTCGAGGAGGAAGGCGCGGAGGAAGATGACGCTGAGGAGGATGAGGCCGCCAAGACTTCTGCTTAAGCTGCTCCTGCCACAAGTCGCGCCTGAGGCGCAAGTTATCTTTGTTTAAAGACTTTGTTTCATTTGTGATGGTCTGTAAAACACTTTATTGTGCTGCAATGTGTGTGTGCCCCTCGACGGGCATTTTATCCCTATTCCATGCCTTTTTCGCTTTACGTCGTCAGGACCCGTCTCTTAGCGCTATGACTCCGCCACTACGGTATGCCAGAGCAATGACTCAGCAAGGCCGGGGGGTGTTTAAGGCTTAGAGAGGTAAGAGCTCTCGAGTCGCGATGCTCGAGGGCTCCCCTTTGACGCTCAAGCAGTCCATGAAATGCGAAGGAGAAAATACCCGCCCGAGGGACGGAAGTTGCTCGTGAGAGGAAAAACACAACGCCTGAGGTGTAAGCGCAGGACTTAGCTTAGCGAGGTTCTGGCCTCGTGGAGGGCGTTGATTTCCCTGAAGGTGTGCTTCCCTCTTTGGGTCTGGAGCGTGACTCCACGAGCCTTGGGGGGACTCTTGTTCCCTGTGTAGGTTAGAGGCGGAACCAAAGCAAAACATGGTAGAGAAACTCATGCGCGCTTATAGGTTTCCTCATGGGTGCCTCGCGAGGAGAGTAAGTACCAAAGGTCCTTAGGTGAGGTGGCAGGTTTGGGAGCAAGCCCCTGGGCCAGAGCTCTTTGGTGAGGTAACAGGCGTGAGAGCGTGCTCACGTGTTAGAGCTCGGATCCTTTTGGATTTTTGCGGTGCTGCTGGGATGCTCCCGAGGCACAGTCACCGTACTCAGCCCCCGCTCGCGAGGTGCGCAAGGGGAAAGATATGAGCGCGAATGAAAACACAGAGTAATGAGAACTAAAACTCACCCCCAAAATATTACATAGCGGCGCCGCAGCGCAATGTTTCACTAGGAAACGAATTGGTTCGTTACACTTGGGCTTGCCAAGATAAAGTTTCCATGTCGAGGCATGGGGACCACATTCAGTGGCTGAGACTCTTCACGGCCTGCGGCGGCACGTTACAGGAAGAGCTCAGAGGGACTGGCCCTCAGAGAGAGAAGCTTTTGTGAAGCTTGGAGGTGAAGCTGTGCGCTTTCCTCTAGAGACAAAAAATGCCTGGTGTGATAGAGATCACGGGTAGAACTTGCGTAGATGCGCGATGTTCCAAGGGTTCTTGACCGGGATGCCGTCCTCCGTCTCGAGGCGCACCGCACCAGGTCTGGCGACATGCGCGACCCTGTAGGGGCCTTCCCACATGGGCGAGAGCTTGTGGAGACCTTCCCTGGAGAGGATCCTCCTGAGGACAAGGTCGCCTGTCTCGAGAGTGCGCGGACGTATGTGGCGGCTGTGGTAGCGTCGCAGGTCTTGCTGGTACTTTGCCGCTCTGAGGGCGGCTCGGCGGCGCAACCCGTCGAGGAACAGCAGGTCGTCGTTGTGGAGGTCTTCTTGATTGTCCTCATTGAAGGCAAGGACCCTTGCGGACCCGTGCTTGATCTCTGTGGGGAGGACTGCTTCGGCTCCATACACCAGGGCGAATGGCGTCTCACCAGTGGGCTTTGTAGGGTTCGTGCGGATGGACCAGAGCACGGAGGGGAGCTCATCGATCCAGCCCTTGCCATAGCCCTTGAGGCGGTTGAAACTTCTCGTCTTGAGGCCCTTGAGGACCTCAGCATTTGCTCGCTCGGCTTGACCATTGCTCTGTGGGTGAGCTACCGAGGCGAAACAGAGCTTGGTGCCGAGGCTCTCGCAGTAAGCCCTGAAGATGCCGCTGGTGAACTGTGAGCCATTGTCGGTGATGATGCGGTTTGGCACACCAAAGCGGCAGACCAGGCCTCTGATGAACTTCACGGCTGCCCTGGCTGGGATGGTGCGCACCGCTTCAACCTCTGCCCATTTGGTGAACTTGTCAACAGCCACGAAGAGGAAGCGGTAGCCCCCTTGCGATCTCGGGAAGGGTCCCAAGATGTCCAGCCCCCAGACCGCGAACGGCCAGGAGAGCGGGATGGTCTGGAGTCCCAGTGCAGGCTGATGGACTTGCTTGGCGTGGAACTGGCATGCATCGCAAGACTGAACGATGGTGACGGCATCTTGAAGCACTTGAGGCCAGTAGAAACCGCTCCTGAAGACCTTGCCGCGAGGGTGCGCGCGCAGGAATGGTGGCCGCACTCTCCACTGTGTATGTCCCTGAGGAGCATGCGTCCTTCCTCAGGAGGCACACACTTGAGGGCAATGCCATTTGGGCGCTTGCGGTATAGGTCTCCCTCAAGGATGTAATAGGATTTCGCTTGTCGAGCGACTCGTTCTGCCTCTGCGTCTTCCTCGGGAAGGACTCCTTTTAGCAAGTAGTCCTTGAGCTCGTCAACCCAGCCTGTTTCTTGGTGCACCATGGTTAGCATCAGACGCTCCCCTGAGGATGGGCCACAGTTGGGTGCGCCACCTGTGGGAGGTGGTGGGAGTACTTCGTCTGTGCTTGTAGCTGGTGCTTGCAGCGGCTGCTTTATGGACGCCTTGGAGAGCCTCTCTTCAAAGACACCTGCGGGCTGGGCCTCCCTTCGCGATGCGCGCTTGGCGATGTCATCTGCTTCCTGGTTCTCCTTGCGCGGGATGTGCATGAGCTCCATGCCCCTGAAGTGCTTCTCGAGCTTGCGGACCTCTTCAAGGTAGGCAGCCATATGGCTGTCTTTAGGGGTGTAGCTCTTGTTGGAGAAGTTGACCAGGAGCTGGGAGTCGCCTTTGATGAGTAGGTGCTTGACACCGAGGGCAATGGCAGCTCTGAGCCCGGCGAGGAGGCCTTCATATTCAGCGATGTTGTTGGAGATCTTGTCCATCGTGAACACAACTGGACGGCATAGTGGAGCTTGTCGCCTTTAGGCGAGGTCAGGACAACGCCAGCGCCTCCGTTGCGGCAGGAGAAAGCTCCATCGAAGTGCATGGTCCAGTGGCTTGGCGTGTATCTCCAGGCGGTATAGTTTCTGCTTCAGGAGGCTCTTCAGGAGTTGGGTCTGTCCATTCGGCGACAAAATCTGCCAGTGCTCTTCCTTTGATGACCCTTGTGGTGTCAAAACGCAAGTTGAAAGGCTGCAGCTCGATGTTCCACCCTGCTACGCGATCAGTGGCGTTGGGGTTGCGCAGGATTTGCTCCAGAGGGAATGATGTGACCACCGTGACAGGGTGGCCCTGGAAGTAGTGGCGCAGCTTTCTGGAGGCGATGAGCAGGGCGAGAAGGAGCTTCTGCTGCGTAGGGTACCGCTCGCGAGCATCTCTTAGCACAGTACTGACATAGTAGACTGGATGCTCGACAAGGGTTGTGGAGGGTGACGCGGCGTTGGCTCCCTCGAGGGACTCCTCAGGCCCTTTGGCGAGGTTTCCTTGTGGAGGAGTCTCAGCAGGGGTGCCTGAAGTAGGCTCGACAGCTGGCTGTGGGTCTGGCTCTGGGCCTGGAGGGACTTTTTCCTTGTCGGGAGGCTCTGGACTTGGAGTGGCAGCACTTTTCTTGGGGAGGACTGGCTCTTCTCTTTCGACCACCAGGACGGCGCTTGCGGTTTGTGGAGTGGCTGCAAGGTACAGCTTTAGATGCTCGCCCGTCCTGGGGGCTACCATAACTGGTGCGCTAGCCAAGTACTTCTTCAAGTCCTCAAATGCCTTGTCTGCCTCTGGAGTCCACTTGAAGGTGCCGGACTTCTTCATGATCTTGAAAAATGGCAGGGCCCTCTCGCCAAACTTGGAGATGAAGCGGCCCAAGCTGGCCATGCACCCAGCTAGGCGCTGCATGTCCTTGAGGCGGCGAGGTGGCTGCATTTCTTCTATGGCCTTGATCTTGTCAGGGTTTGCTTCTATGCCGCGATGGGACACGAGGAACCCGAGGAGTTTGCCTGAAGGTACCCCGAAGACGCACTTGGCGGGGTTTAGCTTGATGTTCACCTTGCGCAGGCTGGCGAAGGTCTCCTCGAGGTCCTTCAAGAGAGTGTCTCCCTCGCGAGACTTGACTACGATGTCGTCAACATATGCCTCTGCATTTCTTCCCATCTGAGCCCCCAGGGCGATCCTCATGAGCCTCTGGAAGGTGGCGCCGGCGTTCTTCAACCCGAAGGGCATGCAAGTGTAGCAATACACGCCACAGGGGGTGAGGAACGCTGTTTTCTCCTCGTCCTCTTTAGCCATTTTGATCTGGTGGTAGCCTGAGAAGGCGTCCAGAAAACAGAGGAGATCACAGCCGGCTGTGGAGTCCACGATCTGATCAATCCTTGGCATGGGGTATGGGTCCTTGGGGCAGGCTTTATTTACATCAGTGTAATCGATGCAGAGCCGGCCTCCCCCATTGGGTTTTGGGACAACCACGCCATTAGAGACCCAGGTGGGGTGGGCAACTTCTCGAATAATGTCTGCTGCTTTTAGCTTTTCTACTTCTTTGATGATGAAGGCTTGCTTCTCAGGGGCTTGTTTCCGTGCCTTCTGCTTGACGGGGCGTGCGTTTGGACACACAGCTAAGTGGTGCTCGATCACCTCCCTTGGTACGCCGGACATTTCTGACGGAGTCCATGCGAACATGTCAGAATTTGCCCGAAGGAAGGCGACGAGCGCGCTTTCCTATTTGGGAGGTAAGCCAGCGCCTATGGTGACGCTAGCCCCCGAGCCCTCAGCCCCCGAATCGCTGGTGCTCAGCGACACCTTCTTTGTAGCGGCCTGCTCCTGAGAGAACAGCTGCTTCTTCTTCTTGGGCCTCGCGAGGGGCTCCAGGTCTTCGTCAGCAGGGAACGCCATGGCAGCAGCTTTGTAGGCGAGCTCGACAGCGCGTGTAGCGTCCTGTACGTGACCATGGATGGTGATGGTGCCGCCGCTGCCAGGGATCTTGACCATGTTGTAGGCGTGATGCGTGACGGCCATGAACTTCGCGAGGGCGGGGTAGCCGAGGATGGCGTTGTAGGGCAGGCCAATGTGCGCGACGTCGAAGTCGATGAGCTCGGTGCGATAGTTTTGCTGCGTGCCAAAGGTGACTGCAAGCCTCACTTGCCCCAGAGGCGAGATTGAGCCGCTGGTGACCCCTGTGAAGGGCCTGGAGGGCATAAGCCACTCGTAGGGCACTTGAAGCGTCTCAAAGGTCTCGACAGAGATGACGTTCAGGCCTGCACCCCCATCAATGAGCGTTTTGCCGACGGCGATATTGTTGATGGTGGGGGTGCACACCAGCGGGAGGGTGCCTACAGTCTTGGTCGACTTGGGGTGGTCCTTGGCGTCGAAGGCGATGGTGTACTGAGACCACTTGAGGGGACGCGATGTCTCCACCCCGGGCAGCGCTGCGTTGAGCTCGCGGGCGAACTGCTTGAACTGATTGTTGGACTTGGGCGCCTGAGCCCCGCCGAGGATGCACGCCATGGCGCCTCTAGGGGCCTGGTAGCCCCCAGGCTCCTCGTCAGGGAGGTTGTTGTTCTTCTCAGCGGCGTTGGCCTGAGTCCCTTGAGGCTTCTGGTAGCCACCTTTGCGTCCGCCCTTGCGGTAGTTACGGCCTCTGCCGCGACCACCGCTGCCTTCTTCCTGCTCGCGCTTCTTGCTCAGCTGCTTGAGGTCGTAACAGTTCTCTGTCGCGTGGCCGCGCCTGTTGTGGTAGATGCAGAAGGGACGGTTGTCGATCTTCTTCTCGCCATCCTCTGCAGAGTCCTCTCGAGCGTGCTTAGCGCCGGGCTCAGCAGCCAGCACAGCAGTAGGCTTGCGCTTGGTCTCGTCACGCTTCTTGTGGGCCTTGGATCCCTCTGGGGGTCGTCTGCAGAGGCCACCTTGGTGAAGAGGAGACCCTCTTCAGCCTTGGCACACTTGTCTGCGATGTCGAAGAGCTTCACGACAGAGGAGAGGGTATCGTGAATGCCGAGCTTCTCAAGCATCCTGCGGTTGGTGACGCCCTCTCTGAAGGCAGCAATGACGTGCGAGTCAGGGATGTTGGGGATTTTGTTGCGGACTTGGCTGAAGCGCTGGATGTACTTGCGGAGAGTCTCGCCAGACTTCTGGCGTACGGCGCGCAGGTCGTTGTAGGTGAGGGCGCGCTCGTACGTGCCCTTGAAGTTCGCAACGAACTGCTTGCAGAGGTCCTCCCAGGAGTCGATGGAGTCCTCAGGGAGGTTCAGGAGCCACGACAGGGCCGAGGCGGAGGCGGCGATGTCGACGAGGTGCTGGAGACGGCCGAGCCAGTTGTCGTGCGCCTCGGCGGTGGGGCGGTAGCGGAAGAGCTCTGCTGCCATGAGCAGCGCAGTGTTTGGGCTGGGCGCTGGGCGTCCAAGCGTGGACGCGCTTCGGCGCCGAGATGGATGCGAGGACTCAGCGTCCTCGCTGTGCTCGTGGTCGACGTCTTCGTCGTAGCGGTCGTCCTCATCCTCGGGGTGCTCCACGCGTGGCTCGCGTAGTAGTGCGCCCCGAAGCGCGGTTGGTGCGCGGACGGCCGCGTGGCCTGGTGGTGTGGACGACGGGCTCGGTCTCAGCTCGGCCTGACGCGCGCCGGTTGGCGCGAGCAGCGCAAGTGTCCGCCATGGCGCTGAGGTCGATGGAGGTTGAATGCGCGCCTCAGCCCCCTACCTGGCGCGCCAATTGTCGGAGAATGACTCCCACGAAACAGGGGCAGTCACACTCGCGAAGAGAGTTCGTGTAAGGGGCTGAACACGACGTCAATCAACCCTCATCCGGCGCGGCGACGCTGCTCGTCGTGCCTGAGGAGGGACATCACGGCAGAGAGAGACACGGCGCGTACCCAGGTTCACGGCCCTCTTGTGGAGGTAAAACCGCTACGTCCTGCCTGTCTGTATTGCTGCTTGTAGAGGTTACAGTACAGCGTGCTTGCCGAGGGCACAGTTGTGGCAATGGCGCTTACAAGGGGAGGGAAACTACTGCCTTCTTCTCCCTTGCGCGCTAGTAGCTAGACTAGGAGTAAAATGTGATCGATCCCCCCTTAGGGTGGTGCACCAGCTCCTTTTATAGGCGCCCCGGGCCTCCTCCTGTCCTTGTGCAGCGGAGGGGCTACCACATGGCGACAACGGTCGGGAGCTCGGTGCACCGCTGCTTGGGCATCCATGAGCGCGGTCCATGGGCACAAAAGCTGAGGCCGCAGCAGAGAGGCCGCCGTCCATCCAGGACGGCCAGCTGCTGCCGCAGAGGAGCGGGGGAAGTCCCCACGGTGACGTCGCGTTTGGCGCGTAGCGCCGGCCTGCTCCCTTATCACCAAAGAGGAAAGCTTGGTGGTCTGCGCCGTTGCCCCTGCTTTGTTGACTCCTTTATCACCAAAGTGGGACTGTAGCTCCGTCGTCACCCTGCGCAGAGGTGCGGTCACTCTGCGGCCGCTGCGGAAGCCATGTGCGCTCCGCAGAGCTTGCTTTACAGTGAAGGAACCCTCGCGTGGGCGGGAACGCCCTGTGGAGGATTCTGCGTTGACTTCCCTTGAGGGAAAGCTTCCTTGGAGAGGGGGCAGCGGAGTAGAGGCTCCACAGGCCCTAGCTGCCTCCTCAGGCCTCCGCGAGGCGATTTGCCCCGCGGGCTCCCCAGGCTTGCAGACCTGGTCCTTAGCGAGATTCACTCGCCGAGTGTTGAGGGTTATAGAGGCCTGGCCCAGTACACCCTAGTTCTTACTGGGCTGACATCAGGGACCGGGCAGGTCCCCAGGACCGGAGCCCTTGTCGATGTAGGCCTTGCGTGTCCTGACGGTGAACCCGCCAGCTTGACTTGAGTCTTGGTCTTGTCCATCTTCATCTTGGGCCCACATGGGGTGGACCCACTTTGGCAGTATTAGGGGAACCCCATGTTCCACTGTTGCGACAGTAGCCCCCGGGCATGGTGCCGGCGGCTCTTGCTCCAGCTGCCGGGGCCATGGCCTAAAGATAGGTCAAAGTGGGTCCCGGGCACCTGGTCTTCCTTGCTCTGCTCCGTCGGGGACCCGCCGAGGCGAGGTAGAGACGAGCCCCCGGGTCCCGTTGACTGAATCACAGCGATCGTTGCGATTCATATGGACCCCGTGCTTATCTTGGAATCCAACGGGCGAAACACGCAGAAATCGGCACGCCCCCTCGATCCCCACGTCCGTCGGAGTAATGGGGCCGCGGCGCGACATGTGGGATGCCTTATAAGCCACGACTGGCTTCCACTGTAGCCGTTACCTCTCCAGATTCGCCGAAATCCCCAAATCGCCGCGCAGGAGACTCCTTCTCCCTGACTTTGCCAATCGCCGCCCCCGCCTTGGCCGCCGCCGTTCCGTGTTCTTGCCCCCAGCCCATGCCGCCTAAGAGGGATAGGACAGGAGTGAGGAAGATGTCACAATCTGCCGCCGAGAAGATGGCGATGGAAGCTTCTCTGGCCGAGCGCCGCCTTCAAGGAGGGTGACTCAGGCCCTCTTTTCTCCCAGCGAGTATGCGTCAGAGGAAGCCATTCAACGCGTCCGCCAATCCCTAGCCGCGAGCTTCCACGGTACTGAGGGAGTGGTGGTGCGCCCTGGGAGCGGTCCCCAACGAGAAGGAGAGGTGATTACTTTCCACGATTTCTCCGTCGTCGGCCTTCTTCCTCCGTTCTCCGAGTTCTTCGCGGCAATCTTGGAGGCTTATGGATTGCACATGCTGCACTTGCACCCCAATGCCGTGATGATGCTTGCTACCTTTGCCTATGCCTGCGAGGCATTCGCGGGCATCATGCCCTCGGTGGCCTTATTCCGCCACTTCTTCGTTTCACGCCTGGGGAAGTCCAAGTGGATCGCTGGCGGTGTCTCTTTCTGCTCCGGAGTGATGTGGCGCACCAGTACCCGGAAACATTCACCAAGGCCTCGGTTGGAGAATGGAGGCACAACTGGTACTTTGTCGAAGCTGACGGGACTAATCCCCATCTGATGACTCCATATTATCCAGCGAAGCGATTGGCACACTCCAAGGAAAGAAGCTCTCAAGGGGAAGCCCTGGTTCCGGTCATCAACAGGCTGGCTGCGCTCCGTGCAAGGGGAGTGACGGGCGCCATGATCCTGGCAGACTTTCTTCGCAGAGAGATTGCCCCTTTGCAGTTCCGGAGCCGCCCGCTCTGGGAACTTGCTCAGGTGGGTGGCAGCCTTCCACAGTCCAGGTTCCACTTGACAGAGACCACCTGGGCTCTGACCATGGGCTACGTATTGCCATGGGTACCCTTCGAGTTCCAGGATGAGATCTTGCCGCTGTTCGAGGATCCAGCCGCCGACGGCATCCGATCTTCGATGCCAGAGTGCAATGAGTACGGGGTGGCGGGTACTACCAAGATTGAGCCCCCGCCGGCACCCAAAGCACGCAGCCTTCAAGGAGATAGGCCAAGGGGGCAAAGCCTTGCCCGCGGGACGTTTCCCTGAAGAACCTGGGTCTTCGGATGACGAAAGCGACGAAGCGACTCCTCCGGGAGTACCTTGCGGGCGCGGAGGCCCCGGTGCTCCTTCCGGGGCGGCGACAAACCCGCCGGGTGACGAACTTCCGGAGCAGCCAGTGCCGCCAGCTCGCGTCGATGCAGGAGTCTGACCAGGCGTCGGAGGCTATCCCCTCCCCTTGCAGACGTGGAGGTTGGGGAAGAGAGCCTGTCCTTGCCTGACCTCTTTGGCGACTTGGTGAGAAGAGATGGAGCTTCTCCGGATCGAAGAGAGCCCGCCGGTAAGCTTCGCTGGCAACTGCCTTGAATGTGGGTTGCTTCCCTTTTGCCATCGTCCTGACTTCTTGTTCTGGTCTTTGCACAGGAGCCCGACACCATAGTGGCCAAGCAAACGACCCCGGGGAGGCGAAGATGCCGAAGCGACGAGCTCCACCGACACCTCCGATGGAGGCAACTCCGTGCCCCCGAGCCCCCGGTCCGCCCCAAGGACCAGGGAGGTGGCTCCAATCGTCGCAGACGAGGCGGAAGCTGTTGGTGCGGAAGGCCCTGGGGAGAGGCGCGACGTGGATCCCCAGGCGACCTCGGACCGCGCAGACTTGAAGCAGGTGGGTTCATCCCCAGGGGCTCGGCCCTCGGGAACGCTGACCCCTGTCATGAACCCGGGAGAGTCGAGGAAGGCCCCGGGTTCTCCAAGACATTCTCCAACGTCTCGGAGTTCTTGTCCTCTGCCCGTGCCGAACTGGCGCGGCTGGTGCCCCCGACCTCCGGCGGCGGGGAGCACTCGCAGGCTCGCGAGCTGCGGCTTCCTCGGGGAGGAGCTCTTGGCGCCCGGAACTGAAGCTGGCGGCGGACGAAGAGCTGCTCTATGCTTGGGAACAGAGATTGTCCAGTCGCGAGAAGGAGCTGGTAGCGACGAAGGCCGAGCTGGAAGACGAAGAGCGCCACTACCTTGGCACCATTGAGGAGCTCCAGATCAGAATGGAGCGGGACGAGGACCGCTTTGAGCAGGGCCTAGAGAACGTGGCTAGCTGGGCTCGCAGCGAGGTCGAAAATGACCTTCGAGCCAAAAGCAGAGCCGCCTCGTCACTAGGCAAGCAGGTCTCCAAACTCCAGAGCGAGCTCAAGAGCGAGAGGGGAGGCGAGAACAGGCCTTCTCGGATTTCCAGAGAGCTAGGGGCGAAAGAGACAGCTTGTCCGCCCGGGTCGAGACGATGACGGCCACGATCGAGGCGCAGAAGCAGGCCCTCAAAGCAGCTGAGAAGTTCAAGCAAGAGGCCACGGCTGGCCGCGTCGCCATGGAAAGGAGATCCGGGAACTGGGCGAGCGAATGATTTCTGGAAGGACAAAGATGCGCGCATGACCGTCCTTCGCAAGAAAGAAGCAAAGGAGCTGGCTGACGGGCGAGCGGCGATGGAAGCGTCCAAATCTCAAGCTCAGATTGCGTGGCATCAACACGAGCAGGTGTCCAACCAGCTGAAGGGAGTGCAGGTCGAGCTGGCGGAAGCAAAGGTGCACTTGAGAAAGAACAGCGATGATTCGCACACCACCGCCGCGATGATCACAACATCTTGCTCCAGATGAACCACGGGTCCTTGGATATCGTGAAGAGTTCACGAACTTGAGAGTGCCTTCTCCGCCTGTTCTCATGGCCGACCATTCCACTTCCTTCGTCCGCTATCCGGGTTCTTGAAGTACGTGGCCTCACTCATCAAGGGTATCAAGGAGCAGGCTAGCAGAGCCACTCGCCTTGCTGGGGAACAGGCAGTAAGGCAGGTGACGACCCGGTTTGTCACAGCGCTTCGCCAACGGCATCCGCAGCTTCCTTGCTGTCCGAGCTGGAGGCGCCTGAACCCGAGACGCCGCTTCCTCCAGACGTAACCCGCCAGGTGGAGGAAATCTTGGAGCGCCTTTCCCGAGAAGACGACCCGTGAACCTGTGAAGTCCTGAAAAGGACAATACCAAGGGCCGTGAACCATGCTTTTGTACTAATATTGCCAACTGGCTTATGAACTCATGCTTTTGAATGTAAATAACTTCTTCCCAAAGTATATAAGTTTTATCGTACTCGTGGGGGCTTTACGCTCTCGGGAAGGATCCAAAGGTGTGAGCGCTAACCAGCCGTGGGCACTCAGACTGATCGAAATGCTGACACAGGGCGCAACCCCCCAAAGGACCCACCGTTTCCTGACCGCACGGACCTCAGCCCACGACTCCACTGCCCAAGGGAAACTGACAGTGTCATCGCGAAGGCGCTGCCCCAGGAGAACGCCCGCTTTCGCCTTAGCCAAAGCACATAAAACAGATATACCCGGGAACAAGCCCGTGCAAGCACGTTTATACTTAGCTCGCGTTTGATTCCTTCAGGCTACCTCGGTAATCGTTCTGTCGCGCTGCCTCAAGGCGGGTCTTCTATGCCGTGTTTCAGACATAATTCTGCCTTGCCCAGCAATTCTTGGCGGGGACAAGGTTTCCAACCGAGATAGCCTCCAATGCCGACTAAGGGCATGACTGGCTGGCTTGCGCTGGTCCGGAGACCATTGTGTTACTTGCTCGAGTTACCCGGAGACCACCCAACTGGTGATCCGGCGACTTGCTGGCGTATCAGAGACGCCGGTCCGGAGACCCACGGTTGTCTTAGCTTTCTGGACCCGGATGTTCCTTGTTTGGTGACCCGTCAATCTTGCTGGCTCGTGCGGTCCGGAGACCCTGAAGCTGCTTTACTCGGGATCCTGATGCTAGCCACTTAGCAATCCGGTACTTCTGAGGGGGTCCACTCGGTCCTGGCTGTATTGTGACGATGTGACCGGGAGATCCCATTCTCCCTGGGCCAAATCTCCGCAGATGAGGTTTGATCCCAGCTAGCTGCAGCTTGCCCTTGACTGCTTTGTGTCTGTGGGGGCGCCGGTAGTGAGCAAGGTTCCGGGGGCTCTTCAGTCTGAGTGGATGCATTGGCGAAGGTCCGAAAAGATCTTCCCTTTTGAGGAACCCCAGCTGTGGCACTCCCTTGGCTTTCTTGGGCTTCTTGTTGAGAGGGCAATCTCGGCTATATGTCCTGGGTCTCCGCATGAATAGCAATCACCGTTCTTCTGGCGTATCTGGATGTCGTTGAATTGTCGGCAATCTTCCAGACTGTGCCGGTCAGATCTGTGGTACATGCACCACACTCTAGGCTGGCCATCTTTGCGCAGAGGAATCTTGAGCTCTTGGGGCACGTAGATGAGAGGATCTTCTTGCCGAGGCTCGCCTTTTGTGTCTTGGTCGAGGTTTTCCTCCTCCGGAAGCGGCACTGTGGTTGGCGCGTCGGAACAGAGTTCCTCCTTCACTCCATGCGTCCATGGGGAAAGAGGGACATCAATGTTCGTGGCACCTTCCTCAGGTCTACCCTTGCTGACCAGAGAGCTGACATAAGCGGCTGGAGGAACGAAATGGACTCCAAAGGCGCGATCTTTAGCGACAGATGCTGGCGAGGACTCGTCAAGAACGAAGCCGAGGCCATTGTACCGCAGGAACTCCAAGGCTGCCTTTCCCTTTCTCTTCTTTGTCATCTTGGACGTCGGATTCGGCACCTCTCTCGTGAGAGCCGAAACTAACGCCGCTTCGAAGGAGCTGGGGGTCTTGGAGCAGATCTTGTCACGGACTAAAAGCTCGACGTAGAACTTGATGATGAACTTGACGATGAACTTGACGATGAACTTGAGGTCGATGAAGAAGAAGACGAATCAGCGCTTGCGCCCCCTACCTGGCGCGCCAGATGTCGTGTCTCGATGCACGGACACCGGGAGTATAGGATACCCCCTTTAGGTTCGGCACGGGGCGCGAAGGAGGCTGAGAATCGTCTTCTCGGGCAGAGTCTGATCAAGCTCTCCTCTCCACGATCAAAGCATGCAACCAAAGGGACACAAGGAGTTACCAGGTTCAGGCCGCCCGGAGGCTAAAAGCCCTACTCCTGCATGTCTGGATTGATGGATTCTTCATAGTGTAGCTTACAATGGAACCTCCCGGATGGGGTACCCGGAAGGGTTTTGGCTGGAGGTAGAAGAAGGACAGATCCTGACCCGGAGGAGATCACCTTCCCCTCTACCTTTGCAGCCCTAGTCTAGTCTTGCTCTGGTTGAACTGGTGCCTTGGTTCTACCTTGTGTTCGTCTTCTTTCCCTTCCTCCCACTCTCCGTGCCTTGGTCCTCCTTTTATAGGCTAAGGGGTTGCCACAGGGTCACGTGAGGGGCGTGAGGGACCTTCGGGGTGAAGGACCCTCCTCATCTAGTTTAGGAGGAGACGTGGCCTCTCCTCAGCCTAGCGTCTCCTTTGGGTTAGGTGGGAGTGTCCGCCTTGGGGTGGACAGGAGCTAACACCACCACGGGCTATGCTTCCCGCCCGCGCTGCCTTCGCCTTGCTTCCCAAGTCTTCCGCGGTGAGGTGGAGAGCTTATCCACAGGGACGTGGGGAAGTACCCGAGAGGGAGCCTGGCCTCCTGCGGGAACTCGGGCTCTCGGGTCCTTCCTGGCCTTCTTGCTTGGTTCGGGGACCCGGCAGGTCCCAGGACCGGAGCCCTTTGTCAATGTAGGTCTTGCGTGTCCTGACGGTGAACCCGCCAGCTTGACTTGAGTCTTGGTCTTGTCCATCTTCATCTTGGGCCCACATGTGGTGGACCCACTTTGGCAGTACTAGGGGAACCCCATGTTCCACTGCTGCGACAGTTCTTGTCTTCAAATTTTGATATGAAAGATCTTGGTGAAGCATCATATGTTTTGGGCATAGAAATTCACCGAGATAGGAAAAAGGAGTCTTAGGACTATCGCAGAAGGCATATTTAGAAAAGGTTCTTAAAAGTATAATATGCATAGAGTAGTGCCACACCTGCTCCTATAGTCAAGGGCGACAGTTTTGGGAAATTCCAATGTCCCAAGAACCAGTACGAGATCAATCAAATGAAATCAGTACCATATGCTTCAGCTGTTGGAAGCTTACAGTATGCACAAGTGTGCACTTGCCCTGACTTAGCTTTAGCACTGGAAGATGGTAAAGAAAGCATTGCGTTATGCGCAAGGCACAAAGGACCTCATGCTAACATACAGAAGATCTGATTTCTAGAGATAAGAGGGTATTCAGATGCAGATTTTGCGGGAGACAGAGATGATAGAAATCCACGTCTGGATACGTGTTCACTCTCGCTGGAGGGGCTATTTCGTGGAGAAGCTGTAAACAGTCAATAGTTGTATCAACCACGATGTATGCAGAATTTATAGCATGTTATGAGGCCATGGGGCAGGCGATATGGTTATAGAAATTTATACCCGACTTGAAAGTAGTAGATTACATTGACAAACCACTAAAGATGTACTGTGACAACCAGCTCGCAGTATTTTATGCTCACAACAACAAGTCGAGTAATGCTACCAAACCAATAGAGATAAAGTATTATGTTGTGAAAGATAAAATCCAGGATCACACTATAAGTCTTGAGCATATAAAGACAAAGAATATGCTTGCGGATCGCTTGCGAAAGGCTTACCACCCAGTGTGTTCATGGAACACGTAGCCGGCATGGGTTTAATGGAAAGCCTATGTGTCGTGTCTCGGGTGACGGACACCGGGAGTAGATGGTACCCCTTTTTAGGTTCGGCACGGGGCATGAAGGAGGCTGGAAGACGCTTACCCGGGAGCAAGGTCGTCAAGTTCTTCGTCGGGGGGCGAGGGCAAACAACACAGAAGGACACACGGAGTTACCCAGGTTCAGGCCGCCGGAGGCTAAAAGCCCTACTCCTGCATGTCTGGATTGAGAGGTTCATCATCGTGTAGTGTACAAGGGTGTTCTGGGGTGAACCCGGGGTAGAGTTTCGGCCGGAGGTAGACGAAGAGCAGATCCTGCGCTGGGGAGATCACCTCTCTCTCTACCTCCGAACCCTAGTCTAGTCTGGCTGAGCTCTATCTTGCGTCTCTTTCTTCTGTTCTGTTTCCCCCCTCCTCCGGTGGCATGGTCCTCCTTTTATAGGCTAAGGGGATCCAACATGGACGCACGAGGGGCGTGAAGGGTTTTGGCGGGAAAACCCCTCGGCGGTCCTTGGAGGAGACGTGGCGTACTCTCCTCCAAGCAATCTCTGGAGGGCAGCGTGGTCATCCGCCCTTGGAAAAGGTGGGACAGACAAAGCCTGTCCGCCCACCAACTACGCTCGTGGCAACGTCACCAGGGCGCGGCCTTCATCTTGGCGCCCAAGTCTTCCACCAGCTTCCAGCGAGCTGGCGATTTATCCTCTCAGCGGTACGGATGGAGGACCCGGGGGCGCGCCTGACCTCCTGCCGGGCGCGTGGACCCGCGGGTATCCCGCCTTGTTCTCCGGGCGAGGGGGTGACCCCGGAAGGTCGCCTGGTCCTTAGCCGCAGAGCCTTGCTGTCGAACTTGTCGGGTTTCCTTGGGGCAGATGGGCTAACCCATCTGCTGTACTTGACTCCTTGCCTTGTCCATCTTCTTGGTGGGCCCCAGTGGAGGACCCACTTTGGCAGCATCAGGGGAACCCCATGTTCCACTGCTGCGACAGTAGCCCCCGGCATGGTCCCGGCGGCTCTTGCTTCAGCTGCTGCCGGGGGTATGGCCAAAGAGTTGGCCAAAGTGGGTACCGGCGCCTTGCCTGCTTTGCCTGAGGCTCGCCAGGGCGAAGTAGAGACGAGTGATGCATGTAAAATGCATACATGAACTTTGCACTATATTACTTATATTCCAGTCATATTTGCATCATATAAGGGTTATATCACTATTTTATAATGATTTTGGGAATATTTGATATGTTTCCTATTTTTTATGGAATTAACCCTGCACAGGCAGAAAACCCTATTTCTATATTTTAATGTTTCAGGGACCCAAACGACGTCCAAATGACCTGAAATTTACGAGCATCAGTTTTTGGAAGGAACAAAGCGTGGGAGCGAAGGAAGCAAACAAGCGGAGGCCCGAGGGTCCAAATGAGTGGTCCCACGCGACCCATGTACCTGGCCACATGGGACCCCCCTTTTGGCCTCGGAGCTCCGTTGCCGTCGATCTTTCCTCCACCGACTCCGTTTTGACCTAAAACCGCCTATAAAAATAGTCCCCCGACGTTCTCTGGAAGGAGCGCCGCAGAAACACAGAAACACCGAAACAGAGACCTGGAGTTGCAGATTGGAGGGATAAAACTCCGGCGGTGCGCTGCCGGCGTGGTCTCCATCTTCTCCAACGACTTCTCCACCGTCTCCATGATGAAGAGGGAGTAGTCCACCTCTGGACTATGGGTTTGTGGAAGTAACTTATGTATCTCTCTCTCTTGAGCTTCACTAATTAGTACCGTATGAGCTGCTGAACATGATTACGGTCATCTATGTAATACCTTTGTGGTGGATCTTTTTATGAGTTAATATATGTTTGAGATTGCAATGGTTTTGTTTCAGTTATGAAAGTAGATGCATATTATGTACCCCGTTCTTATTTACTTGTCATGATCAAGCATGTTTATGAGAGCGTGTGAGGGGGAACGTGTGCATTAGTTGGAGTAACGGGGGGTGGCTAGTGCAGTGAACGTGAGAGAAAGTTCTGCGATCCACTTGGGTATCTTACCTTACTTTGTTGCCTCACTAGGGATAAAAAGAAATACCATGCTACCGGAGATGTGGGTGTGACCATTGCCATTTCCTCCATGACTAGATCTAGCATGTTCTTATTTTAACTTCATGTCATGATACTTATTGCTATACTCTGAGTTATCTTAATTACTGAGGTGTTATGATTTAGTTCGCATCTTGGTGGAGTATAAGAGAGACTAATAACCAAAAGGTCTCTATGTTAGGACGTGATGCCCATATAATTATAACTTGTCATTAAACTGTTGTGTTGCAATCTCATATGTCAACTCTAGTGTTCCATTGTCTACCACTTTATTAAAGAGAGAGTGCATTTGTGAAACCATGAACCCCGGTCCATTTTTAATCATAAGAAACACCTTTCCAACCACTTTTACCACTTTTCCATTTTCTGCCATTTAAAAATCCGAAAATACAAAAACACTTTTACATCTTGCATTCATCATATAAAACCCAAAAATATCATTTATCATTGCTACCACCATCCTTGCATATTTATTTACCACCATTGCATATTTATTTCTTGTTTGCATTGCATATTATCTTGATATCATTCTCACACCTTGTGCTTGACAACCACTAGGTGAGGTTGAGGACCAAAACATTTACTTTGTTTTGTAGGTAACCAAAAGAAGGATAGGAAAGATAAATCTTCACTACTGATTCCCCGAGAGTTCGATATTAAACCCTCGAGTCACCCTCGTGGGGAAAACACGTCTTCCACTTACTACACACTCTGCACTTGGAGTCTCAACCTAACCCATTTACTTTTCACGCAGGTAACTACGTGAAGGGCCATCAAGACTGTTTTCTGGCGCCGTTGCCGGGGAGCGAAGAAGCAACACCGCATCAAGATTCCCTCGTCAACTACGCGCGTCATAGTAGCATCATTGGGTATCAAGATGTTTTCTGGCGCCGTTGCCGGGGAATCATTGCTGAAAGGTTTATCCAAGGATATCTCACCAAGTCAACTTCATCACCAACTTGTGCTAACACCTAAGCTTGGGGAGGTTGCACCTACGTGAGCATCATCTTATCCATCTTTACCTTCAAAGCAATTTATCTTGTTTTGTCATTGTCTTGCATTTGTAAGTTCGGTTTGCATATTTATTTTCAGTTTTGCATAAAAAATTAAAAAAACATAAAAACTTGCTAAAATGGGAGAAAGAACTAAGTTGTGTGATTACACAAACACTCCAAATGATCAATTTATTGCTAGGCCCATTGCCACACCTAAGATAAATGCTGATAGTTATGAAGTAAGTCCTAGTTTGTTGAACTTGATAACTAGGGAACAATTTGGCGGTAGTGCTATGGAGGATGCCTCTATGCATCTTCATGATTTTGTTGAAATATGTGACATGCAGAAATTTAAAAATGTGGAAAGTGATATTCTAAAACTGAAGTTATTTCCTTTCTCACTTAGAGGAAAAGCTAAAGAGTGGCTGCATTCATTACCTATTGATAGCATTAAAACTTGGGATGATTTAAAAGAAGCTTTCATTAAGAAATACTATCCTCCTGTTAAAATTTTGCAAAATAGAAACAACATTCTTTCTTTTAGGCAAAATGAAAATGAACATGTTGCTATGGCTTGGGATAGGATTAAACTTATGCTTAGAACTTGTCCATCACATGGGGTCAACGAATGGACCATATTACACTCTTTTTACAATGGTCTAAATTACATGTCTAGAAATATTCTTGATTCTGCTGCTGGAGGTGCGTTTATGGGAAAAACTATAGTAGAAGCTAAGAACATATTGGAAAGTATTTTGCAAAACTATAGTCAATGGCATACTGATAGAGCACCTAATCCTTCTAAGAAAGTGAACTCCATAGAAGAAACAAATGATTTGTCATCTAAAATGGATACTATTCTTGCTTTCATTAATAAACAAAATATTGAAAATGTGCCTTTGCAAGAATTAGTTGGTAATAATCCTGAAAATATTGATGTCAACTTCATTAGGAACTATGGTAATAATGGGTATGGTAACAACAATTATAACTCTTATAATAAACCCCCATATGTGCCAAACAAATATGCCACTAGTAGTAATGTTTCTAGTGATTTGGAAAACACCATTAGATCATTTATATCTACTCAAAAGGAGCTTAATAAGGAATTTATATCTAAGTTTGAAAAACAAGACTCTTTGTTTGAAAGGGTAGATCAGCTCACTAAGGAAGTTTCCTCATTAAAGAACACCATTATAGCTCAAAAACATGAGGAAACAATTAAATATTGTCAAGAGGTTATAAATAAATCTTGGGAACATATTCATGAGCAAGAGAGAATTGCTAAGGAAACTATTATGGTGTGAAAGAGAGAAAGTTGAGGAAGTTAAAATGCTTAGTGAAGTAAAGGAACCATTGCTTGACTTAGAGAATTGTAGCTTGCATGAATTAATATCTATCTTACAAAAATTTGCAAGTGATCCTTCTATTAATGTTAACCAAGCTGGTTTTGGTTCTTATATTGCTAATCATGTGTTAAAAGAAAAGATTGCTAGGTACAACCAAGAGGCTATGATACCACCTAAGCTTGGGGATATATGGATTCCCAAAGTCCTAGTAACCATTGGAAAAGAGACACACCATGCTATACTTGATCTAGGATCTAGTGTCTCTGTTTTATCTAAAGAACTATATGAAGTACTTGAATTGAAAAATCTTGAAAAATGCTCTATTGAACTTGCACTTGCTGATGATTCCATTAAACATGCTTTAGGAAAAGTAAGTGATGTTATGGTAGAGTTACATATGACATTTGTGCCTGTTGATTTTCTAATCATGGATATGGGGAATAAAACCTCTAGTCCAATTATTCTTGGAAGACCTTTTCTTCGTACTACAGGTGCTATCATTGATTCAAAAGAAGGGAATGTGAAGTTTCAGTTTCCACACAAGAAGTGCATGGAACACTTCCCAAGGAAGAGGGACACAAAGTTCAAGCTCCCTCATGAGCTTCGTCCACAATAAACATCAAGTAAGAAGCCTAGCTATATGGCTATAAAGAAAGCGCTTTACGGGAGGCAACCCGGTTGTTTTTATTTGTGATTTTCTTTGTGTCCTCTTGCTGTAACAAGAGACTTAGTGTTTAGTTTAGTTTCTGGAATTTTTAATAAAGTGCCAAGTTTTACTCATTTTGGTTGAAAAGTTGCTTATAGCGTTCGGAGATTTTATTCCTGCACGAATCTGTGCACGGTATGATTTTTAATTCTTATTCTGTAACTCCGAATGAGCTCATATTTGAACTGTAGTTGCAACTTTTCATCCTCTGTATGCATGAATTTTTCGGAATTTTCCGACAAAGTTAAGTAGGGTAGAAAAATACGTTTAGCTGCTGCTGTTTTTCTGGACAGATTCTGTCCCATTTTGTTTGATGCATGCTTAGAACTTTTAACTTGAATCTTTTTGATCCAATTGAGTTTATGAGTAGGCATACAACATTATACACTTTCTGGACATTCATATGAATTTTTGTCTAAGGATTATATGCAGCAAGAAATCTATTTGTTTATCACTACTAATGCCCCACAGAAAAAGAAATGGGAGAAACGGTGTTTTGAAGTTTTTTCACAGGGATTAGAGGAGATGCACCAAGAGCTATCCAAGGATGGTGAAGACCATAAGCTTGGGGATGTGAAGACAACCCCACTGGACCTACACACTCTCGGTTTGCACACGTCTAACTTCTGTTTTTCGATCGAAACACTTTATCGCATAAACTTGGAGCGTCTTTTTGTTTGTTTAGGTTTGATTTTTATTTTGTGAGACCACCACACTATCATTTATATATGAGAGAGCTACTGGAAATTTGGGTTGAATTATGTTGGATGCTATTATAGATTGGGAAAAGGGATGTTGAGTTAATTTTAAAAGATACATATATTGCATGATTCATGAGCTTGTTAATGAGTAATAATTTGCAAGTATTTTATCAAGAGCTATCTTTTATTCATGTTTTGATGCTGAATGTTATTTTACCTTGTTTTAACATGGATTAGTTAGTTCTATGGACACTCATGCATGCATTTAGATGGTCAACTTTCTCCCTCTTGCTAGCCCAAAAATTCCAACAAGCAAAAACTTGTTTCCAACACCTTCAACCAAAGTTTTTCCAGTGAGTCCACCATATCTACCTATTAGCTTTATGCTATTCCGAGTATGTTTATCATGATATTTGTGTTATCTATACCTCTGAATGAAAATGCTTATGTTGTTGATTGTTATGGGAAAAGTTGGTTATAGAGCTCTCTCGAACTTGATGCACACTTTACTTTCATTGCATAAATAAAATATGACCCATTGTGATTAAAATTATGATGTTGTGGCTTGACAAATGTCTTTGGTTGAGAGTTAGCTCATATGTGCTGTCACATGGCAAGCTTTCAACATGCACTTCATCTCATTTAGTTGATATCATGTACTTTTGTTTATGGATGCTTACCATGGGTGAAATAAATGTGGAAATGAAGTGAGTTTAAATGAGTTTGTATAAATGGTTAGAGAGACGCCTGGGCCGCTAATCTAAGCCATGCATCATTCATGGTGGAAATTTACTTACATGCTATGGTGAACCTTCTGTGATACACCTTACAATAAAAAGCTATCTAATGGTAAATAAAAAGGGTGTTGAGATTGTTCATTGTGTTTGTTTGTCTTGTCATTTTGATATGGGCTTGTTCCATATCCTGGGACAAGAGGTACCCCAGTTGACGCTCTTAATGATACTATTATTACTTACAATGATATTTAACTTGAACTTGCTTTGTTTTCCAAGTTGAGTAACACATGGAGTAGGTACTTGTATTCAAGGGGCATGAGACTTTCAACCTGTACTTTGTCAAGCACACTACTCGTATTTGCTTTCACTTTAAACTTAATCATTCAAGATGCTATGATAGGGGAATGAGAGCTTGACACCAAGGATTACCACATTACAATCATTAACTTAAGTAGAGAAGTTCAGAAGTTAGATGAAATTTATTCATGCTTTACCTCTACTCATATATATCTTTCCAAAGTGTCCACCTTTTATATTCAGATTTTCATCAATACTCTATGACCATTGTAGGATGTTCTTACTTATCATTATGCATACATGTGGTCCATAGTACTTCTTCTCTTATGTTACACTTTGTGAATTATCATTGAACATCCTTGCATTGAATACTTGATATCACTTCATAAACTATCTTGCATATTGCTACTCCTTTTAAGAATGAACCATTTGACTCTATGTAGCAATAGTAATCATCTTTGATATCCATTGATAGTATTAAATTGCAAAGTCCATGTTAGTTTTATCACCTTCATACTCGAGGACGAGTATAGGTTAAGCTTGGGGATGTTGATGCATGTAAAATGCATACATGAACTTTGCATTATATTACTTATATTCCAGTCATATTTGCATCATATAAGGGTTATATCACTGTTTTATAATGATTTTGGGAATATTTGATATGTTTCCTATTTTTTATGGAATTAACCCTGCACAGAGAAAACCCTATTTCTATATTTTAATGTTTCAGGGACCCAAACGACGTCCAAATGACCTGGAAATTTACGAGCATCAGTTTTTGGAAGGAACAAAGCGTGGGAGCGAAGGAAGCAAACAAGCGGAGGCCCGAGGGCCCAGATGAGTGGGCCCACGCGGCCCAGTACCTGGCCGCGTGGGACCCCCCTTTTGGCCCTCGGAGCTCCGTTGCCGTCGATCTTTCCTCCACCGACTCCGTTTTGACCTAAAACCGCCTATAAAAATAGTCCCCCGACGTTCTCTGGAAGGAGCGCCGCAGAAACACAGAAACACCGAAACAGAGACCTGGAGTTGCAGATTGGAGGGGGAAAACTCCGGCGGGGCGCTGCCGGCGTGGTCTCCATCTTCTCCAACGACTTCTCCACTGTGGCAACCCGATCCAGATGATCGAGTTACCCCATATACCAGTCCCAGAAACACTGGATATATGACAGCTTGACACAAAAGCATAACCAAATTTATTCAAAGGCTTCGAGTTCGGACAGATACAACATATTACAACACGGGGTGAGGCCCCAGCTTTGGCGCAACGGCGCACACAACAGTATGTACATTATTTTTCTAACATCGGCCTCTAGCGGAAGTCGTAACGGAAGCATAGACGGTAGCGTGGCGACAGCGGGCATTACTCCACAGGGTTCTGCTGGAATACGGGTTCCTAGTTCTCGTAGAGCGGGTACTCGGCGACTGGTTCAGCAGGGTCTGGCCACATGAAAAGCCAGGTAAGTACTTGAAGTACTCGCAAGACAACAGCCCAATTGCAAACAAGGTCTACCTATATGGCATGGCATGATTCAGCAAGTAACATGGCAAGAGTTCGGGTGCGAGGGTGAGTCCAAGCTTAACGGTTGGACATAACTTACCTACTTACCTTTGTAGGGGAGTTTCATGTCATCGAGTGAGATCACGTTTCTCACTCAACAACCCACAACACAACTAGGCTATCAAGCCTCTAGCCAACTCTGGCTTTAAACACAACTTCCCGAGTCCTTGGCCAACTCTGGCTTAGACTCACAACAATTTCCTGTGTTCGCTGATTTCAACTTAATTAATTCCCCAAGTTCGACTGGACTGACCCCTAGTGTGACTTGACCCAAACAAGTCCCATAACCCGGGGACGGGGCTAGAATCTAGATTACACTCTCGAGAGGTTGCAACTTTTGTCCACACGCTGAAGTCTAGGCTTGTACCGCCGGTACCGAAGTACTAGAACCAACCATGGCGGCAGCACAAACCTGTACTTCCACAGTCGTTTACTCCACCAAGACACTCCCTGTATAGCCACCGACATAACTCTATGCCTTATGCAGAAGTGAATCCGGCACGTCCCCAACCCATGAGCGACGCCTAGCTCCGGAACCTTCGCAAGCCTAGCCCCGACCAACTATGGTAACCGACTAGACTTGCCAAAGGGGTGGCATCAAAGGAGGCTGATAAAATACCCGGCCATGGTCCGCCCACACGGACGACGCATGGTTGTGCGAGGTGTTTGGTGAGTGGCACTAAGTGACTCAATCTAGTCGAGGGAGGTGATTATCTTCTTAGTCAAATTTTACATCCAGTTTCCAACCAACAACAAGCAACACAACCAAAGCATATAACAATAACAACATAATACTTGCATGAATAAACAACAACATAACAATAATAACAATAATACCCGGGTGACGGTGGCGGGCAACCCGGCCGGTGTTACTCGGGGGTTAGTGATAAAACAATAACAATGATAGCATATAATTCCCCCACTTCCTCGGCTGAGGCGGGAGACCCTGCCATTGCCCCGGAAGTGTGAGTGTCACCGTAAAAGAATAACCGAAAAGCACTCAAGAAAATGAGAGAGCATCCATTCCACTCGAAGGTTACTTCGACGTGGTGTCAGCAATCTCGGCAAAAGAACCGCGGAAAAGTCAGCTCCCAGCATCGCAGTCCGGATGGCCTAAGCCAGCCATATTTGACGGTGGGACAAGAGGCAACTAACACGAATGCCCCCATCCCCGAGGATCATAAGACGACATTCGTCCGCTCCTCACCTCGGCGATGAAGAAGTGGAAAATCCAAACAAAGCCCCGCAAAGCGAGACGCATAGTTGTAATAATTTCCCCCACATCCTCGGCTGAGGCGGGAGGCCCTGCCATTGCCCCGGAAGTGTGAGTGTTGCACAGATAACAATATAATAGAGTGCAGAAAGTTAACATGCAATATGACATGCGATGTGCAGCTGACATTATTTCAACAGACAAACAACTTCTAAGTCGACCAAGTTTGAAGTTGGGTTGGTGGCTTGCCTTCAGCAGAGTGGTAGGGTTCGGGTTCGACTTCAACTTCGTTGGAGAAGTTTGGATCTATTTAAAGAATGAAACGGTATTAAAACCCTTCCTACGGCATCGAACAAACGATCAAGCAAATGAACTTCAAATGAAATACTTTTGATGTCATTTGACAGACATTTTGAAAACAAAGCCATCCCAAAAGGATTCATATTTTTTTGACAATTTTTGGAAAAGTTCTGACCTTCCAAAGATAGCCCTAGCATCTGCCTCTTTTTTTTCTAAAAAAGAAAGAAATAGAAATAAGAAAACGTTTCAGAAATTTTTAAAACGTAACTGGGCTGGCCCATTTAGACGATGGCCCACTGTGCCGAATCGTACACGCGAAGGAAAAAGAAAAAAAAAAAGAAAAAAACAGCACGGGCTCCTCTTCCCCGGCGAGCTCACCGTGCTGGCGAGGACGGCGACGGCGGCTCAGGCCACCCTGGACTCCAGCGAGGATGGCTACGGGTTCCTGGTGCTCTGAATCGGAGGAGGGGGTGGAGAGATGGTGGTGGGGAGGTTCTGGAGAGGGGGAATCGACCGGAGGCCGTGCGGCGGAGGCGTGCTCGTCGCCGGAGTTCGGGCGCTCCCTAGGAGCTAGCACTGGAGGGGGAGGGAGCTGCGGGGCAGGGGAAGGTGGTGTGTGACTTAGCGGTGCTGGGGAGGTCCTTTTATAGCGAATTCGGGAGGTGGCCGTCACGGGAGCGCACGGCGAGGTGGCGGGGTGAGCTGGCCACGGCCGGCGAGCTTCGCGTCGATGGTGTAGTTGCGGCGTGTCGCGGAGTCTGTGGCGGCTGTGGGCGGTGTTGAGCATCACGGGCTCACAGGAGGGGTGGGGAACGGCACGGGGCGTGGTGGCGTCGCTGACGCTCGGGCCGTGGTGGCACTGCTCCGGGCGGCGTGTCCTCTAGCTACTCCGACGCTTGTGGAGAGGAGGTGGAGGGCGACGCGTGCTGGCTGGAGGTCGAGGGGGCGGTGGAGAAGCAGGGGGGCACGGGAGCAGCAGGGGCGACACGGCGGTGCTCGACATCTGGCGGCGACAGTGGCGAGCGGCGCGTCGCCGTGTGCTTGGAACCTTGCGGCGGAGGGCTTGCCGGCGTCGTGAGGCGGCTGGAGGAGCATGGGGGAGGTGGAGGTGGCCAGGGAGGGCTCGGGGAGCGGCTGGGGGGCCGTGCTCAGGCGGCGAACACCTGGCGGCGCCGACGGCACTGTGCGGCCAGAGGTGATCACCACCCTGGGCATGGCCAGGAGTGACATCGATCAATATCTCCCAGCTCACTGCTCCAAATCGAGTGTGGTTTTGATCTCTGAGCGCAAAATTGCAAATGCAGCAACTTTCCTGACTAGTGTTTCCCCAAATTCTAAAGTTGGTCTATAGGAAATTTTGAAAAAACACTTCTGGTCAAAAGAGGAAAATGTTGTTTTGGTGAAGTAAATGAAATGTAAAAGGGTTCAAATAAATCCCTGAGGTGTGTGCACTCCTAGTGGCTGTGTTTAGGGTCTTGGATCACCAAGGAGAAACATTTGCTTTGAACTTTGAAAATAAAGAAGAAAATGGGCAGAAACTGAAGTGGAGAATTACTCCAAAATTTTGTAAACAAGGTATCAATTGTTTTTGCATATTTGGGCTATATATTGCCTAGGGGTCATCCCCTAATTTTGGCAGAATTTTTGGAAAGATCTTTGAGGTACTTCCTTTGTAAAGCCAAAATAATAGGATTTTGGTTATTGAAATAAAAGAAAATATTGGAATAATATTTTTGGGTGAAATGAGCCAGCAACATGTTCACCAAGTGGGAGGGAACCCAAAACATAAGACCCCAAACTTGGACAATATTTGGTAAAAGTTTGAGAGTTTAAAATAGCAGTGAAATCAAAAGGAATATTAATTCCCAAAAATCCAATAATAGATTTCTAAAGAAAAAATTTAAAAAGGCCAAATTTCAGGATGTTACAGACCTTCCCCCCTTAAATTGAATCTCGTCCCCGAGATTCGGGTTGCTTGCTGACTAGGTATAATTCTTCGAGTTGAACGGGTGGAAAGCTCCAAAATTGATTAAAATCAGCGCGGTTCTGTACACGTACCGAGCGCTGCATTCGTGGCTTCTTCGGCTGTCATGTGGTGGACGCGGGCAACTTGGGGAGCCTTGACTGCACTGGCAGGGTGGTTGTTATTGAAGTTGCTGTTGTTGCCGGGGTTGTTATTGAGGGGACACTCCCTGATATAGTGTCCTGCCTTGCCACATTTGAAGCAGGCGTTCCCCCGTTTTGCGTCATCCGCAATGGGGCGCTGGTGGTAAAATCCTTCACGAGGGTATCCATCTTTCTTGGGCTGATTCCCAGTGGTCTGGGGGTTTGGGGTCGGGTTGCTGGGCTGCCAGGTACGGGGCTTGGAAGAAGTCCCTTCTTGGTGGTTCTTGCGGGGCTCAAACTTTCTCTTGTGGGAGTCGTAAATAGTACGATGCTCCTTCTCTGAGATCAGCGCTGTGTTGATCATGGCCTGGAAATCTTGGAACTGCAGTACACTGAGCTGGGTCTTGATTGCCTGGTGCATTCCCTGGAGAAATCTGTCCTTCTTCTTTTCTTCAGTGTTGGTGTCGTCGGGGGCATAACGGGCGAGATTGTTGAACTTGGTGAGGTACTCGCTGATAGACTGGTTACCTTGGGTGAGTGCCAAGAATTCTTGTTGCTTCATCTTTATGAGACTGGAGGGTATGTATGCCTTGCGGAAGGCTTCTTGAAATTCTGTCCAGGTTGCTGGGGGTCCATCTCCTCTGGCAGTCTTCTGGTTGTCCCACCAAACATTGGCAGGGCCTTCAAGATAGTGGGTCGAGAAGAGTACTTTGTCCAGCTCGTCAACGCGAGCAAGCTCTAGCTTCTTTTCCATGGTGCGGAGCCAATCATCAGCTTCAAGCGGGTCATCGCAAATGAGAACTGGGGTGGCTTGGTGCGTTGGAAATCTTGCAATTTGGAGTGACCAGGGCGTGGAGCATTTTGGGCTTGCATATAGTTCCAAACTCCCTCATGATCTGTGTCATGTGCTGGCTATGGCGCTCATCCATCATCATCATAATTTGACTCGGACTTGGTTCCTGAACTGGCGGTGGAGGAGGTGACTGAGGTGGCGCAGGATCTTCGCCAGCCTGTCGTGCGGAGCGACGAACTGGTGTTCCTTGACTACCACTTGCACCATCATTGGGCCTCATCCTGAACGGTTGAACGTGGGGCGGGTACCATGAGCATTCACTTGGGGAAGTGTAACATCCAAGAAAAACCAAATGGAAACCAGGTTTGGCAACACATGGGAAAAGAGTGGCATCCAAGAAAACCAAATGTGACCAAGGGTTGGTAAAGACAACAAGCATGGTGTTATACAACGGTTGGCGGGGTTACACGATACTAAGCTACACTAGATACAGGATAAAGATACAAGCTACACGATACACAAAGCGAGATACAAAGCTACCACTTCACTATTCGAGCGTTTGATAAAGCGGAAAGGTGAGATACACTAGGCGATGCGATCTCTGAGCGTCTAGAACTCCGTCTCGAGGGGCGTCGCTGGTGGAATGGTGTCGATGTCCTCCCTCGCGGTGCTGTAGTCGGGTGGAGCGCGGTCATCTCCGGAGTCTCCAGAGTGAGGGGGTGTGTCGGCACTGACGCGACGATACCGAGTTCGTGCCCTGGAGGTACGAAAGGGGACGAAGCGTGAGGAGTGGCGAGGGGTGCTGCTGGGAGCGCGAAAAGACGGCGGCGGGACGCGAGGAACAGGAGTGGGAACAAGTGCCCTCCGGATCTGGTCAAGGGAGCTGCGGGTGACAACAGGAAAGCGAGGTGTGAGGCGTAAAGATCTAGCTCCAGATGTTGTCACCTCGGCCATAGCCACGTTGGCGCGAAGTGAGGCAAACTGGGCGAGAGTAACGTGGAGATAGTGGTGAAGGAGGTTGGTGTACTGAAGGAGAGCGGTGAGAGCTGAGCGGGGGTCACCTGGGCTGTGAAAAAGAACATCCCCATTTTCCAAGTCCAACCTCGGAAAGTAGACGTAGCGGGTACTCTGCCTCATGACGGGGTCGTACGTGCGGAGGAAGATGATGGCATCTGCTGCAGCCTCCTGGATAGCTGGAGTCGCCTGGGTAGTGACACCGGAAGAGATGGCGTGGAAGATCCCGTGGGATATCGGCTCCGGGCGCAAGTGAACGGTGGCGGTGAACTCGGAGGCGGATCCGTTGGGACGGTTGTAGAACACGCGGTAGACCGGAGGAGGTGAGCTTGGGTAGAGGTGTTCCCAAACTTCACGGAGAAACTGCGGAAAACCGGGAACGTGCACGGCGGAAGTCTCGGCGAAAAACTCGGTCGTCATCTGTATCGGGACAGAAGCCAAAAAGGGTGAGCGTTAATCGTTAAAACGCAAACAAGTAGAGAAACAGTCAAAAGGCAGGCAACGTAAAAGTTCTATACTAAGTCGTCCGTAGAACTAGGGTATCCTACAGGCAGTTAGGCTCTGATACCAAGCTCTGTGGCACCCCGATCCAGATGATCGAGTTACCCCATATACCAGTCCCAGAAACACTGGATATATGACAGCTTGACACAAAAGCATAACCAAATTTATTCAAAGGCTTCGAGTTCGGACAGATACAACATATTACAACACGGGGTGAGGCCCCAGCTTTGGCGCAACGGCGCACACAACAGTATGTACATTATTTTTCTAACATCGGCCTCTAGCGGAAGTCGTAACGGAAGCATAGACGGTAGCGTGGCGACAGCGGGCATTACTCCACAGGGTTCTGCCTGGAATACGGGTTCCTAGTTCTCGTAGAGCGGGTACTCGGCGACTGGTTCAGCAGGGTCTGGCCACATGAAAAGCCAGGTAAGTACTTGAAGTACTCGCAAGACAACAGCCCAATGCAAACAAGGTCTACCTATATGGCATGGCATGATTCAGCAAGTAACATGGCAAGAGTTCGGGTACGAGGGTGAGTCCAAGCTTAACGGTTGGACATAACTTACCTACTTACCTTTGTAGGGGAGTTTCATGTCATCGAGTGAGATCACGTTTCTCACTCAACAACCCACAACACAACTAGGCTATCAAGCCTCTAGCCAACTCTGGCTTTAAACACAACTTCCCGAGTCCTTAGCCAACTCTGGCTTAGACTCACAACAATTTCCTGTGTTCGCTGATTTCAACTTAATTAATTCCCCAAGTTCGACTGGACTGACCCCTAGTGTGACTTGACCCAAACAAGTCCCATAACCCGGGGACAGGGCTAGAATCTAGATTACACTCTCGAGAGGTTGCAACTTTTGTCCACACGCTGAAGTCTAGGCTTGTACCGCCGGTACCGAAGTACTAGAACCAACCATGGCGGCAGCACAAACCTGTACTTCCACAGTCGTTTACTCCACCAAGACACTCCCTGTATAGCCACCGACATAACTCTATGCCTTATGCAGAAGTGAATCCGGCACGTCCCCAACCCATGAGCGACGCCTAGCTCCGGAACCTTCGCAAGCCTAGCCCCGACCAACTATGGTAACCGACTAGACTTGCCAAAGGGGTGGCATCAAAGGAGGCTGATAAAATACCCGGCCATGGTCCGCCCACACGGACGACGCATGGTTGTGCGAGGTGTTTGGTGAGTGGCACTAAGTGACTCAATCTAGTCGAGGGAGGTGATTATCTTCTTAGTCAAATTTTACATCCAGTTTCCAACCAACAACAAGCAACACAAGCAAAGCATATAACAATAACAACATAATACTTGCATGAATAAACAACAACATAACAATAATAACAATAATACCCGGGTGACGGTGGCGGGCAACCCGGCCGGTGTTACTCGGGGGTTAGTGATAAAACAATAACAATGATAGCATATAATTCCCCCACTTCCTCGGCTGAGGCGGGAGACCCTGCCATTGCCCCGGAAGTGTGAGTGTCACCGTAAAAGAATAACCGAAAAGCACTCAAAAAATGAGAGAGCATCCATTCCACTCGAAGGTTACTTCGACGTGGTGTCAGCAATCTCGGCAAAAGAACCGCGGAAAAGTCAGCTCCCAGCATCGCAGTCCGGATGGCCTAAGCCAGCCATATTTGACGGTGGGACAAGAGGCAACTAACACGAATGCCCCCATCCCCGAGGATCATAAGACGACATTCGTCCGCTCCTCACCTCGGCGATGAAGAAGTGGAAAATCCAAACAAAGCCCCGCAAAGCGAGACGCACAGTTGTAATAATTTCCCCCACTTCCTCGGCTGAGGCGGGAGGCCCTGCCATTGCCCCGGAAGTGTGAGTGTTGCACAGATAACAATATAATAGAGTGCAGAAAGTTAACATGCAATATGACATGCGATGTGCAGCTGACATTATTTCAACAGACAAACAACTTCTAAGTCGACCAAGTTTGAAGTTGGGTTGGTGGCTTGCCTTCAGCAGAGTGGTAGGGTTCGGGTTCGACTTCAACTTCGTTGGAGAAGTTTGGATCTATTTAAAGAATGAAACGGTATTAAAACCCTTCCTACGGCATCGAACAAACGATCAAGCAAATGAACTTCAAATGAAATACTTTTGATGTCATTTGACAGACATTTTGAAAACAAAGCCATCCCAAAAGGATTCATATTTTTTTGACAATTTTTGGAAAAGTTCTGACCTTCCAAAGATAGCCCTAGCATCTGCCTCTTTTTTTTCTAAAAAAAGAAAGAAATAGAAATAAGAAAACGTTTCAGAAATTTTTAAAACGTAACTGGGCTGGCCCATTTAGACGATGGCCCACTGTGCCGAATCGTACACGCGAAGGAAAAAGAAAAAAAAAAAAAAAAAAACAGCACGGGCTCCTCTTCCCCGGCGAGCTCACCGTGCTGGCGAGGACGGCGACGGCGGCTCAGGCCACCCTGGACTCCAGCGAGGATGGCTACGGGTTCCTGGTGCTCTGAATCGGAGGAGGGGGTGGAGAGATGGTGGTGGGGAGGTTCTGGAGAGGGGGAATCGACCGGAGGCCGTGCGGCGGAGGCGTGCTCGTCGCCGGAGTTCGGGCGCTCCCTAGGAGCTAGCACTGGAGGGGGAGGGAGCTGCGGGGCAGGGGAAGGTGGTGTGTGACTTAGCGGTGCTGGGGAGGTCCTTTTATAGCGAATTCGGGAGGTGGCCGTCACGGGAGCGCACGGCGAGGTGGCGGGGTGAGCTGGCCACGGCCGGCGAGCTTCGCGTCGATGGTGTAGTTGCGGCGTGTCGCGGAGTCTGTGGCGGCTGTGGGCGGTGTTGAGCATCACGGGCTCACAGGAGGGGTGGGGAACGGCACGGGGCGTGGTGGCGTCGCTGACGCTCGGGCCGTGGTGGCACTGCTCCGGGCGGCGTGTCCTCTAGCTACTCCGACGCTTGTGGAGAGGAGGTGGAGGGCGACGCGTGCTGGCTGGAGGTCGAGGGAGCGGTGGAGAAGCAGGGGGGCACGGGAAGCAGCAGGGGCGACACGGCGGTGCTCGACATCTGGCGGCGACAGTGGCGAGCGGCGCGTCGCCGTGTGCTTGGAACCTTGCGGCGGAGGGCTTGCCGGCGTCGTGAGGCGGCTGGAGGAGCATGGGGGAGGTGGAGGTGGCCAGGGAGGGCTCGGGGAGCGGCTGGGGGGCCGTGCTCAGGCGGCGAACACCTGGCGGCGCCGACGGCACTGTGCGGCCAGAGGTGATCACCACCCTGGGCATGGCCAGGAGTGACATCGATCAATATATCCCAGCTCACTGCTCCAAATCGAGTGTGGTTTTGAGTTCTGAGCGCAAAATTGCAAATGCAGCAACTTTCCTGACTAGTGTTTCCCCAAATTCTAAAGTTGGTCTATAGGAAATTTTGAAAAAACACTTCTGGTCAAAAGAGGAAAATGTTGTTTTGGTGAAGTAAATGAAATGTAAAAGGGTTCAAATAAATCCCTGAGGTGTGTGCACTCCTAGTGGCTGTGTTTAGGGTCTTGGATCACCAAGGAGAAACATTTGCTTTGAACTTTGAAAATAAAGAAGAAAATGGGCAGAAACTGAAGTGGAGAATTACTCCAAAATTTTGTAAACAAGGTATCAATTGTTTTTGCATATTTGGGCTATATATTGCCTAGGGGTCATCCCTAATTTTGGCAGAATTTTTGGAAAGATCTTTGAGGTACTTCCTTTGTAAAGCCAAAATAATAGGATTTTGGTTATTGAAATAAAAGAAAATATTGGAATAATATTTTTGGGTGAAATGAGCCAGCAACATGTTCACCAAGTGGGAGGGAACCCAAAACATAAGACCCCAAACTTGGACAATATTTGGTAAAAGTTTGAGAGTTTAAAATAGCAGTGAAATCAAAAGGAATATTAATTCCCAAAAATTCCAATAATAGATTTCTAAAGAAAAAATTTAAAAAGGCCAAATTTCAGGATGTTACATCCACCATCTCCATGATGAAGAGGGAGTAGTCCACCTCTGGACTATGGGTTTGTGGAAGTAACTTATGTATCTCTCTCTCTTGAGCTTCACTAATTAGTACCGTATGAGCTGCTGAACATGATTACGGTCATCTATGTAATACCTTTGTGGTGGATCTTTTTATGAGTTAATATATGTTTGAGATTGCAATGGTTTTGTTTCAGTTATGAAAGTAGATGCATATTATGTACCCCATTCTTATTTACTTGTCATGATCAAGCATGTTTATGAGAGCGCGTGAGGGGGAACGTGTGCATTAGTTGGAATAACGGGGGGTGGCTAGTGCAGTGAACGTGAGAGAAAGTTCTGCGATCCACTTGGGTATCTCTACCTTACTTTGTTGCCTCACTAGGGATAAAAAGAAATACCATGCTACCGGAGATGTGGGTGTGACCATTGCCACTTCCTCCATGACTAGATCTAGCATGTTCTTATTTTAACTTTATGTCATGATACTTATTGCTATACTCTGAGTTATCTTAATTACTGAGGTGTTATGATTTAGTTCGCATCTTGGTGGAGTATAAGAGAGACTAATAACCAAAAGGTCTCTATGTTAGGACGTGATGCCCATATAATTATAACTTGTCATTAAACTGTTGTGTTGCAATCTCATATGTCAACTCTAGTGTTCCATTGTCTACCACTTTATTAAAGAGAGAGTGCATTTGTGAAACCATGAACCCCGGTCCATTTTTAATCATAAGAAACACCTTTCCAACCACTTTTACCACTTTTCCATTTTCTGCCATTTAAAAATCCGAAAATACAAAAACACTTTTACATCTTGCATTCATCATATAAAACCCAAAAATATCATTTATCATTGCTACCACCATCCTTGCATATTTATTTACCACCATTGCATATTTATTTCTTGTTTGCATTGCATATTATCTTGATATCATTCTCACACCTTGTGCTTGACAACCACTAGGTGAGGTTGAGGACCAAAACATTTACTTTGTTTTGTAGGTAACCAAAAGAAGGATAGGAAAGATAAATCTTCACTACTGATTCCCCGAGAGTTCGATATTAAACCCTCGAGTCACCCCTCGTGGGGAAAACACGTCTTCCACTTACTACACACTCTGCACTTGGAGTCTCAACCTAACCCATTTACTTTTCACGCAGGTAACTACGTGAAGGGCCATCAACACTGTTTTCTGGCGCCGTTGCCGGGGAGCGAAGAAGCAACACCGCATCAAGATTCCCTCGTCAACTACGTGCCCGTCATAGTAGCATCATTGGGTATCGACGAGCTCCCGAGCTTTCTTGGACTTCGTCGCGGCAAACGTTGCAGTTCGCACGGACGGCCAACATCTATCTTGAATCCAACGGGGGGGTGCACTTGAAGCGGAACGTCCCCTCGATCCCCGCGTCAGTCGGAGTAATGGGGCCGCGACGTGACGCGTGGGATGCCTTATGAGTCACGCCTCGCAGAACTGAAATCCCCAAATCGCCGCCTCCATTTCCATCTCCCTCTCTCGGCTTCAGGCCGCCGCTTCTGCCCTCCGCCGCCGCAGCTCTCCTTCTGCTTCAATGGCGCGACTGAAGGTTGCGGCTCGGAAGAAGAGGGTCAGCAGGTCCTCACTCTTGAGGCAGGAGCTGTCTCCTAGATCCGAAAGGGCGCGGCGGAGATCGGAGTGCAGCGCCGAGCGGGCTGAGCTTCGCAGGCAGCAGGCCTTGTTCCCGAGCGACTATGTTGACAACGCCGAGATGATGCGGAAGGCCAGGCACCTCGGAGTGATGGAGTCCGACGAGGCGCTTGATGCTCCTGCTCGAGTGCCGATGAAGGTTTTCCCACCTTCGGAGACCAGGACGCCTAGGCAGATCCCATGTTTTGACGGCTTCATGCTGATGGGACTCGTTCCTCCCTTCTCAGATTTCTTTCTAAAGATCTTGCGCGCGTACGGGTTGAGACTTCTGCATCTGACCCCTGGCGCGATCTTGGATTTGACGGTTTTCGCCTATGCTTGCGAAGCGTTCGTCGGGGTGATGCCATCCGTGGCTCTGTTCCGCCACTTCTTCTACCCCCACATCGGGAAAGATGGCTGGATGGGGGGCGGTGTCACCTTCTGCTTCCGCCAGAAGGTCAAGTTGAGCTGCCCTCACTTACCAATCAAGTCCAAGTGGGACGAGTGGAGGCAGCGTTGGTTCTTGGTCGAGGTGCCAGAAGCTCTGTCACTCCTGGAGACCTGGAGGTGCGTCAGCCTCTAGGATGATGATCTTTCGGCTGCGGTAGCACGCTTCAAGCTCCTTCGCGAGAAAGGAGTTTCCGAAGCTGCCATTGTTGCCCACTTCCTTCGCAATCGCCTGCAGGCACCTCTGCAGAAGCGGCCACACCCAGCTTGGGACTTCCAGGGTCCCCTGGATCCATCTCGTCTGAGGAGTCCTGATATGGACCGCGCCCTCCTCCGGGACAACATGATCGGGATGTTTACCCAGGATGTCAAGTACGAGCTGCTGGCAGGATTCCGGCCCCTGTGTGACGACCCAGAGAAGGCAGAGATTCTGAGGTCAATGCCGACTTGCAATGCCCTCGGAATCGTGGGCCGCTCTGATCACAGGCCCAAACCTGCTAGGACGTCAACCCGAAAGGCCAAAGCTCCCTCTAGTTCTGACGAGGAAGGAGAACTCCCTGAGTGTGAAGAAGAGAGCAAAGAAGAGGAATCCGGGGAGGAATCCGCTGGCTCTGATGACGAAGACGGCGGCAATGGCAATGAGGTCGCCACTGGCGACGACGACGGCAGCGGCGATGAAGACGATGGTGAAGACGGCGATGGCGACGAAGATAACGATGATGGTGAGGACGCAGGGGAGAAGATTTCTTCCCCGCGCCGCTCTCCGGAGACCGCCGTGGTCCCCGATCCGGGGGCAAGCATTCTTTTCCCGCCTGCAGAGGTGGCAGGCGGCGATGGCGACCTCATGGATGTGGAGATCGCCGCGGCCGAATTTGTCTTGGCCCCATGGCCAAGGGTGTCCCCCCACCGTTCGCCTCCTGTGGCGGGACCAGTCACTTCTCCGGGCGAGCATCAGCAGAGCCCCCACGCCTCCTCCGCTGTGTCTGCGGAGGTGCCGGTGCCCTTGGGGACCAAGCGCGCCCGGGAATAAGCTTTTCCCCAAACTTCTACCAACTTTTTGCATTTTTCTCCTCCCCAAGGAAAGTGACCATGTGTCGGTGCAGGGGCTCACTCTCCCTGGAGACCAGCAAAAGGCGGTGCGACGCGGCGGAAGATGACACCGCTACTAGCTTCGGAGCTTGTGGCGGAGGGATGTTCCCTCCCCCATTGGCGGAAGTTGATGGTCGTCGCGGGAGCGGGGAGGGGAGCGCGACTGTGGCCTCCCCGGCCCGCTGATACGTCATTTTGCATCACTATTTTATATCATAATTTACTGCTATTCATTGATATATTTCATATTTGAATGATATACTTATGTTATTTTATCTTGTTTTGCATGTTTGATATTGGAGAATTAACTGCCGGAGTCAGGATTCAGCTGGAAAAAGCATCATCAAGCCACCCTATTTCTGAAGATCGACAATTCACGGAAAATATACAGATGTTCCTATTTTATCAGATGCCGGAGCCAGCCAAAAGGGGAGGCTGAGATGGGCCACGAGTGGCCCACACCACCCCATGGCGCGGGCCCCACCTCTGCTGCGCCGGGGCATGGTGTGGCCGCCCTGGCCCACCTCTGGCGCTCCCCCTTCGCGTACTTAGTCCGCCAGAAACCCTAAGACGGGGAGTGCCATCGAGGAAATATTCCGCCGCCTCCACGAGGCGGAAACCACAGAGAGAAAAAGCTTTCCGGCAGGAGAAATCTGTCGGGGAAATTCCTTCCCGGAGGGGGGAAATCATCGCCATCGTCATCGTCATCACGCTGGACTTCATTGGGATCGTCATCGTCACCATCTCCACCGCCGTAACCATCATCTCCACCGCTCCACTCCATTCCGCTGTAACATCTAGGGTTATACTTTGCGTAGTTCATAGGGGAAACTTTCCCGGTGTTGATTACTACTTGTGGTTGATGCTATTAAGTTTTTATCGGTGATTGAAGTATATGTCCAGATTGTTATTTATCATTATATCACCTCTGATCATGATCCATATGATGTCTTGAGAGTAGTTCGTTCAGTTCTTGAGGACATGGGAGAAGTCATGCTGTTAGTAGTGGAACTATGTTGAGTAATATTTAATGGTTTGATATTTAAATTGTGGTGTTATTCTTCTAGTGGTGTCGTGTGAACGTCGACTACATGACACTTCACCTTTATGGGCCTAGAGGAATGCATTTTGTATTCGGCTACTGATTGTGGGGTTGCCAGAGTGACAGAAACCTAAACCCCCGTTAGTAAACCGGTGCATGAGGGAGTGTAGGATCTCAGAGTTTAAGGCTGTGGTTAGATTTATCTTAATTACTTCCTTGTAACGTGGATGCGCTTGCAAAGGGTTTAATCACAAGTATGTATTAGTCCAAGTTAGGGCAGTGCATTAGCATAGGTTCACCCACACAACACTTATCAAAACAATAAAGATTAATCAGCTGTAGGAAGCGAAAGCACTTGACGAAATTCCCGTGTGTCCTCAAGAACATTTTGCCATCATAAGTAAACCAACCGGCTTATCCTTTGCTCTAAAAAGGATTGGGCCACTTGCTGCAATTATTATTACTGTCTTTTATTTACACGTATTTTATTTATCTGCAATATCAAAAACCCCTAAAAACTTGTCTGCTAGTATTTACAGTGATTCCTTGATCAAAACTACTTGTCAACACCTTCTGCTCCTCGTTGGGTTCGACACTCTTATTTATCGAAAGTACTATGATACACCCCCTATACTTGTGGGTCATCAAGACTATTTTCTGGCGCCGTTGCCGGGGAGCTAAGTGCTATTGGTATGTGGAATTGGTAAGGGAAACCTTTACTGTAAGTGCTGTTTTTATTTCTGCTTGCTGCTTTATTTTATTATGGAGAGATATCCATTCGAATCCCTATTTGGGAATACTACTGCCACTGCTAAGGTAGTAGATGAACCGCCGCCTGCTGAATTACTGTAAGTGCTATTTTTATTTCTGCTTGCTGCTTTATTTTATTATGGAATTGGTAAGGGAAACCTTTACTGTAAGTGCTGTTTTTATTTCTGCTTGCTGCTTTATTTTATTATGGAGAGATCTCCATTCGAATCCCTATTTGGGAATACTACTGCCACTGCTAAAGTCAAGAGGAAGTTATTCTCTATATCACTGAAGGGCCGAGCTGCGGAATGGTATAAGATGCTGAAGAATGGCCGATCTATTGGCTGGGAGGAAATTGTACCTCTCTTTTATTCTAAATTCTATCCTCCTAGTGAGATTCATTTAGATCGAAATCGCATATATAATTTTTGGCCTCATGATGGAGAGAGTATTGCCCAAGCGTGGGGGGGATTGAAGTCACTAATGCTCAAATGTCCCATTCATGAGCTCCCAAGTAATATTGTTATCAATAATTTTTATGCAAGGCTTTCTCTTCATGATAAGGATTTATTGGATGCCTCTTGTTCTGGATCATTTACATGTACTGAAGAAGAAGTTAAATGGGACCTTCTTGACCGTATTCAGGAAAATACTAAAGGATGGGAGAACGACCAAGGTAGAAAGTCAGGTATAAATTATGATTACGAATGCATCAAATCTTTTATGGAGACTGATGATTTCCGTAATGTTAGTGCTGTTTATTGTCTTGATTTTCAAGTTGTTCCAAATTATTACAAAGCTTTTGCCTCTTATCTTGATGTGCCTAAGAAGGATTTGAATAAATATCATGACCTTATAAAGATAAAACAATTCGGCCATTGGCAAAAGTATTGAAGTTCATACTTTTGATCACATTTTGCCAGAACCTTATATTGAAAAAATACCTTTTCCTGTTAAAGTCAAGGAACATTCTCTAATAGCTAGTGTGGTTAATAAAAGTGCCAAGAAACCTTTAGAGCCTGATGAACAAATTACTGTTGAACCTGAAGTAGCAATAGTAAAGGATTTGGTAACTGAAAATGTAGATGGAGAACATATTATCTTTTGTGAAGATGCTTCTAATATTGTTTCGCATCCTGGTAAATCTAGGAAAACATGTGTTCCTGTGCTTTCAGTGAAGATAGGAGAACATTGCTATTATGGGTTATGTGATATTGGTGCAAGTTCTAGTGCTATTCCTTTTGAACTTTATAAAGAAATTATGCATGAAATTAGTCCCTGTGAACTTGAGGATATTGATGTGGTTATTCAACTTGCCAATAGGGAAACTATCTCTCCCATTGGTATTGTGAGAGATGTCGAGGTTTTATGCGGTAAAACTAAATATCCTACTGATTTTCTAGTACTTGGTTCTAAAGCTAGTAAAACTTGTCCTATTATTTTCGGTAGACCTTTCTTGAATACATGTGGTGCTATTATAGATTGTAAGAAAGAGAAAATTTACACTAAATTTAATGGAGAATCTTATGAGTTTAATTTCTCTAAGTTTGGTAAGAAACTTTATGAAACTGATTTGCCTAATGAGGACTTGAAAATTGAACAACTGGCTGCTATTGCTATTGCTCCTAACAATGCCTTGCAGCAATTTATGGAGGAACACGAAAGTGAGGTCTTTATGGAGGAAAGGAATGAAATTGACAATATCTTTCTTCATCAACCACCATTACTTAAGCATAATTTGCCGGTGGAAGATTTGGGTACCCCTGCACCTCCTAAAGAAGATCATGTTTTTGATTTAAAACCTTTGCCTGATAACCTTAAATATGCTCACATTGATGATAAGAAAACATATCCTGTTATTATTAGTTCTAAACTTTTAGGTACTGAAGAGCCAAGGTTATTGGAAGTGTTGAGGAAACATCGAGGGGCTATCGGATATACTTTGGATGATTTAAAAGCGATTTCTCCTACTATATGTCAGCACGCCATCAACATGGAAGATGATGCAAAACCTGTTGTGGAGCACCAGCGTCGTCTAATCTCTAAAATGAAGGAAGTGGTAAGAAATGAGGTATTAAAACTCCTCGATGCTGGTATAATTTATCCTATTGCTGATAGTAAATGGGTAAGTCTTGTGCATTGTGTTCCTAAGAAAGGAGGAGTTACTGTTGTGCCAAATGAAAATGATGAACTTATTCCTCAAAGAGTAGTTGTTGGATATAGGATGTGCATTGATTTTCGAAAGGTTAATAAAGTGTAGCGGACCTGCACTAAAAATTGGCAAGTCCCTGTGTATAGTGCAAAGCCCTGGATCGAATCATTTGCATACACAGTCTAAGATGAATATCATGCAAATGCGTCAAATTTTATTACATCGCATGATCCAGACTTACAATATTCATTACAAATTGCATAGCCCAAGGCTAGCATTTTTACAAAGTTTAGCACAGCGGAATAAAAAGTAGCAGTGAGTCTCCATCATCTTCATGTGCCACAGGCGAAACATGTTGGTTGCAGACTCGAAATCCTTAAACGAAACCTCACTCATCGTCGGAATAACCTGCAATAGGAAAGATGTTGCAACAAGGTGGGCCAGAACCATATAAAATGGAACTGGCAAGTGACACTCTGTGGACACTTAGTGGAATAACTCTAATAACCTATATGCATATTTGGCTGGTGGAGTTCAAGGCTATTTTGCAGAAAGCAAATTTTTCCTAACTCTTTGGAAAACTCTTTTTATCAAATCGAGACATCCATGGCATGAAAACCACTGTCTCAAATACCCTTATCCACCCATCAAGTTTTATTATAGAAGTTGGAATGTTGGGATCCTCCGTTGACGTCCTTGATCAGGTGCTCAGAATTTTCCGTAACCGGGGACACGGCTAAGTACTTAGTTTTGACACCCTCGAGAGGTTGTGCACGTTCACCACTTGACTCAATCAGCCCAAACTATCCTCTACACTCCATTAGTGATAAGGAAAAGGAGAAGATTAAGACGAGACTTTTGGGAAACAGTCCCCTGCTCCTCTGGGCAGACCCATACAAGACATTCATCCGCTGCGAACTGCCGGAATCAGGTTCCTAGAACTTACTTAGCCAAGGCAGAGCCATAGTACCAAGTGGCTGCACTGGAAGCAATCTTCACTTGGAGTAACTTCAAATCCCTTTGTCCCTGGGTGGCAATTCACAAGTGCACATACTCAGGTAAAACCATAGAAATGGCCCTGAGTAGCCACTCAACTCCGACCTCCTCTTATCAAAACCAATCCACCCAGGTGTTTCATTTTACTTAGTAGAATTTAGATTTTATCAAAACAATCTTTTGCATAGCATATCAATATTTCTACTAAGTTATAATAGGATTCTAGACCACTAGTATAGAGGTACTACTCTAAACAATTTTTGCATAGCAATACTATCCAACACATGCTTATAGAAAAATACTCTACTCATGCATATACAAAATACTTAGGAAATTTATGAATGTGCCACTTGCCTTTGGAAGTTGTCGTTGCTCACACTATTTTTAACAAGGAACAACGTTGCACTCCGTTCAATCTATACATAGAAAGCACAACAACAATAATATAAACAAGCATGCTAACAATCATACAAACAAAAAGAAGAAAACATTCAAAGAACAAACATAGCAACGAGTTTTAAACAAGTTAGTTAGAAAATGGTCAATGTTCAACTCTCAAAAGAGTTATGGAAAAAGGGTTTATGGTTAGCTACTAGGGCATGGTGATGCATGTAAAATGCATACCTGAACTTTGCTTTATTTTACTTCTATTCCAATCATATTTGCATCATATAAGGGTTATATCAATGTTTTATAATGATTTTGGGAATATTTCATAGTTTTCCCATTTATTTGGACTTAACCCTGTTTTCCAGAAAACGTCTTTTTTGTGTTTCAGACTTTCTGGGAGCTTCGGGACTCCAAAAAGGGCAAGGCCAAAGAGCACGGTTCAGAATTTTCGAGACAAACGCAATGGGCTCAAAATGAAGGCCAGAGGCCCAACCAGCAGGAAATGAGAGGGCCCCACGCGGCCTAAAATCTTGGCCGCGTGGGCCTACCTATTTTGGGCCTCGGAGCTCCGCCGCCGTTGATCTTTTCTCCACCGACCTAGTCGTGACCTAAAAACGCCTATAAAAAAGCTCCCCCGACGTTCTCTGGAAGGAGGCGGTGGAGAAACACAGAACCACGAAACTGAGAGTTAGAAGGCTGCCGCCGGAGAAGATCGGAGGGGGGAAACGCCGCCGGAGTCACCTCCGGAGGGCTCCACCCCTCTCCGGCGTGTTCATCATCAACATCTACAGCAAGATCTTCTCCACCATCATCACCATGATGAAGGGGGAGTAGTCCACCCCCTGGATTTGGGTTTGTGGTGGTAACTTATGTATCTCTCCTCTCTCTTGAGCTTCACTAATTAGTACCGTATGAGCTGCTAAACATGATTACGGTCATCTATGTAATACCTTTGTGGTGAATATTGTGGTATGAGATGATTTGTTATGCATTTACCGTTGTGTTGGATCTTTTATGACTTGTCATACTTTGGTTGAATATTGTTCTTAAAGAAGTATGATGTATGTGGGTACGGGATGGCCGATGTGACACGGCATAGGTATTGAGTAACACAGTACCGCCCAACATCCTTTATCTGGGGGTAAAAAGAAAGAGTATGATGTGGGAGTGAGAGCAACCACGCTAGCCTTACGAGGGTGACCTAGCAACACAAATGAGTACTTCTTTCAACTATGTGTTTTAGGACATATAGCCGTTATAAAAGCTACCATTAAAACATGACAATTGTGTGTACTTTATCTATAACATGATAATCACAGTAGATGAGGGAGAGAGGATTAAGTGAACCCATGAACCCATGTCCATTGTTCCTATAAGAAACTCACACTTGAGCTTGTCCTCTTGCTGCATAGAGGATTGGGCTTTCTCTCTCTTTGAGAACTTTTGCTTGCTACCATTTGTCTTGTCCTCTTGCATTGAAGAGGATTGTGACACTTTTACATTGTTGCTTGGTTACTTCCATCCATCAACCACCTTGTTCTCCAAACTTGTTTAGTGCATAATCAACTAAAACTTGTGACACTTTAGTTGTAGGGAATAGATAACTTTTCCTTCTTGCTCCTGCGGATCGATACCTTACTTCCACATTGAGAGGTGCTACGGTGATCCCTTGCTCTTGGGGGTAATCAAGTACTTTTCTGGCGCCGTTGCCGGGGAGCGTAGCGCTTAAGTTTCTATTCTTGTGTGCACTAGACTAAGCTTGGGGAGGTTTCTTTTATATCTTGCAATCATCTAAGCTTGGGGAGGTTCCTTTAAACTTGTCTGGGTGTAAGTTCTTCATTACTTTTGCTATGGGTTTTCTGTTTGATTATACACCTGAGGAACTTGCAACATTTACACTTGAGGAACTTGAAATATTACAAGAAGCTGATGATTTCTTTTCTCGAGCAGATGCTATTAAACGTAAAAAGTTAACTCTTGCTGCCATGGAAAGAACTAATATTTTGCAGGAAGAAGAGGACAAACCTAAGCTTGGGGATGCCCATGCAACCTCAAGAAGATGCTAAAAAAGAACAACTGGAGAATGAAGAGTTGGATCCCCAACTTCACCATCAACATGTGATAGTAACACTCAAACTCAAAAACCTTTTGTTGGTAAACTTATTGATGATAATGAGGAGTGTTGCTTAAATATGTTATATGATAATGCTTTAGATGATGGTCCTATGCTTATTGATAATCCTCCATGTTTAGAAGTTGTTACTACATTATGTGAGGATAAAAATGATATACTTGCTGTTTGTGACAATACTCTCATTCATGAGAGTCCTACATTATTCCTGAATTCTCCTAATAACACCATAGAGGAGAAATTGCTTATGTTGAGAAATACTTATGTGGTTTGCAATTATCTTTAGTTCCAAATCTTTGTTGCAACCATGATACTAAACTTGATATTGATCTTAATAACTATTTTGAAAGAGGGAAGCATGCTAATGAATTCCAAAATAAAGTTAATGATCCTCTTTATGTGCCTAAATTATCAAATTGGAAGATCTATTGGTTATATGGTTGAATACACTTCTATTACTTGCAACTATTATGAGAGAGGAGGTTATGAGAACCCTCTTTATGCTACTAATAATTATGGGCTGCAAGTAACTTTTGTTAATATGCATTGGAAAACTTCATTCATATACAAAATGCCAATGCATAGAAAGAAGTTAGACTTCGTTGTTATTACTTTTGTGTTCTATTTCTCTCTCAACCAGGTTTCAACTTGACTATTATTTTGATCGGTTTGAGAGCAACATGGGACCCTGGTATTATGCATGGAACACTTCCCAAGAAAGAGGGGAACATCAAAGTTCAAGCTCCCTCATGAGCTTCATCTTCAATAAACAAAAGTAAGAAGCCTAGCTATATGGCTATAAAGAAAGCGCTTTGCGGGAGGCAACCCGGTTATTTTTTGTGTGATTTTCTTTGTGTCCTCTTGCTGTAACAAGAGACTTTGTTTATAGTTTAGTTTCTGGAGTTTTAATAAAGTGCCAAGTTTTACCCTTTTGGTTTGAAAAGTTGCTTATAGCGTTCGGAGATTTTATTCCTGCACGAGTCAGTGCACGGTATGATTTTTAATTCTTATTCTGTAACTCCGAATGAGCTCATATTTGAACTGTAGTTGCAACTTTTCATCCTCTGTATGCATGAATTTTTCGGAATTTTTCGAGAAAGTTTGGTAGGGTAGAAAAATACGTTTTGCTGCTGCTGTTTTTCTGGACAGATTCTGTCCCATTTTGTTTGATGCATGCTTTGAGCTTTTAAGTTGAATCTTTTTGATCCAATTGAGTTTATGAGTAGGCATACAACATTATACACTTTCTGGACATCTCATATGAATTTTTGTTCAAGGATTATATGCAGCAAGAAACATATTTGTTTATCACTATTAATGCACCCCACAGAAAAGAAATGGGAGAAACGGTGTTTTGAAGTTTTTTCACAGGGATTGGAGGAGATGCACCAAGAGCTATCCAAGGATGGTGAAGACCATAAGCTTGGGGATGTGAAGACAACCCCACTGGACCTACACACTCTCGGTTTGCACACGTCCAACTTCTGTTTTTCGATCGAAACACTTTATCGCATAAACTTGGAGCGTCTTTTGTTTGTTTTGTTTGATTTGTTTGAGAGACCACCACACTATCATTTATATATGGAGAGCTACTGGAAATATGGGTTGAAATATGTTGGATGCTTTTATAAGATTGGGAAAAGGGATGTTTGAGTTGATTTTTAATGATACATATAGTTGCATGATTCATGAGCTTGTTTATGAGTAATAGTTTGCAAATCCTTTTTGAAGAGCTATCACTTATTCATGTTTTGGTGCTGATTGTTATTTTACTTGGTTTAACATGGATTAGTTAGTTCTATGGACACTCATGCATGCATCTAGATGGTCAACTTTCTCCCTTTTGCTAGCCCAAACATTCCAACAAGTCAAAACTTGTTTCCAACACCTTCAACCAAAGTTATTCCAGTGAGTCCACCATATCTACCTACTAGCTATATGCTATTCCGAGTATGTTCATCATGATATTTGTGTTATCTATACCTCTGAATGAAAATGATTATGTTATTGATTGCCATGGGAAAAGTTGGTTATATAGCTCTCACGAACTTGATGCACATTTTACTATCATTGCAATAAATAAAACATGACCCATTGTGATTAAGATTATGATGCTAGTGGCTTGATAAATGTTCGAGGTTGGGAGTTAGCCCATATGTGCTGTCACATGCAAAGCTTTCAACATGCTCCTTCATCTCATTTAGTTGATATCATGTACTTTTGTTTATGGATGCCTATCATGGTGAAATGAGGTGGAAATGAAGTAGTTTAAATGAGTTTGTATAAATGGTTAGAGAGACGCCTGGGCCGCTAATCTAAGCCATGCATCATTCATGGTGGAAATTTACTTACATGCTATGGTGAACCGTCTGTGATACACCTTATAATAAAAGCTATTCCAATGGTAAATAAAAAGGGTGTTGAGGTTGTTCATCTTGTTTGTTTGTCTTGTCATTTTGATATGGGCTTGTTCCATATCCTGGGACAAGAGGTACCCCAGTTGACGCTCTTGATGATACTATTATTACTTACAATGATATATAACTTGAACTTGCTTTGTTTCCTAAGTTGAGTAATCATGGTGTAGGTACTTGTATTCAAGGGGCATGAGACACCTAACCTTTACTTTGTCAAGCACACTACTCATATTTGCTCTCACATTAAACTATAATCATTCAAGATGCTATGATAGGGGAATGAGAGCTTGACACCAAGTATTACCACATTGCAATCATTAACTTAAGTAGAAGAGTTTGGAGGTTAGATGAAACTTATGCATGCTTTACCTCTACTCACTTATACATCTTTCCAAAGTGTCCACCTATCATATTCAGATTTTCATCATCACTCTATGACCAATGTAGGATGTCCATACTTATCATTATGCATACATGTGGTCCATACTACTATCTGTTATGTTACACTTTGTGAACTATCATTGAACATCCTTGCATTGAATACTTGATATCACTTCATAAACTATCTTGCATATTGCTACTCCTTTGAAGAATGAATCATTTGACTCTATGTAGCAATAGTAATCATCTTTGATATCCATTGTTAGTATTAAATTGCAAAGTCCATGTTAGTTTTATCACCTTCATACTCGAGGACGAGCATGGTTAAGCTTGGGGATGTTGATGCATGTAAAATGCATACATGAACTTTGCATTATTTTACTTATATTCCAATCATATTTGCATCATATAAGGGTTATATCAATGTTTTATAATGATTTTGGGAATATTCATAGTTTTCCCATTTATTTGGAATTAACCCTGTTTTCCAGAAAACGTCTTTTTTAGTGTTTCAGACTTTCCGGGAGCTTCGGGACTCCAAAAAGGGCAAGGCCAAAGAGCACGGTTCAGAATTTTCGAGACGAACGCAATGGGCTTAAAATGAAGGCCAGAAGCCCAACCAGCTGGAAATGAGAGGGCCCCACGCGGCCTAAAATCTGGCCGCGTGGGCCTACCTATTTTGGGCCTCGGAGCTCCGCCGCCGTTGATCTTTCTCCACCGACCTAGTCGTGACCTAAAAACGCCTATAAAAAAGGTCCCCGACGTTCTCTGGAAGGAGGCGGCGGAGAAACACAGAACCACGAAACAGAGAGTCAGAAGGCTGCCGCCGGAGAAGATCGGAGGGGGGAAACGCCGCCGGAATCACCTCCGGAGGGCTCCACCCCCCTCCGGCGTGTTCATCATCAACATCTACAGCAAGAACTTCTCCACCATCATCACCATGATGAAGGGGGAGTAGTCCACCCCCTGGACTGGGTTTGTGGTGGTAACTTATGTATCTCTCCTCTCTCTTGAGCTTCACTAATTAGTACCGTATGAGCTGCTAAACATGATTACGGTCATCTATGTAATACCTTTGTGGTGAATATTGTGGTATGAGATGATTTGTTATGCATTTACCGTTGTGTTGGATCTTTTATACTTGTCATACTTTGTTGAATATTGTTCTTAAGAAGTATGATGTATGTGGGTACGGGATGGCCGATGTGACACGGCATAGGTATTGAGTGACACAGTACCGCCCAACATCCTTTATCTGGGGGTAAAAAGAAAAGTATGATGTGGGAGTGAGAGCAACCACGCTAGCCTTACGAGGGTGACCTAGCAACACAAATGAGTACTTCTTTCAACTATGTGTTTTAGGACATATAGCCGTTATAAAAGCTACCATTAAAACATGACAATTGTGTGTACTTTATCTATAACATGATAATCACAGTAGATGAGGGAGAGAGGATTAAGTGAACCCATGAACCCATGTCCATTGTTCCTATAAGAAACTCACACTTGAGCTTGTCCTCTTGCTGCATAGAGGATTGGGCTTTCTCTCTCTTTGAGAGCTTTTGCTTGCTACCATATGTCTTGTCCTCTTTCATTGAAGAGGATTGGGACACTTTTACATTCTTGCTTGGTTACTTCCATCCATCAACCACCTTGTTCTCCAAACTTGTTAGTGCATAATCAACTAAAACTTGTGACACTTTAGTTGTAGGGAATAGATAACTTTTCCTTCTTGCTCATGCGGATCGATACCTTACTTCCACATTGAGAGGTGCTACGGTGATCCCTTGCTCTTGGGGGTAATCACATGGGTTGGTCAAGGTTTAAGTTTGAAAATAAATCAAACTCTAGTGAATCCCTATTTGTTGTGCTTCTCCTTGGTCTTCTTCTCTTGTTTCTGAAACTTCTTATTTTGTGCCTTGAACTTCTCCTCTTGAGTGTTGGTCACATCTTCTTGAGTCTTGATCTTCAATTATAGCACTTTAGGGACTTAGTCATAAACACTAAGGACTTGGTCTATGTCCAAAGTGAAAGAAAGGATAGGAAGAGCAGAAAGGAGAGAGAGAGAGAAAGATGTAGTTGGTCTTCCAAAGGATCATCTCCAGGCTTCCTTGTAGCTTCCTCCTTGGTGTGATGACTTCATTGAATTTTTGTAGAATTGATGGTTTTGCAGACTTGAGGGTTTTTGTATCACCAAGGCTGGTCTTGAATCTAACTTGGCCACACCACTAAGTCAAAGGGAAAAGAAAAGAAAGGGAGCCAAACTTAGAAAAGATGGGGTTGGTCTTTAATTAAAATTTATCACGCATTAATTGGGTCAAGATATTTAACACAAATTATTTACTACTGTTTTCTGTTATTATTACGTTCATGAAAACATAGGTCAAGTTTTAATTAGTTTTAAATAAATTTAAAACACTATTAAGACACTTTAAAGGCATTAACACCAGATTTAAAGTTTTATGTAATTAAACTTTTATTCAAAACTGAAAAATAATACTACTAGATAGAGGGCAATAAAACAAATTTTCTACAATTGGATTCACTCGAAAATAAATTATAAATCTAAAGTTATGTCAAATTTACTCAAACATCACATTTGAAATTTGAATAAATCTAAACTACTCAAACTTGGGCCTCTGATTTTTAAATCTGTTTAAAACTATCCAAAAATATTTTTAAGAGTGACTAAGCTATTCTATAGAACCAAAGGTTTCCAAAGATATTTTATTTGCAAATTTTGGACTTATAAAAATAAAGTTATGCCAAATATACTCAAATCCCTCATTTGAAATTTGAATGATTTAAATTTTGGCAAAACAGAAAACTAACAGTGCCAAAACATTCTACAGGTCAAGGCTTTCCAGGGTATAAAGTTTGTAAAATTTGGATATGTGGTTGAAAAGATATGAAGGTTTGAATTTCCAGGGGCTTTTCTGCAAAACAGCCAAATTAAAACAATTCCGCAATATTCCAGTAAAAGGCTAGGGTGACGTGGCAGGCTGTGATTGGCTGGATCTGGGATTAAACAGGGGTCGTAGATCTAACATAAAACGAACGCACCAGATCGTACCGTACCTCTTCGCTTGGATTTAATCACGGCCGTAGGAGACCGATCGGACGGCTGAGAGCCGTTGACCAAAATCTGGCGGCGCGGGGTTGCCGGAGTCGAGGGAGATGGTGGCCGCGTGGCTCGGACGTCGATGGGGAGAGTGCTCCGGTGGTCCTCGCGCTCGGGGAAGACCACGACGAGGAGCGGACCGACGAGGCGGGGTCGTTGGCGCGTTGGTGAGCTCGACCTCGTCCTCAAACGGCGGGTCGGAGCGGCCGGAGAAGCTCGGAGCGGCGGCAAGCTCCTGTCGAGGACGGGCGTGTCGAACGGAGTCGCAAAAAAAATAAGAGAAGGTGTCAGCGGGGTGCGCAAGGACAAGGGAAGGAGAGGGGGCCAAGGCTTGGTGGCGGGGACTCACTACGGCGGCCGGATTTGAAGGAACACGGCGGCGGACCGTGCGGAGCTCCGGGGTGGCGTGCGAGCAGCCTGGTGGCTCCCGAGCTCTCGTGTTTGGGGCAAAAGAAGGAGGGGAGGTGGGGATTTATAGGATGGGCTCGGGGAAACAATTGCTGCTCTTAATCGCGAGGAATCAGTGGGCGAAAATCATGGCCGAAAATTTCGTGGTCAACGTCCATAGGAAGAAGAAGAGGTGACATGGCGGTGGGTCCCACCTGTCAGGTATTTTCCTTTTTCTTTTCTGGTTTTCTTATTTCCTTTATATCTTTTGTTTTAAAACTCCAAATTAGGTCAAGCCAATTTCTAAAAATTTGTAAAATCAAAATTTATCATTTAAGATATTCAAGTACCATTTTCCAACACATTTTAAAATTTGAAATTCCAGAATATCTTTAAATGCAAAATTGACACTTTATGATAATTTAAAAATAGGATTTTAATAAAATTATTTGTGGCTTATTAAAAATCAAATAAATTACCACAAATGTAAATATTGAAAGTTAGCTATTTTAAACTAAATCTATTATATAATTAAAACACAAGACAATGAACGCTTAGGATTAACCCCCCTAAAGTTAGGAAATATGAACGGTACGGATTAATCATTGTACTTGATCTGAGTCAATCAGATCCATATCGGCATGCAGAGTCAGCATGGTCTACGATTAATTGATTTCCTTTGGTAACACATATGCCAATTGATCACGTTTGCTAAATGTCCCTAATTATTCCGGCAACAATGCGCATAGCCAAGCGGAGTATGACAAGGATACGCAGCTCGCTTCATACGGGGTAGAAAACGGCAGACATCTATATGCGCCACCGACGGCCCGGCGTCGTCCGGCGAATCGTAGTCAGGACAACAAGTATCTCCAATACTGGCCGGAGATAATCCGTACGCGCCGACGCCGACGTCCGGCCGACTGCAGTCTCGACGCCATACACCCCATAGATGCAGGGCACCCAACGGAAAATCAAGGTTATGGAGAGAAGATTTGCTCGGAGCGGTCGTAGTGAGACTCAAGTAGCATCTTCCGGACGTGTAGATGCGCAAGCCACGACTCGATCGTTGCCATTGGCGTGCACTTTCTCAAGCCAGCCAAATCACGATCTGTGTGCATGCAAGTGAGGTACGTAATCATTTGACATGCACAATGGTACATACGTATTTCGATCATGCAAGACTAGGTCGCCTGGAGAAGATTCGCAGCTAGGTAATATATGAGTTTTGCAGCTACCTTTGCATCTAAATTTTGCAAATCCTCGCCGGAAAGTACCGGCCAGGAGCATATCGACCATCAGCTATCCCAGGGAACAGATCAACTAGGTTCCACTAATCCAGTACATGCATCTCAGCGACATGAGTCTCGCAGATCGTTCTTGATGTATTGTCTCGGCGAAACCAGCTTCCCTTCCGATCTATTTACCTGAATTGATCTCGCTTAACTACTTCCAAATTTTCGATTGGATCAGCAGGTATGACGTAAAGACTTCCGAATTTTCGATTGGATCATCAGGTATGATGTAAAGAAAAGAGTATCTTCCTCCCCGTAGTGTAGACTCTCTTCCCAGCGTTTGGCGGAAGTTTGCACTCTCGCCGGCGCCAAATTTCTACATCCGACCACCGCAGCTAGGGATGGCCAACGCCCTTTACTCGGCTCTGTAACCAGTATCCTGTTCTTACACAAGCAATGTATACTCCTGATTCAGATCCGAGTGCTAATCGGTTCTTTGATTTACAATTGGCATGGCTTCTATATCAGGTAATACATTGCATAATATATTTTTGTGATGGTTAATTCTTTTCTTACTGCTGGACCCCTAATCCACGACTTACTTCCTGCATCTATGAATGGTCGTCTCGGATCCCTTTAGGAGTTGATCGCATGGAGTTCTCTTCTCAAGTTTCAGTCTTATTTGCTTCTATAGGTGGTCGATGAAATAGCCACCAAGGCAATTTTCTCCTTCTGTTGTACCAGTGATACAAGGAAAATTTTCTTCTTCTGTAGTACCAGAGATACAAGGTGGATTTAGATGAGAATTTATGCACCTGCATTGCATCCTTGACGCTGCACCGATTATGGAGCCCACTAATACATAATTATGTCTTTCTTACAGGTATAGAACCGTGTGCAATCAGAAGAAACAGTATGTGAGCATCATGTTGGGGGTTGGCAAGAAAACAGAAGCAAGCAACAATGGAAGTTGATCAAATCTGAAGTTATGACATGTCAACGGTGGAGTGCAAATCTCGATTCTCCGTTTCAAGTTCAGATATGACACCTTACCTGACATTTTTTGTTGTAGTCTCTATTTGTATGGGATGAGGACTTCTGGCAAGGGATCGACGCATGGTGAAAGAAAAAGTATTGGCCACGCACGTAGGTATGGTGTAGGCTTCATCCATCTATACCCATGGAGTTCATATCCACCGCAAAATCTAATCGAGAGCAAACCAAGCGTTCATCAATATTCATGTCTAGCGTGAAGGTGTGTTTGATGGCTTGACGACGGCGGAGATGACAAGCAAAGTACCAGCGAGCCAGCATTGATTTATTTGTGTTCACATCCGAGGCGACCTGGAGTAGATCACCCGCTGGAGGCCTATCATGTAAGGTGTTTTAAATCTATACATGTATATAAACGTTCTTATTTCACTCCTATGCAACTGGTGATATATATTTTTTGTATCCTATGCACATTTCATTCTGGCCTACTTTGTACAACCACAAATACATAATTTTGCATGCCCTTACTTATAGTTTGTTCATTAAGACTTTGGTGAAATGAAGTTATCGAGCATACAACAACTATTATCTTTTTCTTCAGCAATATACAAAAACAAAATTTGGATGGAGGAAATTGAACCATTTTAGAAACTAAACTTTGTCTCAAAAGAAATGCCTAGAATTTTTGGGAGGTTCATATTCCTTCAAGAGTTCAGTCGTATCCAAGTTGATATTATAATTGCTGCACATAGATCTAATTTGCTGGATTCGACCAGCTCACGAAGCTACAGCCTTTCACGAGACACTACATTATTTCTCAACACAGTACGTATGTCTGCTCTTTTTCCTTCACGTATTTCATATTCTAACTTGGTTTCCTATTTTTGGCCAATTGTAACGTATTCAAATTTCTGATCTACTATGGCAACGCCAAATTCTTTCAAGATTAAAGTGAATATACTTCAGAAAAATTACAGTGCTCAAAATAAAAATGGAGACCTTTTATGAGCTGGTGTAGATGTGTGGTGCTACTGAAAATATTTAGTATTCTTCCTGTGCAAAACTCATGTATGTTGCTACATCTACTTCCCACAGTATATATTATTACTTGATTGGTCTGTTTAAAAATTTAGTACACTGTCATGTACACATAACAATTTGCTGCTTAATTGGTAATTGTTGATCTCAGTTATACATGTGAAAGACACTCTTTTTTCTCAAAATGGTGCAAAACCCCAGCCATGTGTCGAAGACACTATCTTACATAAAAATACGATACACGGGTGCAGAGGAATGTCATCTTAGCACAATGCATATTTTTTTCCCACACAGATTATTCCCCTACACAAAGTCATCGTCCTCTATATATCAGTTGGACTGAAATCGTGGTGGGCTAAAATCTTCTTATAGTTAGTTTGTTAACGCTTTTGCTGCATCAGATCTAACATTTGTTGTTAACCAGAAACTAATCACTGACCGTTGATTTCATTTGCTTATAGGGAAAATATTATTATTATGTTCATGCCGAAAGAAAGGTTATACTGGAAGCATAGTAAACCAGATGTATTCTTAAGAAAGATCTCGAGGGAGAGACAGTGTTCATCAGGTTCAAAGTAATATTTGATCAAGAATATAGAGGGTGACGGAATAGTGATAATTAACATAGCTCAGATCACTTTTCAGATTCAAGTAATACTCCACTTTGTGTTGAAAAAACATTAATTGTTAAGATTGACTTAATTCTTTATTATTCTCTTGCGTAACTATGATTGTAAAATGAATTTGATACCTACCATGATTGATTTTTGACCAAATCAGTAACGTGTGTTGGTTTATAAATACATCATATCCCCTTTAGTCTATTTATATGACATGCAAATAGTGTTGAATTAAAATATAACAATGGGTGTGTTAAGGTCATGAAGCTGGAAAACACTGTTTCTCAAGCTAAAAGTCATAGAAAATTTAGCCGCGCAAATGCGCGGGCCACCCAGCTAGTTTTAAATAAATACAAAGGAATCAAAATAAATTTGTAAATAAGAACTTGCTTTAAATAATTTAGAACACTATATAAATATTGTTTTAGGTTTTATTAAATTATTATTGTCTTTAAAAAAATTTTGAAAACATAATATAAACATTAGTATTTGAAGATTTACTATTTAAACCCATTTTCATGTTCAAATTTATTCATCAAATTAATTTTATGTTTTAAATGATTATGAAATATTTTAAATCCATAATATGCTTTTGGGTATTTTAAAATAATTTTAACCACTTTGCAAATAAGATTTTAGGGTTTAAAGAATTATCCAAATTTAAATATTTAAAATCAAATACTTGGAATTAAACTATTAAAGTTTTTGAAGATGCCAAAAGTATTCTATTATTTGGGTTCTATTATAATTTGAATGTTTTCTTTTATTCAAAAACAAAAGTTTAAATTTTTAGTGATTTTTAAACATTCCAAAATATTGGGATGTTACAGACTACCAACCTTAAAAGAAATCTCGTCCCCGAGATTCGGAAAGGCTAGAAAGAAAGATAGGTTTCGGCAATTGGGTTTAGATCATATGGGTGGGCTACCACCCTTAAAAGAAATTGTTGTTGGTAGTCAAACATTCTAACCCATACAAGAAGATCAAGGCAATTCATTACAAACAACTCCTAAGAAACATCAAACAACCTGGTACACACAAACAAACAATCTAATATTGTCATGCCACCTAAGTTGGTATGATCAATACGCTATCACGTTATCGTTGTTCTAATTAAGTGGTGGTCTAGTCTATCTCCTTGAGGGCTTCATTTTGTTCTTCAACTTTCTTGAAAATCTTCTAAGTGTTGGAGCTCTGAATCTGGGTTCTCCAATGGTCTTCCATGCATGTAGTGCTTCGTGTTGAATCGTAGCATTCCATACGAAGTATCACACTCATACTTCAAGTACTTGGTCATCACCAAACATGTCTTCATGTATACCAAGAGATAGGTCATCTAGAACAAGATAAGATATTTCCAGAAGGTAGATAGTAGATAAGAGTACAAGAAAATAAAAGGAAAAGTTTTGTTTTTAGCAAACTGAATAAAAATAGATTTTCAATCCTATGGTCAAACCTATTTCTATCCAAACCAAGGGTTTCGAACCTACAGGCAACACAGTGCTCTGATACCATCTGTAGCGGACCTGCACTAAAAATTGGCAAGTCCCTGTGTATAGTGCAAACCCTGGATCGAATCATTTGCATACACAGTCTAAGATGAATATCATGCAAATGCGTCAAATTTTATTACATCGCATGATCCAGACTTACAATATTCATTACAAATTGCATAGCCCAAGGCTAGCATTTTTACAAAGTTTAGCACAGCGGAATAAAAAGTAGCAGTGAGTCTCCATCATCTTCATGTACCACAGGCGAAACATGTTGGTTGCAGACTCGAAATCCTTAAACGAAACCTCACTCATCGTCGGAATAACCTGCAACAGGAAAGATGTTGCAACAAGGTGGGTCAGAACCATATAAAATGGAACTGGCAAGTGACACTCTGTGGACACTTAGTGGAATAACTCTAATAACCTATATGCATATTTGGCTGGTGGAGTTCAAGGCTATTTTGCAGAAAGCAAATTTTTCCTAACTCTTTGGAAAACTCTTTTTATCAAATCGAGACATCCATGGCATGAAAACCACTGTCTCAAATACCCTTGTTCACCCATCAAGTTTTATTATAGAAGTTGGAATGTTGGGATCCTCCGTTGACGTCCTTGATCAGCTGCTCAGAATTGTCCGTAACCGGGGACACGGCTAAGTACTTAGTTTTGACACTCTCGAGAGGTTGTGCACGTTCACCACTTGACTCAATCAGCCCAAACTATCCTCTACACTCCATTAGTGATAAGGAAAAGGAGAAGATTAAGACGAGACTTTTGGGAAACAGTCCCCTGTTCCTCTGGGCAGACCCATACAAGACATTCATCCGCTGCGAACTGCCGGAATCAGGTTCCTAGAACTTACTTAGCCAAGGCAGAGCCATAGTACCAAGTGGCTGCACTGGAAGCAATCTTCACTTGGAGTAACTTCAAATCCCTTTATCCCTGGGTGGCAATCCACAAGTGCACATACTCAGGTAAAACTATAGAAATGGCCCTGAGTAGCCACTCAACTCCGACCTCCTCTTATCAAAACCAATCCACCCAGGTGTTTCATTTTACTTAGTAGAATTTAGATTTTATCAAAACAATCTTTTGCATAGCATATCAATATTTCTACTAAGTTATAATAGGATTCTAGACCACTAGTATAGAGGTACTACTCTAAACAATTTTTGCATAGCAATACTATCCAACACATGCTTATAGAAAAATACTCCACTCATGCATATACAAAATACTTAGGAAATTTATGAATGTGCCACTTGCCTTTGGAAGTTGTCGTTGCTCGCACTCTTTTCAACAAGGAACAACTTTGCACTCCGTTCAATCTATACATAGAAAGCACAACAACAATAATATAAACAAGCATGCTAACAATCATACAAACAAAAGAAGAAAACATTCAAAGAACAAACATAACAACGAGTTTTAAACAAGTTAGTTAGAAAATCGTCAATGTTCAACTCTCAAAAGAGTTATGGAAAAAGGGTTTATGGTTAGCTACTAGGGCATGGGTTGGTCAAGGTTTAAGTTTGAAAATAAATCAAACTCTAGTGAATCCCTATTTGTTGTGCTTCTCCTTGGTCTTCTTCTCTTGTTTCTGAAACTTCTTATTTTGTGCCTTGAACTTCTCCTCTTGAGTGTTGGTCACATCTTCTTGAGTCTTGATCTTCAATTATAGCACTTTAGGGACTTAGTCATAAACACTAAGGACTTGGTCTATGTCCAAAGTGAAAGAAAGGATAGGAAGAGCAGAAAGGAGAGAGAGAGAGAGAAAGATGTAGTTGGTCTTCCAAAGGATCATCTCCAGGCTTCCTTGTAGCTTCCTCCTTGGTGTGATGACTTCATTGAATTTTTGTAGAATTGATGGTTTTGCAGACTTGAGGGTTTTTGTATCACCAAGGCTGGTCTTGAATCTAACTTGGCCACACCACTAAGTCAAAGGGAAAAGAAAAGAAAGGGAGCCAAACTTAGAAAAGATGGGGTTGGTCTTTAATTAAAATTTATCACGCATTAATTGGGTCAAGATATTTAACACAAATTATTTACTACTATTTTCTGTTATTATTACGTTCATGAAAACATAGGTCAAGTTTTAATTAGTTTTAAATAAATTTAAAACACTATTAAGACACTTTAAAGGCATTAACACCAGATTTAAAGTTTTATGTAATTAAACTTTTATTCAAAACTGAAAAATAATACTACTAGATAGAGGGCAATAAAACAAATTTTCTACAATTGGATTCACTCGAAAATAAATTATAAATCTAAAGTTATGTCAAATTTACTCAAACATCACATTTGAAATTTGAATAAATCTAAACAACTCAAACTTGGGCCTCTGATTTTTAAATCTGTTTAAAACTATCCAAAAATATTTTTAACAGTGACTAAGCTATTCTACAGAACCAAAGGTTTCCAAAGATATTTTATTTGCAAATTTTGGACTTATAAAAATAAAGTTATGCCAAATATACTCAAATCCCTCATTTGAAATTTGAATGATTTAAATTTTGGCAAAACAGAAAACTAACAGTGCCAAAACATTCTACAGGTCAAGGGCTTTCCAGGGGTATAAAGTTTGTAAAATTTGGATATGTGGTTGAAAAGATATGAAGGTTTGAATTTCCAGGGGCTTTTCTGCAAAACAGCCAAATTAAAACAATTCCGCAATATTCCAGTAAAAGGCTAGGGTGACGTGGCAGGCTGTGATTGGCTGGATCTGGGATTAAACAGGGGTCGTAGATCTAACATAAAACGAACGCACCAGATCGTACCGTACCTCTTCGCTTGGATTTAATCACGGCCGTAGGAGACCGATCGGACGGCTGAGAGCCGTTGACCAAAATCTGGCGGCGCGGGGTTGCCGGAGTCGAGGGAGATGGTGGCCGCGTGGCTCGGACGTCGATGGGGAGAGTGCTCCGGTGGTCCTCGCGCTCGGGGAAGACCACGACGAGGAGCGGACCGACGAGGCGGGGTCGTTGGCGCATTGGCGAGCTCGATCTCGTCCTCAAACGGCGGGTCGGAGCGGCCGGAGAAGCTCGGAGCGGCGGCAAGCTCCTGTCGAGGACGGGCGTGTCGAACGGAGTCGCAAAAAAAATAAGAGAAGGTGTCAGCGGGGTGCGCAAGGACAAGGGAAGGAGAGGGGGCCAAGGCTTGGTGGCGGGGACTCACTACGGCGGCCGGATTTGAAGGAACACGGCGGCGGACCGTGCGGAGCTCCGGGGTGGCGTGCGAGTAGCCTGGTGGCTCCCGAGCTCTCGTGTTTGGGGCAAAAGAAGGAGGGGGAGGTGGGGATTTATAGGATGGGCTCGGGGAAACAATTGCTGCTCTTAATCGCAAGGAATCAGTGGGCGAAAATCATGGCCGCAAATTTCGTGGTCAACGTCCATAGGAAGAAGAAGAGGTGACGTGGCGGTGGGTCCCACCTGTCAGGTATTTTCCTTTTTCTTTTCTGTTTTTCTTATTTCCTTTATATCTTTTGTTTTAAAACTCCAAATCAGGTCAAACCAATTTCTAAAAATTTGTAAAATCAAAATTTATCATTTAAGATATTCAAGTACCTTTTTCAACACATTTTAAAATTTGAAATTCCAGAATATCTTTAAATACAAAATTGACACTTTATGATAATTTAAAAATAGGATTTTAATAAAATCATTTGTGGCTTATTAAAAATCAAATAAATTACCACAAATGTAAATATTGAAAGTTAGCTATTTTAAACTAAATTTTAAATAAATACAATGGAATCAAAATAAATTTGTAAATAAGAACTTGCTTTAAATAATTTAGAACACTTTATAAATATTGTTTTAGGCTTTATTAAATTATTATTGTCTTTAATAAAATTTTGAAAACATAATATAAACATTAGTATTTGAAGATTTACTATTTAAACCCATTTTCATGTTCAAATTTATTCATCAAATTAATTTTATGTTTTAAATAATTATGAAATATTTTAAATCCATAATATGCTTTTGGGTATTTTAAAATAATTTTAACCACTTTGCAAATAAGATTTTAGGGTTTAAAGAATTATCCAAATTTAAATATTTAAAATCAAATAATTGGAATTAAACTATTAAAGTTTTTGAAGATGCCAAAAGTATTCTATTATTTGGGTTCTATTATAATTTGAACTAGCTGGGTGGCCCGCGCATTTGCGCGGCTAGATTTTCTATGAACTCTTATCTTGGGAAACATATTTTTGCCAACTTCATGACCTTAACTCACCATTGTTCTATTTTTAATTCAACACCAATCACATGTCATATTAATAGACTAAAGAGGATATGAATGTATTTATAAACCAACACACTTCACCGATTTGGTCTAAAGAACCATTTTAGGTATCAAATTCATTTTGCAATCACAGTTCTGCAAGAGGATAATAAAGAATTATGTCAATATTAACAATTAATGTATTTTCAACACAAAGTGGATTATTACTTGAATCTGAAAAGTGACTTGACCTATATTAATTACCACTATTGCTTCACCCTCTATATTCTTGAGAAAATTTTCCGATGAAGCTGATGAACACCGTTTCTCCCTCGAGATCTTTCTTACAAAAACAGCTGGTTCAAAATGCTTCCAGGATAACCTTTCTTTTGGCATGAACATAATAATAATGTTTTTCCCTGTAAGCAAATGAGATCAACCGTCAATGATTGGTTTTTCCTTAACAAAAACTATTAGAACATATGCAGCAAAACCGGTAACAAACTAACAATAAGATGATTTTAGCCCACTCGATTTCAGTCTAACTGATATATAGAGGATGATGACTTTGAGCAGGGAATAATTTGTGTGGAGAAAAAAATGCATTGTGCCAAAGATAACATTCCTCTGCACCCGATGCATCGTATATTTATCTAAGATACTGTCTTCGATGCATAGCTGGGGTTTTGCACCATTTGGAAAAGAAAAAAAGTGTCTTCACACGTATAACTGAGATCAACAGTCCAATTGAGCAGCAAATTCTTAGGTGTTTCCTTTTTCTCCTGAAAGTACTGCTTTTTAGACTACATGACAGTGTACTAAATTTTGAAACAGACTAATCAAGTGATAACATATATTTTGGGAAGTAGAATTAGCATGACATGCATGAGTTCTGCACGCATGGCATACATGGGTTCTGCACATGCATAATACTAAATATTTGCAGTAGCACCACGCTTCTACACCAGCTCACAAAAGGTCCCCATTTTTATTTTGATCACCGTAAACTCTAATGATATTTCCTTTAATTTTGAAAGGATTTGGCAGTGCCATCGGAGATGAGTAGTTTGAATACATTACAGTTGTCCACATATAGGAAACCAAGTTAGAATATGAAATATATGAATGAAAAGAGGAGACATACTGTGTTGAAAAATAATGTAGCTAGGGTCTCGTGAACGCTGTACCTTCGTGAGCTGGTCGAATACTGCAAATTACATCTATGTGCAACAATTATAATATAAACTTGGATACAACGAAACTCTGAAGGAATATAACCTCCCCAAATTTCTCGGAAATTCTTTTGAGCCATAGCTTAGTTTCTATAATGGTTCAAATTCATCCATCTATATTATGTTGTTGTATATTGCAAAAGAAAAAGATAGAGTTGTTGTATGCTCGATAACCTCATTTGACCAAAGTCTTAATAAACAAACTATAAGTTAGGGTAGTGCGAAATTATTTATTTGTAGTTGTACAAAGTAGGCCAGCACTGAATGTGTATAGGATACAAAAAAAATCACCAGTTGCGTCGGAGTGAAATAAGAAGGTTTAGATACATGTATAGATTTAACTCACCGTACAGAATAGCATCGGAAATATGTTGGGGTGATCTGCTCCAACCTCCAGCGGCGCAATATAGTACTCCAGAATACTCAATTACTCATACGACAATGATATGCTTCGGCTGGACACTGAGATCAGCGTTGTGTTGCTTCCATCTGAGATGCATATGTGCGGTGGCCGGGAGAATTGGCACCAACTGATCTGACTGCATATGTCTGCCTCGGACGCAAACACAAATAAAATAACTGATGGTTAGCTGCTATTTCGCTTGTCATCGCCGCCGGTGTCAAGCCATCAAACACACCTTCACGCGAGACATGAATATCGATAAACGCTTGGTTTGGTTTGCTCTTGATTAGATTTCGCGGTGGATATGAATTCCTTGGGTATCGATAGATGACGCATACGTACGTGTGTGGCCATTCTTTTTTCTTGGCATTTTCTTTGACATCCCATATATAAGAACAAAGAATACAACAAAAAAGGTCACATAGGATGTCGTATCTGAACTGGAAACTATTTTCTCCGTGGCATCTTCGAGATTTACATCTCCACTATTGACATGCATAACTTTCGATTTGATCAATCTCCACCGTTGCTTGTCTTCATCCTGTTCTGATTAGCTCTGTCTTGATCAAACATGTGAACTATACAATATCTCAAACATAATCGTCTAACTGAATTTATTATGGTGATATAAAGGACGTGGACCAAGATATATGATGAGATGTTAGCGTTAAAAACATTTCATATGGAGTAATGTTCTAAGTGAACTGACGGAGTAAGCTTTAGTTGTTTTTTCAAACATAGATGGCAGTCAGAGTAGCAGCAGTTGGCTTTCTTGCGAAAAAAGATCAGTGGTAGTTTCTACTCAGCCATATGCAATCAAGAGATTTATATGTGTAATATACTAATCAGAAATAGTATTATTAGGAAACTAATGGCATCATTAGTCTAGTGATCTAAAATTAAAATAGTTTTCACGAAAATAAAAAATAATCTGCAATTATACACTCAGAACCGTTTAAATTCCACTTAATTGTGAATTTTTTACCTTCTGAGTTGTGACACTTCTTTTACCACGCTTAATGCAGATCAACTCACCAGGCCACCATGACACATCTGAGTAATACATCGGATAAAACTCAATAGTCAAGCAAAAAGTTTCAGAAACTCAATAGTCAAGAAAAAAGTTTCTTTTAATTCTATTATTGTGCTCTCCTTCTGATCCTTCTACCAGCTTACCTCGAATACATCATTTGATCATGTATGCAACATTCTCATGCAAGTACAACGCAGTGGCTGGCTAACATGCGTGGTTGTGGCAGGGGTTGTCAGCTAATCTTATTTGGTGTCTCCAAAGTCCAAACTCATCGTCATACACGGCTCGACGTTGTAGTCCAATGCAGCCGGCACGGCAAAAGCTTGATTGATTGCGATGTCATGTACTTGCGGCCACGCAGGTCATGAACTCCTGATCCGAGGAGCGATCTAGCTTAATGTGGAGACTTCGCTGGTGCCGTATGTGATTCTGCTGCTCACTGCAAATTAGACCATTAGCTAAACAAATCGTGTAGTCCCTAGTCTAGCTAGCGCCACCACTTCACGTTGTGCAAGGCAGAAGATCTAGGAGAGATACGTATTCTTGGCAATACAATTACTTGCTCTGGCAATCCCTGTCCTTCCGTTCCTCTTCATGGTATCAGACACAAAGTTCTCAATTTGATCCTTCCATGGCGTCCGAGCCCAGCTCCAGCCCCTTCACCAGCCATGCCGTCTCTGCTACTGTCACCGCGGCCTCTTTGCTTCAACATCCGGCTCCACGTCCACCTGGTGTTGACTATGCCGATCGAGTGGATCCAGATCGATGCCATCGACGCCTATATCGCCTCCTGGTTTTACTGTTTTACACGACAATCTCCGCCGAGGTGCTGGACATGGTGCCTCCGGCTGGTGCTGGGGCTGGACGACGTCGTTTGGCGTCTGGACGGCGAAACGCACCATCTTCCTCTCCAACCGGAACCCAGCAGAAGCCATCGACGCGTTCCAGCAATTGCACGGGCTGCCCGAGGGCGACATGACTATCCACACCTTGCGGGAAGTTAGCCATCCGATCGTCGACCCCCTACAATCACGATGCGGTGGTCGCATATGTAAACAATTTAGATGCCGATTCTTTTTTTCATAGGAAGCTTTTCTCCCGTGGAGGAAGGTTTAGGTTTTATATACGTTTTCCTTTTCCTTCTTTTGATTGGGCGAAGCTTCATTGGCTACACCGTGATGGGTAGACGTGAGGGAGAGGGACAGTCTATATGCGCATACCTATCATGGTCGTTAATTCGTTATTTGATTTTGCTTATCTAATCTTGACCGTTGATTGTTTGTAGTTTTAATTATATACTAAATATTTGCAGTAGCACCACGCTTCTACACCAGCTCACAAAAGGTCCCCATTTTTATTTTGATCACTGTAAACTCTAATGATATTTCCTTTAATTTTGAAAGGATTTGGCAGTGCCATCAGAGATGAGTAGTTTGAATACATTACAGTTGTCCACATATAGGAAACCAAGTTAGAATATGAAATATATGAATGAAAAGAGGAGACATACTGTGTTGAAAAATAATGTAGCTAGGGTCTCGTGAACGCTGTACCTTCGTGAGCTGGTCGAATCCTGCAAATTACATCTATGTGCAACAATTATAATATAAACTTGGATACAACGCACTCTGAAGGAATATAACCTCCCCAAATTTCTCGGAAATTCTTTTGAGCCATAGCTTAGTTTCTATAATGGTTCAAATTCATCCATCTATATTGTGTTGTTGTATATTGCAAAAGAAAAAGATAGAGTTGTTGTATGCTGGATAACCTCATTTGACCAAAGTCTTAATAAATAAACTATAAGTTAGGGTAGTGCGAAATTATTTATTTGTAGTTGTACAAAGTAGGCCAGCACTGAATGTGTATAGGATACAAAAAAATCATCAGTTGCGTAGGAGTGAAATAAGAAGGTTTAGATACATGTATAGATTTAACTCACCGTACAGAATAGCATCGGAAATATGTCGGGGTGATCTGCCCCAACCTCCAGCGGCGCAATATAGTACTCCAGAATACTCAATTACTCATACAACAATGATATGCTCCGGCTGGACACTGAGATCAGCGTTGTGTTGCTTCCATCTGAGATGCGTATGTGCGGTGGCCGGGAGAATTGGCACCAACTGATCTGACTGCATATGTCTGCCTCGGACGCAAACACAAATAAAATAACTGATGGTTAGCTGCTATTTCGCTTGTCATCGCCGCCGGTGTCAAGCCATCAAACACACCTTCACGCGAGACATGAATATCGATAAACGCTTGGTTTGGTTTGCTCTTGATTAGATTTCGCGGTGGATATGAATTCCTTGGGTATCGATAGATGACGCATATGTATGTGTGTGGCCATTCTTTTTTCTTGGCATTTTCTTTGACATCCCATATATAAGAACAAAGAATACAACAAAAAAGGTCACATAGGATGTCGTATCTGAACTGGAAACTATTTTCTCTGTGGCATCTTCGAGATTTACATCTCCACTATTGACATGTCATAACTTTCGATTTGATCAATCTCCACCGTTGCTTGTCTTCATCCTGTTCTGATTAGCTCTGTCTTGATCAAACATGTGAACTATACAATATCTCAAACATAATCGTCTAACTGAATTTATTATGGTGATATAAAGGACGTGGACCAAGATATATGATGAGATGTTAGCGTTAAAAACATTTCATATGGAGTAATGTTCTAAGTGAACTGACGGAGTAAGCTTTAGTTGTTTTTTCAAACATAGATGGCAGTCAGAGTAGCAGCAGTTGGCTTTCTTGCGAAAAAAGATCAGTGGTAGTTTCTACTCAGCCATATGCAATCAAGAGATTTATATGTGTAATATACTAATCAGAAATAGTATTATTAGGAAACTAATGGCATCATTAGTCTAGTGATCTAAAATTAAAATAGTTTTCACGAAAATAAAAAATAATCTGCAATTATACACTCAGAACCGTTTAAATTCCACTTAATTGTGAATTTTTACCTTCTGAGTTGTGACACTTCTTTTACCACGCTTAATGCAGATCAACTCACCAGGCCACCATGACACATCTGAGTAATACATCGGATAAAACTCAATAGTCAAGCAAAAAGTTTCAGAAACTCAATAGTCAAGAAAAAAGTTTCTTTTAATTCTATTATTGTGCTCTCCTTCTGATCCTTCTACCAGCTTACCTCGAATCCATCATTTGATCATGTATGCAACATTCTCATGCAAGTACAACGCAGTGGCTGGCTAACATGCGTGGTTGTGGCAGGGGTTGTCAGCTAATCTTATTTGGTGTCTCCAAAGTCCAAACTCATCGTCATACACGGCTCGACGTTGTAGTCCAATGCAGCCGGCACGGCAAAAGCTTGATTGATTGCGATGTCATGTACTTGCGGCCACGCAGGTCATGAACTCCTGATCCGAGGAGCGATCTAGCTTAATGTGGAGACTTCGCTGGTGCCGTATGTGATTCTGCTGCTCACTGCAAATTAGACCATTAGCTAAACAAATCGTGTAGTCCCTAGTCTAGCTAGCGCCACCACTTCACGTTGTGCAAGGCAGAAGATCTAGGAGAGATACGTATTCTTGGCAATACAATTACTTGCTCTGGCATCCCTGTCCTTCCGTTCCTCTTCATGGTATCAGACACAAAGTTCTCAATTTGATCCTTCCATGGCGTCCGAGCCCAGCTCCAGCCCCTTCACCAGCCATGCCGTCTCTGCTACTGTCACCGCGGCCTCTTTGCTTCAACATCCGGCTCCATGTCCACCTGGTGTTGACGATGCCGATCGAGTTGATCCAGATCGATGCCATCGACGCCTATATCGCCTCCTGGTTTTACTGTTTTACACGACAATCTCCGCCGAGGTGCTGGACATGGTGCCTCCGGCTGGTGCTGGGGCTGGACGACGTCGTTTGGCGTCTGGACGGCGAAACGCACCATCTTCCTCTCCAACCGGAACCCAGCAGAAGCCATCGATGCGTTCCAGCAATTGCACGGGCTGCCCGAGGGCGACATGACTATCCACACCTTGCGGGAAGTTAGCCATCCGATCTTCGACCCCCTACAATAACGATGCGGTGGTCGCATATGTAAACAATTTAGATGCCGATTTTTTTTTCATAGGAAGCTTTTCTCCCGTGGAGGAAGGTTTAGGTTTTATATACGTTTTCCTTTTCCTTCTTTTGATTGGGCGAAGCTTCATTGGCTACACCGTGATGGGTAGACGTGAGGGAGAGGGACAGTCTATATGCGCATACCTATCATGGTCGTTAATTCGTTATTTGATTTTGCTTATCTAATCTTGGCCGTTGATTGTTTGTTGTTTTAATAATATAATAGATGTTTTCTTTTATTCAAAAACAAAAGTTTAAATTTGTAGTGATTTTTAAACATTCCAAAATATTGGGATGTTACATAAAGTTAGTAAGAAAGATCACTATCCTTTACCTTTTATTGATCAAATGTTAGAAAGGTTGTCTAAGAAAACTCATTTTGCTTTCTTGATGGTTATTCTGGATTTTCACAAATTGCTGTTAGAGCGAAAGATCAAGAGAAAACTACTTTTACTTGTCCTTATGGAACTTATGCTTATAGGCGTATGCCTTTTGGTTTGTGTAATGCTCCTGCTACATTTCAAAGATGCATGTCTGCTATTTTTCATGGTTTTTGTGAAAAAATTGTGGAAGTATTCATGGACGATTTTTCCGTCTATGGAACTTCTTTTGATAACTGCTTGCAAAACCTTGATAAAGTTTTGCAGAGATGTGAGGAAACTAATCTTGTTCTTAATTGGGAGAAATGTCACTTTATGGTTAATGAAGGGATTGTTCTTGGACATAAAATTTCTGAAAGAGGTATTGAAGTGGACAGAGCTAAAGTTGAAGCAATTGAGAAAATGCCCTGTCCCAGGGATGTTAAAGGTATTCGTAGTATTCTCGGTCATGCCGGTTTCTATAGAAGGTTTATTAAAGATTTCTCTAAAATTTCAAAACCTCTTACTAATCTTCTCCAAAAAGATGTACCTTTTTTTTTGATGATGATTGTAAAGAAGCTTTTGAGGCTCTAAAAAAGGCTTTAACCACTGCTCCTGTTGTTCAACCTCCTGATTGGACTTTACCTTTCGAAATTATGTGTGATGCTAGTGATTTTGCTGTAGGTGTGTTCTTGGACAGCGAGTAGATAAGAAGTTGAATGTTATTCATTATGCTAGTAAGACTCTTGATGCTGCTCAAAAGAATTATGCCACTACTGAAAAAGAGTTTTTAGCAGTAGTTTTTGCTTGTGATAAGTTTAGACCCTATATTGTTGATTCGAAAGTTATTATCCATACCGATCATGCTGCTATTAGATACCTTATGGAAAAGAAAGATGCTAAGCCTAGACTTATAAGATGGGTGCTTTTATTACAAGAGTTTGATTTGCATATTGTAGATAGGAAAGGTGCTGAAAATCCTGTCGCTGATAATTTGTCTAGATTGGAAAACATTTCTTATGATCCTGTTCCTGTTAACGATAGTTTTCCAAATGAACAATTGGCTGTGATAAAGGTAAGCTCGCGAGAAAGTCCTTGGTATGCTGACTATGCTAACTTTATTGTTGCCAAGTATTTGCCTCCAACCTTTACAGCTCAGCAAAGAAGGAAATTCTTTTATGACTTGAGGCATTATTTTTGGGATGACCCACACTTATATAAAGAAGGAGTGGATGGTATAATGCGAAGATGTGTTCCAGAATTTGAGCAAAAAGAAATATTGAGAAAATGCCATGGAAGTGCTTATGGAGGACATCATGCTGGAGATAGAACTGCACAAAAGGTTTTACAATCAGGTTTTTATTGGCCTACTCTTTTTAAAGATGCAAGAAAATTTATTTTATCATGCGATGAATGTCAAAGAGTTGGTAATATAACTAGACGCAATGAAATGCCTATGAATTATTCTCTTGTTATTGAACCTTTTGACTGTTGGGGATTTGACTTTATGGGTCCTTTTCCTCCTTCTGATGGTTATACTCATATACTTGTTGCTGTTGATTATGTTACTAAATGGGTAGAAGCTATACCAACATCTAGTGCTGATGGTGAGACATCATTAAAAATGCTTAAAGATATTATTTTTCCAAGGTTTGGTGTGCCTAGATATCTCATGACTGATGGTGGTTCTCATTTTATCCATGGTGCTTTTAGAAAAACCCTTGCTAAATATGATGTTAATCATAGAATTTCTTCACCTTATCAAGTAGAATTATCAAATAGAGAGATTAAATCTATTTTGCAGAAGACTGTTAATAAATCTAGAAAGAATTGGGCTAGGAAGCTTAATGATGCTTTGTGGGCTTATAGAACTGCTTATAAAAATCCTATGGGTATGTCTCCTTATAAAATGGTTTACGGAAAAGCTTGTCATTTACCTCTAGAATTAGAACATAAAGCTTATTGGGCCGTAAAAGAACTTAATAGAGATTTTAAACTTGCCGGTAAAAAAGGTTACTTGACTTGAGTTCCTTAGATGAATGGAGAAGTGAAGCTTATGAAAATGCTAGACTTTTTAAAGAGAAAGTGAAACAATGGCATGATAGGAGAATCCTAAAGAGAGAGTTTAATGTTGGTGAGAAAGTTCTATTGTATAGGTCTCGTCTCAGATTTTTTGCAGGTAAATTACTTTCGAAATGGGAAGGACCTTATGTTGTTTCAGAGGTTTACCGTTCAGGTGCAATCAAAATTACTTCGCTTGATGGTGACAAATCTCAAGTGGTTAATGGTCAAAGACTCAAGCATTATATTTCTGGGGATTCTTATAACGAAGACGTTGATATTATTCAAGTAGTGACTCCGGAAGATTTTATTAAAAGTCAAATTCAGAAAACTGCAGAGTCTGTTTTCGAATAGGTAACAGTTTTGGTAAGAAAAAGTTCGCGTTTAACTTCCCAACTTATGTTTTTGTTGTTTTTATTAAATATGGAAAATTACGAGCCAAAAACGGGGAGGAAACGGTGCCCGAGGGCACCACACCACCCCACGGCGCGGGCCCACCCTTGGCCGCGCCGGGCATGGTGTGGGCGCCTCGGAGCCCGTCTCCAGCCCGGTTTCGACCTGGACTTTCCTTTTGTTATGAAACTTTTTGCTATATAACCCCCGGATCCCCCGAGGTCCGTATATCGTTTTCTCGTCGTGTTTTGTTTCGAGCTGTTTCTGCCAGGAATTGTTTCCAGATTTAGAAGCATCATGGTCTCCAACAACAACAACAAGGGCAAGGAGGCTCTGGAAGATGATCTCAAGGATCCCGAGCTGGAGGAGGAAGTCAAGAGTGAAGCTGAAGATGAAGTAGAAGAAGACCCGCGCTCGTACCCGCGCGCCACCATTGCAAGTATCGGAGTGGTGGCAAATCCATTCAACCCAAAGAGGAATGCGCGGATGAGCACAGGGGGGAAGGTTCCACGTCATTGCTTAGCTCCAAGAACATCTTCTCCAGGCACCAATAACCCTTTCCACACTTTAATCCATAAATATCAGTTTGAAAGAGTTCCTGAGGCAGAACTACCCACTAGTTGGAATATAGATCGTTCTAACAATGCAGGAAAAGGAAGCTCTCAGTCTGATGAGAAGTGGGGAAACAATTCCAAGAGCTGGGACTCACAGTCTGATAGGTTCATGAACCGTATTGAACACAACACGGAGTTGATTCGTGCTCTCACTTACAAGATTGACGAGTTGAAGGAGTTGGTTGAGAAGCTTATTAGGGATTCACCATCACCACCGAAGGAGTAATTCATCATTGGTATTGGCATCCCCTCAGCTTGTTCCAAGCTTGGGGGGAGTGCCGCGGTATCATCACCATTATCTTTTACCTTTTACTTTTCAGTCGAGTCATATCATGAGTAGAGAAGTTATCATATAGGATGGTTTGCAGTGTGGAAGTATCTCTCCTTTAGTTGGTTATCTATGTATCCCTTGGTGTGAGTTGCCGTTATTGGAATATTAATGAGAAGTTTTATCATTTACTTTCTGCACACTTTATTTTACTTTGCAAATTTCTGTCATATGAATGATCTTGTTGTTAGTATTGGCATCACTTTGGGAGCATCAAGTAAATCTATTTGGTTTTGGCAAACTTAGCATTGGTCAGTAGCAACAATACTTTGAGGCTTAAGTAGAAAAAGGGGATTGCATGTAGATACATTATCTCATTATCTTTCTTTCTTGTTGGCTCATGAGCTTAGTATTCTCAAGTTAAAATTATTTGTGTTTACAAGGAAGATTGCATGATTGTTTCTATTACATTTATATTTGTTTGTATCCCTCCACTCTTATGCTTGCTACCCAGCCTTGCTAGCCAAAAACCTGTACTGAGAGGGAATGCTTCTCGTGCATCCAAACCTTGAGCCAAAACCCATGCCATTTGTGTCCACCATAACTACCTATATGTGGTATTTCCTTGCCACTCCAAGTAAATACTTCATGTGCTACCTTTAAACTATTCAAAAGCTACTACTCCTTATTTGTGTCACTGTTTACTAGCTCATGAGGACGGGGTGGATGTCTTTATGTCAACTGTCAAACAGACTTTACCACCGGACTAGCGGCATATACATCCGCTTATCCATTAATTTTGCAAAAAGAGCTGGCAAATGGGGTGCCCAGTCCCAATTAATTACAACTTTAACCGCTTAATTCTCTTCACATTTTTGCCCTGATTTATCAGTCAAGCAATGACAAACAGTGAAATATCTGCATGTGTAAACAAAAGAGAAGAGGGATGATCTGCCTTGCTGGTAGAAATAACGTCCTTCATGGGAGCCGCTCTTAAAAGTCTGGTTGGCAGGGGTCATATTGTACTTTCCATTTTCTGATTCGTTGACAATTAACAAACACTCAAAACTTATTTTTATTCTCTATATGATTTCAAAAACTTAAAAAGCTCTAGCACATGATTTAATCCCTGCTTCCCTCTGCGAAGGGCCTTTCTTTTACTTTTATGTTGAGTCAGTAAACCTATTCCCTTCTTTCTTAAGCAAGCATTTGAGTTGTTGTGATTCAACCATCTATATATTAATATTATCAATCATGTCTGTTATCCTTCCTTGTTTTGCACAAGTCTTTTATCTGAAGGAATATAACATTGAAAGTTATCAATGACTGTAAAGAAATCTTATATTTACTAATTGGAGGCACCATAGGAGGCTCCACGTTAATCCTAGAGATTAGACAATTTCGTGCATCCAATTAACCGAAGATCTATCTGGAGCCGTTTGATCGTTGTACCCTGGTCCTACTTTTCTTTCCGCACGATGGGCTGACGGCGTAGCGCAAGACTCTTCCCTTTCCAATCTCATAGGCGGAAATAATCTAGCTTTCTTTTCCTGTATCTCTCTGCCGATTATGCCTGGGGGAGTAATCCGGCCGCCATGCCTCATCTAGAGAAGGTCAATAGGCACACAGCCGCATGCATCTTCCTATGGTTACACGCGTCCGTGCGCGGCACAAGGGACAAAAAACGTGTTGGATCGATCTGCCAATAGCACAATGCCCGAGCTGATCTCAGGTACGCAATCAGATACATGAACTGCTATGCTGATTGTCTCGCGTCACCAGTTGTCTCCACCCATGCTGTAACATTGGACCATTCAATTGGCAGGCAAGTCAGTATTCAACCTAGCTTCGTCTGCCGGTAATAGATTTTCCATACCACTGCATGTCTGCATGCTCACGCATAAGTTTTTTTTTTACCACAGTAGCATTTAGTCTGCAGCAGTCAGCACCAAACAATTCGTTTTTACGTAGCACCACCGCTTAGCTTCTCCCCATGTGCTAAATCTATATATCTCTTAGATAAGTAATCTCATTATAGAAATATTACACTATCGTCATTAAGATTGACATGTTTTATTCGGTAGACACCCATGATCTCTGATAATCTTCTTTCCACCCATGTCAAACATTATAAAATAACAATTTTTATAGTTTTTTTTTAATTTGGTGTGGTTTGTATCTTAAGCATCCAATTTCTCTTACGTCTGTATGTTTGCAATATCCAAATTATAATAGTTGCATCGGTCTCAAAAGAAATATGCTAGGGATATTATAGCACGTGTAATTGTGTAGGTTCATGTATGGGCTACGCAAGCAAGCAGAAAAGAGGAACTCAAGAATTATCGATTTAAGCCTATATTTTACCGATCAAGTTTAATTTTTTCCATAACTTTTATTGCTAGAATTTGAAATACGTGCAGAGAAGCTTAAGTAGCACTTTCTCATAACACGTTGATGATTTAAATTTAGAGTTTATAGATAACTGTCGATCATGAATTGCGCATAGAAAACATGTGGTCTGCTCATCCCTAAACAGTAAGGGAGGTGGCTTTGCGGCCCTTCTAGAAGGCCGACGCAGGCACTGTGTAGTAGATTCAGCATGCTGGCAGCAGGCACCAGCCAGACGCCATCGCGGAAACTAAGCTTCAGGGCTCCGACGACTGCGTCGACAACTGCGTCTGATAAGGTGCCATCAGGTATTGTTTATATTCGTAACACTGGAAGAAAAGTGTATATATCGAAGTAATCTTTTTTTATTTTGTAGATAATCAATTGATGGAGAATAATTTCAAGAACTAAGCTTGGATACAAGTACATGAGTGTTATTAGCTTTTTCCTTCATGTTTAGATCTCAGATTTTTTTTATCATCGTGGTACTATATATATACTGCAGTTCATAGTATCAATATTATGGATACACCGTGATAAAACTGTTCTAATTATTTTCTTCTACACAGAAACTTCCTTAGATTTAGTTATGTAGAATAATCCACTTGAGTTATGTTCTTTTCTGTGGATAAACTTTTCTGTAATTTCAAGGCTTCATCCATGCTATTCGCAAGAAGAAGAAAAAGGCCTTATCCATGTTGCAATCCATGTAAGAGTTCTCACGATCCAGATAATTTATAAATATATTGGAGATCTGAATAAATTAGTCTTATTCGTTTTTTCTTTAAGAACTTTGAAATAGCATTTGGATTGGGTACTTTGGTCTGATCATATTATTTAGGGGGTTGTCGTCCTTCTCTGATCAACAACAACCAGTAGTCCATTAAGCCAATTTACCTGGATAGAAAATGTTCCACCCGGATGATGTGGAATGGGTATGGATGAATAAACCATGTATTTGTCAACGTACCAACATGTTAGTAACTCTGCTCATGTCTATTGAGTTGTTTGGTCGTATGACACTGCTCTTTCTGGCTAACACTAATAATACATCATATTCTAGGGACACCACACCACAATTCTGTTTTCTGTTTTTCATAACATCTGAATAGTATTCATTCCCACCATTGTATATTTTTATTTTAGAAACATTAATCGCTATATGTGATGTTCTTTTCTCCAAAATTATTCATATATATAGTATACATACTGGAAGTGAACAAGTGCTCAATATATGCATAGGTAAAATGACCAGGTAATTTTCTTAAGGAGGTCATTATCCTATATGTGGTAAGGTGTTAGGTGTCTCTTCAAAAAATGATTTACTAATGTTTGCTCAAATAACTAGCCCGTGCAGGTGCACGGGTTGACGACTAGTTGTGATAATTGAGCATGTAAGTTCTGCAATATAGCTCTGATATAAGGACTCTACTCGAAAGGTAAGTACAATCTGTTAATTGTTCTCTGACCAAGAACGAAGTTTGCCATCACCAAACTATGATTTTCTTGATGCACCTTTATTGTGATTTCCATTACTCGTTTCAAGATAAGTTATATGAGGGGAAGTTGCTGTCTAAAATGATTTGTGTATTAATACATGTTGATGCTTCTTGTCCGTATTCTTTATTATCGACGCTTCACTCCATAAACCTGTGGTCTTGTTTACTGAGTTCAACTTTCGCTTGGGGACAAGCGAGGTCTAAGCTTGGGGGGAGTTCATACGTCCATTTTGCATCACTATTTTATATCATAATTTACTGCTATTCATTGATATATTTCATATTTGAATGATATACTTATGTTATTTTATCTTGTTTTGCATGTTTGATGATTATTGGAGAATTAACTGTCGGAGTCAGGATTCAGCTGGAAAAAGCAACGTCAAGACACCCTATTTCTGAAGATCGACAATTCACGGAAAATATACAGATGTTCCTATTTTATCAGATGCCGGAGCCAGCCAAAAGGGGAGGCTGAGATGGGCCACGAGGGGCCCACACCACCCCACGGCGCGGGCCCCACCTCTGCCGCGCCGGGGCATGGTGTGGCCGCCCTGGCCCACCTCTGGCGCTCCCCCTTCGCGTACTTAGTCCGCCAGAAACCCTAAGACGGGCAAAGCCATCGAGGAAATATTCCGCCGCCTCCACGAGGCGGAAACCACAGAGAGAGAAAAAGCTCTCCGGCAGGGAGAAATCTGCCGGGGAAATTCCTTCCCGGAGGGGGAAATCATCGCCATCGTCATCGTCATCACGCTGGAGTTCATTGGGATCATCATCATCATCATCATCATCTCCACCGCTCCACTCCGTTTCGCTGTAACATCTAGGGTTATACTTTGTGTAGTTCATAGGGGAAACTTTCCCGGTGTTGATTACTACTTGTGGTTGATGCTATTAAGTTTATCGGTGAATTGAAGTATATGTCCAGATTGTTATTCATCATTATATCACCTCTGATCATGATCTATATGATGTCTTGTGAGTAGTTCGTTCAGTTCTTGAGGACATGGGAGAAGTCATGCTGTTAGTAGTGGAATTATGTTGAGTAATATTTAATGGTTTGATATTTAAGTTGTGGTGTTATTCTTCTAGTGGTGTCGTGTGAACGTCGACTACATGACACTTCACCTTTATGGGCCTAGAGGAATGCATTGTGTATTCGGCTACTAATTGTGGGGTTGCCGGAGTGACAGAAACCTAAACCCCCGTTTGTAAACCGGTGCATGAGGGAGTGTAGGATCTCAGAGTTTAAGGCTGTGGTTAGATTTATCTTAATTACTTCCTTGTAACGCGGATGCTTGCAAGGGGTTTAATCACAAGTATGTATTAGTCCAAGTTAGGGCAGTGCATTAGCATAGGTTCACCCACACAACACTTATCAAAACAATAAAGATTAATCAGCTGTAGGAAGCGAAAGCACTTGACGAAATTCCCGTGTGTCCTCAAGAACATTTTGCCATCATAAGTAAACCAACCGGCTTATCCTTTGCTCTAAAAAGGATTGGGCCACTTGCTGCAATTATTATTACTGTCTTTTATTTACACGTATTTTATTTATCTGCAATATCAAAAACCCCTAAAAACTTGTCTGCTAGTATTTACAGTGATTCCTTCATCAAAACTACTTGTTAACACCTTCTGCTCCTCGTTGGGTTCGACACTCTTATTTATCGAAAGTACTACGATACACACCCTATACTTGTGGGTCATCACCCGCCCTAGAAAAGGTCCAGACGCTAGTCCACCGGAGCAAGCAGGTATACTCAGGTTCACGGGTTACGCCGTTCTTGTTTCATGTCTCCAGTATGCTTGACATTTTCTTGTTTCCAGATGCTTCTGTGGCAAATGTCTTTTCCCCGGGTGACCTGCTTGGTGTTGCCAGCCAGGAAAAGCCGCCCTCCTTTACCCCTTCGGATGGCCAAGAGGTGTCCAAAGGCGCGCCCAGCTCACGCGCGGCTGGGACCCAAGCTGTGACCCCTGCTCCAGGCCAAAACCGTAGTGACGCGCCGGGTCCCGAGGTCTCCCTTGACTTGCTGGAGAGCTCGCTGATGACCGGGCAGATTCTGAGGACGTTCACCAATTTCTCCACGGATTCGGGAGCCAGTGAAGAGGTCGCCGAGTTGATGAGGATCAAGGAGGACCTCGCAGCCAAGCGTTTGAAAGCTGCCAGTGCCCCGGGAAGTTCTTCAGAGGTGGCTCCCCAGATCATTATCAACGGAGAAAACGCCATGGACGCCATTCTCCGCGGAATGCATCAACTGGAAAAGGAGTACATCGGTCGTGAGGCGGCCATCGTGGAGGCGATTGGGAAAGCCGAAGATCTGATCCAGAGGGGAATGGGTAAGCTCAACCGCCTCGCGGTTCAAGTTTCTAGCCTGCGTGAGTCCCTTGAGCGGAAAGGTGCAGAGCGGAAAGCTGAGAACAACCGACGCGAGCAGGCTGTGGCTGAGAGAGAGCTGCAATTGGCGTCTCGGGAGGACGAGCTGGCTGGAAAGATTAAATCCTTGGAAAGCCAGAAGCTGCAGCTGGAGAAGGAAACGGAGCGGCGTCTGAAAGATGCCGCTGACCTCCACCAGGAGGCGCTCGAGGCCAAGGACAAGGAGATCAAGAGCCGCCAGCTTAAGGAGGAGGAAAACAACCAGATCATCGAGGATATCAAGAAGACCCTCCACCAGGAACAAGAGTCCGTCCGCGCTTTGCAGCAGCAGGCCGAGAAAGATGGCCAGAAGATATCTGAACTCGAGGAGTTTATGAAGACGCGGAATGACGAGCTTGCGAGGTTGAAAGAGAACAACCAGGAGCTGGCCCAGGCCAACTCCCAAGCGTCAGCTGAACTGTCGGAGCTTCGCCGCTCCAATCAGGAAGGTCTTGCCAAGATTACGGTAGCCTGCCAAGAGGCCACGATCGGGGTGGAGCGGCTGAAACTAGGCACTGCACTTCCAAAGTTGGAGCCAAACTGCCAGAGCTTGCCCCTTGTCGCGGAGTTCATCATGAAGGTTGCTGTCGACGTTCGATCCTTCAAAAACAAGATGGCCAGCCAACTAGTTCGTGATAAGCATGAAGCGAGCAAGCTGACAGCAGCTTCAGTGATGGCGGCGTTCCGGGAGGCCAACCCGGGTGCCGTCATGCCGAATTCCGCGGCATCGTCCCCTTCCGAGGATTCCCGCCAGGCGGTGAACGCTCCCGCGACCGCAATTGCCATGAAGATGTTCCCGCGCCGCTAGATTTCCTGCAAAACATTCGAGCACCTCGTGCCCCAAATGTAATAAAACTCTGAGTCAGATTTCATGCTTTGACTCCAAAATTTGGATGTAATATGCTAGAACTTGCTTTGTTACTCTACTTTGCGAGTACTTTTACTGAGCTTAGCATGTTTTTACTGTCTCCGCGTCTTTCTGAGGGATCCTTCAGGGATGTAAGCTTACCTGTGAGGCCCTGACCGGTCAGGAATGCGCTCACAAGCCCTACCGATTCCCAGAAGGCCGCTCACTCTGTCGGCACGCACGTCCCCGGGAAGTATCAGGTCTCGCACCGCTTTTTACCCTCGGGAGAGTCGCTACCCCATGAGTGCTCGCTCGACGGTCGAGCCACGTTCCCGATTTTTACACATGTTTTATACCCGCAAAATAGATAGCTATACACAGAGAGGACTTGCTCAAGGAGCACTTATCTTTTACTGATCACAGGAGCCCTTGGATTGGTAACTTGATACTTCCGGGTACATCTTGTAGTGACATGTCTCAGCGAGTCTGACGGGGAGGAAGGTTGAGAGCTTCCTCTCCTCTAGCACATCGGTCAGCCATGTTCCACAGGTCCTCCAACGTTTCCACAACATGGAGGCTCAGTTTCTCGCGCATTTTCAGGTTGCGGACGTTGACGTGGAAGACAGCGATTACGGAGACTTCTCGGAGATCAGCCGGGGGAATGCGGTCGACGACGCCCCGGAACCTCCAAATGTAATGACGCGGCGTCTCCCCCGCCTCATGTTCCAGGCGATAGAGATCGAGGACGGTCGCCGGGTACGGTGTGCAGCAGGTTCGGAGGTGCGGGCCCGCCCGATCCTCCATTTCCTCCCGGGAGCGTCGTCGGGGATTGGAGCTCTGGCCAGTGCCTTCGTGGAGAGACTCCATGGGCTTCTTGCCATGAGGATCTTCGGGCCGCACTTCCTCCGGCGGTGCTGGTGCAGGGACGGTGGTGCCGGCATCGACGGTTGGTGCAGAACTCGTGGGAGCGTGGCATTGGTGAGCATAGTTCAACAGACTTTCCAAACTAGCGATCCATGCCTTCGCACGGGGATCGTTCTTGCACTGATCTGGTGGGAAAGAGAGAAGCGCTCGGGCTGCACCCAGAGCTTCCCCTAGCCCCCAGCTGTTCCGATTTGACTGACTTGCTGGCTCACCAAGGACCTCCCGAGTTCCTGACATTTTTCCCGCTTGCTGATGAGGCGACCGTCCACCTTGGCCGGAGGGTGCTGATGACCTTGTCGGAGAAGAAGAGTTCAGGGCAAATTTCGTCGCGGACGAGAAACAGGCGGTAGAATCTGCCGCAAACGCAGAGCTCGACGAAGGTCTTGAGTCGGTCTTAGAGCACGACTCAGATCTGATCCCGGACGAAGTGCATGACGTAGAACTTGTCGATGAACTTGACGCAGAACTTGAGGTTGATGAAGAAGAAGACGAATCCAGCGCTTGCACCCCCTACCTGGCGCACCAGATGTCGTGTCTTGGGTGACGGACACCGGGAGTAGATGGTACCCCCTTTTTAAGTTCGGCACGGGGCGCGAAGGAGGCCGGAAGACGCCTTACCCGGGAGCAAGGTCGTCAAGTTCTTCGTCGGGGGGCGAGGGCAAACAACACAGAAGGACACATAGAGTTACCCAGGTTCAGGCCGCTCGGAGGCTAAAAGCCTTACTCCTGCATGTCTGGATTGAGAGGTTCATCATCGTGTAGTGTACAAGGGTGTTCTGGGGTGAACCCGGTAGAGTTTCGGCCGGAGGTAGACGAAGAGCAGATCCTGCCCTGGGGAGATCACCTCTCTCTCTACCCTCCGAACCCTAGTCTAGTCTGGCATGAGCTCTATCTTGCGTCTCTTTCTTCTGTTCTGTTTCCCCCCTCCTCTGGTGCCATGGTTCTCCTTTTATAGGCTAAGGGGATCCAACATGGACACGCGAGGGGCGTGAAGGGTTTTGGCGGGAAAACCCCTCGGCGGTCCTTGGAGGAGACGTGGCGTCCTCTCCTCCAAGCAAACTCTGGAGGGCGGCGTGGTCGTCCGCCCTTGGAAAAGGTGGGACGGACAAAGCCTGTCCGCCCCACCAACTACGCTCTTGGCAACGTCACCAGGGCCCGGCCTTCATCTTGGCGCCCAAGTCTTCCACCAGCTTCCAGCGAGCTGGCGATCTTATCCTCTCAGCGGTACGGATGGAGGACCCGGGGGCGCGCCTGACGTCCTGCCGGGCGCGCGGGTATCCCACCTTGTTCTCCGGGCGAGGGGGTGACCCCGGAAGGTCGCCTGGTCCTTAGCCGCGGAGCCTTGCTGTCGAACTTGTCAGGTTTCCTTGGGGCAGATGGGCTAACCCACATCTACTGTACTTGACTCCTTGCCTTGTCCATCTTCTTGGTGGGCCCCAGTGGAGGACCCACTTTGGCAGCATCAGGGGAACCCCATGTTCCACTGCTGCGACACTATGATTCCTGGATCATAAGAGGCCCAAAAGGAACAGAAATTGTTTTAAAACAAAGAGGTATATTGTAGCTGTCTGATTCTATCGGCTGACGAGGGGTTAACTCATCAAATCCCATGGTTAAGGACCTAGGGTTGAGATTACGGGGGAGAGAACGTGGTAGAGCTGGTAGTTCCGTCGGCTGACAAGCAAAAGCAAGGATTTACCCAGGTTCAGGCCTCCGGAGAGTAACACCCTACTTCTTGCTTGTCCGGTATTGATTTGAGGATATATGCGAGCTACAATGGGGTCCCGGCGAGATGTCGATCTCGCTAGGGTTTTGGTGGTTCGAGTATTGCGTGTCCCCTTTCATCGGCGGCCCTCCCTGCCTTTATGTAATAGGCTGGGTCTCGGGAGTTCGCAACCGACTCAGATTTACAAGTAAGGAAAGTCTAAACCGACTATGGCTACGGCTAACTTGGAGGCCGTCTTCTTGGGCCTTCCTTTATGGGCTTCATGTAGGCTCTTGATAATTGGGCCTAGTCGATACGTGCACCAGGTACCCTCATGGTAGGGTACCCGAAAGGTATATCCCTGTCAGTAGCCCCCGAGTACTTGTCTGACTCGAAGAATCGGGCATGGACTCATTCATCAGTGAACGTCATATTCTTTGTACCTGTGTTTATGATTGGAATTCCTGTATGAATATCACATTTTGTCTGGCTATGTCAATTATTTCATCGACTACAGTTTTTGCTTATGATCAAGGGATAATAACTTAGTAGGCCCGGTACACACGACAGATCGGGACCGGTTAACTGCACATTCGGGCAAAACCTTACTAGCTTTCAATCAAACTCGAGTCCCCGGACTCGAATCTGGAACAGACTGGACTCAGGCCGTTGAGGTCTTACTGAATCGTTCTGCAGTATAACTTTGAGATTACCCAACGCGTCCGTCGAGATTTTTCATCATGTCTGCTGACATGGAAAGTTTTAAGATTAACGCTCCTGGAGCGGTCCTTAGCCCAGCTCGACAGATCGGTGGGTCTTACCTTTGCACTTATGCATGCAGCATCCGAGATATTTTGCGGCGGACGCAACTCAGGAATTTATCGTGTATGATTTTGCATTTCAATTTTGCTTATCAGCTGAGTCGAGTCCTTTGTCGACTGAGCCTTTGCCATTATTATATCGGGTGCGCGACAGCGCTTCCGATGGGAGTAGCCTCCGAGATTGTGCTTTATTGCTTGCAATGGAGGATAATCACAAATCTCTTTATCCCGTACATATTCAATCGAAGATTTTTTGATACGCTCCCGATGGGAGTAATATGTTTCAGTCGAAGAAACTATCGAGTGTTGTTATGTCTTGAGAGGACTCGAATGCTTTTAAAGGGAGATGCTTGTGGTGATGTCAGGGATGACGCATTTGGCGACTGCACCTTCTGACAGAGCGGTGGCGTGCGCAATATGACCGATGGGATGTGACATATGTGGGCCCAAGGTTTGCAGTGCTGACCGAAAAAACGGTGTCGTTTGAACTGGATTTGACCGCTGAAGCGCGGTTTTTACGGCGACGTGATGATGGTCTCCTAGATTCCCGTGCGTAGTGGGCGGAGTGGCCGCGGCGGTTGCTCTCCACGGTTGCCACGTGTATGGCTGGATATGCACTGTGGCACACGATCTTGTGCGAACGGTGGAGATTTGTGGTGTAGTTAAATAAAAGGGGTGCGGCGAGGTAAATTAGTTTTTACTTGCCATTTGCTCCCCGCCGCCTCTCCTTCTACATCTTCTTCTTCCTCGCGCTCTATTTGCATGGCCACCGTAGCCATGGCCAAGACGGCGAAGAGGAAAGCTGCTGCGGACGCCGCGGCCCCCACGGCGCCGATCGTCACCGCCCCGGGCGCAGGTGGCGCGGCACCACTGAAGAAGAAGGCTGGAGGCTGGACGAGGTCCAGTATGACAGCCGCGAAGCTGGACGGATACCGGCGGGACGGGTGGCTACCCTCCGCCGCGCTGCTGCCTGCTCGCGTTCCCGGTGCTGAGGTAAGCCCTCAACCCAGGGAGGGCGAGCGAGTATGCTTTCATGACTTCGTGAACAGGGGCTTCTCCTTCCCTGTTCACGACTTCGTGCGTGCGCTGATGTACGCATACAAGGTGCAGTTGCACGATTTCACCCCCAACTCCATGTTGCACATTGCTGTTTTCTTTGTGCTTTGTGAGTGCTTTCTGGGGGTTCATCCGCATTGGGGTCTTTGGAAGAAGATCTTTAATGTGAAGAGGAACGCCGGCCCGGACGGTGTGTATGGAGTTGGCGGCTTCAACATCCAGGCTCGCAAGGAGGTCGAGTCAGCGCAGAACTGGCGCAAAAAGTGGTTCTACGTCAGTGCGCAGCAAGACGGACTGCCCGCGTTTGACGCCAACGCGCCTCTGGTGAAGACCCGAGCCTGGTTACACCAGACAACCGCTGTGGAGGAGGCTGAGGCGAAGCCTCTGATGGAGAAGATAGCCAAACTTATGAAGACTGCCGGCCGCGAAGTGAGCGGCCTGCATTTGATTTCGACCTTCATCAAGCGGGGCGTGCAGCCTTTGCGGGTGCGAGCGCACCCGATGTGGATGTTCCAGGGCGCGCACGACCCGACGCGATTGGCAGGTGAAGAGGGCTTGCCATCAGCAAGGGAAGTAGAGACCAGGGTGCGGTCAATCACCAAGCTGACCGCAAAGGATAGCTGCCCCCTCGACTGCCCCCGCGACGCGTTCGACAGCGACCATCCACTGCCCGCGGTACGTTTTCGTCTTCTGCTTAATATTTCACGGTAAATATATGCCTGTTAGCTGATGTAAGTACATCTGGTATGTGCAGAATTGGGCGCCAGCAAGCGCTTCCCTCCACTTCCCGAAGATGGGGAAACGGCAGAGGTGGAGATTTTGTTGGCCGAGAGCGAGGCCGATGACATTTCTCGCGCTTCTGCTCACACGCCTACTGACGAGGTGGAAGAATCTGAGCAGGAGGAGGAAGAATTGCCTCCGCCTAAACGGCGCCGTGCAGTCGAGACTGCATCGACTGCGGACAGCTCGCCCCCACCCGCTGCACATGGTGAAGACTCGGGCTCTTCTTCACCTGACACGAGAGGGCCAAGGGCGGTAACCCCGCTGCACGCGGCCTCTCCAGCTAAGTCACCGTCGTTCGAGACATGCTTGGATTATGATGCCTTGATGCTTTATGACGACGAGGGAGTCAGGTGAAGACTTTTGCCGAAGATTTGTGCTTTGCTGTATGTTTTCCTTTGACAACTGACGCTTTGTTTTTGTGTAGCCCGGGTGAGGATGATTTGCCCAAGGATGACCTCCCCCGAACGCTCCCAGAGCGATGCCAGTGTCACCTTCGGGTGAGGCGCTTCGGGCGGAGGCTCAGCCGACTTTTCCGGCGAGTCCTCATCCCAACCCGCAAGAAGACGCGCCTTCCGCGTCGAGTGATGTGCTGCCCTCGCGCTATAACCATGTACGTATTATGCTGAACTCTTCAATGTTTTATCGGGTGCGCGACAGCGCTCCCGATGGGAGTAGCCCCCGAGACTATGCGCAACTAGCATAGTTGGGCATAGGCTCAAACCCGAGTGTTTATGTTTTGTGTGTTATTTTACTGAATCCTTCTTGCCGCATAGTCGTTCATCCGCACTCTCCTTGAGTCGGGTGAAGCGTATTTGCAGGTGGAGCACAAGCGCGATCAACTGCGGGCCACGGTGGAGCAGCTGGACCGTAAGAATCTCGTGCCCTTATGTCTAATTGTTTGAGAAATCTTTTTGCTTACCGTTTCTTTGCGCTGTTTGCAGGTGACAAGGCGACAGCCTTAACCCGTGTGCAGGAGCTGGAGAAAGAGCTTGCCGCTGAACGCTTGGGTGTGCAGCAGAAGCTCAAAGAAGCGGAGGATCGCGAGACCCTCCAAATTCATCGACTCCGCGCTCTATCCCATGTGATGGGAGGTAATATTCTGATACAAGTACCGTATTTGACCAATTGTGTCGTGATTCTAACTTGTGGTTCCCCAACAGAAGCTGTTGGTGCCGCCCCGGCCGTGGATGAGGGCTCACTCGAGGAAGCGGCGAGCGCTTTTGATAGAATATGCGCGCGGACTCGGGACGCCCTTCGGAGGTCCACGAGTGCGTTGTCGTCTGTCTACCAGACCGTCCTGCCGAAGAACAAGCCACCCGCGACTGTGGAAGCGCTGGCCGATGTCTTTGCGCCTGGTACATGTACCATGGCGAATTACGCCCGAGCTCAGATGGTAGGTGGATCTGAGACCACCTTCATTTTGCTGATGGGACACGGTATAACTGGCGACTTCGAGAAAGCTGTAGCTGGCTTTCCGAAGAATTCTGAAGGAAAATCCGCCGTGACCAACTCGATGAAGAAGGAGGCGGGGACGCTGTCATGGAAGATGGTGACTATGCTCGAGCAGCGTGCCGCCACCATGTCCGAGTGCGCCGCTCGCACCTCTAGGGCTAGATCCGAATCAGCTTCATAGGCAGCGTAGCTAGCTTGCCCGCGCTTTTGATCTGTTTGTAATGAACTTGAATGCCGTATGGGGGCTTTTGATTAATATGCTCTTATGACTTGCACCCCTTATGCCTATAATATGTCTGAAATTTTGGAAAAAACTGCCCCCGAGCCTGCTAGTCGGGGTTTTTGCGAGTGATATATGGAGCTTATGTTTGAACTTTGGTTTTATGTAGTCTGAAGCGCGTGGCGCGTCGACTGATCAAACTTCGGGGGGTTCTTCTTCCAAGCCAAGCACCCGAAGTGTCAACGGCCAAAAGCTTATCGACTACCTTACAAAGAAATTCCCGACTATGGAGAGAGAGCTGAAGGAGACGAAGGACTCCCTTGCCGATCTTCAGTCGAGGCCGTCACCAGCAACGGAGCGAGAGTTATTTCTGCTGGCGGAGCTGGACAAAGTGAATCTTCAACTCGAATGTGAGTACACTCGGGTCAAAATATTGTCTTTGCCAAGTTTGTTGACGAAATGTCACTGTGTTATGCTTGCGCAGGTGCATGCTTCGACAAATTGAAAGAGGAAGCTCAGCTGCGCGAACGTTTGGATGATCAGGCCAATAGACCGGAGTATTCGACCCACCCTTTCTGGTCAGATCGGGCAAGAAGTCGAGTACTTGTTTTGCTTCAGAACCGCGCCTGGCGCGTGGCCATTGTGCTTGAGACCTGCAGGCTGGCTTTGTCCAGAGTGCATCAGGCGTTGTTTCCATTGAACGAACAGCCGGAAGGTTTGTCAGCTTTGCTGAAAAAATTCCGTAAAGGCAAAGCCATCAAGAGATTTGTGTGAGAGCAGCTCATTGGCGGAGCAAATGTTGCACTCGCATTTGTGCGGACCCATTATCCGAACATTGACTTGAAGAGAATTGCTCAGGGACCCGCACCCGTGCCTGGTGGCGGTCTTGTGCCTATGCAGGAGCACTACCAAGAGACTCGCACGGACGCGCTGGTCCTGATTCATCGGGTGTTGAAATAGGAGGAGGAATGGGCCGTACCAAAGGATGAACCTGCAGAATAGGCTAGGCCTATATTTTGGTTAGAAATTTGTATAAAGTTTACCTGATGAATTTTCGTGACCTGCGTGTATGTAACACACGTATGGGGTTCAGCCCCCGAGTGTAAGTTCTGTATAGTTTTCATGTCGCGCGGCCCCCGGGTGTCCGGGTGAGTGCGAGAGATTTTACTCGTCGCGACCTAGCCCCCGAGCATTCGAGTGTGGCTGCGAAGCGTTTTTTGCTTAATCTTTGTGCGGCGCAGCCCCCGAGTCTTCGGGTGCGTCGGTGGTTGTGCTTATGTTTGACCAGTTGGCGCAGCCCCCGAGTATTCGGGTGCGGCCAAGGTTTTTGTTTGTGGTTACCTGTTAAGGCGCAGCCCCCGAGTATTCGGGTGTGGCTGTTTTCTGTTTTTGCATTGTTTGTGCGAATAGTAAACATAGAAGAATAGAGGAACATTGAGTATATTCCACTTTTGAATGTTAAGTTGCAGGCCGCCTCATTAAAAACCTTCCAGTCCCCTTAGGTACCCTGGTAAGGAAAAGATCGCGTCTGAAAGCTATAGCTATCCGACATATCGCCTATTACATTTGATGACTGAGCAGTCTAAGCATAGAAACGGCGCAGGTGCGCAACGTTCCAAGGATTATTCGCGTTCTTCAGTCTGTACGCGCCACCGTCGATGACCTCGGTGACGATGAAGGGTCCCTTCCATGGGGAGGCAAGCTTGTGCACCTTCTTCTGCTTCAACCGAAGCACCAGGTCGCCAACCATGAAGGACCTGGTGCGCAGTCGACGGCTATGGTAGTTGCGGAGATCCTGCTGATAGACAGCTGTGCGAGCCAGGGCCGTGTCGCGTGCTTCTTCGAGCAAGTCGACTGCGTCTTCGAGTGCTTCTTCTACGTCATCTTCGTTGTATGCTGCCACCCTTGGTGCGTCGAATTTTACATCGGATGGCAGGATTGCCTCTGTGCCATAGACCATGAAAAATGGTGTGAATTGTGTTGAAGCGTTAGGAGTTGTGCGCAAGCTCCACAGTACCGATGGAAGTTCTTCAACCCAAGCACCCGCGGCTCTTTTGAGTGGCACCAGGAGGCGTTTCTTGATTCCGCTGCACAAGAGTCCATTGGCTTTTTCGACTTGGCCATTGGGCTGCGGGTGTGCCACGGATGCATAGTTGAGCGTAATGCTTTGCTCTTTGCAGAAGGAACGAAATTCTTCAGCCGTGAAGTTTGTGCCGTTATCAGTTATGATGCTGCTTGGGACACCGAAGCGGTAGATGATGGTCTTTATGAAGTTAACCACCGTAGTAGCAGTCGAATTTGAGTGGCCCAACCACCATGAGATGAGTGTGCCCTCCGTGCGAAGATTTTTTGAGTGGCCCAACCATATCGAACTTGTCGGGTTTCCTTGGGGCAGATGGGCTAACCCATCTGCTGTACTTGACTACTTGCCTTGTCCATCTTCTTGGTGGGCCCCAGTGGAGGACCCACTTTGGCAGCATCAGGGGAACCCCATGTTTCACTGCTGCGACACTATGATTCCTGGATCATAAGAGGCCCAAAAGGAACATAAATTGTTTTAAAACAAAGAGGTATATTGTAGCTGTCTGATTCTATCGGCAATTGAGCTGTGACGATGAAACATGCTCTATGTACTGTTCTGTGATGAAACGAGTAAAGTGAAAGGTACATAGTTAAAAGTAAAAGTTGAGATCAAGGGGGAGAATATTAGGTTGATCTCTACAGTGCGAGTCCAACGACCGCACCAGACCCTGATCTACGCTCCCTGATCGGGGGCGCCCAACCGAACCAATGGTTGGTGGGCCCCTGTCGCGCTGCGCTATAAAGCCAGGTGGGGACCGGCGGCACAAGGTACGAGGTTCATCGCGCCGCACACCCCATCGACACAAACCCTACCGATCTAGGTTAAGCGCAGAGAGCGACGGTAAGCTCCACCTCCGCCGCCACTCACTGCCATCGCGGCCACCTCCACCATGGCCGGCATTCCGGGTTCGTCTGCTCAAGGAGAAGGTAGCCATCCTCCTCCCCATCTCTCGGTTCTACCCATAGGATCTAGCCTAGACGATCTAGTGGAGTTAACAGAACCTAGGCCTGCAATAAGGAGTGTAATATCTGTGATTCCCATTCTCTAATTGGTCTGTTTTTGTCAAGCCAATTCCTCTCGGGGAAGAAAGTTCTGATTGAGTCTTGTCTTTCCCACATCCCACTTATATGATCAATTTTTGTTGATTCGCTTCATCATCAATAGAACGGAATATTTTAGCAGACCTAAGCTGTTTGGGGCCTTAGGTTTTCTAGACAGCAATATCAGGAACATTAACTGACTGACAAAATGCATCCTGAAAACTGGAGTTAGGGGATCAAGATATTAGTTGTATACTTCTGTGGAAAAAAACATGGCAGTTTGCTGGCCGCTTTCAATCTTCAGCTGATGAGTGTTCTCAATTCTGGAAGGGATTTCACTCGATTAGGAACTATTTTGTTGTTGGTGGCAGATACCAGGTTAACAATGGAAAGACCACGCTTTTAGCAGAATGTTAGGCTGGTCCAGACACCTCTAGGGCTCTAGGTGTCCAGTTTGTCACACTGTTTTCCGTGAACAATAATTTACGTCAGCTGCTGAAGTTATGCAAGAAGGGAATTTCCTTTTAAGGTCGTTTTGAGCGCAAGTAAGTGGTGAGGTAGAGCTAAGTAATGCCCCTGACTGGCTGGGCAGCAACATCATATCGAAATATTTCCCCTAAGATTATTTCTCTTGTGCGTGGGCGTGTTTCATAGTCAGGCTACGAAACTCATCGCAATACCGGAATTTGCTCAGTGACTAGCATTAAAAACAAATTATGATATAATTGCTCACTGTCTAACATTTGAAGAAATGCCAACCATACGCACGCATTTAACTATTTAGCAAGGAATTTGCATCATAGGGCAGGGCATGCAGCATCTGTTCATAGAACTTCTCACATGAGTTTTGCTAAGACATAGAACCGAACATCTATGAAGCTGATATTTTGTCATACGCATACATCAATAATGTACAATCACATGATGCATGCATTGTACCGCAGTGCATCTGCTAATTTCAGAGGGCCAATTAACTGAGCATTTTTCAAGGGAAGGAAAATATGGCTTCACATGATACCAAAGGTGAATTGACGCTAGCGTTGTGGGTGGCCGTGAGTGTAGACCGACGAGCTTAGTGAGTAGCACGGCGTACACCGAAAAGTGCTGGAGGTCGGCGACATGGTGGCGGCTGACTGTCAAGTAGTGGGGTAATTCGAAGTTGTGAGCTGAGAAGCTTGCGACCACTAATTAGAACAAGCTTGTTTCCACCTCCGGAAACCAGAGGTGGGCTCCCGAGAGAAGCACCAGAAGTTTTAACTTCTTTTTAGTTGATTTGCTAGGGACCTAGATTTAAAAATCTGAAAACAAATGGTCTATAATTGGTCTTACATATCTCAGTTCACTCAAACTAGCATTCCCCATCCGTGGAATTCGCAATTCCATTAGTGCACGTTAATATTCACGTAGAAAGTCAAGTGATGGCGATAGAGCCAACTGTGTGTTTGTGCTTTACATCGATCGGTCCTCTTAAATAGTAGTGCTTTCGTCCTGGTCACTCATGGAATCGCGTCGCGTGGGCTAATGCTTAAAGTTCGTGGGCGCCAGATACACCACATCTCGTATCCACTTGGCAAAAGAAAAAAAATAGAAAACTTGCATGGTACCAGAGTCCAGCTTTTGAATTCGAAAATCGAATATAGAAAACTTCTATGGAATCGTGTGGTCTAAGGGCCTGTTTGTTTCCACTTCCGCTTCCGCTTTTGGAGTGGAAAAGCTGAAGCGCAAACAAACGACACGAAATAGAAAAGTGATTGCGAGAAGCGCGGTCGCGAAATGCACTGCGCGAGGGTACGAACGCGGAAGCAGCTCTGGAGGTGCTTTTGCCTGCTTCCGAGATTCCCGAAATACGCCGGACGAAAATGCCCTCAAGACTTCGAAATAATTACGAAAAAACTGCCACCAGAGACCAACCCCGCACTCCCACCGCCCCCATTTCCCAGCCCGTCCTCACTCCCTCGCGTCCTTTCTCGTTTCCCATGGCCGGCTAGGGTTAGGGTTCATCGCCGCCAGAGCCAGCGTTCGCCTCCTCCACCGCTTCGGCCGCCGTTCGCCTTCCCCGCCGCTCCGTCCGCCGTTCCCCGCCTCTCCGGCCGCCGTTCGCCTTCCCCACCGGTCCGTCCGCCGGTCCCTGCCTGACATGGGGATGAACCTCAGGTTACCACAGTCGGCGACTCGACAAGAAAGCAAGAGAACAGAAGAAGCGGTCCGGCTGCCCGACCTCCATCGCCCGCTCGACTCCGGCTGGCGGCCCGAGTCCGGCTACTCGACTTCTGCCCGGCTGTCCGACTCCGGCTAGCGACGCCGAGTCCGGCTGGCCGCTCTCCGTCCGGCTGGGTACCTGCTACACGAAGTCAACCACTCGTCCCATCGGACCCACGCCGACAAGACAAACCATCCCGCTGCCCTGTGCATGACGCAGCCGGGACAAAGAACACTGTGCGGCGGCGCACCCGTGTTCACTTGTCCCCCGAATAGTGAAGTTTGGCCGGTGGGCCACCCCTTGTGCTCTTGTCCCCTTGTCCTGCTTGTCTCCCGCTTGTCCCCTGGGATTCCCTACAGTGGGCCACCCCAGGCTGGGAATCACTTTATAAGGTGCACCACGGCGCTCGGGATTCGCTGACGTTGGGGAGCCGGTGACTTTGTGGCTGACATGTGGACCCCACCTACAGTGGGCCCACTTGCCAGTGGCTCAAAGTCAGGTGACGTTGAGCCCTGGCAAAGTCAGCGAATACGAGTCCGCACCACGGTGGAGAGCTAGAGGCAGGAGAAAATCTCTCATTCCTCACTCACTCAGCTCACGTACTAGTCAGGAAGCAAGCTAGCTAGCTCCTCTCCGATCAACCACATACTAGTACTAGCAAGCACACAGGCAGCCGGCTGATTTTCCCTCTAGCTAAGAAGAACAGATACAGCTCTACGAGCAAACATGTAACACATATACTCCACCATATATACAGATCGATGCAGGACGTAGGGGTTTTACCTCTCGCGAGGGCCCTGAACCTGGGTACATCCCCGTGTTTGCCGTGCCCGTCGCACGATCCCGCCGGAACGCCGTCGTCGCGCCGTAGTTGCCCCTCAAGTAAGCCACCCCGTGGCATATGTCGAGAAGATACCTCGTCATTTGGCTCCCACCGTGGGGTTAAGCGGTGACCGGAGTTCCGTTCCGGCGGGACCACTCATCGTCGTCATCGCCGTCCGCCGTCTCGCCATCGCCGGAGGAGCCCGGAGGCTCGGCGTCGCCTCCCGGAGAAGCCCGGAGGCTCGGCGTCACCGTGGTTTCCACGCTCGCATCGGCATCGCCCCCCTGAGAAGCCCGGAGGCTCGGCGTCGTCGTGGCTCCCGCGCCCGCGTCGCCTTCGTTCCCGTGCGTGTGCAACCGCACGTGCTCATCTCCACTGCCAACCTTCTTGGCTTGGCCGCGCTGGTATGTCTGCCCGACCTTGCCTCCGCCCGAGCTCGCCTGTATTTTCTTTGCTTGTGCAGTCCCTGCTCGCGCCCGCGCCCGGCCAGCGTGCTGTGCGTTCGCCTCCCCGCGACCCGTGGAGAAGCCCGGAGGCTCGGCCCGTGACCGCGCCCAAGCTGCCTTGGCCGCCCGCGCCCTCGCCGTTCTCCGGCCGAGCGCATCCACGCCCTCCTCCGTTCGACCTCACGCCACGGCTCCGTCGACCTCCAACGGACCGCCGTCCGCCGTCTCCGCAATGATGGCTAAGCGAGCGAGAAGGCCGCCTCCGTCCGCGTCGTCCCCGAGCTCGCGCCCTGCATCTCCTCTGCACCGGCCCGCCGCCGTGTTGGCCCGCACGCACGGCCGTCCACCAACCCCCTCGACCTCCTCCGTCCGCGCTCCCCTGCCTCGACCTTGGTTGCCTCGGGCCGGCCCCGCTCCGCCTCGTCTGGTTCCTCCCCGAGCTCGCCGCGGCCGGCTGCGCACCACGCCGCCTCGACCTCCTCAAGCTTCGCCCCCGACCCGGCCGCCATCGGCTGGCTCCGGCTGCGCCCGCGCCCTGACCGCCTGCTCCGTCCCATCCGCGCCCGGGAGCGGCCTCGGCTGACGCCGCCGCCGGCTGGCTCCCCACGCCGCCTTGACCTCCTCAAGCTTCGCCCCCGACCCGGCCGCCATTGGCCGGCTCCGGCTGCGCCCGCGCCCTGACCGCCTGCTCCGTCCCATCCGCGCCTGGGAGCGGCCTCGGCCGACGCCGCCGCCGGCTGGCTCCCCGCTCCGCCTCGGCCCGGCCTCCCGCCTGGACGGCCTCCTGGCTCCGGTCTTCCGCCTGGCCGGCCTCCTCGCCTTCGGCTGGCCGGCTCCCCGCCATCCGGCGACGCATCGCCGGCTGCCCTCCATTCTGTCCTGGCCGGCTAAGAAAAGAAGAAAAAAGAGAGAAAGGAGAAAAGAGAAAAAAGGAGAAGAAGAAAAGAAAAAGAAGTGGGCCGGCTGCTCCTAGCTCGTTTGGTTGCATGGACCGCCTGATCCAGTTCCGCTGTGTCCCGATCCGGCTGGTTCCTACCCCAGTTTGGTTGGCCGGCCGGCTGGAGGCCGATCCGGCTGCATCCCGCTAGGCTGGCCAGCATGGGCTGGTCCGGCTGCCCGGTTGGCTGTCCGGCTGCCCGACCCGACTACGCCGACTCGAACGTCCCCGCTTCGACGATCCGAACTACATCTCTGTCTACGACATAAAAACAGCTAAGTGACGCTTACGCCTCGCATCAGTCTAAGCACCCTTTACTTTTGGTACAACTGTGGCTAGCCGACTATCGATTCTCGCTTACGATAGCTTACTACCGTGCTCGACCCCGACGCCTACTCTCGCATCCGGCTGCAGACCGCAACCCGGCTGACACGTTGGGCAGAAACCGGCTAGGGGGCACACGTGAAAGGCTCATAAGAAAGAAAAGTTTTCGGCTCGCGATAGAAAAACCGTGCCATGTCGCTCGCCTAAGTCTAGCCTCTCAAGATCTCAGTACCGTGCGCCCCTGGCTTCGGATCCGGCTGCACAGTTCAGCCGGCAAGAGCAGGGGTCGGTTGGCCGCATGCACGGGAAGGGGCACGGGCAGCAAAACAAGGGCGAGCCGGCATCAGCATCGCATAAGTTTCCCCTGTTGGTTCGTCGAGTCGCTTCTACCCAGCTTCTGGATCTAAGTATTGTGCCACGCTCGTCGTTCCGGCATCTCTTCGGATCCGGCTGCAGAGTTCAGCCGGCAAGAGCCTGCGCCGGACGGGGTGCACACGAAAAAGATCGAAGGAACCGGGTAAAAGCGAGCCGGCGTCCTCATTGCATATAGATATTCGCCTGTCATCCTTCGTATTTTACTTAGCGTCGTGCAGACTCAACTCATTTTCTTGATGTTACAGGCAATACACGCAGAGTTTGATGAACACGCAGAAGCCCTCCCCGCCGTAGCCGGCGGCATCGCTCCAACGTGTTCGGAGGCTAGTGACGTGGGGATGAACCCCAGGTTACCACAGTCGGTGACTCGACAAGAAAGCAAGAGAACAGAAGAAGCGGTCCGGCTGCCCGACCCCGGCTGGCGGCCCGGGTCTGGCTGCCCGACCTCCATCGCCCGCTCGACTCCGGCTGGCGGCCCGAGTCCGGCTACTCGACTTCTGCCCGGCTGTCCGACTCCGGCTAGCGACGCCGAGTCCGGCTGGCCGCTCTCCGTCCGGCTGCGTACCTGCTACACAAAGTCAGCCACTCGTCCCATCAGACACACGCCGACAAGACAAACCATCCCGCTGCCCTGTGCATGACGCAGCCGGGACAAAGAACACTGCGCGGCGGCGCACCCGTGTTCACTTGTCCCCCGAATAGTGAAGTTGGGACGGTGGGCCACCCCTTGTGCCCTTGTCCCCTTGTCCCGCTTGTCTCCCGCTTGTCCCCTGGGCATCACTTTATAAGGTGCACCACGGTGGAGAGCTAGAGGCTGGAGAAAATCTCTCATTCCTCACTCACTCAGCTCACGTACTAGTCACGAAGCAAGCTAGCTAGCTCCCCTCCGATCACACACATACTAGTACTAGCAGCCGGCTGATTTTCCCTCTAGCTAAGAAGAACAGATACAGCTCTACGAGCAAACATGTAACACATATACTCCACCATATATACAGATCGATGCAGGACGTAGGGGTTTTACCTCTCGCGAGGGCCCTGAACCTGGGTACATCCCCGTGTTTGCTGTGCCCATCGCACGATCCCGCCGGAACGCCGTCGTCGCGCCGTAGTTGCCCCTCAAGTAAGCCACCCCGTGGCATATGTCGAGAAGATACCTCGTCACTGCCTCTCCGGCCTCCTCTTGTCCCCGTCGGTCACCGGCCACAGGAGCTCCTCGAGCCGCTGCCGCCTTGCCCTGGCTCGTCCACCGCCGCCCCTTTTACTTTTCCGGCGAGTGCTGCTCAGACACCGAGCTGTTCGTCGCTGGCCCCCAACCTATCACTGGTCGCTCTGGTTCCGTCGGCCGCCGGAGACAGGAGTTCTCCGGTGAACTTCAAGACGCCGCCGACTCACCGTATCTTGTACGCCGTAGTCCTGGTGAAGTTCTCCGACGAGTGGGCTCCTCCGACCCCCGCAGCTGCTCTTCGCCGTACTTGTATGCCATGCTCATAGTGTAGATTCCGGTGGAGAAGAAGGACCGGATTGCAAGTTCCTTTTTCTGTTTAGGGTCCTTTGTGCTATGTTTGAGGACTACAGTGCAATTTTAGTTTTCTCTAGAGTCATTTTTGTGTAACTCCACCCGTGTAATATGTCCAGAATATTTGTGTACCAATATTTAATCAAAATTATTTTGATAAATTTTGATTACAATTATCAGATGATTTAGCAATTAAACGCCGTAATTATGAATAAAGTAAGTCAAAAACAACTATTTCAATTTAAATCAGCACTTATATAACATCTTCAGCACTCAGGGGCATTCCAGACATTTCAGCCAGAAAACCGACAGCAACAGCTGCCAACAGCACTCCTGCCAAACATCAAATCTCTGCTTCCAGCAGCTGCTTCTCACAGCTGCTTTTCCACAGCTCAACAGCTACAGCTGCTTCTCAAAAGCTGCAGCCCAAACAAACAGACCCTAAGTCTCTCTAGCAGAGCACGTTGAACGGAAAACGTGTTTTTCAGTTCGCGTTTTGCTCTGTTTTTCGTTCTATTTTTATCCGCGCATAATAGAAACTCCGCGACACTAGCGCGCCAGAGGAGGTCCCCGCGTCGGAGGAGCTTCCCTCGCCGCGCCTAGCTGCAGCGCGGAGGCGGTCGAACTCCTCGACGGCGCGGTAGCGCTGCTTCTTCGGCACCTCGGCGCCGACGTGGATGAAGCGCCACGCCGCCCGCTTCCTCGCCCCGTCGGAGGTGACGAGGCGACTCCTCGCCGCGTCGGAGAGATATGACACGTCGAAGGGGGGTGGTGGTGGTGGTGGGTGGGGGCGGGAGGAGCTCCCGCGCTTCGGCGTGGTCTTCTTCGGCGGCATGGCGGCGCGGCGGTGGCGGATTTGGGCGGCGGAGCGAGAAATTGCTCGTCGGAGGCGGCACGGCGGAGGAGCTAATTGCTCGTCGGCGGTGGTGGCGGGACTCGGGGCATGACCTGAAAACCCCGCACCAACCGCTACTTATCAAGTTCGGTCGTTCGGATTTTCAGTCGCCGGAATTTTTCAGTTCCGGGAGTTTTTGAGTGTCTGCTAGAGATGCTCTAATTCTTAAAGGTCGTGGGCACCAGATACATCACATCCACATCTCGTATCCACTTGGCGGAAAACTCGCATGGTTCTAGTCCAGCTGTTGAATTCGAAGACTGAAGATAACAGACATGATCTCCACATGGTACTAGTGCATCACCAAGTGCATGGAAATATAGTCAACAAAAACTTGGATGAATTTTTCCAATGATTTATGAGAACTCATCTCTCTAGTATGGGAAAAGGTAATAATTTGTAAAAACTAAAATAACAAATATCTCAGTCCACTCCAGCGTCTATCCGTGGAATCCGTCATTCTCCTAGTGCACGATAATATTCCCGTAGAAAGCCAAGTGCTACCGATAGAGTCACCTGCGTTCATGCTTTAGCTTTACACTCGATTGGTCCTCTTAAATAGTAGTGCTTTGGTCCTCATCATTCATGGAATCGTGTGGGCTAATGCTTTACGGGCGCCAAATACACGGCATCTCGTTCCCACTTGGCAGAAAAACAATAGAAAACTTGCATGGTACCAGTCCAGCTTGAATTCCAAGACTGAAAATGGCTTACATGATCTCAACAGGGTACTAGTAAATCACTAAGTGCATGGAATGGAAATATAGTCAAAAAAAAGAAAACCTTGAAGCATACCTCCACTGTCTTGTAAGAAGTCATCTCTAGTCTGGAATTTGTAGAATTTAAACTAAAAATGACAATATATCAATCCACTCAAACCACCATTGCCAATCCGGGGAATCCGCCATTTTACTAGTGCATGATAATATTCCCATGGAAAGTCAAGTGCTACCGGTATACTCGTCGGGTTCTCTCACAACATCTCCAGCCGTGCCCCGCCGCCTCCAATAGCATGTCCGACACCAGCGCCAGACGAGCAACTATTGGGAGCGACACCGTATGTGCTAGGCTATTGGGAGGGCATCTTTCCAGGGTGCTCCCAATACAGCCCTCCCAATAGATTTGTTGCTACTTTTTTTTGCAATTTTAATTTTTTTGAAAAGCAAAACCCACATAGTTTTGGCCATAAATTCAAAGTTTCGGTTATAAATTCAAAGTCCGTCCACAGTTTTCAAAGTCTAGGCCACCAAAATGCCGCGAAGTCCGGCGACACACATTCGATACAATCAAAATGGAAGACGTGGGTGTCATTGCCGCCATCGCGGTTGTCTTCCGACGTTGCCGCTGTGGATGTCACCGTCACCGAAGCAATCCCCATTTCTTGTAAGATGGTGGCACATAACATCATATGTGCTGCCTTCACCTCTGAATCCATGTTCGTCACGTTGGTGGTCAAGATCATTAAGTTCTTTTCTTTTCTTCACCGGAACTTTCGTCCTCTCGAGCACGAGCTTCGTGTCAGTCTTCTCCATCAAGACCGCCCACCTTTCTTCATTCTCTTGACGCTTCATGGTCAAGCTCGATGTGACATCGGCGAGGGTCTTGTCGATGGATGATTGCACCCTCTCCGATGATGCCGCGGACGCAAGGGCCACCGTTGCCCCTGGTTTCACCTTCGACGGTGGCATCGGGTTCCTCGTCCTAGTCCTCTTTGATCCACGTTGCTCACTGTAAAGCAACATCTGCTCTCCGGTGCGCTGATCTTTCAATGCGCTAGCACGGCAACTTTTTGACCGTCTTTGGCAACAAGGTTTACACGGCTCTGGTGATGGAGGGATTGTGATAGTCGCACACCGTCGTCTTGCTATATTTCTTGTAGTCGGCTAGGTGGTCAAGGACTTCTTTGTCAATTTTATTACTTCTAAAGAACATTGTATTGCCGATGATTATGATTAATACATCAGAGTACCTTTTCGCAAAAAAGCCAACAAGTCTTCGCTGAGAAATACATTTTCATCGTAGTCGGTAGTACGTGTTACTTGCACAAAACATGCAAAATTTGAAGAAACGCTTGGAATGAGATTACTGACAGAAAACTCTACACCAAAAGTACAACTCGAAGTACAAAAGGATGCAGTTTTTCTTTCCCTTGTGCATAACTTATTTATTTCTATATATACTGATACATCCAGTAGTAATCTTTTTCCTACTGCTTCTTCCAAAAAGCGCGTCAGTGTGGAGACAGATAGCGCAGAGTTGGTGCAACTAGCTACGAGCAAGGTGAGGGACGGCTCGACTCTGGGCCACCTGGTGGATGACCTTCGGATATTACTATCTTCCGCTCGTTTTGTGTCGATATCTAAAATTCCTAGACTTTGTAATAGTGCTAGTCATGAGTTAGCTAGATTTGGGTTGTTGAACCAAAGAATACAAGTTTGGATAGAGTCGGTGACTGAGGTTTTATGGGACTGTATCCAGGAGGATTGTAACAACACTTCGATTATCTAATACAATCCTTTTCCCCCGCAAAAAAACCATCCTAAATTACCACAGTTATAATAGGATGAAGAAATTACACTCGCAGAAAGTAGCTCCAGGAGAATGAAGGACATTACTAAGTATATGAAAGATGAACAAAACGGCGGCCTGTCCGCGCTCCGTGTACTGTAGCAACTACAGTAATCACTGTAGAAAAACTACAGTGTTGAACAGTGATCCATCCCGTCCGTCCGCCGGCGATCCGACGATCCAGAGGACGCGTCCGTGACTTTTTTTAGAAAGGCCCCTCCCTAATCGAGAAATCAAACCCGCAGTCCAACTTCTAACGCTGTGAGGGACCTGTTCGCGATTTCTCAGAAGTACATGGACTTTTCTGTAAAAACAACCGGAGAAATCCCCTTCCCCTCTCTCTCGCGAGCGGCGCGGAGGCCGCCGTCGACACCGCCGTGGTCCGCCGCTGCTCCGCCACTCCCCGCACGCACCAGAGCCCTCGGGCCGCTCCGCCGTCGCCGCCTCCATCTCCTCGCCGCGGATCGGCTGCCAGGACGCCGCGGCCGCCCCGGGATCGACGCCGCCGTGCCGCTGGCCGCCGCCGCTTCCGTGCGTCGCCGGCGCCGTTCCGGCGACCTAGAAGGGGCGGCGCCGCCGCTATCGGGTCGTCCGTGCTCGCGCGCATCCACGCGCTTGTCCCAGGGCGCGGCGACGCGCCGCCGGCGACCTCCGCCCCGCCGCGGCAGGACCCAGCCGCCGCTGACGCAGCGTGACACCGCGGCTGGTCTGGGCCGGCCAGCTGGGCCGCTGTTGGGCCGGGCTGGCTGCTGCCAGAGCTCGGCCCTTTCTTCTTTTTTTTTTTAAACCCCTCTGTTTTTTTAATTTTCCTGCTTCTTTCTAAACTCTGAAATTTAATTAAATTTAAAAATGCAGAGTTCTCCCAAATTTCAATATACATATATTCAAAACTAAACAAATTTTGGCACACAAAATTCCAAACTTGAATTTTCCACACAACGGTATCTTAAAGACCGAAATTTAATTAAAATTAAAGTGCAATTCATTCCAAATACTGTGGAACATTGCCAAAATTATTGCAAAATCTTGGAAATTTAAAATCCTACATATTTACATCAATTTACAGTATATGGATCCCATAAGTCTCCTTTCAAATCAAGAAGAATCTTAAAAAAAAAATAGTAGTACCAGTAAATGAATTTCTACAATCAAAATTGACTTCCTCTAATTTGATGCATTCAATTTTATTACATTTCATGCAAATGGATGTATCTCTACAAAATCCCATCTAGAAATAATGAAAGCACACAATAAAATGCTCCGACAAAACAAATAATAATTATTTACGTCAGAAAACACATAATTTTAACATTTTAAATTGATGAATATTTGATGAAAACCCTACCGCACTTCCTCTTCGGAACAATTTCCAAAGCATGAAAGTATTTTGATAAGTACCCTCACAACAATAAATGCTGATTATTTGTGCCGGACAAAAAGAAAAAAATTCATACTTACATATTCCACAATCTTTAATATCTTTGGAACCTGCTCATTTTACAAACGCAGTTTATTTTAATCTTAAGAACACCCCAACTTCAACAATTTCAAAAAACTAATCAATTTTTAGCTGCAAGCTTCTTTCAATTTTAGTAATAAAAGAGTAGAACCAACAGGAAAAAAAAACTATAAATACCCATCGCAAAAATATAAAAAATATATGAATATAGTAGAGGAAAAAAAAAAGATCACCTATTTTCCACAAAAAGACAAATAAATTCGAACAATCCAAATTGCCCTACATGTGCACAATTTTATGAGAAAAGCAATCATATTTCACCATTCCAACTCAAATTACAAATATCAATATTTTCATAGTGTCATATGACTTCCAAGTCTCCTGATTCCGCAACCACTACGACTTGAAAATGTGGACATTTCCAAAAATTGAAATTCACCACATTTCCCCTGGTTTTTTTTTCCCCCAAAATGCAGCTTCAACAATTTTCAGATCTGCACAACTTCAAAATGTAGACATTTTCAACATTTCAATTCCACCACATACACACATCATACAAATTTGAAAATTCCAAAAAATTCGAATCCTTCCAAACACATAATACATTTCCTCTAATTACGTAACTACATTAGATATCTATGGCAAAATACAACCGCATTTAAACATTTGAATTTGGAAAAATATTTCAATATAATTCGAATGCATTTTTCTAATTACATTTAAACATTCATCACAAAATACAAACATGTTTGGACATTCCAATTTGGTCAATATTTGGATGCAATATAAATAGATTTTCCCTAATTGTAGAATCAAATCCAAAAAATGTGCATTCCCACTAATTAAGTACTTACGGGAAAAAAGAAACATAGTTAAGCATTTCCTCTAATTATGGCTTGATTTTAAATTGAAATTAATAAGTTCTCAAACAATTTATTCCCTCCAATTATTGAATTCGATTAAATATTTAACACAAAACACAGACATATCATACCAACTCAACTAAATTAATATTTACAAATAATATTACTGAACTTCCTTTAATTATGCAGTTCAATTTAATAAATGTTCAACTTGAACTTAACTCTCTCTAATTATGTGGTCAAATTTAAATAATGCTTCATTCCATTCACATTTAAAGAAATCAAAAAAATTGTTTCCTCTAAATATAGATTCAATTTAATAGATGTTAAACATAACATATCTCCTCTAACCAACAAGCGAAATCACATGTTTACGGCGAAATAGACACATAATATTTAAACATAGCCATAATATATTCTCTCTAATTATGGTGGTTCGTATGAAAATAATGGCAAAATAAAACCATATTTAACCATTCAAATTTGCCTAACATATTTGCAAGTAATATAACTTAAATCACTCTAATTATGTAGTTACATTTAAAAAAATAATTGTTTATATGAATATTTCCAGAAAATACAAACAGGTCTACTCTAATTATGGATTGCTTCCAAATTGAATTCCACCTAACTACAATATACAAATTAGAACAACCACCTTCTCTTACAATATATATACCGCAAATAAAAAAACAAACAAATTATTACAACATATCCTCAGCAGAGGCGCAGCGTGTCGCCGCGCTAAATTCAACTATCTAAATATTTGAATATTGTACAAAATATATAAAAAATGTTCGAACGAATTACTATCTACTCATAACAAAATAAAAAACATGTTTGCAAATTGTAATTTCGCCAACATTTTAGCGACTTTTTCTGATATTCCACAAAATATGCCAAGAATGCTCCTAAAAAATAACCGCAACATACTTATAGGAAATTACAAATATATTTCAACATTTCAATTTCGCCAACATTTCTGACATCATACAAACAAACTCACAAAAAACTCACAAAATATGACAAGAATGCTCATAAAAAATGCTACCTATTCATGACAAAATAAAAACATGTTTCAACATGCCAATTTAGCTAACATTTTTGTTAAAAAAATATATATATATACTACACAAAAAAAACATCAAGGGCGTGCCGTCACGCCAAATTCAACTAGTTCCGTTCATACGTCGAAAACTTCCTGTCATCCTGTGCCATCCTCGTATTCTCACGTTCCGTTCCATGATTTCCATCCTCTAGAAACGGAATGCCTACTATTATCCACACCTTGGGCAGTTTCCAGGGTGATATCCTGGGTCATCGTCCGGGCGATCTGTTACAATGGTGAAATGTCAGGCCAAGAGAACAGTAGAAAACAGTAGAAATATTGTGTAAAAACTGTATGGTTACTGGGCAGGAAACTACGTGTCCCGGTCCACGGACGACCAACAGAATAAGGCATGTCGGCAGAATCACCAAATGGACGCATAGTTTTTTTTTTTGCGAAGATACAGCCAGAGCATTACAGCAAGAAATTTACAGAAAGGACCTCCTCGAAGCTCAAAACTACAAACCAGTCCTTCTCCTGTAACGCGAAGCCACCGACGAACCGCAGAACGCACCGACGGCACGCCGCCGCCGCATCGCCACACAGACCTTGGTTCGGCAGATGTCCCCAGGCGGACGGGAAGTCGTCGGAACTCGAAATCCGGAGATCCTCCATCCTGCGCCACCAGTCGTGTCGCCAACTTGCTCGAACTCGAGCTGCATCAAGAACTCCAAAAGCCGAGACCGTCGTCTTCGATCTCCGGCACGGGGACGTCACCCACGGCAGCACCGAGCTGCGAGGGTGACGGAGGCAGCAGATCCACGCCAGAGCTCCACCGGAGCGCCGTCGTCGGAGAGAAAGATCTCCACCTGCAAAACAACCACACCACACCGCCGATGCCACCGCCCTCCCAGCGCCGCCGGCAGAAACCCTAGCTAACCCTACACTATGTACACACCGGGATCCGGTGTTCCCCCACCCTCCCGCTGCCGAAGCAGCCGGCGGAGGGGAGGAAACAGCCGGATCCGCGGCGGCGAGGTGGGTTGACCGGGGAGGGTTCAGAAAATCGCCTCACCTACTGTAGACGAGAGGGAGGGGACGGCCAAGGTTCCGTCATAAATGGACGCATAGTTTGAGGCAAAGTAATGGCGCTGCCGCAGATGAAGAACAGTATGAGGATGGTAATGAATCGAATCAGAAAACAGCAAGTCTTAGGTAACATTATTCCTGAACAGCGGTGAGCTCTGTGCCTTCTAGACGGCAAAACCTAGTTAGCAGCGAGATGGCATACTGGGAATCGCAATGCTCCAGCAACATCTATCTATATACTAGATTCGAACGGCGCGGCTCGCCGCGCGGCGTTTGTTTCTTCTTTGAATTACTTGCCCGTGGTTACCACCATTCAAACAGATCATTTAAAGGATAATTTTACTCGAATGAGTTTGATCGTATCTGAAATCGTATGTGAAATGAGTAGGTATAATGAAATCCTTAAGCAACATGGAGATGCAAACGATGAAGTATACATAGTATAGTTTAACGAATCCTCGGACGATTAAAAGAGCTTCAATTTTCGAACTATGACAGACTGCCATAAACATGGATAGCCGAATCACGGGAACATACCTACTTGATCATAGTTCTCGTCACTACATATTAACCACCGATACTAACTGGCAGGTAGGTGCACATAATATTTACATTCATGGAAGTTTAATAATACATAAGATCTGCTAAGTCTACTGATTTTAAGTGGTTAGAGTAACATGAACTCAATCCCCCAGTGAGTTTCAGGTCACAAACTACAATTCCAAAAGCAGAGGCAGCTAATATCAGTAGCATCCACAGGGAGACACGTCAGGTCCAAAATATATCCCACGGTGTTGCTGAGACAATCAGGAACAGGATGTTTGTATAGGCAAAATAAGTCCTTTTACTGGCATTGATCATTGTTACCAAATTCCCTACTGGCCTGAAGCACCGAAACCTATTCCTCTATGACCTGTAAATGAAGAGCAGCGACGTGCTATCAGGTTTTAATAAATAAAGTAAGGTACCGTAAGATCAAAGAGTCTATGCTTTCACATGTTCTAGATACACCTATTTTTCAGCAAAGCTATGTTTGTTGCTTCCAAGAACAAACAATAGAGCTGGAGATTTCCCAAATGTACATGCCAAAACAAAACGTGTACTGTCCCCATGGAAAGTTAGCTATTTCTTGGGCTAAAGAGGTGTGCACCTCCCTAAAATTAGCTATCGTGAGTAAACAGGCACCAGCCAGCTTATGATTATCATTTTCAAAGAGGAATAAAAAATCAAGGTATAACCACATAAGCACACCGTCACTGGCATCATGACATTATGTATAGATAAGCTAACTAATATAGAGAGCCCACAGAATCTAGATCATGATATTATGTATAAATAAGCTGCACAAAGAGGAATAATGGTTTTAATTCCAATTTCTAAAGCAAGATTGTATAACAGAATCGTGTGCACAGATCAATGACTTGGAGACGGCATGGTACCTGTCTTTGTGCAACCGAGGTCGGACAGATCTGCCGCCACTTGATTGAACAGACTGAAAAGTGACATGCGAAGGCAAGAAATCAAGAACCGTACGTCTAGAAGAGGTCGACGCAGAGAAGATCTAAGAACGTAAGAGGAAAGGGGAATACCTGGAGAGAGGATAAGCGTCGGTGAGCTCCTGTCCATTGAAACGAAGCTGTCTTATATATGGGCTGTGTATGGCGCTTAAAAATTAAAACCTAAAGGAAAAAACCATAAGCAGGCAAATGGCAACAATGCAAATTGGAAAAAAAGGTCCACCAGGCAGTAACCCAGAATCCTAATTCGCTACAGAAGTGAATATAGAGCAGGCATCCATTTATCTATAGTAGTAAAAAAACTTGATGGGATGTAAGGAAAACTCACCTTCAATTTTTGTCAGGATTCTTTTGGTACACATTATAGGAATCATAAAAGGAATTCTTTGAGTATGCAGAACACATCTTAAAATAACCATTATAGCATATTAAAATCAACTTGCAATAACCATTATAGCATATTCTTTGAGACGTGTACACTGAATCTTGCAGAAATTGGCAATAAATTCTCCCTTAATTTCCTCCTCTGTAACTCCAATATATATTTGTAATACTTCCTGCTAAAGCAAATGCTTCTGAAGTAGGTTCCAATAAAGGGGATGCCTCTTCCTTCACACTTTTTCCTGGCACACGAATAGGACCAAGAAGTCAATGCAATGGTACATATGTGTGATTAAACTGTATACTATGCATGATCTATATCTTACTGATACAAAAATGGAAAATAATGCATCCACACATGTAAATTAATCCAGCTCATGGATGCTAATAAAATGCTAAAACACAAATACAGAGAGGGGGTTGGGGGTCAAACCTGTAGGTTTCAGCGTGTTTGGGTCCAGCCCAAAACATTTATCGTCGTTTTTAAGCCAAGGTTCTTAACCGGAATGATTAAACTTGGCAATTTTGCAGCTGTAGGATGCTTGCACTAAGATTCGGTATAATGGTAGTCCAATCCTTCCCTCTTTTGTCATCAACCAACCGTGTATGAGGTACACTACTGAATCAAACTTGCAAGTCAAGTAACTGTATTAAATATCAAGCATTTTAATCAACGACACATCAGGAAAAATGGGTATTGACTAATTAATGTTAAAGCAAATCTACTACAATTCTGATTAACTAAATGTACCCAACATCAAACCAAAATAAAAATAGCCCGTCTCAAAGAAGAATTGTGCATTTACCTAAAAGGGCTAATCGAGTAATGTCAAGAATGAGTAATCACATATGCAAGAGAACTTCCATTGCACCTTAATATGGAACAATTCTGGTAAATGTTGTATTCAGTACTCAAAGTCAAAGTCAACATCCTAAAACAAAGCATCCAGTAACGGTAAATGTTGTATTCAGTACTCAAAGTAACGGTAAATGTTGTATTCAGTACTCAAAGTCAACATAGAGAACTGAAATACAGTGCAAAAAAACTCCACTTCACATCCTAAAACAAAGCATCCAGATTAAGAACTTCGAGAAAGCAAGTGGACTCTGAAACAAACCTTGAGGACAGAAAAAATCATCATTGTGGAATAGACGGCAACTAAAGAGGCAGCCATGATCTCAAGTTGAAAAACGCTTATTTCTTTAATCAAGCATCATTGTGTATCCTATCTTGTTTCCTGTTATCAAATACCAATAAAGGGTCATTGTAAGAAAAGTATCATAGTGAAAGAAATTGTTCTGGAAAAATAATGTAAGAAATATAATGATTGCACAACGCCAACTCAACAATGAAGGAAAAAAATATTCATCTACATTCATTTAATAGCTCATGGGAATCAAAGAATTAACAATTTTGTATATTGCTCCTCATGTTTAGAATTAACTGTTAAATAGATCGGATGAATACAATCCTTATAGAGCTAATAAAGCATATATTTATACTATCTTTCCTGAATCTTGAGGCGGGGAAGAAAAGTACCAGCTCGCTGCAATTGGAACATCAATATTCAGTAACTTCAGTGTGGCCAAGTTCATTGCTTCCATCCTACTAAGGAAAAGGAAAATAAGGTCAAAATCGAAATAGACCTGTAGCCTAAGAACATTTCTTTCACCTTAACAAATTGTAATCAAGAATTCCATAATGCGAGCAAGGATCAAAAGAAACATACCACACAATAAATGTGACAGTAATTCATGATAATCATCACTTAGGCTAAAAGCACGAACGTTAGGACAATTTACTTTGCAAAACATGGGAGTAAATTTATTAAGATAAATATTGGCAGTTAGCACCAAGCCATTTCAGAATTATCTCCGGACCAAGCATGCAAGTTGCAGTCTAGACATCAAGTTGAAATAATAAGTTTACCGCTTGGCATATACCCAAAATATTTATACTATTTGGGGCCAATGAAGTAGCATAATAATTACTCTACCACTACTCCACTATCGGCAACTAACATAGCAGAAGTGATAACAATTAACAACAGAACATAGTTCAATCCAAATAATAATCACGATATCATCAAGAATGACGACCATAAATAGAGAAGCATCTATTACAGAAAGTGGAACCGGACGATCTAAATTTTAAAGGCAAGGCCTGGACTGGGCTCATCTAATCTTGTTGAAGGCAATGGCCTGAACTAATTTTCTAAAGTATAATGGCATGAACAAATTGTTCTCCATAGATGCACATTGTACAGACCGGCATCACCTGAATAGTGTTTTACCAATATCAAGACAAAGAAGAACTGAGGGGACATTTACACACACAAAACATATATAAGAAATAGGCCTAGTTTTTCACGAATGTATTATTTTTTGTCATGGACATCAACCAGAATTGAAAAAATATCACATAAATCTGTGCCCAGTGACACGAGTAACATCAGGATCTTAATAAGTATAGTGTATATTCCTGAAACCTTACCATTAGAAACTTAATTTTTGATGATATTCATTGGACAACAACAAAAAATGAGTACATAATCTAGCATAGAAACAAAAGCGGCATCAGTTCTCAATGACACTTGAGCGAAGCAATAACAAACTAAGGGATACAAAATACATTGTGGGAGCGTGAGTGGAGACCCAACAGAACATACACATGAATTGGCATGGCAAGATAAATAATGGCAAACCACCATGAGTTTAATTAGAAAGAAAGATCAAGGAAAGAAAATAGTCTCTAAAACTTCACCATAGTTGCAGACAGAGAGGAGGATATCGATCTCGGACAGTCGGGCTTGTGGAAGCACCACTTTCCCAACTGAAAAGACCCACAGGAACAGACTTGTTAGATCACACGTATACATAGTAGCAGAAGACATATAGCTAGCTTAGCTATCTATAAAAGAAGCCCATATACTGCCATCGACCGGAGGACCATCTCTCATGGTTAAATGAGACGACAAATATAATAAAATCATTAATAGATTTGTGTTTGTAAGTAGCTGGGCTATCAGGACATGTCTTCTATTTACATTAACCATCTTTTCCTCTACCGTTAGAAACTAATATTGTTTGGCTTGCGAACAAAACAACCGGACCAGTTGGAGCAGGTACCAAAGAATGGAGAACAATAATCGTAAACTTAACTTTATACAACAGAAGTGGTATTTTCAAGGCATGTCATGTTAAAAACAGCAGAACTAACCAACAGTGATCTATTTCATCCAGCTAGAGCAAGCAGTCAAGTGCAAATTAGAGATTAGAACGTACCAAATGTCGATTCCAACCACGGATCTGTGGTACCGGTGCTTCGTCCGCCTCTTGAGTTTAGGAAATCTGCAAATCAAGCAAGGGGACAAATGAGAATCAGAATCAGTGTTGGGCTCCCACCGTTTAAGGGGAACTCAAAATAGACAGAGGGGAACCAGATAAAGTTCAGATCCAAATATCACATGGGAGGGGAAGCGTGTGTGTGTGTGAGGTTGTTGATACCAGCAACGATGGATAAGATTGTAGAACGCACCTTTATGTGTCCTCAGCAGACGGGATGCTTTTTCATGGGCCTAACATATGTGGTCACCGTGTGGCCCATCAGTAATTAGCTCTTGAAGCAAGCCTGAAAACAGAAAATCAAAATAAGAAACTGAACCAGGAGAAAAGGTACCTGAAAGTCTGAAACCAGAGTTATCTACCGTGCAGAATTATCCTGGAGTAAGCTAGCATGATTTTACACATATACAGTTTACGTACCATTATGTAACAACAAAGATTTCATCTGTTATACAAAAGATCTGTGTGTACACCAGCATAACCGAAGCAAATAAATTAGGAGAGCTGAATGAATCAGGCAAGACAAACACATGAGCTGAAGAAACCAATATTGCGCTCAGGCTCAAAAAACACCTGACACATTGTCAATAGTCTAAAGGCACAGCATAGTAACCCAATGTTGAGAAACAATACTGATTAAACACAGGGGATACAGATGTAAAACCAGATAGAATATGAAACTGGCAAGACAGGTATACACATTAGGCAATGAATCAAAGCAGTGCTGAAACACACAAGGGTAGTAATCTAGATATCCATAGCACACTGCCTTAACATATGATGTCTCTATAAGAGTCGCATCCAGGTTCACATATTACAAACACAAATGGTAATAGTACCAAATACATAAGTTCCGATCAGCCTACTGATCTAATGTGGATAGGGACACATGATCTCAAACGCCTGATGAGTTTCATGAATCTAGCAACAGTTCCAAAAGATAAAGGAAGCTGGCCTCAACAGCGTTAACAATAAGGCATTCAGCAACCAAGATCTGAATAACGGCACCAAAATATCACCGAGCCAGGTGTTCAAGGCTCTCATGGACATAAACTTTGTACAGGCAAAATAGTTCTGTTCTGCATCAAGGAAATTCAGAGTCAATGAAGGGTACCTATATGCACAGAATTAACAATAGGTATGGTTTGGTTGGACCTTAAGGAGTAAGATCTCTGCAGGATGACCTAGTTCCTGGCTTTCTTCAATGCTCCAGACCCTCCACCTCTAGGCCTGCGCCTAAAGGAAAAAGAGAAGAAAAGTGTCAGCACTGAACATGAACAGAGAGGATGAAGGGAAACCAGAATGCCAATAAGGCTATGCAATGTTAACCCTAAAGGAACCTGTTGCTATCAGTGGATTCATCGGGAGCTGTTGCTGCAGGCACAGAAACGGCTGGCTGGGACAATTCCTCCTCTTGAGGTGCTTCAGTCGTTGTGTTATCAGTAACCATCAATTTCAGCTCTCCTTCAGCTACTTCTGGCTTCTTGATATCATCAGAGACTGTATTCAGAGCACTTGGACTGGCACATGGTGACTGATCCTTCACACTTGTTCCATCAACTGGTAGGGCTAGAACCTCACCGTGCCAACTGGTATCTCCTGGACAATGGTATAGGCATAAACATTTTTAGTCATGCCCAACAAATAATAGAAGAAGCTGCTGGCTAGTAGGTGGAAAACTGCTTAATTAACCACAGGAAAGGTGTATTCGAGACAGGATACGAACCTATAAAAGGAATATGCATGGTTTGTGTAGCTGAATGTAACAGATTGATGCCATTTTAAAGGTGCTATTTTTTCATTAATAGAGGCAAAGGCTACATGTATGGTTAGTTTGTTCATGGTTAATAAGCCGTGTGCAGTAGGTGAAATCGAAGCACCTGTCCAGACTGAAACTGGCCAGCTCCAATAAACAAAGCCTTTCGTGCAGCTGAAACGGGGGAGGCATCCTTCTTCCTGTGCAAGTAAATCAGGAGAGGTTAATAGGCTAAATCATAGGGATGGGCTTTAGGAGATGGTATAAGTACCTAAGACTTGGAAGCTTGTTGACGGAAGGAGGGCCTTTGTCGACTGGTAGCATATAGCTAGACTGGTGTAACGAAAAGAAGGAAGTGTCAGGCTTACAAAATCCACCCAAAAGACATGTAGATGCATAGTATACGGTCTCACAGAGAATTCTTGTAACTTACACTCGTGTCGATGTCGTATGAATCCTCTAGTGCAGAAACAGCGGTTCTTGGAGAGCGCGGTGCACCCGGTGAGCCAATCAGTAGATTAGACTGACCAGCAGGTGATTGGCTTGAGGATGCAGCTCCTATTGCTGGTTTCTGCCTTAGAGCAGAGGAGTGTGGCTGTTTCCCAAAGTTGGTATCAATCCTATGGACTTGGTAGGATGGCCTCGTGGATTCAGATTCAAAGCTCTTAGAAGTCACTTGCACAACAAATCTATACTTGGTGGAAACAACAGCAGCTAGTTCCCTTGGAATTGATACATCTCCCCGTGTGGAATTCACGATATCTTCGAGAGGGGTACTACACGAGTGGCCAGCACGTAGAATGGTAAGGAGGGGTTTGCCAAGGATCTCTTTGCCCACCCGATCAAACATAACAAATTCAATTTCATCTTGACCATCACCACCAATGAAGCAGAGCCGATACCTGTTAAGCACAGGAGAAGGCATCAATAAACTCAACGGAAACCTAGAACACAAAATAGAACAGCACCGAATTTACCTTGGTGATGCGTTAACAGAAGAACACCCTGAATCAGAGCACCTGTATCCAGCTCCATATGGAACAGATGATTTATGACATGTGTTGCAAGAGAAGAACCACCACCTCTGTAAAGGACTAAGCCTTAGGATTGTGGCAGTGCAGAAGAATTTAGTGTGCTGAAAATAGAGGTCAATAAGAATCATGAGTATTCACAAAACAGAAACAACGGAAGTAAAACGTGACAATGTAAAGGTACGACAGGTGGTTGTCAGAAAGAATACCTCATGGCGCCATATATCAAGATCTTTGAGCTCACCCACAGTTTTTGTTTCAAGGTCAACTTGGGCGGCTATCTCGGCAGCGGTTTGGTTTGGAAGTAAGATGTCCTCCACATCGGGGACCTTGTCTTTCAGTCTGCAGACAAAGAACAGAACAGAAAATTAGCATTGTGTGTACAGCACGGAAGCGTCATCAGAAGTACCGCGCTAACTAACCTTGCATATATTGCATTAATTTCTGGTAGCTCCTCGTTAATGTACCAACGGCACGGAGCGCTACCACTTACTCCCCTTTTACCTATCAAGGAAGATAAAACTATAATATTACATTTGTAGAAACAGAGCAGATTCGATAGGTAACTAAAGCATGAACTAATGCACAAACCTTCATAAGTTTTGACCAGAGTACCAACAAATATGGCTATCACAGGGTTCTTCTTGCTAGTTTCAAGAACCCAGTCACCTTCGAAAGCTATTGCCCTTTCAACCCATAGAACAATACTGATCTGATGCCCACTGGCAAGAGCAGAGACCGAATAAGCACAAAGAAAATAACAAAAGTAGCTCACATGCAGGAAGAATGTATTGCTAACAAAAAACAGCGAGAATGAACACGTACGAAAGATCAGATAGGTATATAATTCTCTTAGTGGAAGGTTCCGCACGGTTGGCAGAATGGTACTGAGTAGCCTTTGATACACCAGTTATTATACCAGCGATATCTGCATAATAACAAAATAAAGGAAAACAGCATGATAAGATAAGAGCGGCATGGAACAGTAGGGAATAAATTAGTGAACACCTGCAGACAGTGACATGGAACTGACATGGTACCATTAAGGAACAATTTCAAATTTCAACAAACCTACAGAAACTGTACGGATGGGAATTAAGAAAAGCTTAGAAACTACCTGTGAACCGAGCAGGACGATCAGTAGGGGCAGGGAGATCAGTGATGGCAGTCAAAGAGAAGGTGCAAAACGGAAACTCCTCCTCAATGTTAAACTTTTCTCTGACACTTGTGTACCGACCAAACTTGATCATCCAACGACCCTGGACTGAACTGAATAATGTCTTGTTTGGATAAACCATGAACTGACCTAGCTCATAAACCTTTCCTTCTTCTATCACGTTCATAAACTTTTCAACGCATTCAACTGGAACCTCTCCATACATGTGATTTCCCTACACATGAAAAAAAGGAAACACACTGCATGAGTACAGAAGTGCCGAGGTGAAGCATGCAACAAAGGTATGAAATAGACATGGTAAGTGAATTATAACCTGCGCATCAATCAGAACCATGTCCGTATGCTGGATAGGACCCTTGTCAGTGCCTCCACGGTGATGCCACAGGCGTGACACATAGACACAAACTGTCCAGTACTTACTGGTCCGGTTGATCTCAGCAAGCGTACTGATCGGCATCTGGGCACACATAAGATAACAACATGAGTGAGCAAACAAAAACAGCAAGGATCACGTAATAAGAAAGATTATACAGCGTCAAGGTAAGTACCAGGAAAGAGTACCCTTGACCAAAATTACAGTAAGTAGCAAAACACCAACCAAAAGAGGGAGAAAAATATAGACAAATGAACGAAAGTCTAGATAAAAGGAGTGAACTTGATTCCAGACAAACAAAAGCAGTAGAGAAGGCTGCATGACTGGCATGATATACTGTAGAAGACGAATAAGTAAGACAAAAGCCTATCTGACCACTCCATATATTTTTTAGGTGCTACAAAAGTCAACAGAATGCATTAACCAAAACGTGATACGATCAGAGCATCAAAGTGACCCCGCAGACTGAAAGACCTCAGGATAAACAATATTCTGGGTCTCCGAACCACATGTGCCATCAGCATTTTCAATTAGTATTTTCAAAGATTTCCTAGACTTCACACGGGACACGGCAACATACAACTGTCCATGCGAGAAAACAGGCTGCTTTAAATATAAGCCAGCATAATTCAAAGTTTGCCCTTGGCTTTTATTTATGGTCATGGCATAGCAAAGGCGAATAGGAAACTGACGCCGCTGCAGAACAAATGGCCATTTGGTTTTCTTGGCCGTTAATTCAATTCTAGGGATGTAGACAGTGTGCCCTACATGAGAACCAGTAAGAATCACAGCTTGGATAACACAGTCCGCAAGTTCCGTGATAATCAGGCGTGTGCCATTGCACATGCCAGTGGACTGACTAAGGTTCCTAAGTAGCATGATTGGTGCGCCTTTTTTCAGAACCAACTTATGCTCAGGAAAATTAACAATAGACTGCACATTGAGAAATTCAGGAGGATAGAAAGTGTCTGCCTGCTGAACAGCATCGGGCGAGGCAGCTATCGAATCCGAACTGAGATACTCCCTAGATCGAGTAGGCACCATGGAAAGCACAAAGTCGTTAATAAGGTCGGCGATTTCATTTGTCGGGGCTAAAATGGCTCGCTCCTGTAAGTATGTGATGTCATCAAAGTTATTCACAAAATCAACATACGTTGACAAAACAATGGCCTCGATCTTATTCCCGTCAGTTTGTATCAGCAAGTCTTCTGGAATCTGAATCCAGGTTGGGGTAACCTCGCCATCTCTCACGTTCATGGGAAGCTTTCCTTCTCCAAGCTCTAACACCCAACTACTAAATAACGCTATTTCTCGCTGTACCAAAGCACAAGCACCTGGCATGGATAACCTCATGTTTTCTGTCAATTCAAGATATGTGACTTTCTGCCACAACGGCGAGTTGGTGATAGTGGCGCCTACTATTTGCTGACGGGTACCACCTTCAATGACTGACAGAATCTGTCTAAGATCCCCACCCAAAACCACAACTATGCCACCAAATGGGATATCAGCAAGTAAATGATTATCGACAGACATAATATCACGTAAGGTTCTATCCAGCGACTCGAGGCACTTCCTGTCAGCCATGAGTGCTTCATCCCAAATAATAAGAGAAGGGCTCTGAATAAGACTACTCAAATTGGTACCTCTCTTGATGTCACAAAACGACGTCGCTTCAACCGGGATGGGTATTTTAAAACGCGAATGAGCGGTTCTTCCACCAGGAAGTAGGAGGGACGCAACACCCGAAGATGCAACAGTAAGAACAATTTTACGTTCACCTCGAAGAAAAGAAACAATTGCATTCCACAAAAAGGTTTTGCCAGTGCCACCAGATCCAGAAACAAAGAAAAAACCATGTTTTTTGTCTACAACAGCAGCAACAATTTGTTTGTAGGCCAAGATTTGACCATCATTAAGTTTGGCAAATAAATGGGTAGCTTGCTCCGCAAGCTTTGCAGAATCATATGATGTCTCTTCCTGAAGGAGTCTATTGTCATAGGATAAACATTCAAATGTTGATTTAGGAGGCAAGTCAAAGTTATTAATTCTAGAACCATTTCGAAGGAAAACTTCAGCTAGTTCATCCAATAGCAAATCTTTAAGCTGGTCTATGGGGACAACATAGTCTCTGTCACGGCGAGCCTTCCTAATTCCGTACTGGATATCATCAGCGAGTTGTAGCCAATATCGATCAAAGAACTCTCTTTCACTTTTTACCCCACAGTTTAAGAGCATGATGACAAACATTTGACGTAGCCGTAGGGCAAAACCCCAGACCAAGGCTTCAACAAAAGCTCGGTACCACTTGGAATCATCACCCAACAGACCCCGAGCAGCACATGCTTCTTTGAAGGTAAGGTAGGTACGGCCTTCAAATGATCTTAGATCAGCGAAGCACGTCGCACCTTTAACGATCATAAGCAGTGACCGTAGGTAGTACAGCTCACCGCTGGTAGGCTGCACATAGTAAACACGTCCTATCTTTTCACCACATCCTCTCTCATGCCAAGATCTATGCTGGGTATCCCATGTCCATTTCGTGGGAAAGTCACAGTAAGTTAGGGTCCGAGCATTTGGGTATGTCTGATTTGCTACAAACCATTCTGTCAGCATACTTTTTTTCAGGAATTCAGTGTCGATAATTTTTGTGAGCAAGGCACCGGCGCGAAACCTAATAATATTTTTGTCGGGCAAATGAACAGTCAATCTCTCAACAGCAGGATACTTTGTGTGAATAATGTATCCGAAGACACGCCAAAGGGCATCGTGCTCGCATATGTATCTACACTGTATGTACTCACCAATCTCATCTACCGCAACACGGCTAGAACCTTCCCCAGCAACCCCTTTACCCTTGATCCTCTCAAGCAGAATCTTAGGATAATCTGGTCCTTTAGTCACATATTTAAAAAGATATTTCATCACCTGAGTTTTATTACACCATTCTAGATTAAGATGAGCCTGATATTTCTTAAGGAGAGTCATATTATATGGAACAACCCATCTATTGTCAAGTTTTTTACCATTTTTGTAAATAAAGCGACCATTATCAGGGCGTTTATAGAGGGCGAATCCATTTTCATCAATAGTTGTCTCAGACTGGAACAATTTGGGATAATATTTTGAACATTCACCATCTTTCATGCAAACACACTTTTCATTCAGTTCACCACAGGGTCCATGCATCATAAATTCGGAAACCAAGACATAGCCCAAAGGATCTAGAACAGGATCTGGAATTTCAGCAGAAACGTAAGAATCAATCAAGGATGTACTAACCTGACGATCCTTGTCTACGTCCTGCCAAATAAGGATATGCGCGTGCGGCAGACCTCGCTTCTGGAACTCAACTGTATACAAAACTGCACCAAACAATACAAAACCTGTTAACAACATATAAGTAAACATGAAAAACAGGAGCACAGCGTGAAATGCAACACATGTTAAAAAGAAATAGTACCAGCCTTTACAGGGCCAAAGATACGACCAGCTCTAATATCATCTATGTACTCCGCAAGCTTGAGCCCATACACTCTCACAACAATATCCGCCCTATCACACGGTTGTTGGCCAGGCTCTAGCAGCAGGGCCTCCGTAATCTCAGCCCACTTTGGATTACAGGTAAAAGTGGAGAACAAATCAGGAGCGCCATGGACACGACAAATGGCAAGACCATCCTGGAAGTTCTCCACAAAATAACGACGACCACCAGTATGGCTTGAAGGCAAGATAGTTCTCTTTCCAACATCACCACCATCTACACAACCCTGTCCTATAGCATCAGTGATACCCTGAAGGTGTTCCGATCTAAGGTCGTCTTGATTCTTAAGGATGTACCATAATCGGTTTTCATCAATGCATGCCCTTGAATCAACAACAGCCTGTGAAGAAAGTAACCCGTAACAGAGATATGGATTTGGCTGATCAGGTCGATAATGACAAACATAACAGTAGTACTCTTGCATAGTCATATTCTTTGAGGACGTGGATGAAGAAGAACCAATGTGTGGAACGTTGAGCTAGAAACCTCTCTCAGCATACGGAAATAGCAAAGGGTACTGGAGTGGCATGAAAGCAGGGTGCAAAAAAGAGACTTGCTGCAAGCCATCGGTTTTATTATCAACAACTATATCACGAGACGGCGTGTCAGCAGTGAATTCACCGACAATCAAAGCAGCTAACTCAGAAGTTGTGGGCAGAGCAAATTGAGGACCATCACCAGGAGACGGAGCAACAATGCGTATAGCCACGCGCTCATCTTCATTGCCCTCTAAGCGTTGTTTTGCCATCCTATATGTTTGGACCAAAGGATTATAAGTGTTAAGCATGTCTATCAAGGCCGCTACAATTTCAGGATCTAAATTACTCTCATGCTTATCATTCTTGTTCAAAGCATTGATTCTATTCCTGACTTCATTAGTGGTGTCATAGATGTAAAGCTCGCAAAATTTAGGACTACCCTCCTTGCGAGCTAGAGAACCCAAGCGGTGATGTACAGCCCCACAAATTTTAAATATTGGAGGTCCGCGTGAATTAGAGACTGACCGATCTATATTGGCTCCCATTGAGGTAAAGGCAAACAAACAATTGTACAATCTGATTTTTGATAGAAACTTTTTTGCACGACTGCCACCATCGTAATGCAAAAGGTCAGCCAGCACAGGTGGGGGCGCAACAAACTTAGGAAGGTGAACCTTTCCACCCTTGCAACAGAGGTTGTACACAACTCGCCCTTTTGTAGGGGCACTCTCACGCTTGACCCTCTCCTCATACCAGAAGGGTGTAGTACAATGACAACACTGGTATTCAGGAGCGCCATGGTAAGAACGGCCTTGATAAGAAGCTATACAGACAATCATGGGAAACAAAGTTTAGAAGATGGTCTATAAAAAGGGCAGATCAACATGGCAAACCAAGGCCACGAAATCTCCAACTATACCTTTTAAGCACTCAGCAAAGGCAGCCGGATAACCTGTCCAATCAGCAGGCAAAGAGATTTGGATGACAGGCTCTATATGGAAAGCACGTAACGCGGAATAAGAACATAAGATAAGAGAAACTCCTAAGCGAGGCACAAAAGCATAGAGGAATGCTAGATGCACCTGCGTAACCAGAACGGAGCAGATTGAGCAGAAATCGGCGTTTTTTGCGATTGAAGGCAGTGACGGTCGAACTCAACAACGGCAACCAGTTGTCCCCTATTTTTTTCACCGAAAACAGCATGATATAGCTCTTATAATGAGCTACAGCGAAGAAGGAATATACGGGGATATAATAAGTACCGAGAACCCATACTTTTTCGCTTACGACCCAGCAGCACACTACCCGGCGGTGGAACCGAGACGGCAATACCCACAGCACGACTGCTAGGGCCCTCGTCACGTCCGCTAGATTGAACCACACGACTGCTGGCACCCACCCCACGGCGACGACGACCCCGACAAGGCATTAGGGCATCAATAGCACATTTTGGGCAAAGCAGTCATCCTTAGCACAGACAACAAATAATAAATCACACGGTAAAGAATTAGCCGTAAGACACAAACAAAGAGACTCCATGAGGAGCAATTTTATAGCACACATATCACTTCATGCATATATAAGATATTCACAGCAAGCACAAATAACGCAGAATGGAAATTAAACACAACCTAATAAACACATGACAGAATGTAAGAATGATAATAGATGCATGATCAGACGTAACAGAAAAAGTTAGGAACAGAAAATACACATGGAAAGGTGAAATGTCGGGTTTGATGAAACATAGAGCATACCCACATGACCTAAACCATCATGAAACTGTGAACTAATCAGAACTAAAAAGAGACCAAGCTTGACCAAGCACCAATAGCAAAATGCATCAAGTCTCCATTAAATAAGACTAAACCACAGGCGCACCGACAAAACAAAAGAAAAATAAAGGATAAAACGTCGGGTTTGATGAAACAAACATAGAGCGTACTCACATGACCTAAACCATCATGAAACTGTGAACTAATCAGAACTAAAAGGAGACCAAGCTTGACCAAACACCAATAGAAAAATGCATTAGGTCTCCATTAAATAAGACCAAACCAGAGGTGCACCGATAAAACAAAAGAAAAATAGACGATAAAACCGATAGTATAGACAGGACCTCACATTATACATGACAGCAGTAAGACAATAAGAAAAATCTCATGCACATAACCCAGGAAAACCCAGACAAATAACATCAACTATAAGGAAGAAAAGCCGTTTAATAGTCATATTATGGCACACAAGGCCATCTCCATCACTGTTACATAACGAAAGAAGCAGAAATGTCAGCCTACACTAAAACCTACATGCCGAGGAGACCATCTGTAAATACAGAAACTGCCAATGTGAAACAACATTTACATCAGTAACAGAACCAGTGGAACCCACACAGTTTAAACCGGCTGTCCGAACAATGGAAGCAGCATAGATAAGAGCCGACTGATACGTCTCAAACGTATCTATAATTTTTGATGTTCCATGCTGTTATTATATCAATTGCTACATGTTTTGGTTACACTTTATATCATTTTTATGCATTTTCTGGGACTAACCTATTAACAAGATGCCACAGTGCCAGTTCCCTGTTTTCTGCTGTTTTTGGTTTCAGAAAATCTATTAAGGAAATATTCTCGGAATTGGACGAAACAAAAGACATCGTCAATAATATCACGAGGAGATCACGGAGTCCAAAGGGGAGTCGGAGCAGACCCACCAGGGGGCCACGCCACACTAGGGCGCGGCCCAGGGTGGGCCCGCGCCCCCCTATGGCGTGGTGGCCCCCCTCGGCCACCGACGCCGCCTCTTCGCCTATATATTCTCCGCGACGCGAAAACCCTATTACGGTCGATCATATTCCACGAAAAGTTCCGTCGCGGCCGTCATCGTCAATCTCAGATCGGAGGAGTTCTGAAGCTCTTCCCGGCACCCTGCCGGAGGGGAGATCATCACCGGAGGGCTCTACATCACCATGCCTGCCTCCGGAGTGATGCGTGAGTAGTCCACCCCTGGACTACGGGTCCATAGCAGTAGCTAGATGGTTGTCTCTCTACCTTGTGCCTCCATGTTTAGATCTTGTGAGCTGCCTAACATGATCAAGATCATCTTATTGTAATGCTAGATGTTGTGTTTGCTGGGATCCGATGAATATTGATACCATGTTTATTCAAGTTGTTTATCTATGTGCTCTTGATCTTGCATGCTCTCCGTTGCTAGTAGATGCTTTGGCCAAGTAGATGCTTGTGACTCCAAGAGGGGGTATTTATGCTCGATAGTGGGTTCAGTCTCTAGATATCTGGATCAGTGACAGAAAGGTCTAAGATGGTAGATGTGCTGTTGCTACTAGGGATAAAACATTGGTGCAGTGTCCAAGGGCACTTGTATTGATTACATTACACACTTTACTTCATGCAATAATCTGTTGTTAGCAACTTAATACTGAACAGGATGCGGATGCTGCCTTGAAGGTGGATTATTTAGGCATAGATGCGGTTGGAATAACGGTCTATGTACTTTGTTGTAATGCCCAACTAGATTTCATAGTAGACATCTTGGCATGTATTGCATTGTTATGCCCTCTCTATTTGTCAATTGCCCAGCTGTAATTTGTTTACCCAACATGCTAGTTATCTGTTCTGAGAGAGACACCACTAGTGAACTGTGGACCCTGGTCCAATTTCCTCATACTGTTTACACAACCTGCTGCAATCATCTGTTTCCTGTTACTTGCTGTTTTCCTGCTGTTTTCCACACCATACGTTTAACTCTTTGTTTCTGCAAGACCGGAGAGATTGACAACCTCTCTGTTTCGTGTTGGGCAAAGTTCTGGTTTGTGTCTGTGCAGATTCCACGTTGGTGCAAGCTCCCTAGCGCCAGGGGGAGTCAACATCAACAACCTTCCGATAGATCGTCAAGTCCTACTGGATTGATAACCTTGGGTAGATTTTCAAGGGAAAACTTCTGCTGTCTACATCATAACCTTCCTCTTGGGGTTCACCAACACGTAGCCATCAAGCTGTTTTCTGGCGCCGTTGCCGGGGAAGTACTCATCATCACCATCATCATCATCCTCAAATACTCTCCCGTCAACCAGGCACCAGCTGTTTTCTGGCGCCGTTGCCGGGGACTTGGAGGCTATTGGAAAGGGGAGTCTCTCAGTTCCAATCTCTTTACTTTGTTTTTGTCTTGTTTGTTTTAGTTTTGTTTTGCTTGCTGTTAAAAATCAAAAATCCAAAAAAATTAAATTCCTGCATCTAGTTTATTTCGGTTTGTTATTATGTCTAGTTCTTTGCTTGCTATTCATGGGTACTTTGCTTGAAACTTGTCCTATGGCTGAAAACAACTTGAGAAACCTTTATGAAATTTATCTTGAGCTAGGACATGATGTGTTTGAAGAGAAAATTAAAAAACCTATGGAACTTTATTTGCATGATAGTACCAATGATATTGGTATACACTCTTTGAACATGGTTGTTGCTAATGCTATGGAAAATATTAAGCTTGGGGAAGTTGGTAATGATACTATTGAAATAACTTCTTTTGATAAATTTGAGGTAGACAAACATTCCTTGACTCAAGAGAAAGCAAAAATAACAGAAGTACCAAATATTTCCCCCAATGTTGTTTATGAAAATCCATGCTATTTTGATAAGTCTTATGATAATCCTCTTTTTATTCCTAATTTCGAAATGCATGGTAATGAGAGTGTTTGCTTAGAAAATGTTTATGATAAAGCTCTAGATGATGGTCCTATGTTGCTTGATAATATTATTAATTCTACTATTGAGAGTGATCAATCAACTTGTTTCAATATGTCTAAAAGTGGGTTTGAAATTTTTGATCCCACTATCTTGCTTGATAAAAGTTATGTGTTTGTAGATCATAAAAAGCATGCTTTATGTGATAGTTATGTTGTTGAGTTTGTTTATGATGCTATTGAAAATTATTATGAGAGAGGGAAAGATGGTTTTAAAAGTTTTCATGTCACTAAAATACCTCTCTTTGTGTTGGAAGTTTTAAAGTTGGATTTGTTGCATCTTCCTATGCTAGCTGCTTTATGCTTCAATGATTTGTTTTACTACAATATTCCTCTGCATAGGAAGTGGGTTAGACTCAGATGATTTTGATATTTGCCTCTTGATGCTCTCTTTGTTTTTCAACTCTTATTCTTATGCGAGCATCATTAAAATCCTAAAGCCTAGCTGAAAGGCATTAAAGAAAAGCACTTGTGGGAGATAACCCATGTGTCAAGGATGCTTGTTTACCTCTGTAGCAACTCCTTTGTATCTTTTATTTGCTGTTTTGTTGTGCCAAGGAGAGTTACTAATGCAAAGTTGGTTTTTATTTTCGGGACTGCATTGGGACAGATTGCTGTTCGTCACCGTTTAATTCAGTAGAAAATCAGAAAAAATCGAAAAATGCTGAAACTTTTTGTGCATGTTCCTGATGATGTTACGCAACTTTCATTATTTCAAAAGTTCTTCATCTGAGCATCGTAAGTGCCTCGAAAAAATTCGTCATTACAGACTGTTCTGGTTTGACAGATTCTGTCTTTTATTTTGCATTCTCTCTTTTACAAGTTTTTAAGTGGTTTCTTTTCGTGTAAAAGTGCCCACTTGAGCCTAGTAACAGTGGCTAATGTTTAAAATAGTTGGCTTGTGAGTTTTGTCTTTGCTAGAACTTTGAAGTATTATCTTTTAGTGCACTAACCTGCTAATGAGAAAAGCTGTTAAGTTTTGGTGTGAAGGAAGTTTTCAAGTGTTGATAGAGGAGAATGATATTACATGATCAAGAAGAGTGAAGAGCTTAAGCTTGGGGAGGCTTACCTCCCCAGCATATTTCAAGAAGACTCAAGCATCTAAGCTTGGGGATGCCCAAGGCATCCCCTTCTTCATCTACAAATTATCAGGTCATCTCTAATGGTGCTATATTTTTATTGCTTCATGCTAGTGTACTCTTCCTTGGAGCGTCAGTGTGTTTTTGTTTTCAGTTTGTTTTGTTTTGTTTGCTGTGCTATACTTGTTGGATCCTAGTATTCATGTTTGGGAGAGAGACACGCTCCACTTTTTCATTAGAATACTCTTGTGCTTCACTTATACTTGTTGAGTATTCCTGTCTAGTTGCTGTTATTGCTGTTAGCTCTCAGTTTTTCATGTATCTCTTGTTAGAGCTTTCAGTTTCTTTTGAAGAAAGTACTCTCTTGCTTCACTTATATCTGTTTGGAGAGTTGTCAAATAAGTTGATTGGTGTTTGGTTGGACCAGAAAAATGCTATGCATGTGGTAGTGGTATAAAATGCTTACATGAATCTTTTTAGATCGTTGTCTTGAGTAATTTGATGCTTGCCAATTGTTTTGAGCTGTCAAGTAATTAATGTTTAAGCTTGTGCATCATGTAAGTAATGGCTATTAATGAAGAACTACTATAAGGATTTTCTGCTATAATAATCTGTTGCATAATTGGAAGTCCATAGTAGTCTAGATAATTTTTGGATGAAGGCTATGTGTTAACAAGGAAGACAGTGGGAGTCTATGGTTCGTCAAACCTTGTGTTTTATGTACACTCTTGCTATTCCAGTTGATAATGATGTTTGCTTATAATAACCTTGCTAGCCTAAACTCTGTACTAAGAGGGAATGCTTCTTGTACATCCAAAACCTTGAGCCAAATCCATGCCACCTGTGTCCACCATACCTACCTATTATGTGGTGTTTTCACCATTCCAAGTAAATTTCTTCATGTGCTATCTACTAACTACTCAAAACTGTTACATTTCCTTTTTGTGTCACTACTTGAAAAGCTCATAAGGACGTAGTAGTGAGATTTGTCATCTTCCATGCTAATTAATTTACAAGGATTGGCAGCTTCATCTGCTTCTCCACCTTTTATTTTGCATTAAAGAGCTGGTTAGTCCACCCTATAAATAAATAAATAGACACTCCTCCATGGTGAATGTTGGTGGGCACCCGAGGATTCGGTTAGCCATGGTTTGTGGAAAGTAAATGGTTGGGAGGAGTGTCACCAATAAGTGCTTGTTACAAGTGCAGTCCTAAAAACTCTCGGAACCGCTCTAAAAGTTAGTTAGCCATGGAAGATGACAAGTACCTGCTATTTGATTTGTTGACACCTGTATACACCATTACCTTACAAAACAATATTTTATGCTCTCTATATGCCTTCGGGAACTACAGCTCTAGCACATGATGTTAATCCCTGCTTCCCTCTGCGAAGGGCCATTCTTTTACTTTTATGTTGAGTCAGTTTTCCCACTTCTTTCTGTCTACTTAAGCAAACATCATTGTCAACTCCAGTATAACAGTTTTTACATAACTTTGTGTTTGGTTGATCATATTCTTTGCATTGACATTATCTATATGATATACATGTTGAAAGTTGAAGCAAAAGCTGAAGCTATTATCTTCCTTTGTGTTGATACAAACACTTTCATGTTGAAATTATTGCTGCTGTGAACTAACTATTATGTTAGACTATTATATCTCTAAATGTTTTATAGTATTATTCATGAAAGTTTGCACTTGTGTGATCACTTATGTTTACTCTTTATTTACTTGCTTGCAAACTATAGACCATTGGCTTGGATCACTTCATTCAGATCATGTGCATTACATTGTTATTTGATCAAAGATTGTGTTGGTAGCATGTCACTTCAAAAATTATCTGTTTTTATCGTTTACCTACTCGAGGACGAGCAGGAACTAAGCTTGGGGATGCTTGATACGTCTCAAACGTATCTATAATTTTTGATGTTCCATGCTGTTATTATATCAATTGCTACATGTTTTGGTTACACTTTATATCATTTTTATGCATTTTCTGGGACTAACCTATTAACAAGATGCCACAGTGCCAGTTCCCTGTTTTCTGCTGTTTTTGGTTTCAGAAAATCTATTAAGGAAATATTCTCGGAATTGGACGAAACAAAAGACATCGTCAATAATATCACGAGGAGATCACGGAGTCCAAAGGGGAGTCGGAGCAGACCCACCAGGGGGCCACGCCACACTAGGGCGCGGCCCAGGGTGGGCCCGCGCCCCCCTATGGCGTGGTGGCCCCCCTCGGCCACCGACGCCGCCTCTTCGCCTATATATTCTCCGCGACGCGAAAACCCTATTACGGTCGATCATATTCCACGAAAAGTTCCGTCGCGGCCGTCATCGTCAATCTCAGATCGGAGGAGTTCTGAAGCTCTTCCCGGCACCCTGCCGGAGGGGAGATCATCACCGGAGGGCTCTACATCACCATGCCTGCCTCCGGAGTGATGCGTGAGTAGTCCACCCCTGGACTACGGGTCCATAGCAGTAGCTAGATGGTTGTCTCTCTACCTTGTGCCTCCATGTTTAGATCTTGTGAGCTGCCTAACATGATCAAGATCATCTTATTGTAATGCTAGATGTTGTGTTTGCTGGGATCCGATGAATATTGATACCATGTTTATTCAAGTTGTTTATCTATGTGCTCTTGATCTTGCATGCTCTCCGTTGCTAGTAGATGCTTTGGCCAAGTAGATGCTTGTGACTCCAAGAGGGGGTATTTATGCTCGATAGTGGGTTCAGTCTCTAGATATCTGGATCAGTGACAGAAAGGTCTAAGATGGTAGATGTGCTGTTGCTACTAGGGATAAAACATTGGTGCAGTGTCCAAGGGCACTTGTATTGATTACATTACACACTTTACTTCATGCAATAATCTGTTGTTAGCAACTTAATACTGAACAGGATGCGGATGCTGCCTTGAAGGTGGATTATTTAGGCATAGATGCGGTTGGAATAACGGTCTATGTACTTTGTTGTAATGCCCAACTAGATTTCATAGTAGACATCTTGGCATGTATTGCTTTGTTATGCCCTCTCTATTTGTCAATTGCCCAGCTGTAATTTGTTTACCCAACATGCTAGTTATCTGTTCTGAGAGAGACACCACTAGTGAACTGTGGACCCTGGTCCAATTTCCTCATACTGTTTACACAACCTGCTGCAATCATCTGTTTCCTGTTACTTGCTGTGTTTCCTGCTGTTTTCCACACCATACGTTTAACTCTTTGTTTCTGCAAGACCGGAGAGATTGACAACCTCTCTGTTTCGTGTTGGGCAAAGTTCTGGTTTGTGTCTGTGCAGATTCCACGTTGGTGCAAGCTCCCTAGCGCCAGGGGGAGTCAACATCAACAACCTTCCGATAGATCGTCAAGTCCTACTGGATTGATAACCTTGGGTAGATTTCTCAAGGGAAAACTTCTGCTGTCTACATCATAACCTTCCTCTTGGGGTTCACCAACACGTAGCCATCAAGCTTTTTCTGGCGCCGTTGCCGGGGAAGTACTCATCATCACCATCATCATCATCCTCAAATACTCTCCCGTCAACCAGGCACCACCGACCTAGCTAATTCCCTGTAAGCTAGCATACCCTGATAATTGTAATCGCAGATTACAAACCCATATTTCTCTTGAAGAAAAGACAGTGCTTGAAGAGCGGCTTGGTCGTGGGGGCGCAGAAAACCAGAAGCACACGCCCAGAAAAAGCGACGGTGCGTCACACCAGGATGCATAGAAACAGGGAGCTCAAGCTCAACCCCTCCTAAGACGTCACCGTCATCAGCCACCTCGCTCACACAAGAATGGAAGGGAATCCCACACTGAGATGCGACGACGTCCAACAAATGCAGGTAAGATGAATAAACAACGAACATCCTGCCGCAAACAAAAGCCATGATTACCCAACGCAAGAAAAAGGAAAAAGAAAACCCCAACCAAGCAACACCGTTAGACAATTCCCAAATAAAAGGGCATGGAACATTCTTGTGCACGGGCAACACACGCACCTAAATTCATCCACACATAAAATGAAGCAGCGGGCAGTAAAAAATGAGAACGGAGAGGCCAGTACCTGATAGAATGCAGCAGACAACCGGTAGCAGACCTGGAGCGGCTGAAACCTTTCCTGACAAAGGAAATCCATAAGCAAAGTCACAGAATTGCAAGAACAGGAACACCAACTGCATGTACATGAACAGAAAGCATGAAGTCATCCACCAACCCCATGAGAGGCCGAGAATCTTACACTGAATAGAATGCAGCAGACAACCGGTAGCAGCAACCAAACGGGACCTGGAGCGTCTGAAAACCCTGTAAGCCGTAAAAAAAACCAACAGTCATACAGCAGTTATAGAAAAATCACACAAACAATGATAACTACATCACAGTTACAACCAACAACCCTCTAACCTAACCCTGTAACCTAACCAGTAAGCAGTTCAGAATGGCAGGTACTGAATGCATTTGTCCACTCATATAGGAATGCCAGTACCTTACAGAATGCAGCGGACGACCTATAACAGCAACCAGCCAACAAATGAAGTGTCTGAAATCCTCCCCTGGCAAAATAAATCATTAGGTAAGCACAGAAAAAAGCAACACAAGCAATGGATGCTTGACCACATAGAAAAGAACATCAGAACCTACAAAAGGGCAAAAACCATGTAAGCCATGATGAACCTAAGCCATGATGAACCTAAGCCACGATGAACCTAAGCCAAGCATCAAATACTAATTACTATAAAGAAGATTCTGAGCATTGACAGGTTCTGAATGGTTTCGTCTTAGCTAAACATAATATTTAGTTACTAATCAAAATCACAAACATCTACGGCTATAAAGAAGATTCTGAGCATTTCTAATATTTAGTTACTAATCAAAATCAACCACCCCGAAATATTACAGAAACAAAGCATCCTTCAGTTCATTGGATTCACACAATTCTTGCTCAAAATCAACTACCCAGAAGAATCACAGAAAACAAAGCATCTTTCAGCTTATTGCTCTGTCATGTGTGCATTTCTGAGCATTAACAGGCACTGTATTTTCCTACTCATGTACTAAACATATTGTTCCTTTCTGCCAGCTAGATAACTAACTACCCGTGTACAGCAAGAACCTCTAACTACCTCTACCCATGAAGAATCTGTCGACTCTACAAATCGACAAAACTATGAACTGAACCTACCTCTACCCAAAAACTGCAACAAAGTACATGCAGAGTGAGCCAGAAGCATGACAGCAAGCAGAAAGGAAGAACTATAGACAGGTACTGAATGCATCTACCACTATCCACAGGGAACTGCATCCGAAGCACAAACATCTACGGCTAAACAGCAAGAACTTTACCCAAACAAAGAATAGTCGCTGGCACGCAGCTGAAACAATGCTGAATGTGTTGCCTTGGAACGGAACACCGGATCCAACATGAGAGCAAGGCAGATCGTCCACTACAGAGAAAAGAAGGCAAGCAGCAAGCTTAATGAGCAAGGTCCAAAGTCAGAGAGCCAGAAGGAAAGAGCAGGGAGATCAAGAAGCAGCTACCTCAACCAGCGTCTGGTCCCTGCGGCCCCATCGCGACCTCGGTTGAGGAACGGCAGGACGGTCGCAGCGACGGAGCCGACGCACTCCGAGTCAGCGTCACAGAAACGGCGGCGGCGACAGCCAGTCGGTGACGGCGGGGATGCTCGGGAACCCTAGATCGAGATGTGGATGGAGAAATATCTGATCTAGGGTTCGGAAGAGAACAGGGGCGTAGAATATAAACCCGGGGCGCGCAGAGAGGGGCAAGGGCAAGCTGGGGCCGCGCAGAGAGGGGCAAGGGCATGGCGACCACCGCCTGTAGGGGCCGGGTGCCCGGCGTCGCCCCGCCGGTCGCCACGCGCGTGCGTCCGCCGTCCCGTCGCCATGCCGTGAAGGGCGAAATTACGATTCTGCCCAGAGAGCCCGCCCGAACTACGGGCACTGCCACCGCGCCCCGACGTCCTCACTGCACGCTCACGTGGGTACGACCCACCGCACACGCTGACAAGCGGGACCCAAAAAACACTGGGACCACCGGCAGCGAGACGGAGTAGCTGCAAGCATGTAGAAATCGGCCCGCCGACCGGGGATCGCTAGGGAACGGACGGCCAGGATCGCATCTCGAATCTAAAGAACGGTCCAGAATGGCTAAGCTCTGAGGAGAGGGCTGGCCTGCCCAAGGATGTATTCTTTAGATAGCGCTCTAGTGAGAACTGTATTCTGACAACGCGCTTCCAGGAGTTGACCTGGAATTGACTAGGAATTTGTGGCACTGGAAACTTGCACCAAGAGATGACCCATCCAACTGGCTGCTTCTTCTATAAATGCAGCAGATAAACCATGACTCAGTGCACCATCCATTGGAGCTGCAGACCATAGGTGATAAAAGTATGTCTCCTGTGGGAACTCTTAGTTCCTCAATGAGACTGTCTCTAATCCTTCTACTGCCATTATGTGCTACAGCTCTCCACAATGATTCTAGTACCGACTTGCAAGCCCTCCGTTGCCTTAAACTCCATCTCCCCAGTTCTGCTGGACTCCTTTCCTCATGGAAGAATGATTCCCTCCAATTCTGCGGTTGGTCCGGTGTTACTTGCAGCAAGAGGCACACATCTCGTGTTCTTGCACTGGACCTCGAGTCGCTCCACCTTAACGGCCAAATACCTCCTTGCATTGCCAATCTCACTTTCCTCGCAAGAATCCACCTCCCAAATAACCAACTTAGTGGTCCGATCCTGTCCGGGATATAAAACCCAGGCCTCAAAAGCGAAGCAAAAGTAGCCGTCCAGCCGCCTTGCGGCATGCCGACGGCGTCTGGCCATCACCGCGATGGTCAGCGCCTCGGATCCTTCCGACAGGAAAGGACAAGGAGACAAGGCGGCGTGGGTGCGCACGTCCCCCGGCTCCCTTCGTCAACTGCGTGACGCCTGCTACAGGGAACAGTACACGGGGTGTCATCAACTGTGCTCAGCCGTCCATACCGATGGGATGGAGCGATAAGACAGAAAGGCGCCGCCCATGCCGAAGACCGGCGTGGCTGACCTCGCCCACAGTATCCAGCACTGTGAGTGACCGTTGGCTCGGGCCCCGCCCGCATCCTGGCACGACGGCGTGCCAGGTCACCCCTTGTAACCGGCTCCCCGTCCTATATAAGGAGAGCCGGGCGCCCCATGGAAGGGGTTCAATCCATTCACCCCCATGCTCATAGCATAGCTCTTCTCTCTCAAGAGACTGAGCCCCAACACAGCTCAAGGAGCACCGTTGTAGTCCCTGTGATCTCCCATATACAGATCAGGTAGGAGTAGGGGTGTTACCTCCTCACGAGGGCCCCGAACTTGGGTATGTCTTGGTGTCACCGCGGACACCTTGCTCTTACCCAATCCCGAGCGAGCACCGTCGCAACGCAACCTATTAGGCTCCACCCATTTTAGCCATCCCGTTGGCATATGCCGAACTTTATACCTCGACAGATCCCGGCTGAACTTGGCCGACTAAATAGGTTACAGTATCTTAACCTCAGCTCAAACAACCTTAGTGGCATGATTCCAAACGCTATATCTTCATGTTCTCGCCTTCGAGTTATCGATCTTGGGAGTAGTTCCATCGGCGGTGAGATCCCACCAAACCTAGGACGATGTTCACATATCCTCTTTCACTTGTCAGTAACCTGTCAGTTTTGCGTCTTGCTCGAAATACTCTGACGGGCAATATTCCTCTTTCACTTGGAAACAGTCTTTCTCTTCACTCTGTTTATCTCACGGGATATAGGCTCACAGGACCTATACCGTGGCTCCTAGCTAATAGTTCATCACTTCAATTTTTGGTCTTGGCAAAGAATTACCTTGGTGGAGAGATTCCACCCGCTCTATTTAATAGCACATCACTTAAGTCTTGTCCCTGGAAACAAACTACTTTACTGGGTCCATACCTGTTTTTCCGAGTATTAACTCGCCCTTGCAGTATCTTATCTTGACATCAAATAATCTTTCAGGCACAATACCTTCTAGCTTAGGGAACTTTTCTTCCCTTTGCTCGCTCTTGCTTGGAGGGAATAGTTTTCAAGGTAGCATCCCAGTGAATATTGGTAAACTTCCCAACCTACAAGTATTAGACCTGACTAACAACTTCTTGTCTGGTAGTGTCCCAGCCACTGTCTACAACATGTCAACACTCACATACCTTGGTGTGGCTGCAAATATTCTGGGAGGGGAAATTCCATCTAACATTGGATATTCTCTTCCAAGCATCCAAACTTTGATTCTGGAAAGGAACAGATTCCAAGGTCAAATCACAGCTTCACTAGCCAATACAACAAATCTTCAAGAGATTAATCTCGGTAACAATGCATTCCATGGTATTGTGCCATCTCTTGGGACTCTTCCCAACTTGATCAATCTGAATCTAGCGGAGAATCAGCTCGAAGCAGGAGATTGGTCTTTCTTATCCTCATTGACAAATTGCACCCAACTAGTGAAATTATGCTTGCATGCAAACATGCTTCAAGGAGTTTTGCCAAGTTCCATTACAGGCCTTTCAAAGAGCTTAGAGGTACTGTTATTAACAGACAATAAAATATCTGGCACTATACCACACGAGATACATCATCTCACAAACCTCAAACAGCTTTACATGGAAAACAATATGCTTAGTGGAAATATTCCTGAATCACTTGGAAATCTTCAGAACTTGTTTATCCTAAGCTTATCCCAGAACAACCTTTCAGGACAAATTCCGCTTTCAGTTGGCAGTCTAAGTCAACTGAGTGAGCTATATTTACAGGAAAATAGTTTGACTGGTCCAATCCTAGGAGTTTTAGGAGACTGCAAAAGATTGGACATACTGAACCTCTCTTGTAACACCTTGGATGGTAGCATACCAAAAGAGCTCTTTACTCTTCCTATCCTTTCTGAAGGTTTGGACCTGTCTCACAACCAACTCTCTGGACAAATACCACCAGAGATTGGCGGCTTGATTAATCTCGGTCCTCTGAATATTACAAATAACCAGTTGTCCGGACAAATACCCTCCACTCTAGGTGAGTGTGTCCACTTGGAGTCGTTAAACTTGGAGGGAAACATTCTTCATGGGAGAATTCCTCCGTCTTTCATGAATTTGAGAGGTATCATTGTGATGGATCTATCTCGAAACAACTTCTCCGGTGAAATCCCTGACTTCTTTGAATCCTTTAGTTCCATCAAGCTTCTGAATTTGTCCTTCAACAACTTTGAGGGACCAGTACCACCAGGTGGAATTTTTCAGAATGGAAGTGAGGTGTTTATTCAAGGGAACAAGAAGTTATGTGTAAGCACCCCACTTTGCAATACAGAGATCTCCAAACAAAAGCACACCTCAAAGATTCTGAAGATAGTAAGATTTAGTGCTCTCTCTTTGGTCTTGTTATCATCCTTCGGCGTCATTCTTTTGAAGAAGAGAAAGAATTTCCATCAAACAGCTCATCCATCCTGCAAGGGCTTGAAGAAGTTCACGTATGCTGATTTAGTGAAAGCAACAGACTGTTTCTCCTTAACGAGCTTGGTTGGTTCCGGAAAATATGGGGAAGTGTATAAAGGCTGGTCTAAAGCAGATGCAGTAGCTATCAAAGTTTTCAAGCTTGATCAACTCAGAGCACCAAAAAGCTTCATAAATGAGTGTGAGGCCCTGAGAAACACACGTCATCGGAATCTTGTGAGAGTGATTTCTGTATGCTCAACATTTGATGCAACAGGACATGAGTTCAATGCTCTAGTTCTTGAATACATGGTTAATGGCAACCTTGAAAGTTGGCTCCATCCAGCACTCCACGGGTATCATCTGAGAATGCCATTGTGTTTGGGTTCAAGAATAGTAATAGCAGTGGACATAGCAGCTGCTTTGGATTACCTTCATAACAACTGCATGCCTCCTATGGCACACTGTGATCTGAAGCCTAGCAATGTCCTTCTCGATGATGCCATGGGCGCATGTGTTGGCGACTTCGGGTTAGCTAAGCTCCTACACGGTGATTCTTCTTTGAGAATTGATGGTTCTACAAGCTTAGTGGGGCCAAGAGGAACAGTTGGATACATTGCACCAGGTAACAATTTCTTAATAGAATATAGTGTTTTGTTCTCTGATGAGTAGAAACTATATTTTTGGAGAATATCTTATATGCTCTTCTGGATATGAGATTTTTAGTCTTTTTCTCCTAGATATCCTTTGATTCTTGTGCTCCAATCCTTTTGTGTTAATTAACAGTTTTAATAACTATACTTACCACAGAATATGGAGTTGGGAGCAAAATTTCCATGGAAGGTGATGCTTACAGCTATGGAGTCATCATCTTAGAAATGCTCACAGGGAAGCGTCCAACCGATGAGATGTTTAAAGATGGCCTGAGCCTTTACAAATTTGTGGAAAAATCATTTCCTGAAAAGATTTGCGAGATTCTAGATCCTAGAATCGATCCCTATCATGGGAACCAAGATGAAGCAGGAAGTACTCTAGACCAAGAAAATCATCAAATGGCTGGAACAATTAGCTGCATCATTGAGCTCGCTAAACTTGGGCTCTTATGCGCTGCGGAGACACCAAAAGACCGTCCAGAAATGCAAGATGTTTACATTATAGCCACCGCAATCAAAGAAGCATTTTCAGAACTGCAGGGCTGAGAAAAGTACAAGTGTTTCCATTGCTCACACCGACAGCTGGTGCATGATGGCTACACCTAGTTTGCTTCACATGAGGCTGTATTTTTTCTTTGATTTAAACCGTGTATGTTGTGAATTGTCTTCATTTTTACTAGTAAATCCATGTTTGTGGTGTTACTAGTGTAGCAAAGTGTGGTTCAACATACATTAAATAAAATTCAGCATGGGAATTGTCTTCCATTTTACTAGTAAATCTATGTTTGTGGTCTAGAACGTGCTTGCACAGCAACACAATGGTATCCTGCAGGAGGTTGGGTGAAGGAACCTTCCTCCTTTCCAGATATCTCCATCGTACGACAAGTGTACTCCATCACGGATCGAGTTTCACCTCCGCAGTATCTTCCTCTCGGCGACCTGCCGTGTGCTGGGTGAAGTACTCTACCTCCTTTCCAGATATATATTGGGATCACCCCAATCCTAGACCTTCGCTTCTTCCCAATCTTTGAAGCAACAGACGAAATGAAGAAGCAACGTGTTCCATAGGCACCAAGCAAGCAGAGCACCGTACAGAGCCCGGTGACGGAGTCGTCGGAATGTCAAATTCCACCCGGAATCAACCAGAATGGGGACATAGGGTCGTTACCAGAAGTATGGTAGTAGTATGGCTAGTTACACTATACTGAAATCAACAATCCTCAACAAAGGCATTTAAACACAGAGGCATCGTATTCACACAAAAATTGTGTAACAGCCTCCTACCAATCCGCAAGGGAGCACACCAGAATGAGATGTTTTTTTTCCAAATTCACAGCAGTAATTGGCATCTAATTTCTCTTAAACAAAGAGAAAAAGTAGTACTCACGGCGTGAGCAGCTCAGTGCGGAACAGCGAGCCGTCGGTGATGCAGCAGGGTGTCGACCATGAGCAGACCCTGCCCGGGGAACACGGCCATGTCCACGACTAGGGTTCCTGAAGCCGCCATCGTCGCGCTACGAGCTTACCGCGATAGGAAGGGGAGCCGCGGAGGACGTGGAGGTTGCATTTGGAGACAGGTTCTTGCGGGTCGGAGGAGCACCGGACAGTGCCGCCGGCAACTGCCGCATTTCCGCGCAGGTCGGCGGAAGGAACGAAACGCGCGGCGGCGATGGCCTAGTTTCATCAGCCCAAATTGTGACGGTTCAGCCCGTTGAGCAGCCCACAGTGAATTACCTGGTACCGATAAAAGGCATCGGCCCATCAATCAAACAGGCTAACTTCAACAAATATATTTTTGGAAAAACTTTGCCCAGTCAATTGTACAACTTCAACAAAAATAGGAACAACTTATAGAACGAAATCACATGCAAATATGTTTTTTTCTAAAACTTCGCACTATTTATGAGAAAACATAGATACATGCAGAAAATCATAAAAGTATCATGTTTCTCTTTCTTTGCACAAGCATTGCATTGTTTTATTGCGCTTTTAAAATCCCCCCGGAGCAGTTTTCCACCAGTGGGGCGTAGCTCATACTACATCTCCAAGGGCATGTCTAAAATGTTGTTCACATTTTCTGAAATCTTGTCCATTTGAGGAATCTGTGGACATATGAGGTCGGACCGCTTCGATCACCAAGTCAAGATTGAGATGCTTCGGGATTTCCCCATTGTCCACTTTCTTTATCCATTTCATATATTTTCTTCTCTATTAAAAATATTTAACTATATGTTTGACGTTTTTGTCATCACAGTAATTCATAGATTAATATCCCGTCATATGAAATTCATAAACATTTTAAAATCATATTTGCAAATGACATAGTTCAAATTCGAATTCAAAGTTCACCCATATGAAGCACCAAGCAAAGTGAATTCGCATGTTCACACAAATTTAAATTTGTAGATACACCAAAATTTTCAATCTGCAAAGCCTATCCTTTCTTGATTTTGGTTCGTGGTGGAGGACGCTAAGCACGAGGACGTGCACGTTTGTTTCAAGACATGCGGCTACACCCACATCATGGTCGACATCTTTTACAACATCGAGCACCGTGTGTCGAGTCTTTTTTTTTTTTTAGTCCTTCGATGTTATATTCAATGTGTTGTCCATCCACTCAGCCGTTTATGCCACCTACGACCGTGAAGGCATCAAGATACGAGCGCAGTCGGCCCGAAATCCTTCATTAGCCAAACGCCACTGGGATTGCGCAAGGTAGAGGTAACCGACGTATGCGTGTTCAATAGAAATCAATACCTAGCAACGAGACCATATTTGCTAGTGTAAATATTTTGCGGACTTTTGTCTTTTTTTTTTTTGCACAAGATAAGTTCCCCAAAGGGGCCCATTAACTCATGGTCAAACTTACAGAAAGGCCCCTATACAGTAAAGGAATTACAGATAAGGGCTGAAATATTACAACAGGCACCCTAAAACACTCCGAAGAAACGCGATCAGGTCCAGCACCACCGCCGGCAGAGAAGAGCTCTACGCGTCGGCCGTCAACGCCTTCGTCGGGGACGAAACCACTTGACGAGGACGTGTCGTAGTATGCCAAGACTGTGCTCCCGAAGATCCTCCAACTGGGGAGGAAGAACCCGGAGCAGAACTTGAGCTCCGACTTGGAGTGACTCCGGTTGTCGAAGATAACGGCGACACCATCGTCGCCATTGATGAACTCCAGATGCTGCAGCAATCCGGCCATGCCTGGAACCCGTCGGCTGCCGGCCCGTGCCACCTCAGAGGCATGCTCACATCCCTCAGCGCCACCACGACGCCAAACAGAGAGAGAAGACCGTCTTCGGCAAACTCGGCCTGCACCGCCACCGCGCTTATTGAAGAGGACCACCCGGATCCGCCGCCACCGCAATGCCTCCACCTCGAAAGCTTGACGAAGCACTTCAGCCAGACCTGCTCGACGCAGCGTCGCGCCGAAGCACCAAGTCCCCACGGCATGATGCCAGCCGCCACGGAAGACTGAACGAAAACCCTAGATCTACACGTACCAACTAACCCTAAACTACGTTGTACATGCCCGGCCTCGCATCCTCCTCGACCCCGCACGGCGGCACCGCCGGAGAGGAGGGAGGAGCGAGCCGACGAGGAGGACTCTCAACGGGAGAGGAGAGCTCGAACGAGGAGAGAGAGAGGAGGGGGAAATGACAGATTTTGCGGGCTTTTGTCACACCACATGACGAAGTGAACTCGGTGAAGATGCTGTAAATTATTCCAACTTTAGCCGTGTCGTAGAACAGAAGGAACATCTTAAAACGAACATCTTTAAAGCCTGAGTGGTCTCGAACGCGCATTCTCGTGGTCGTTCGTCACTTGCATCCACCAACGAAAAAATAAAAAACAGGTGCGTTCCTCTTTACTTCCGCGATTCTGCTGGCGCTCCAGGTTCTCTCCGCCTCACGCGGCTGAATTCAAGGATTTTGTTCTCCCATGGAGTCCTGAGTTCTTGCATCAATCGGAGGTAGTAGCACACAGACGCCCGTCTTCTTCTTCAGCAGCAGCGATGGCCGAGTTCTCGTGGCTCACGGCGCTGGGGTTCGCCTTCCTGACCTTCAACTCCGGCATGGGCATCTACCGCTCCAAGGGCGACCTCGGCTCCATCATCTTCGTAGCCGCCTCCTACCTCGACCTCGTCGCCCTCTTCGGCTGCCTGCGCCTCTACGAGCGCCTGGACCGCCACTCCCCTCGCCGGGAGCAGGTCAAGGCCGCCGTCTGGGCGCTCACCACGCTCCTCACCGCCATGTTCAGCTACAAGGTCGCCGAGGTCATGCCCCTCGCCGTCAAGGTCGTCGTCTGGGCCATGGCCGCCGCCACCACCTGCGGCGGGTTCTACGCCTTCTTCATCCACGACGACAAGGAGTTCCAGCAGCAGCAGGACGTCGCCGCCGCGGCCGAGCGCGGCGAGGGCGCCAAGTACTAGTACTAGCCGGCTGGGCGCTTGCCGCCGCGAGGTACGTGCTCCAGTGATAACAGCGGCGGCGGCGGGCGTTAGATCTCAGGGCAAACTGCTAGGTCGTTCTTGTATCTTGGCTGTTTCTCTTCCCCTTTTTCCCGGTTTGCTTTGGCTTGTCGGCTTGATCGGACTAGTAGATCTGGAAATTCGGCATCGGCAAATCCGCCGCTGCGTCCTCCAGCAAATGAGATCTGTCCAGTTTGATGATGTGCTTTTTGGTTAAAGCAACAACGGCTAGCCCTGTTAATAATAATTGAGTCTTTGTTGATCCTAATTCCTGATTGGACTTTCTGCCTTCAAATTGAGGAAGAACCTGCGACAGCTTGAGTTAAGGTGAGCGGATTGTGGTTGTATACGGGCTTAATTTGCATCAGGAGGAGAGAGGAGGGAACAAAGGCTAAGGAGAGTAAAGAAGCACTGGGAAACAGAGATTCTTGGGTGCACGACAAGGGCCCTTGGCACCGACGCGTAGAGCTCTCTCTCTCCTCGTTCGAGCTCTTCTCCCGTTGAGAGTCCTCCTCGTCGGCTCGCTCCTCCCTCCTCTCCGGCGGCGCCGCCGTGCGGGGTCGAGGAGGATGCGAGGCCGGGCATGTACAACGTAGTTTAGGGTTAGTTGGTAGGTGTAGATCTAGGGTTTTCGTTCAGTCTTCCGTGGCGGCTGCCGTCATGCCGTGGGGACTTGGTGCTTCGGCGCGACGCGGCGTCGAGCAGGTCTGGCTGAAGCGCTTCGTCAAGCTTTCGAGGTGGAGGCATTGCGGTGGCGGCGGATCCGGGTGGTCCTCTTCAATAAGCGCGGTGGCGGTGCAGGCCGAGTTTGCCGAAGACGGTCTTCTCTCTCTGTTTGGCGTCGTGGTGGCGCTGAGGGAGGTGAGCATGCCTCTGAGGTGGCACGGGCCGGCAGCCGTCGGGTTCCAGGCATGGCCGGATTGCTCCAGCATCTGGAGTTCATTAATGGCGACGATGGTGTCGCCGTTATCTTCGACAACCGGAGTCACTCCAAGTCGGAGCTCAAGTTCTGCTCCGGGTTCTTCCTCCCCAGTTGGAGGATCTTCGGGAGCACAGTCTTGGCATACTACGACACGTCCTCGTCAAGTGGTTTCGTCCCCGACGAAGGCGTTGACGGCCGACGCGTAGAGCTCTTCTCTGCCGGCGGTGGTGCAGGACCTGATCGCGTTTCTTCGGGGTGTTTTAGGGTGTCTGTTGTAATATTTCAGCCCTTATGTGAAAACCAAGAAGAAAGCGGATCACGAATGAAACGTGGAAGAACCAGAGGTGGAGGACTACAGATGAGCGAAACAAGCAGGGATGCAAGTGAAGATTGCAGATACAGTGAAAGTTCATTTGCAAAATAAGACGACAAGCTAGAAGTGTGGTGCTGATGTTGTACTTGTTAATTTAGTTCATCTGTGCCGACGGGAACACCAAATTGAACTTGTGGCAACTACAAATTTGATCAACAAATAGATTTGAGGTATGAGATCAAGAATCAACAATTCAACCATTGACGGCCTTATCAGGGTTGCCGTTGTTTTTGCTGTCTCCCAAAGATTTCAACTGGTTTGTGTCCCTACTTGTCAAGAGCAGCCTTGTTACTCTTAAGTCCACTCAAAGTATGGGGATTCAAGCACCTTCTTGATGAAGGGGATATTTTCATGGATCATTCTAGAAACTTGGCCAAGCGCAGAGACTCTTCATGCCTTCCTCTCATCAATAAAATATGACAAGACAAAACTGTGTGCAGAGAGTCAGGGAAGCTATTTTTTGTTTGCGGGGATATTGTCATGGATCATTCAAGAAATTTGGCGAAGTGCAAAAATTCTTCATGCCTTCGTCTCATGAATAAAATAAATATGACAAGACAAAATTGTGTGCCGAGAGTCAGGGAAGCAATTTCCTGTTTGCTGTTTCAGATTACCATCATGCAGACGAACTCTTCGTATTGAAAATATAACCACAGACTAAGACAACTTATATTTTATATGCGAAATAGCCAGCCTTTCGTTGATAACTATGTGTAGTGGGAGCTAGGAAAGGGTCATTGTAATACATCATCAGCAGTTATGGAGAGCACATAGGAGGGAATAGCAGACAAGACGTTTACAAAGCAGCGGATATACAAGGAAAATAGATATACTACAAATATGATGATGCCGATGTTGATGCCAATTCGAATGCTAATTCTGTCACATTACCGGGCAAGCTGACAGCAAGGTGAGAGCTTCTCATATTTTTAAGGGAATAGAAAAGGCCAAGATATATTAACCGTAGTTGCCGAAATCTAGTTTGCCGTCGCTGTTGCCTGAGGTACGTGCTGCGCTGAAGCAAGTGTCCAACCAGCCCTATTGTACATGCTTAAGTTAAATAAATTCCACTATCTACGAGCTATAAACTGTAGTATTTTCTATAAATTGCACTATGTCTGTATGGTAATATCGTATCGTATGTCGTTCATGTCAGTCACCGCTGCTTCATCGAGCTCTGACTAGTTCTCAGAGTATTGTTGATGGTCAGGTTAAGTGTTGTACATCACTATTGGCACCAAGTCTACTATTTCTTGTTATTGCCCTCCTCGTTGTAACATGTCTGGGTTTATCAGTTGTTGAGCACTTGCATATAACGTAGTACTTGTATGCTGTCCTAGTAATAGTGTTGTGTTCTGCATCATCCGGTATGGTCTGTAGTCGTGTTCATCTCTTCCTGGGTACATTTTTTTCGGCAACTTTGGCCTACTTGATCCACAACTTGTGTGCTCATGTTGAGTAGTCTGTGTTGTTGCGCATCAGACTTGTACAGAGAAAATTAAGCCGCCATCGATGTGCCATCGTGCATAACCTATCCACTAAGGCAGCAGCAGCCAGTGGGCCGCCAGCTTGACTTGCCAATACTGAGGTCTTTTGTTTGGAATGCCAGCCTATTTTTCGCAGGAAATGTGAACAAGGACCCAAGTTTCCAATACTGAGGTCTTTTGTTTGGAATGCCAGCCTATTTTTCGCAGGAAATGTGAACAAGGACCCAAGTTTCTAAAGCAAGATCGTTTGGTGGCCCATGGCTGAAAGGTGGGCAGACTTCGTTTTGTAAGTTAGATTGTTTTGCATGATAGTGTCAGACGTCGGATCGATGAAGCTTATAAGCAAGACCTTCCTGTCAGGATTCTCTAAGAATCTACCTCATTGCAGCGGCATGCAAGTAAAATTTTGCAGCCCGAGGACCATGATTAGCTAATAGTTGCTTGCTCGCTTGCCCAACCGATCCAGTATTTGGTTATTTTATGACAAACTTTTAGCAGTTGGATGTTGTTCCTTCCAATCTTGTGTCTTCACGAAATGTCACAACCATAACTTGACGTGACCACCAAACAATTGCTTTGACCGCCACTTGTTTGTTTGTTTAGTTCATGCTCACAACTTGTTTGTTCGAGTTCATCGACCTTTGGTCCAAGATTCAACATTTCAACCTAGACGACTCCATTGAAGATACCATTGTTTGGAACCTCACTACAAATGGCGAGTACTCGGCCAAGTTGGCCTACAAAGCACAATTTTTTTTGGAACCCCGTCCTCCGACTTGAAGCGCGTGATTTGGAATGTTTGGGCTCCTCCAAAGACCAATTTTTTGCTTGGCTTGCCCTCCAAAACCGCCTTTGGACGGCGGATCGCTTGGCCCGTCGAGGGTGGCCAAATTGCGTACCTTGTTCGCTTTGCAAGAGGACCACCGAATCGGCCGTGCACCTTCTACTCCAGTGTCGTTTCACCATTAGGATTTGGACCTTGTTGAAGGATTGGCTTGGGCTCCACGCGTTGGACCTCTCTTCTTGGCCGAGCCTCACTCTTCCGGAGTGGTGGCGGCAAATGTCTCACGAAGGCACGACTTACTGCAAGGCTATGGCTTCCCTCGTCATTTTAACTTCGTGGGAAGTGTGGAATGAAAGAAACGTGAGGGTCTTCCGTAACAAACATACGTCACCTCTCACCATTCTAGCCAAGATCAAGCATGAGGCGAGGTTGTGGTCTCTTGCGGGTGCAAAACACTTGGGTGCTCTTTTGCCAGGAGAGTAATTCGTTTGTAATATTTTTCTTTTTGTTGGCTCCAAAACTTTGTTTGAACTCTCTCTTAATTAATGAAATGGGGCAAAGTTTTTGCCCCACGTTTCAAAAAAAAAAAAGCTCAGAACTTTGTTCTGACGCAAAATATCTAATGTTTGACCAAGTTTATATGGTTTTGAGTAAAAAAAAATCTACAACACCAAACTAGTTTCACTAGATTCATATTTGTGTATTATATAGTTGATGGATTAGCATATTTTCCTATATATTTGGTCAAATATACTTACATTTTGACTCAGGAAAAAAACTAGAACTTCGATTAGTTTTGCATGGAGGTGTACTTATAAATCTGTTATTTGCAATTACAACTGTGCTCTCTGAAACACAATAGTAGTATTACCTTAGAAATGTGCATCTAGCCAAACACCCAGCTATCATATGGGATACCGTCTACGGCGGTCAGTGAAGAACTCGAAAAATAGGGAGAAACATAATCTCTATATGCAGACTCTGATTCTCTTCCTGATGCTTTACTCAGCCGAAACATATGTCCATACTATTTGCCTGCGACGCCAAACTACTCTGAGTTTTTCTTCAGCTAGCCAACCGACCGAATCCACAACAAATTAGTAACAGCATTCTGAAACTTCCATTACCACCTGCATACCCCACCCTACATGGCTACATTACAAACTAGTTCATCATCCCTTGATGACCCCTGCGTTTCTGTACTTGTACCGGATAGCCAGGACCAAGAAGAAGAGGTAGTTGACGGCGCTGAGCACGCACATGAGCCAGTAGAACCGCTCGAGGTGGTAGTGGTTGAGGCTCGCCCCCTCGAGCCACGGCTGGTGCCCGCCGCGGCCCGACGCGCTGTTCACCACCGTGACCAGCACCGAGCTCAGGTAGTACCCGAGCGCCAGCGACGCCCATGACAGCGACGTCGCCAGCGACCGCATCCGCGGCGGCGCCTCGCTGAAGAAGAACTCGAGCAGGCCCGCGAGCGTGAAGAGGTCGGCCGAACCCAGGAAGAGGTACTGGAACGCAATCCAGAAGAAGGTGATCGGCAGCGGGTCCCGGGAGTCGATCATGCCGGCTTCCGTGGCGACGTTCTTGCGCTTCACCTCGACGACGGCGGCCACCGCCATGGCGACGATGGAGAGGACGAGGCCCGTGCCGATGCGCTGCAGGTGGGTGATGCCCATCTCAGTCCCGGTAACGCGGCGCGCGAAAGGGATGATGACGTGGTCGTAGATGGGCGCCAGGAGTATGATGAATGTGACGGGGAACACCGGTAGTGACGCCGCGGGCACCTTGAGGCCCCCGAGGCGAGTGTCCATGGTCGTCGCCTGCTCCACGGAGAAGGTCGAGAGCTGGGCCAGGCAGCAGTTGAGCATGATGGTGGCGAGGAAGATGGGGAGCACCATGAGCACGATCTTGACGTCCTCCACCTCCTGCACCGTGCACGCCAGGGCCCTGTGCCGCGGCTGGCACTGCACCGCGCGGTTCAGGGCACTAAGCTCCTGGGACGGCTCCGTCGCCTCGTCGGGAGCGCACATCTCCCCGGTCTTGTTGTACTCTTTCATGTCCGTGCTCCCAGTCGGGCTGGGCGCGCGGTCGATGACGGCACCGTTGCTGCCGCTCGGCGTGCCCGCCCGGCGCGCGAGCACCGCAGCCAGCAAGACCTTGCCGATCGTGGCGAGCGGGCTGCCCGTGGGCACCTTGCTGCGGTAGAACTTGGAACCCGCGGCGAAGACCGGGATGGAGAGCAGGATGGCGAAGGTGGAGATGCCGAACCCCCACTGCCACCCCTTGTTGTCCTCCACCCACACGGCGAAGGTGACGGCGATGAGCGCGCCGACGGAAAGGCAGAAGACGAAGTAGTTGAAGAAGGTGGAGCGGCCCTTGCGGCCCTGCGGCGTGTGCTCGTCGAACTGCTCCGCGCCGTGCGACGGCAGGGAGCCCTTGATGCCCCCGATGCCCAGCGCCGTCACGTACAGCCCCACGAAAAGCATCGCCTTCTTGCTCCCGGACAGCGACTCGCACGGCGCCGCGCCCGCCGTCTTGGCGCACTCCGGCGGCATCAGCGACGGTGTCCGCGCCTGGATCGTCAGGATCATCAAGCCCTGCACGCCGTAGCAACACATTCAGACATTAGCTTTGCACTACAGTCAGAGAGATGCACATTTCGCGTGTAAACTCAGTGGGCTTTCTTCAAACCAATGTTCTTGATAGATACAGGCCATTGGCCCATATGTTTTTGCATTTCATTGCCATTAGCTAATGCTCCCCAAAAAAGAATTAAACATTGGTCACATGAATTACTACTACGCTTTTTTTTTGCGAAAATTACTCCTACGCAACTTTCATTGGTACGACATGATTAGATGGAGTACCACTTGCCATTTGCCGAACTGCATATCAAGTTATGATATCAAAGCTATGGCAAAATGGAGTAACTGAAAGCGATAAAGTTCGGGGAGCAGGCAAGTGGCCGCCGTGCTACTTGTGCCCCGGCCGCCCGTGCGCTACGTCGCTTTGCTTTGGCCCGGCCGCTAGGCTCTCCCCATGGCCCGTGAGTTGGGTGGTGCTAAAGCTGAGGAGAGTATGGAAGAAGGACACCGACCCAGTGCAGATAGAGTAACTTGACCGGCGATGGGGCTAGGCTAGCCATCCCGTTGAGTTGTTGTCTGAATGTGAGTGATAATGTTTGTTCGTCAGCGTTGACTTACAAATACATGGCCGAGCAAACAAAGCGTGTGGATCACAATGCTTGGTTCCGGAAGGTTAGGAGGCTGACTTTGCATGGTCAAAGTATGAGCATGTGATCGATCGTTTGTGGACCTTGAGATCAGAAGAAAAGAAAAGGTTAGTGGGTGATGCCAGGTTAGTATTCTCTTGTTGCCATGATTAGCCCATCACACAACACGAGCAAGTGGACAGTGGTGCAGCCAGACGGCCAAGTACCACTGTGTGCCCTTGTTAGCTTCAGTCTCCTTTGGTGGGAGATTGACCCATCGTACGCCAACAAGTGGGAGAAGACAAAGGAAACTCCATAGCTCAGGACGCCGATCGGAGCGACGCGGCACGTAAGGTTGCTCTCTCCGGCTGTGACAGCCATTATCCCGATCCGAGCCGAACGGCCTCCGGCCTCCAGGTATCCCATTACCGGCGCATAGCGACCACGGATGATACGCTACGGGCGCGTCAGTGATGATCTGCTCTGCCCCACCCGGAGATACGCCGGCCGACGTGGTGAGCGCTCGTGGTGAGGCTTTGCGTGCCCGCCCATCACTCCTACCTGCATATACCCTTTAAAAAAAAAACTTTGCTAGCGAGCGACTAATTCAGACAGCAAAAAAGTCCAACGAGCTTAGACAGATGCCGCAACTGCAAGTGCTTCAGAACATCCGGTTTCCTCGCACAGAGGCCAAGGAGATGATCGGTGGTAAACACAGGATCTGTCACACGAAGTTAAGTGCAAGTGCATGCAGTAGCGAGTGGTTTGCGTGGCTGACGGGACGGTGAGAACGAGATTCCCCGTACCGACCCCGGCGGCGGCGGAATTGGCCAAAGCAAGCCGTGGGGGCGCCACGGAATCGATCCGATTGCCTGTCGGCCCGGGCCCCGGGCGACGGCGAGTTGATCGGAAAGCGGCGCTGCAGGGTGGCCGGCCGAATTGGTTCTCGGTAGGTTCTCATGTACTAAAATTGACCTTTTTTTTAGAGCAGCGTTTTGTACCTCGTCCTTCATTTAGGACGTTTTTTTCGAAAAACTTAAAAATAATCCTAGATGTAGATAATGATGACTTTTAATATTCGAAATATTTTGTATTTTGGGCTGTGTAAAAATGATAAATTTCTACATCTGAGACGAGACGTTGAACAGTGCACATCAGAGTACGTCATTGTCAATCTCTATGATTTATCTCGGAACTTTTCGACAGGTTAACATGATGGTAACTATCGAAACGTGCCCTACAGTGCAGGGTTATTACTGGTGTAAGCGACCGTGACGGTTCCCGTTTCTTCAACAGTACAATTATTATGGGGATGTTTGGATAGCGCCCACGTGAGCCCTGCCAAATCGGGGCGTGCCAATTATTTGGCGGAGGTTTTCGCCGCCGCGGGCTCGCCCATCTTTTGGCGGAAAAAGCGAACGCGCGACCAAATATTTGGCGCAGGACCAAAGTTTTGGCTTCCATCCAAACGTGTCCTCGCGCTCTAAGTCAACGCCAAAAAATTGGTTGGGCAGCTCCTGGCTACCATCCAAACGGGCCCTATGTGCAACTTGCATTGCCTGCCCACACGTGATCCACCACTCACGTCTCTATACCCCCGCAGCCCTCATCATACCCTTACGCGCGCCGTTACTCTCCAACGCATGGCTAAGCCAAATCAAGCCCATCATGCCTATAGTGGAGGCTGTCACAGCACGTAGGACGACGTGATAATCTCGATCAGAGCGGTTCCCTTTGACCCAGGCTATCTGCTCCTGCCCATGCATATATACTTGTTCGTCGGAGAATAATTAAAGTGATGGCTACAAATTAATATTGGAGTAACCCAAATCGCAGGGAAACTACGTGCTCCGGCCGATTCATCTGTGGCCCATGCAGCAGCCACTATCACATACAGTGGATGGAAACCTCCCTTGGAGTGATTAATTAATTAACGACAAAAACCCTAGACACGATGGATCGTGAATTGCGCCTATAAAACCACGTGGTGATCGAGGAACTGAGGATCCATAGCAAACTCTAGATTATCATTTGAGGTGACGGGGTTTTAAATCAAGTGGCGATCGGGTGTGTGATTAGCTTCGATCGGACAGGTGTCGACAAGCTTATGTTAGTGCTTGGATCCATCGCCGCTTATACTCCTAGTTAATTGAAAGAAATCCTTTATGTTAGTGCATGGTCAAAAATGTCGTTCCACGTGTGGCAAAGGCGAAAATGAAAAAAAGTGAAAAGTCAATGTGCGGCGACGTGTGTGGCAGCACAGCTGGACAGAATATTCGGGGTGTGTATATATCTAGCTATGTATGCATGCCAGGTTGGAGATATGATAAGGACAATATTAATTATGTCTACGTATAGCATGACACGTCTACGATGATACCTAAGTCTACAATAGCATACGCAAATATTTTGTTTTTTGGTTTTGCTAACGCTCGGGCAACCGAGATTGAAGCTAACGCTCGGACGATCTCCCCTGTACCAAATCGAGAGGAGCAGAGAGAGTACGAAGCGGAGCTCCTCGTCGGCGATGGCGACGACGCGGCTGGCCGCGGCGGCGACGGCGTTGACGAGGACTGGAGCGAGCCGGAGCCGACGAAGACGCGGCTGGCCGCGGCGGAGGCGGTGGAGGCGAGCAAGTAACTTAACTTGGGGGTGGGGGCTGCCGGCGCTGGAGAAGACACGGCCGGCGGGGGGAGGGGGGGGTTTAGAGGGAAGCTCGGGGCGGCGGCGGACCGGCGGTGGGCCGCGGTTGGAGGAGGGCGGGGCGCCGAGGCGGCGTGGGAGCGGCGCCGGGCGCGGGTGGCGGCAGCAGGCGGCATGGCCAGCGATGGCGGCGGGGGGTCGCCGGAGGAGAGGAGAGGAAGGAAGAAGACGACCGTGCGAAACGGCCGCGCTCGGTCGACCGAGCGGTAGACACTCCCTTTGTTTTTTGGTCGGTGCATGACAAAATACAAAATGGACAGCTAGTACTGCACTCTGGAGTATAGTTAGTAATAAAGTCAAAGATTTTGGTGGTGCATGCGTGCGTACCATGAACTCGACGGCGGCGCTGATGAGGTAGACGGCGTAGGTGGTGCAGACGGCGTCGGAGAGGAAGCCGCCGAGGAGCGCGAGCAGGAACGCCGTGCCCATGAAGTTGGTCACCGTCGTCGCCGACTGCGACGGCGAGTAGTGCATGGAGTTCATCAGGTACGTCACCAGGTTGCTGGCGTTCGCCAGGAACGCAAGGTTCTCCAGCACCTCCGCAACTGCATGCCAAATCCAGCAGCAACAACATTAATACTCATCGTTAATTAGCTAGCGTGTGTTCTAGAATCTCCAGGTCGAGGGTCATAACTCCATTTACTTTTTTTCCTTTTGCTGGTGCAAAATTAGCATACGTGATGAGCAGCATGCGCGGTGCTAACTGACATAACGCCCCCATTATATGGGTGCCGTTCCCGACGCGCGCCGGCCAACCTGCTCGCCGTTTTCGGCCTTGCGATTCGTGCCAGTTTTAATGCGCCGTTTTGGACGGCTCCGGGACGGGTAAAAAGGGAAAGAAACGAAAAGGAAAATTGTTCCAGTTTTGACGCCATCATTATTTTTTTTTTCCCCTCTCGATCTCGTCCTCAACCACCAAAAGCAGAAAAAACAGAGGGAGGGCCTTGATCTGTAGCTCACAAGCCAGTTTCTCCTCCACACACAAATGCAATCCTTCTTCACTCACAAGAGGGAGGGCCCCGCTCGATCGTTCCTTTCTTTGTGGGAACAAAAGTCGTAGGTGATGCTTCTAGAGAGATCGCCGTCTCGGCACAGTGACGAAACAGCCGTTCCGCGGGCGCATTGGAGAGGCTCGAGCAAAAGGGTCATGGATGGAGCTTACTATAGCTGCCTGCAAGTTGGCCACCCCTCTTGCCTCGCAAAGTTGCAATTGGGAGGTAAAGGTGCCCCTAACCCTCCCCAAGTTGCATCCACGAGCACGGATGCAAATGAACGGTTTTGTGAAGGCGAGAAAGAGAGGACGAAATTAAACTAGGACGAAAGGGAAGGCGTAGTGGCTTTCTGGATTGACAAGGGAGGAGAGGATGGACCATGATGCATGCGGTGTTTCGAGGGAGTATCCTATTCCTGATTGTGCTGTGTGTGAGTGTGCCTCCTTTCCCGCCGGTCCACTACGGACGTCGTCCGACTGGCTGGCTCGGCCGAGACGGTTCCGGAAGAATCTAGAAACAAAATCCATCTAGGAGAGCACTGTATCATCGACAGAGAAACTGTAGCAGGGAGCTGAATTTGCTTGCTTACCGAGGACGAAGGAGGCGGCGACCATGCCGCCGTGCCGGCCCTTCACCGCCGGCCGGTTCCGCCAGTCCACGTACCCCTCCCACCGCTCGACCTGCCGCACTCCATCCTCCTGCATGCCACACAACACAAGCCCAGATCACAAATCAAACACCAACAGCGGCGCGTAACAGAACAAGAATTGCCGCATCAGGATCAAGGACAAGAACTGCTGCTGCATCGGGATCAAGAACCCCAGATCAGAGGGACTCACCATGGCGTCAGTAGGCGCAACCTTCCTCGATGTGTCTGAAGTCTGAATTGCTGTATGAACAGAACAGGGGATGACCGACTGAGGCCGGTGACTCGGGGGAGCGGCTATAGCGAGAGGAAGAAGGGGGGCGATGGCGTATTTAAAAGCGAAGGGCTGCTGCTGCTCTAGGGGTAGAACAGTAAAAGGAACCATGGAGGGCGTCCCCCGCATCCGAGGGGCACCGCGGCCGGCCCAGCGAGCCCACGGGGCCGCGTGACGGGGGCACGAGGGCAGGCGGCGGAGATGTCAGCCTCGACATGCCCCGCTCTTCCTCCTCCTCTTGTGCGAATAGTTTTCTTCCTCTCGTGCCGCACGTTGCTCTCCTTTTATTTTACTCCTTTTTTGGGAGTTACTCTATTTACCTGCGGTTTTGGCGTGATTAGAGTACAGCAATTATTTTGGGTGGGTATTCATGGAGGTTTTGACAAATGCTTAGCTGTGCACACTCCTTTTCTATTTTTTGAAAAGTATGTAAATCGATGAACAACATGCTTTATTATTTCTAACCAACTCAATTCAGTGGATCCATTAGATTGGTTCCATGAACCATGATTAAAACAAATCATGAGCTAAGTACATACATGGCCCTAAAATCCGGCCTTGCGCTCACTAGTCTCCCCAAACTTTAAAAAAAAAACTATACGGGATTACAGTCTTTGCCATCAGGAAGGTAATTTCCCACATTTCAAAGTCAAACAAATCTCTCAACAAGAAATCATCTCCCTCTACCGTCCCAAATCTCGGCGTCATACGTGGCCTCGTCGAGTCCCACATTGCGCAGATTCCGCTGGGGTTTTATCCGCGTTAATTCATGGAAAGGTATCATCCTATCTAACAACAGACAGTTAAAAGAAGGACCCTTCCTTATCCTTAAAGAAAGGACCCTTCCCCCTTTAATCAATGTTTTTGTGGCGATGGTGCGATATTTGCCATTCTATACATAACTAATATATAAATGTGTGTAAACTAAGAAGGTGTAATAGAAAATTGGGGTCTAGTAAACAAGCCCATGGTCAAAATCTGGCCAACCACTAGCTCAGTTCCTTCTGGATATTTGTGACAAAAGTAATAAATCTAGGTTCTGGTGCACCTACTTTGTATATCTTAGAAAAACCGCATTTGTAAGTCTGTAAACTTTGTAAAATTCCTAAAAAGAATTTTTTGGGAAACTTACCTTTACAATTTTTTGAAACTTACCTCCGCAATTTTTTGGGAAATATATAACCATTTGCTAAGTTTCATGGAAATTATAAAATGACATTGCTAATATACATTTTAAGTTTCAAAAGTTATGCCTAAGTAATATCATACTCTAAGTTGTTTTGCTTCATTTTAGAAGTGGGTTTCGGCGTAGGTAGGTTCCAAAACTCCGCTCGCTTGTGTCAACATGCCAAGATCTCGAGAACATGTGTGGCTAGGTTCCAAACGTTGGTCTAAAGACGTTTACTATGAGACATTTGGGCTAATATGAGCCTACGAGATGTATAAAGTTTCATATTTTTTGATGTAAACATTCCATAAAAGGGTTCATTGGAGTGTAAGGAATTTAAGTTGAGTAACTAAGAGAACAAGGCTGAAAATCCTTCTTCTAGTATGGACGCCGAGACGCGTAGAGTTTCACCCTTGCTGCTTTAAACATTGCAAAGAAGGAGAGATCAAAGAGTAAGAAGTCTAAGTTGAACAAAATGAAAAGAACAAGCATGAGCCATCCTCTCCCACTATAACAGATGTCTTATCCTTGCAGAACAATGTAGGAAAATCACCCACCTACACGCTCGCATATGAAGATCGACTAGTGTATCGAAACTTCAACATTGTTGCTATTCACGGTACTGTAATCCCCCGCTTAAATAATAATCCCAATTAGTGACTCACACGTCATTGAACCTAGTTTTCATCTTTGTTGGACTCAAGGTACACCCACTCTCCTAGCAGTCCAACCAATGGCCACTCTAGATTTATGGATTTTAATGGATATTGTTCATATATACTAGTGCTAGTTGTGCATACAACCACGTACCGTATTCGGCCTATTTGTAATGTAATCAGAAAAGTTCATTATCTCCTCTCACCAAAACAATTGTATGGATCCATTCACTTGGTTTAGTAATAAATAATCAACAGTGAGTTACATCCAGGATCCCCAAAATTGACCCTTGCTCTCACTTTGGTCTTAAAATATTTTAAACCACTATTTTGTTCCTTACTCTCACTTTGGTCAAAACATTTAAAACTGTTATTTTGGTCATTAAACTGTGATTCGTGATCAAGATGGGGCAAATTATGGAAAATATAGCACACATGGTCGTGAGGGATGACCATGATGCCACTTTTGCTCATACGCGGGGTTTCAAATCTTTGTGTTTTGGTCCTCGGTTCCATGGGATTTAATACTGCATGTATTCCCGACCTCTCTTTGACACTCAAATGCATAAATCTTCAAATACTCTCTCTCTCTCTCTCTCTCTCTCTCTCTCTCTCTCTCTCTCTCTCTCTTCTCTCTCTCTCTCTCTCTCAGACCCCAATCGTGTCCCTAGAGTTGACCAAAGCCTGGTCCATCACTTTCCATACTATTGACCGCCAAGAGAGGCATTTGTCGCTCATCAATTACAATATCCGTGAGCTCGAAGTAGCGAAGAGGTAAACCACGAACAGCGAGTTGTGCCTGACCTATACATAAGTTCCATTATATTAAGAATGACAAAAACAACACCATGAAAATCTTTGTACATAAATCAGTTTGAGTGCTTGAAGAGAATTTCAACATTTTTCTATAAACATTACTAAGAAGTACACACCCCAGAGTAAGAAGCATAAGCCAGAGAAACAGAAAAAAAGCAAGTGACCCCCTTCAGTTGTAGCAGCTGCCAATTCTATAACGAATGTATTGTGTTGTCATTGTTTATGTTAATGGGCTTGATCCTGTGTCGAGAGTGGACACAACCTTGTTATGTCAGTCTTCGGGTTGGCTTGGCCTTGTTTGTATACGATTTCGTCCAGTTTTCAATAATTAACTAGACCCATTTTTCTTAATTAATGAAAAGACAAAGTTTTTCCTCACTTTCACAAAAAAAATCTTAAAATACCTAGTACTCCCTCGGATTCATATTAATTCTTGCCGAATCGGATATATCTAGATATGTTTTAGTGCTAGATACATCCGATTGAGTGACAATTAATATGGATAGCATAGGTCAAATTTGCTAATAAATCGTGATTTGAGGAGGATATATATATCTGGTTTTCCATAGAGGTAAGTGGCCTCAAATATTGGCGAGCTTACCTTTTTTATTTTTTTATTTTAATCTCCCATGTACATTTTTTTACTTCATGCAATAATGCAATACTTAAAAAAGGTCCGGAGATTAGATACCGAAATATCTGTCTTAGTTAGTATGAGGACGAAAGTTAGCATACCGTCCAACATTGTTTATAGAAACTTCCAACATTGTTGCTATTCACGGTACTGTAATCCCCGCTTAAATAATAATCCCTATTAGTGACTCACACGTCATTGAACCTAGTTTTCATCTTTGTTGGACTCAAGGTACAACCACTCTCCTAGCAGTCCAACCAATGGCCACTCTAGATTTATGGATTTTAATGGATATTGTTCATATATACTAGTGCTAGTTGTGCATACAACCACGTACCGTATTCGGCCAATTTGTAATGAAATCAGAAAAGTTCATTATCTCCTCTCACCAAAACAATTGTATGGATCCATTAACTTGGTTTAGTAATAAATAATCAACAGTGAGTTACATCCAGGATCCCCAAAATTGACCCTTGCTCTCACTTTGGTCTTAAAATATTTTAAACGACTATTTTGTTCCTTACTCTCACTTCGGTCCTAAAACTTTTAAAACTGTTACTTTGGTCATTAAACTCTGATTCGTGATCAAGTTGGGGCAAATTATGGAAAATATAGCGCATATGGTCGTGGGGGATGACCATGATGGCACTTTTGCTCATATGCGGGGTTTCAAATATTTGTGTTTGGGATCTCGGTTCTTTGAGATTTAATACTACATGTATTCCCGACCTCTCTTCGACACTCAAATGCATAAATATTCAAATACTCTCTCTCTCTCTCTCTCTCTCTCTCTCTCTAGCGGACCCCAATCGTGTCCCTAGAGTTGACCAAAGCCTGGTCCATCACTTGACATGGATTTGTCCAAATTCAGATGTATCTACATCATAAAACACGTCTAGATACATCCGAATTTGGACAAAGCCACGACAAGTATTTTGGAACAGAGGGAGTAGAAGCTGCCAATTGTAAAACGAATGTATTGTGTTGCCATTGTTTATGTTGTCAAATGGGCTTGATCCTGTGTCGAGAGTGGACACAACCTTGTTTTGTTAGTCTTCGGGTTGGCTTGGCCTTGTTTGTATACGATTTCGTCCAATTTTCAATAATTAACTAGACACATTTTCTTAATTAATGAAAAGACCAAGTTTTTCCCCTCTTTCACAAAAAAACCCTTAAAATACCTAGTACTCCCTCCGATTCATATTAATCGTCGCTGACTCGGATGTATCTAGATATGTTTTAGTGCTAGATACATCCGATTGAGTGACAATTAATATGGATAGCATAGGTCAAATTTGCTAATAAATCGTGATTTGAGGAGGATATATATCTGGTTTTCCATATAGCAAAGGGAAGTGGCCTCAAATATTGGCGAGCTTACCTTTTTATTTTATTTATTTTTTCTTTTTAGTCTCCCGTGTACATTTTTTTACTTCATGAAACAATGCAATATTAAAAAAAGGTCCGGAGATTAGATACCGAAATATCTGTATTAGGTAGTATGAGGACGAAAGTTAGCATACCGTCCAAGTTTAAGAACAGTGGATGTGATTCACACTCAAGTTAAAAAAAAAACCTGCTTTTCCATTCGTTACTATCTGAAGACAGATCGACCCATGTATCGAGTGTTAAATTCCACAGAATAAACACCAGCTGAATATCACTCCCATTTTCTGGGCTAGCTGCACATATCCACTGCATGAATTTATCAGCCAGAATAACACGTACCCGACACGATTTGTCTAGCGCGCAGTAGAACCCTCCACGAAACACGAGGAGCACAAGCCGGTGATAAGGAGCAAGCAAACGATTCCTTTGTTGGATGTGTACGTCGCCTGATATCAGTGATCACTCTCGTGCGCACGCAGGCGGACAAGAGTCAGCCTGACCGATCGACACTTGTTCGAAGTGCCACTTGGATGGCTGCAATGGCTAGGGTACTGCCTGTTTCGATCATGGTTTGGGTGGCCAGGTTTCCGGCAGTGACAGTGGTACTGTGGGAGAGGATAAACCCTTGCGCAAAACGGCCAGCCACCAGAGGGACGGGATCGGACCACCGTGTCCGCAGGCCATGTCTTCACGAAAGCACAGGAACAGGGCAAGTTCACTTCAGATCGCGAGCTCTAGAAAGGCACTAGCTTTGCACTCAAACAGCCATGGCGAGGCGACGAAACCCCGGCTCCAAGACGGTGCCCCCAAGGGGGTCACGACGCACTAGCGACACCACCGTCAGGTCAGCTGACCTAGGTTTTCACCCGGAGTAAACACGAGGGAGGTGGGGTGGAGCCACGGTGTCGCCCCCAAGAGGGAAAGCGACGCCCTCGGGCGTCACCGACACCGGCGTCAGCGACGGCTTGAGCCTTCGCTCGGTCCGATCCCCTCCTACCCATCATCAAGGGCACCAACTCCAACCCCCACCGTGAAGGACAGGGGATACCATGGCTGCAACAGAGCCTCCAGATCAGAAATTGGGCAAGGATCCGGCGCCCTCGCCGGACTCGCCAGGAACTCCACACGCCGAAATTTGTGTCGTCCGTACAACCACAGACCACAACCAACACCGAGTCCACCGTCCAGGGCCGCCGCCCCGGCGTCCAAACTCCCCGCATCACCGAACGGAGAGGAGAAACGAAAAACCACCGCGGCGGCCAGCCTAATCAGCGATGGACGACTACACCGGCGAGAAGACACCGACCTGATCAGCAACCGCTCCCCTGCCACCAAGCAGGGCCGAGTGTGAGGTCCCCTCCAGGAGGAACCGCGACCTGCAGCCCCCATGGCTGCCGAAATCGCCCGATCTGGAGGTGGAGGGTCAGATGGGCTCCGGGCCCCTGCCCTGGCCCGAGGCAGCGGGGCGGCCGGAAACCCCTTGTCCCCGGCCGTGCTGCGCCGTCCGACCCCTCCAGGCACACCCAACACCTTTGTGTCTGTAGATCGAAGAGCCGCCGCATCTCCAAAGTCGCCGCCATGGCGCCGCCGCGCCCGAGCTAGGTCGCCCGGCCTCCATCCAACGAACACGCGTGAGGAGGATGAGGGCATCACCACCGCCAGGACAAGCCAGGCCAGCGACGACACCTTCGCCGAATCGCACCGCCGCCAGCCGCGGCCGCCCCGCGAGGCCGCCCTGACGCGCGGGTAGAGAAGAGCCGCCGCCGCCGGCGGCGGCGAAGGCGGGGAGGAGGTGGGGCGGGGACTGAAGGGCCCTCCACGTGGGCACGGTGGAGCTCACGGGCTGGAGGACACCAACCGGGACTAAAGGCCCTTTTTTTTCGAAATAATTTTGTTTTAATTTTTTCGAATTTTTTTTTGAATTTTTTCTATAGTTCAAATCTTTGAATTATTTGTCAGTTTAATCTCTAATCGCCCCTAATCTGACACTGCTCCACCAAATATTTGAATTATTTGTCAGTTTAATCTCTAATTGCCCTAATCTCACACTGCTCCACCCCCAGCACGCTCGTGGTCAAACTTCCCGATCGGTCACCCATCCTCACACTACTCCACCCCCTAGCACGCTTTACTTTTGAGTTTCTTTCCAATTAGCTTCCAAGATTGCACTGATAACATATTGATAATACTATGGTATCAATCTTATTATCCCCTAGACTTTGATGTCACATGATATTATTTTTTGAATTCCAAGCCTATATTAACATAAATATTAATGATTAAATAATAATTATTATTAATTCAAATAACAAAAAAATGAATTTTACGTTATTATTGCCATTTTCTATTTAATATGAAAAAATTCATATCTTTAAATCCGTAAATCGAAATTTGATAAATAATATGTATAAATCAATCAGAAAAATGATAGGAATCCAAATATTGCATCCATATCATCTTTTGCATAATGCGCTAAGTGTGCTTATTTTTTTTGATTTTGTAGAAAAAATCTTCTTTTCGAAATAATTTTTTTTTCTTTTGAAATTTATAGGATCTGAGAAAACTTCACCAAATAACCCTGGTGAAATCGAGCTCCAATTTTTCTCTAGTTTTTTTTGATATATTAAAAGCATTTTTCGACATCGTATGCAAAAGTTATGTCCGTTTTAAATTTTGTGCGGCCGCCCTAGCCGTTGGAACCGGGACTAATGTAGCATTAGTCCCGGTTCCAATTATAGCCGGGACAAAATGGCCGAACGGAAGGGTCTTTTTCTACTAGTGACATATCCACTGCATGAATTTATCAGCCAGAATAACACGTACCCGACACGATTTGTCTAGCGCGCAGTAGAACCCTCCACGAAACACGAGGAGCACAAGCCGGTGATAAGGAGCAAGCAAAACGATTCCTTTGTTGGATGTGTACGTCGCCTGATATCAGTGATCACTCTCGTGCGCACGCAGGCGAACAAGAGTCAGCCTGACCGATCGACACTTGTTCGAAGTGCCACTTGGATGGCTGCAATGGCTAGGGTACTGCCTGTTTCGATCATGGTTTGGGTGGCCAGGTTTCCGGCAGTGACAGTGGTACTTTGGGAGAGGATAAACCCTTATGGCTGTTGTCGATCAGTTCGTCGTCGTTGCTCCTAAAGCATTGCCCGTGTACAAACCTCGAATCTCCAACGACTTGGACCAATCAATTGTCTACACGCCACTCTTATTTAAGGCCGGCAATGGGTCGGGTATTGGGCGGGTCGACCTATTCCAGACCCATGCCCATATAACAAATGGGCGAGGGTCTCTGCCCATGACCCTGCCCATGGGTCAGATCTCAGACCCATGCCCGTACCTGTCGGGTCACCAGACCCAATGGGCGACCCATCGGGTCTGTAGGCAGCACATCAATATATAATATTATAGCATTTCAAACAGCAAAATAAGCACAAACAACAAATAGTGATGTACTGATGTACTGATTGCTCACACAAACAGAAAATCAAGTTCCCAGGAAACAACAAATAGCATGGGATGTGGTCATGTTTTACTGTGAGACCCCACATGTCAGCTAATCGGGTTACCCATCGGGTCGCCCATGGGTACACATGTCTGCCCATACCCTACCCACGACTAATCGGGTCGCCCACGGGCGAGACCCATGGACGAACATAGCAACCCATACCCTGCCCATTAGGGTCGGGTGCCCGTGGGCGGACGTGCCCATGGGCGGAATTGCCGGCTTGACTCTTATTCAGATCGGATGGGGTCATGCATATTGGTCTGCACAGGATGTCGGATACTAACAATCCACACAAATCTCTTACAAGTCCAATATATATGTACGACTGAGAGGATTCCAAAGGAAATAGATCTGCGGCCATACAAGTATATACGCACATGCGAGACAGAAGCTGAGATTTCGTGCTCCCGAACTTCAGTGATCCTAACATTTAAAAAAAAATCAATAACAACATTTACGAGTTTTTAGAAAGTTTGAAAAAAAGTGTGGATCTAAATATGCTCATTTTAAAATCTCCAAATTTATCAGATTTTTTTAATGTAGACAAGAATATAAAGTATTTGAAATTGATATTTTTCACGTTTGTGGGATACATGATTGGCTACATCCGAGATTTTTAACATTTTTTTAAACTTGTAAATTTCTTTTCGATTTTTTTAAACAATGAGCTTGGGAGACAAAGACACTTTCTGGGTCTTTATCGGTCATTGCTTGTTGTGCCGTGTTAATCGGAGAAGGAAATAAGGAAAAAAGGACACGTCGCATGCAGTACATGAAACTGCTTCTCGAAATGACATAGACAATTCCTTCTGTCCTGATTGTTGTGTGATCCTTGACAAGTACTGCTGCCTTCAATTTTTGATGGAATAGAAGAAATACTAGAAGGGGATGGCGCGCTTTGCTATCCTCAAAGGTATTATCGCGGTGATCGATACATGACATGCTTGTCTGAATAAAATTAATCGATCATATATACATGATCAGGTACATATTCATAACCATATAATGCAAAAGTAACAACTTCAAATTTCTTAATCTCCGAACGAGGCGAGCCCTGCGCCTGGTGCATGGAGGCAAAGGAGTCTTAGCGAGACGGGGTTGGTCAAGGTGCACCCGGAGGCAGAGCTTGCATGCACGCTCGTGCGCGTGCTTGTAGGGAAGGAGGAGGTACGGCGAGGAGGGGAGGAGAGGAGGGCCGCTCGAGTGGCTCATCGGCCGAATCTATGGACAATCAAGAAGCGATGGTGGCCGCGTGGGGAGAGGGGGGGGGGGGGGGGGGAGAGCAATACAACCCTCAAGCTTGAATCCCTAATGTGTCTTCGAGCAAAGGTGGTGAATTCACGGCGTAATCAGTAAGAGTTGTGATGAAGCGGCTAGTTCGAGGCCAAACCGATGGCAGAGGAGGCACCGCGTTCACCAGAGAAGAGGCGGGAGGGCAACATGAAACTTTCAATTAGCAGTTGGCGTGCCCACGTTGCCCTTTTTCCATATAGCAGCAGCCCGAGTGTTGTATTTTGCAGCACAAGGTGTTTTTTTGTACTGCACTAATAAAATTTGGACAAAATTTATATCAAATACAGCTGTTGGAATAAGATTTTTTTGTCTCAAATGTCCTAAAAAGTAGTTAAACCCTAAAATATGGAAGCTATTAGAGATGGTTTAAGAGAAGAGCGGTTCGTAGATTCGTCAGCGATAGTTAAAAAATTCATCGCTAAATTTTGTCTAGCTGAACCAACAAATATTATTATTCTATAAATTTAGACAAAATTTACATCAATTACAGTTATTGGAGTAAGGTTTTTTGGACTCAAATGTCCTAAAAAGTAGTTAAACCCTAAAATATGTAAGCTATTAGAGATGGTTTAATAGAAGAGCGGTTCGTAGATTCATCTGCGATGGTAAAAAATATTCATCGCTAAATTTTATGTCCAGCTAAACCAACAAATATTATTATTCTAACCTTAATCTGATGTACACCAATGTATTTAGCGGGAACCAATGAGAGGCTGCCACGTGGTTCAACCTCCAATCTCCAATCCTAGGGTGATTAGATATTGTAGAGATTTAGTGGATTGCACCATGTTTATTTTTCTTAGCTACAGTTTGTTGATCCTAAGAATCCACACATATCTATACATGTAGCTTGTCACAAATTAAAGCTTATGATGTTTCCCGCAAATCATGGAAAAAAAACTTAAGGTGTTAGGTACTACCAAACATAAATTGTAGTCCTACTTCAGGACCTACACAAAGGCCAACAAAGATAAGTTAAGTATTTGAAGGCCGCCATTTTCCCATCCTCTAGGAAATACTCGAAAATATAGTAAGGAATAAAGTAAGCATGTCTTCCTCCCATAAATATATACCGAAAAAGAAGCTAGGATTTGGTCGGGTCAGACGAAATCATTATAAATTAGAAGGCCATGCATGACAGCATGATACATGGGAAAATATAAGAGCATGCTATAGTTCGGCGAGGTAAAATCGCTTTCCAGCGCCGAATTAGCGGTTTGCCTCGCGCGCTGATCTGCTTTTCTGGATGCGGTAAAATTTAGCACGTGAATTTGAGGCTTTTTCGGACGCGCTAAAATAGCGCGCCGCAAACACGTTTTACCGAGCGCGGTGAAATAAACTAGGTCAAACAACTCAAAAAATGGACAGAAAATATCTTTATATTGATTCGAGACGAACGACGAACACAAACTATTTATTTAAATTAAAACCTAATCTAAAAATCAAAATCGTCGTCGTCGCTGAAGTCGGAGTCGTCGTCGGAGCTGCCGGAGATCTCATCGGAGATCGGCCCCCACCTCGGATCGTCGCTGGCCCAAACAACGCCCGCTTGGTCCGCCTGACGAAGCTGCTGCAGCACCGTCGTCCTGGCCTCCCGCCGCACCTCCAGCTCATAGTGCCGCTCGAGACAGCGCTCCGCCCGCTCCGCCGCGCGGGTGCTCCAGAACTGCTCCTCCACAAATGCCTCTTGCGGTTGGTTCCGGTACCAGTCGGCGACGGCGCGCTCGTCCATGGAGGCGATGAGCCCCTGCATCGCGCAGTGGCGGTGATGGCGGCGGTCCTCGGCGGTGACGAGGCGCGGCATCGGCGCCCGGGCCTCCGCTTCCTGCGCGTTGCGGCAGTCGCGGAAGTTCATCTGCGCGGGAGGGCGGTTGAGCCTCCACGCCGCCGCATCCCAGGCGCGGGCGGCCTCGATCGCCGTCGGGAACGCGCCGAGGTTGACGCGGTTGTCCCCTGAGCGGATCTCGGCGGTGAACGTGCCGCTCGGCCGCGGACGCCGCGGTAGCCGGAGATGCTTCGACGTCTCGGAGGCATGGCAGCGGCGGCGGCGCGAAAGCTCGACGGGCGCGGATGTTTCCGGAAGAGCGCGGGAGAGGGAGAAGAGCGGTTTGTGGGGCGCGTGGCTGTTCAGCGCGCTGGACGCGCGGCACGTGCCACGTCGCCCAGCGTGCGGGGCGGTTTTCACCGCGCGTGGGATTTTCCAGCGACCGTTGGAGCGCGCGAAACCGCGCGCTGCCGTTTCCAGCGACCGCTGGAGATGCTCTAACATTATAACTCCCCCCCCCCCCACATAATACGATTTATTCCCCACACAATACAAATCGTTCATCGCATGTTCAGTTTCATACTAATGTGTAACATATACACTATCAACAGTGTCAGGAGCCATGCATCAAAGGATATTGTCTAAGCTGAAGGCGACCGCGAGAACGAGCTGATAGCTCGTTGGCTAGGAGTAGTGGTGACTACCCAGCCCGCCCAGGATCGAGTCCCTCCGGGGCTGATTTTCGTGGGTGTTCTCACAGGGCCAGTGACCCCTTAAATAAATCCCCTCACACACGCATGTATGCCGCAACTAGTAGCTTCTTAGGGACACATGGTATCCTTGCGTGTTGTGTGTATAGTTCTAGGCTCTAGCTTGTGCACTAGGGGTGTGCGTGTGTGTGGTGTCGAGTTAGTGCATAAGTTCCAGATATTACAACTGTAACACAGATCGAGGGGTCTAAAAAAAAAAAAAAAAAAAAGCTGAAGGCGACCGCCTAGGCATGGGTGAGATGCCAACTATTTCCATACGAACAAGATTCTCAAAGTCAGAGGTATTTTCCTATACCCATGCATGCATGTGCCCCTTTTGTAATAAACACATCAGGGTACAGAACTAAGAGCCTTTACTTACGAACCCGTACTGAAATTGTCCCTGGTCGATTTCTTGTACTCCCTCCGTACATCCGTATTCGAGACGCTTATTTTCGGACGGAGGGAGTGCCTACGACAAGTCGGAATAGGTACTTCTCTCTCAATTGTACAAATACGCGTATAGGTACGTGTCCGGAATCAACGGTGTCTCGAGATTTCACGGAACTGTGGCGTTTCTTGGAATAAACTCCGATGTTATTGTCAACATGTACAATGTTTGTTAATGCTAGCTCCTTGCGAACCCTTGCCTTGCTAATTTTCTCGAGAAGGATCCGAGAAGAAAGTGTGATAATCATTCATGGGACAGATAATCATGACAAGATTCATCATGTACGGGAACATAGATTTCTAGGTCCCGAGTTCCAGTGTTCTATTTATTTGAAAGAAAAAACAAAAACCATACTCCCTCCGTTTTTCAAAGTAAGTCGCATATTTTTAGAAAAAATCAACGTAGTGTAACTTTGACGGATCTTATAGATAATTTTTTTTAACCGAGGCAAAAGACTTGCCATTTTCATTAATTAAATAAAAGTGAGAATTGGTCGGTTAATTAACGGGAAACCGATCTAAGACCAAGACAATACCCTCAACTAGGTCTATAAGATTTGAACCGAGGCAAAAGACTTGCCATTTTTATATTTTTATTTATAAGATTGGTCAAAGTTATATTATATTGACTTGTGACAAAAAATATACGCTTTGTCGGACCAGTGAGAACCAGGGTGTGCTGGGCCTGTCCTCCACAGCTCTCGACACTCGGTGGCTGAATTTCGCCAAAGACCAGGCCTACGGCCTGGAGAGACCCGCGAGGCAAATCGCCTCGCAAAGGCTTAGGAGGCAGCAGAGGCCTGCGGAGGCCCCCCTTACTGCTGCCCCCTCTTCAAGGAGATCTTCCCTGAAGGGAAGTCAACGCCGAATCCTCCACAGGGCACCCCAGCCCTCGCGGGGATTCCTTCGCTGCAAAGCAACCTCTGCAGAGCGCACATGGACTCTGCAGCGGCCGCAGAGTGACGCGCGCCTCTGCGCGCGGTGACGACGACGCCGCAGTTGCCGTTTTGGTGATTAAAGGAGTCAACAAAGCTGCGCCATGCGCAACGGACTACAAGGATTTCCTCTTTGGTGATATGGGGACCGGCCGGCGCTACGCTCCACGGCCGACGTCACCGTGGGCACCCCCACGTTCCTCTGCAGCCGCAGCTGGCCGTCCTGGATGGACGGTGGCTCCTCTGCCACAGGCATCAGCTTTATGCCCATGGACCGCGTCCATGGACAGCTTGGCTGCGGTGCACCGTGCTCCTCCTTCTGTCGCCATGTGGTAGCCCTTCCGCTGCGCAAGCACATGGAAGAGGCCCGGGGCGCCTATAAAAGGAGGCGGTGCTCCACCGTAGCAAGGGATCGCACTTTCATTCTAGCCTAGCTACCTACGCGCAAGGAAGAAGAAGACTACTGTTTCCCCTTCCTTGGGCACACCATTGCCAAAAGAGAGCCCTCGGCAAGCTCATTGTACTGTAACCTCCATAGCAGTGCAATACAGACAAGCAGGAGTAGCAGTTTTACCTCCACACGAGGGCCGTGAACCTGGGTACGGGCTGGTGTTCATCTCTGCCGTGATGTCCCTCCTCATGCTCGACGAGCACCGTCGCCGTGCAGGTTGAGTGTTGTTTGACCAACGTGTTCAGCCCCTTACACGAACTCTCTTCGTGAGTTTGACCACCCCTGTTTTGTGGGAGTCATTCTCCGACACGCTTTACCTTAAGGAATAGAGGTAGTATTTACAAGTTTATAAAAATCTATGAAAGTCTTACATGTTATCGATGAAATATCTCACAAATGTAAAATGACAAAGTTTGGGTCTGAGTAGATACACTTCTAGATCTCCAAAATATACAATAGTTTTTTTTTGTAGCTCATAATACAAAAAAATGGCGTGATTTTGAATTTTTAGGATGCATCATTGTTTACACCCAGATTTTTTTAAAATTTGTAAATATAGTTTTTCAAAAAATTAAATTAAAGGGGTCACCGGAACTTCGGAGTAAAGTGATTTTCCGTTATGTATGGCCATATTACTGTATAATCATGTTACTTCCAGCAGTACATTATACAGTAATACCTATAAATTTATGTACGTAAATCGAGATGGAAACCATATTAGACGTCCAAGTGCGATCACTGGTTACTAACTAGATGGACCCGCGTCAACATTCTATAAGCATATAAGCATAGCTAGACATAGTCATGTTGGCAAGTCCAAACAAAATTTTATTTCACGGATGGAATAAAATACTAAACTTAGTTAAAAAAATCATATGGTTCATATCAACCGTCGTCACTCGTCCACGTGTTGTCCATTCAACATCTCCATCTGCTAGTTTGAATCCAAAAATCATGGAGGACTTTTGCATCATGCATGCTAGTATGTTACGCTGAATAATACTGTGACTAGCGGCCATGAAATAGATATATAAGGGAGTTAATTTGACTTCGCCTGTATCTTCTTACGTATCAAGAACGCCGCAGCAAATAAAATTGGAAAATCTTCATGTGAGGACCTGGGCACCAGCGGGCGGTGCAATACTATATATCATGCCCAAGTAAACCTTTCGTACAATTCTTACGCTGATTGTAGGATAAGTTTTGATATATTTGTTGACTTACAAGTACTTGAATGTTCACATGCTACCTGTTAAACCAGTAAAAATTAGTCGTTAACGGTCGCTATACTATGCACATGCGCCGTGTTATACGGGAACCCCGGAAGAAATCTGGACTAGTAGCTTGTAAGCTACCGTTTTCAAAACAGAAAGATCGGCAAGGTAGCGTGCATAGAAGAGAGCAATTTTCTTGGAATATAGAGTACTGTTCCATGTAAAACTACAATTCTATATGACTTTTGCATGAAAGTTTTACCACCGTAGATATCTCAGTCCACATTTAACTATGTGTTTTTCCCGAGAGAATGAAATTAAATTTGTCTAATGACGCAATTTCCAACACTACGAGAGAGCTGCACTTTGCCGTGTGCCAAAAGCACACGGCAAAGCCTGAAAAACACACGGTAACGGCTTTGCCGTGTGCCACACATGGCAAAGAGTTCACGGGAAATAATGGCACGGCAAAGCTCACAGGTGGGCCCCAACATCACTTGACGTCGAAGACGGACGGCAACGGCGCTCTCCTGACAAGTGGCCCCGCAGTTTGCACACGGCAAAGACACTTACCCATTTACCGTGTGCTTGCACACGGCAAAGATGAACGACATCATAAAAAAAGTCCTCGTCCCTTGGGACGGGTTGGCGGTGCCAAGATGGTCGTGCCAAAATTTGAATTACTTTCGGAAAATCGGCATAAAGTCGTTTAAATAGGCGAAATTAGGTGAAAACCGTGAGAATTTCAAATATTTCTAGATTATCCATCAAATATGGTCTAGAATTAGATGGATGCCATTTTGCAACATATTTTTTGTACTTGCTTTACAAAAAATGTCATTTTTGGCACTTCAAAAATAAAAAATGACATTTATAAAAATAATTTGAAAAAACTCAGTTCTGCAACATTGTTTGCCATACCAAGATAAACCTATGTGTCAAATATGGGTACATTATCACAAACTATGCCACAGGAATGGTCATACATTAGTCATTTGACTCGAAACTTATACTCCCTCCGTTCCAAATTAATTGACACACATTTGACAACACATGAATGTATCTAGACACTAAACAAGTATAGATATCTGTTATTGGATAAACCAAGTCAATTAATATAGAACGGAGTGAGTACATGTTTATAGATGATTGATTTTTTTGTGAAGATTTTTTTGAAAACTTTGACAAAACTCAAGTTTATCATTTTCCCTACCAACTAATACATATGAAAGGACTCCATGCCAAAAGATTTCTTTTTTTAGTATTTTTTCACTTTCTTTAATTTTTTTTGAAAAATTGTCAAAATGGCCACCATGGCTATTCGTCGAAAGGGGACGAATTTTTCAAAACTATCGACGGTTTTGTGATATAACCACTACTTGTGTAGCTTAAAATGATTTTTGTAAAATTTTCAGAGCAAACTATCACACACTTGTAGTTCAAATTTAAATTACTTTCAGAAAATCGGCATAAAGTCGTTTAAAAAGGCAAAGTTAGGTAGAAACAGAGAAAATTCCAAATATTTCTGGATTATCCATCAAATATGGTCTACTTTGTGTGGGAATTGGATGGATTCCATTTTGCACCATATTTTTATTGGGTTGCGTGCATGAATTTTTTTTTGCCACAACTTACGCAACAACCTCCAAGATCTACTATGAAGATACAAGTGACAAGACATGCATATTTGATCCAACTGTAAATTCGTTACCGACACCGTGAAACGGAAGAGATGTCGATGACGACGTTGATGAAGCTTGTGGAAGAACTCCCTCGGCTATGCCTAGCCAAGAGAATATCGTACTCCTCGCGTCTCGCCTTGATCCAACAGAGTGAGATAGAGTCAACCGTTTCTCAACGGATCACCCCTCTGAGTTTCGCACACATACATCGGATCTAGTCCAGCAGGGCTTCGCCGTGCATGCTTGAAGCACTCACCGCTGGTGTATATAATGGTGGAGATCTCAACAGATGAGAAGGAGCGAGAGAGAGATTAGATCTAGATCTAATCTAATCGGAGAAAGAAAACCTCTAATCCACAACTAGAAGAGATCTAAACTTGTGTGTTTCTTGTGTCTCTCCAAATAGGAGGGGGTGGGGTTTATATAGATGGCCCAAGGGGTGGAGGGACTTGGGGAAGGGGAAAGTTTTTTCCTTGTCCAAGTCAACTTGGGCAAGGGGAAAGTCCCCAAGCCCAATTCGGTTTGGGAAGGAGGAGTTGGAGTGTTCCACTCCAACTCCCCTCCCCCACCGCCTCATCCTCCATCGCCGCCGTGTGGGGCCCACCCTGGGCCGCACCGACCTAGGGGGTGGGGCCCGCCCTAGGCCGGCCGCCGCTGGCCACCACCGCCGCTGCCTCCCCCCATGGGCCGCAAGGCCCATTAGGGTTTCGGCCAAGGGAGGGAGCTTCCCCCTTGCGGCGCCTTGGCCCACCTGCCCCATGTGGGGTTGGCAGCCCCTCTTGGTGGCTCCAATATATTAATATTTTCCAATAATTATTTATCAATTAAATAAACTAATATTTAATTAAATAATATTTTGTCTAATTAATTCTTATTTGAATATTTCCTTTTACAGAATATTTCCCGAATTAATTACTTATCATATAAAACACTTTTACATGATCCGGGACACCTAGTGTCCGCTGACAAAATACTCCGGATAAATATTTCCCTCTTATATAAAACCCTCAGAATAAATCCGACTAGTGATAGCAACTTCTATCACTCCGAGACACCTAGTGTCTGCATAATCCAATCTCTCAGATAAAGATATTATCTACCACACGGAAACCATTCCGGTGATACTCTCTCGGTATCCAGACCAACCATATACACAACAAACAACCATATACACAACAAACTAGAACTGACTTAAGCGTGTTTCACTACATGTTCGATAACGTTTAGGTATAATTAGATGTTTCCATCTAATCACCAGCCAGGGTCAGATACATGGGCTACCTGAATAACTGCTACCGTTATGCGAATAACACTCTGTTGAACCTGTTGATTATTAATTCGTCATTCCTATTACTCACGATACTGAAATTACCCAAGATAAAGTATTCTAGATATTTCCATGAATCAATCCCTGATTCACTATATCTCAGTCTATTTCGTTACCGGTAAATTTCCTTTTCTCGTTCCTGTAATCCGATATCCCACATGATGTGACTTCATCATGCATTGTCTGCAGAACATATTGGATATCATACATACCGAGTGGGCCCTGGAAGTATCTCTCTTTTGACAGAGGAGTAATTTCCCATCTTGGAACATTAGGATATATGCACACCTTCAGAATCACCCAGTGACTGCCGTTTTGCCACCCAGTTACGGCCATGGCGTTGACAGTACCAAAGTAACTCTTCCAATATACACAACCCTAATAATCTCATGGTCTAAGGACATGTCATATAACAATCATCTGCCCTATTGCACTAAGTACAAAGGACACTTTGGAATCTTACCTAGCATATCAACGATTTGAGTCTACCCAGCCATATTGTTTCCACCAACAATATGCCACTCATTGATGCTGACATCAACAATGTCCCAGACCAGGAAAACGTGGTCTCAAGCAATCAATGAATTAGTCTAAAAGGCAAGACTAGGATATACTTTATTCTGTTCATATCTCTACACGTGGCGAGTGAGTTTTCCTCTGAATCACATATTCATGAGTCACCACAGTTATAGCATAGAATCATGAAACAAAATTATGAATCATATGTTAAACTTTATTGCCTTTTGGGCATACATCCAACAATTTTTTGTACTTGCTTCACAAAAAATGTCATTTTTGACACTTAAAAAATAAAAAAATGATATTTATAAAAATAATTTGAAAAAACTCAGTTCTGCAACATTGTTTGCCATACCAAGATAAACCTATGTGTCAAATATGGGCATATTATTACAAACTATGCCACGGGAATGGTCATACATTGGTCATTTGACTTGAAACTTATACATGTTTATAGATGATTGATCTTTTGGTGAAGATTTTTTTTTTTGAAAACTTTGTCAAAACTCAAGTTATTATTTTCCCTACCAACTAATACACATGAAAGGTCTCCATGCCAAAGGATTTATTTTTTTGAGCATTTTTTCACTTTCTTTGATTTTTTTTGAAAAAATTGTCAAAATGGCCACCATGGCTATTCGTCGAAAGGGGTCGAATATTTCAAAACTATCGACGGTTTTGTGATATAACCACTACTTGTGTACCTTAAAATGATTTTTGTAAAATTTCCAGAGCAAACTATCACACACTTGTAGTTCAAATTTGAATTACTTTCGAAAAATTGGCATAAAGTCGTTTAAATAGGCGAAATTAGGTAGAAAACGAGAAAATTCAAAATATTTCTTGATTATCCATCAAATATGGTCTACTTTGTGTGGGAATTGGATGGGTGCCATTTTGCTACATATTTTTTTGTACCTGCTTCACAAAAAATGTCATTTTTGACATTTAAAAAAATAAAAAATGATATTTATAAAAAATATTTAGAAAAACTCATTTCTGCACATTGTTTGCCATACCAAGATACGCCTATGTGTCAAATATGGGCACATTATCACAAACTATGCCACCTATGTCGTTTTTTACACTTAAAAAAATTATATTTGGTATTTGTCGTGTGTTTGCACACGGCAAAAATCTTTGCCGTTTGCAAACACACGGCAAAGAACCGCCGTGACTGCGCCGTTCGCTCTTCCGTTTGGCTCCATTTTCTTTGCCGTGTGTCTATCTTTGCCGTGTGTTTTCCGTAATCTTTGCCGTGTGTTTTTCTTTGCCGCGTGTTTTTCGTAGTCTTTGCCGTATGCTATGCTTTGCCGTGTGCCGACACATGGCAAAGATTTCTTTGCCGTGTGCCCGAAATCCAGCACACGGCAAAGAGCAGGGCACACGGCAAAGTCCTGCTCTCCCGTAGTGCAATAGCTGCATGTTATACTGAGTTTCTTCGGTGGTAATCCTCTTTGGAGTGTGGACCGGACAATCCGAACTCTAGATTTTATTTCAAGAGTTGACGTTTCAAGGCACTTTCTGTGGCGGCTAAGTAGGTTGTTAAGAAAACATTGACTTGTACAGTGTTCACGGAGGAATGGCCGTCGTCTAACTGTTCACATCAAAAGAAAGTAGCCAAGTCTTATCTAACTATCAAGTAAGTACCATGGCAAAGCGTTGTGTATAGGTTGTGCTTATCTTCCACTGTGTATAATTCGGGTACTGAGATCCGGTGACTTCATGAATTCATGAAGAGAGAATTAACCGGGTCACTTTATATGTCTGTTTGCCCTTCAATCCCCATCTAACGGACGGGATTGAACTAAAAATTAAACTCAAAATTTAAACTATTCATAAAAATTGAAAATATTTCAGTAAGTCGTATATGTTCCATTGTTTATTCTGGTAAATTTCCGTTTCATTTGGATCATTAGTTTATGATAAAATGTTTTTAAAGCTCACATACGACTTGCAGGAATTTTTTTCAATATTTTTTTAGAAGTGTTTGAATTTCGAGTTCAACGACATTTGAGTCGATATTGTCCGCTGGAAGGGGTTCGAAGAACAAACAGACATGTAAAGTTACCCGGTGAGGATCCCAGTCCATAATTTGGTTAACCAGCTCAAGTCCGGTTGCTTTCTTTTTGCCTCGCTGAGCAAGCTCAGCGAACTGGGAAAATAGCCCCCGACATGTCTGTTAAATCACTGAATCAGCTCGATCGGCACGTCGACGTGACAACATGGGTCCCACGTCCACCTGCCCGAGTTGGGAAAATAGTAAAAATTGATGAGTTTTTTATTTGTTTTCCTTGAGCGGGATAATTTGGAGATTTGTTTTTCCAAAGATAGTAAAAGATGTCACGGGTGAGAAACGAAAGGTAAAAAAATATACAAGATGATCAGTCCGAATAAAATGGATGCATGTCTCACTTCACTTACGTAATAGACTCTTCTCTCTGTACTTTCTTTTTGTAGACGAAAAGGCTCACACGAGCCCGACTTTGAATTAACAAAGCTCTTAACCTGCTAGGAATTACAAAGTACCTACAATCATCAGGAGCGACCGAACGATACACGGAGCTAGAAGAGCAGCTTACAACGCAACACAAGCAAAAAATAAGAAAATAGTCATGAGTATACATATCCAAGTTCCCATTTTCTTCCATGCATTTGTGGACATGAGCTGCAAGGTTGGAGTGATCGACTTCTAACGTCCCAAGTTATCCAACTCGTGCTTCGACTGAAACCTTTCTGCCGGCCGGTACGACTCCAGGCAGACCGGCCGTGTGAGTCAGCTGCCTGCCAGTGCCACGTATCGTCGGCGATCGAGAGCCGTGGGCAACCCTGATTAGGACGCACGTGCGTGATAGTCACTGAAGCTGGTCTGGTGGTCCGAATCACTCTTGACTGACTACACACGTACTGTAGGTACTAGGTACTGCAGCACAGGTCAAGTCGTGAGCGTACGTGACACGTGTTTTTCCCGTAGGTTTTCTTCTTATCCTTTCATCCGTGTGTTATCCACGACCCGAGGCCAGTATGAAGTTACAGCGTACTACGTGTACCAGGGAGAACGAGTCGAAATGTTCGAACTCTAGCCGCATCACGACCACACGATCGAGACGAGATCGACGGTTGCTGACCGCTGACCGTACGTCCTCAGTGGCCGGCCAGCTGGGCAGGAAGTTCAGACGCCTTTCGGTCGATCGAATCACGTACCTAGGACTTCTTTTTACTCGATCGAATCTGAAAGAGCATGCCTAACTTTGATCTCATCTCGATCTGGAGCCGGGTGAATGGCTAGGTTGCTGCTGATCAAACCGTGACAAATGAAGCAATGGTTCTTGCACACGGTTAATATGTTCTCACCAGGCCTTCAGATTTCAGAAACTATATCGCATGCACCGCCCAAATGTTATGGGGTTTCCTCATCGCCTCATCGGGTATCGATTCGATCGGATGACCATGGACCATCATGCACGTGCCACAATATACATGTACGAATATAGGATATGGCACCTGCAAAGCTAATACTCCCTCCGTCCAAAAATAAGCGTCTCAAGTTTGTCCAAAAACATGTCTAGATACATCCATTTTTTGACAAACTTAAGACACTTATTTTGGGACGGAGGGAGTAATTAACAACCATATATCTCTGATTTATTCTTGTACTAGTAGTAGTACAACTTGTAAAGTCGCTGGTCGTGATTCCAGTACTAGAATTTGGTTCCCCACATATCTACGTATCTTTCTAGTATATTAAAAAGTCTGAAGCCACCTTCTGACAACATCTGTCATTACACCTACCAACTTGATGAAGGGGGTCATGGTCAGAGTCGCCTGTCCTGACCTCACACCAACGGACATCATCTAGAACCTAAAACCGAAGGCCTCAACCAAGCCACCCAATGGCAGGTCGGGAGCATAAACCGGTCCAACAGACATAAAGCGGGCACCATTGCGCATGCTATAGAAACTGCCGCTGCCACCAACCCATTCCCAAAACATGTATCAACGCACTGACCTTGCCAGGCCGGCCGTCGGCGCCGCCACGATGCCAGACATCGCCACCTCCCTGCGCCCGTCCATCATCATGCATCCAACGCCGAGAGCTTGCAGAGCCACATCGTCGAGACTCTTGTTTGAAAATACAACGTCGTTCTACCGCTGAAACCGTCCACTCGTCCCTCTAGCCGATGCACACCTCCAAGAATGATGCCCCCAGGGGGAGACGACACGGGAGCGCCGCCATCATAAGATTGCCTGATTAAGGGTTTCCCCCGGAGGTAGTGGAGGGAGATGAGAGCTTCACCTCGCTGATGTCTTCAAAAAGAATACAACCCCACGGTTTCGCCATCATCGGCTCCGACCACCCGCTGAAGACAAGATTTTCACCCGGATCTGCTCCACGAGACTCCAACCGCTATACCGCGCAAAGGCTTGACCGCCTTCAAAGCCTCGGATCTGGTCTGCCCAGATCCGGCAACCGCCCACAACAGCGTCCACCATGGGTGCCCCGATGCTCTGGCCTAGCCGGAAAGGGCCACCACTAGAGCCTGGTGGGAGGGCCGCTACCTCATCACCTAGCCAATCTGGACTAGCCGTTGCTCGTCGCCGTCGAGATCGAGGAAACCTGGGCCAAAGCCACCGGATAACAGGAACAACACCACCTTGGTTGGGCACCACCGCGTTGTGTTGCCGAACACGATATGGGTCTCACCCGCCGCCACCAATCGGGGGCCCCGCCCCGGGAACCAAGCTGAGTGTGGCCGCCGCCACGCGTTGCACCTTCTACCTCCGGCCGCCGACCCCCACCAGAACCACGCCAAACGTCGCGCGCTGTCGTGGACCAGATTGGCGCCGCACCCCTGAGCCACCGCACCCCGCGCCACCCGGCGACTCGCTAGAGGGAGGAGAAGCCTCCGCCACCGTCGTCACCAGCATGGGCTTTGCCCTGCGGCGACCGATTGCGGCGATGGAGGGCCAGCTAGGGTTTTGGGCTCTCTCGTGTCGCCCGCGTGGGGGACGACACGAGAGTGTTTCCTTTCCTTCTTAACACCCTCCAAAAACATGCTAATAATGGCTAGGATTTCTAGCATTTGATTAAGTTTCTGGAGATGGACGTCCTGGTTAGAAATAGAGAGTTTCTTCTTATAATTTGAGAATGAAGAACAAGGCACTGATCAGCAAAAATGTTTCTAAAATAAGATGTCACGTATATATCACTAATTTCCTTTCTTATCGGGAGAGTAGGCTTTTATTGTTTTGCGAGATTTAGTGTATGTTATGTCCGGTACAACTCTTATTTTATTAACTACTACTCCCTCCGTCCCAAAAATAAGTATCTCAGAGTTGCCCAAATATGAATGTATGTATACATGAAACAAGTCTAGATAAATCTATATTTGGATAAATCAAAGACACTTATTTTGGGGCGGAGGGAGTACTAATGAATTGGTGCAGCCCTTTTGTTTTTCATTATAAAAAATAGGCTATTCTCCTTGCAATCAGAAAAACAGATATGAGTTGTTGATTCTAGGAATTTGATCAGTATATTCGTCTTACTACTCCCTCCGTCCCAAAATAACTGTCTTAGATTTGTCAAAAAATGGATGTATCTAGACATGAAACAAGTATAGATACATTCACTTTTGGACAACTTTGAGACACTTATTTTGAGACGGAGGGAGTATTATTTTTCTATTAAGAACCAGATTAGTTCATTCCTGTCTGAAATTTATCCTCATATTTCGCAGAAAAAGAAAATCCTCATAACAGCCTAGTTTTCTAGTTTTGAGATAACTCTATACGAGCAAATCAAAAGAAAAATTGCTAAAAAATGGATCTGGGTGTGTGTCAATGTTTTGTCCAGTGTTTGCTATTTCGAATGGAAGCTCTGTTACTCCGAACCTATATACGTGTTTACCACCAGAGGGAGTAGCATCGGTACCTATTCTCAGCATGGCTAATTAAACATTTAAGAAACCTATAGAACCGACAAATAAAGCTACAACTCTATATAATGCACACAATATTGCACTGCCTCCTTAGGGTGGGCGTTCTTGTCTAAGAGGTCCCCATAGGGCTCTTCGTTATACTCAATTAGAGTCAGAACACTGGAGAAACCGTAGATCTTGTTCCCACATTGTCCATACACAGCAGGAATATATATCTTGATGTTCCACTTTTTGAGAAGCCTTTAAATGGAAGGAATAGTCGCATATGGTTCTATTCCCACATGCTCTTATAAGGATTACCATCCACATATAGAAATGTTGGCTAGTAATAGATAGGGGCAGATCATTTGCTTGACCATCTGGAGGCCTCTCCTGGTAGACTCTTCCTTTCTGCCGATCATATTCATGACCATATTCTTCCTCTGCTACGATTTGTCTAGGTGATATCACAAATCAACCATATCGATCGGCCCTTTTAAGTAATTATACCAATTACAATTATATGTAGTACAACCAAAGTTTGCCACAACTATCTAAAACTGAGCAAAGTACACTCCAACATGATGCATGCGAGCTGTTCGAAATAACCGAGAAATTATCAAGCAAAGAACCTAGCTTATCTGGGTTTTTTTTTCTTTGGTGGATCATTTTGGAATTGTGTTTTTTTTCTAGTAATTTAGCTGTGCGCATAACCGATGTTTCGACTAGCTCTTGACATTACGGTAAAGCCGAGCTGAGTGTATATCAACTTGATATTGACATATTGTCCTTTATAAGAAAATAACTGAACTTTTTTCTATAAGGAAAATATTTATTACTCCTCGGCCTCTGCATTTACATGATGCATGCAAGAATCATATATGATTCCATTCTATATGTGATAAATTTTCAATTTTTTATTTTTGTTTCACAAGATAAAACAAGGAATAAACTTTTCGTGTGAAGTAAACGTCATTTAATATGTAGGCAAGAATATTTTGTTCCTGCATGGAATGTAGCCTATATATGCGAAGAATCTGATGTGATGTGCAGTCTGTAACTATGCATGACTTCAGACAGCTCTGGGTGTAGTCTCTGTTATAGTACTTATGAGAACCTCATTATTGATCTTTCATTCCACCCATGTATTCACTTTTCTGTCATCCTTTTGTAGGGAACTGTCAAGTACCCCTAAAAAAAAGAATAATAATTGTCCTGTACTCCAGCCGAGAAGTTTATAGCTCTAAGCAACTATGCTTAAGAAGATCTCTTCTCCTTTTACATTCTGATCAACTACTCTTTGCATGTCTCTTTTAGCCATCTTGATTGCAGGTGGGCACAATCCAAATCAATAATGCTACTGGTTCCTAATCTGCTAATAGGACAGAGCAAGGAGGAAACTGGTGATTGATTTTGTCCTGCATCTAAAGGGCAAGCCGGCCACCCCTTTGGAATAAACAAGCATAAAGGCTGGTCTTGGGAGAGGCAGCCAACCATGCTATGATTTTTAGTGGCATCCAATGCACACACAACAAGATGTACCTGGAATTGCTTTCATGAGCATTAGAAGGCCGGAGAAGCATAGCCTTTTATGCTACTGGCTAGTGAGCTTAAGGCACAAGTTCTCAGCAGCAAGTCACATATATGCAGTATTCCAGTTTCTTTCTTGAAAGCTATGTGAGAGCATGTCTAGTAGTACCCCTAAACCCTCAAACCCTTATAGCAGTTTTAAGGGTTGAGAATAGCCCTTTTTGTGCACTTTTACGGGTTGAAAAACAGGAGCAAAGACTAGAACCCTCAAACCCAACCCTTAAAACGTTTTAAGGGTTGGGTTTGAGGGTTCTAGTCTTTGCCTCAACCCCAACCTCTAAAACAGTCATATGACATATCACAGTTTTCATCACATATCATCATTTCACATATCACAAATATCATCACATTTCACATAAAACAATAATCATTCTAGTTATTATTACAACACCAAATAGTACATTGAAGCACATAAAACAATAATCATTCAAATTATTACAACAATGTTGGAGCATACAACAATAAATGTTTGAATCAAATAGAACAAAGGTAGATCATGCGCCACGGCGCTGCCCATCCAACTGCCACTGGTGCTCTACTAGATCATCACGGAGCCGACCATGAGTGGCTGCATCTTCAATGTCACGATGTGCTTGAAGAAATGCTTGTACACGAGAAGGGTTTCTTTCCGGTTGCACACGTGTGCCAACATTGTCATAGAAACAAGGCAAGTTTAACCCCCTCTCATCCTCTAGAATCATGTTGTGTAGAATCACACAACACTTCATGATGTCCACCAAGGTTTTGTTGTCCCAAAACCGAGCCGGACCCCGAACTATGGCAAACCTTGCTTGCAAGACACCGAAAGCTCTCTCAATATCCTTGCGGGCTGCCTCTTGTGCCCTTGTGAAATGAGCCTCTTTTTTGGTTAAGGGCACCCCATTTTTCTCCTTGATGGACTTCACAAGAGTTGCCCATTCGGGATAAATGCCATCGGTGAGATAGTACCCCATTGAGTACCTTCTGCGGAAGAGGCGAGGAGGGTATGTAGGTACCTCGTGGAAGTAGTCTTCCATCAAATGGTCGTGTCCTAGGGCGCGGTTCCGGTAGATGGTGACTCGCCCCATCTTCGACCCTCTGCTCTGATCCATCAGCTTCGCCCGGTCTTCAAACGAGTGCACGTCGATGAGGAGGCTCATCATCTCGACGTCGTCGTCTTGCAACAACTCGTCAAGGTCGGAATCGTCGGATGTCGACCAATCCGACGACTCCGACATCGAGTCCATGACAACGTCGTCGTTGTTCATCTCCATCTGCAAAGGGGAGTCACTAATTAGTGCTACAACTTGAAACAATCAAGGAAATGGAAAAAAAAACAAAAAAAAAACAAGGACATACCTCGGTGCGGTGGAGGCCGAGCCGGCTGCGGGCGGGCGGGGCGAGGCGAGGACGGGCGGGAGGCGAGGCCAGGGCGACCTCGGGCGGGCGGAGACGAGCTCGAGCGGGCGGAGGCGACCTCTGGAGGGCGGAGGCGAGGACAGGCGGGCGGAGGCGAGCTCGGGCGGGGCGGAGGCGACCTCGGGCGGGGCGGAGGCGGCTCGGGCGGGCGGAGGCGAGCTCGGGCGAGGCCGGGGCGAGGAGGGGCCGAGGACGGCGGGGCGGCGGAGGCGGCCGGGGCGACCTCGGATCCGGCGCGGGGGGAGCGGGGGAAGCGGCGGCGAGCGGCGGGGAGCGGCGGATCCGGGCGGGCGAGGTGGCGGCGCGCCGGATTCCGGCCGGCGGCGCGGGGCGGGAGGGTTTGCGGGGAGGGGAAGACGCTGAAGTTTCCCTCCCGCGCACGGACGCGGTCGAGTGCGGGGCGGAGACAGTTTCCCCTCCAAAACTGTGTTTCTACAGGTTGGAAAGAGGTTTGAGGGTTCGCCCTCTAAATTTTTTTGAGGGTTTGAGGGTTAAGGGGTTCTATTCTACACGATTTTTCGCACTCAAACTGTAAAAAAGCGGTTATTTATACAGATTTGGGGATTTGAGGGCTCTACTAGAGATGCTCTGATACCGATCAGATCATCAGTTTCCGGAACAAAGCTTGCACTCAATCATCAAGTTAGTTAATCGTTGAGATCATGTTAAGTAACTGAAGAAACTAGCAGTTGACCAAAATGTTGCTTTCAGGCTGCCCAGAAAAAATTAAGCAGAGGTCGAGTAAAATACTAGTGCTGTTACGTTCCGATGACTTGTCGAGATCAATGATTGGTACTTTTCATTTGATCGTATATTTCGATCGAATCACCAGTTGATACTATCCGCACTCTGTTAGGTTGATCTCCACGATGCGGCCCAACGGTCGCACCGAACCCACGATCTATGCGCCCTGATCGGGGGCGCCCAACCAATCCATGGTTGGTGGGCCCCTATGGCCTGCGCTATAAAGACTGGTGGGGGGCCGGCTGCACGAGGTACGAGGTTCCACGGAGCGCCACCACCCCACCGACATACCCACCGATTAGGGTTTCCGCGTAGTGCTCACGGGAAGTACCACCGCCGCCACTGCTACCCACTGCCATCATCGCCGCCGTCCACCATGGCCGGCAGCTCGAGCTCGGCATCACAAGGAGAAGGTACACGAAACCTCCTCCCTCATCTCACGGTTCTGCTCGTATCGATCTACCCTAGTGATCTAGGGAGTTAACATTGGTATCAGAGCCACTTAGTGGCTAGATCGATCTCGGGTAGAAGAAAAGAAAAGACAAAAGAAATCCCGTCGGATCCCCAAATCCTAATTCAAAAGGGCAAAGAAAACCTCACCAGAAAAGTGCGCCGCCGCAAGGCCGCGCCGTTCCTCTCGATCTCGATGCGCATCGGCAAGCCGAGGCATCGAGACGAAGAACACCACCCCTCACGGGGCAAAGGGCATCCACCCCTCACGGGGAAAAAGAAAGAAAAACCCAAACCCTTACCGTGGTTGTCATTTCCATCACCGGCTGCCGCCGGCAAAAGGGCGCCGCCAGCTGAGCCGCTTGACAGCGGTGCGCCCACCCTCGGGTGCACGCACGCGCCGGCAAGAGGGCCAGCAGGGGGCGTCGCCACCGTCTTCTCGCCACTGCGGCTCGCCGTTGCCGTGGGCCGTGGGGAGAGGGATGGGAGAGAAAGGAGTGTGGAGGTGGGGGGCTAGGGGCGCGGTGCCTTGCCGGAGAACGGCGGGCCGCCGGAGCGCCGCCGAACGTGCGGGAGCGAGTGAGAGAGAACAGAAATGGGGCAAATGGCTAGGGTTTTCCGGCCGGGGTCGACGCGCGGCCGGTTTTGATCCAGCGAAACGCGCGCTCGACCGTCCGATGCAGATGGACGGCCAGGATTGCGCCGCGGCAAACCCTAGCCGGCAGAGCTGGCTTTGGGCCGAAAAGAGGGCCGTGGGCCGTGGTTTTCGTTCGCCCCGGGCGACAGATAGCCGAAAGGCCGTGGGCCGTGTGTTTTTTCCTCTGCCAAAAAGAAAAGAACATATTTTCTGTTTGTTTTTTCCAGAAGCATGTTTTAATTGTTTTGTCCAATTTTTGGGCAAATTTCATCATAGTTTTTCCTATTCAATTTTATCCAACGAATTTTTGTTTTAGAAAAACAGAAATGTGACAGAAATGTTTCTGGAAAATATAAAGTTTGTGATAGAATTTTTTCCGCTGCAAATAGTTAAAAGTAAAATGAAATTTAAAAGTTAAAAGAATAAAAGTGAGAGTTAATTTTAAAAGAGCATGTTTAAAATTGACTATTGAAATGATTATGATTCTGTTATTTTATGACCAACATTGTTAATAACATAATCATGATTTATTATTGTTATATGTGCTTTTGTTGCTATTTTCTGCCCAACGGTGATATAGTTTTAAATGCACAAACAGTTGTATTTTTAATTTTGACCAACGTTGGATTATTGCATGCAATTGTTGTTTTGTTCTCACTTCAATGTGATTTTTCAGGAGGGTACTACTTGATGAGCTGCATCAAGGATGTTCCAACCCTCAGAGGTGACAACTACTCCGAATGGAGAAAGAAAGTTGATCTGGCTTTTGTTTGTGCTGAGGTGGACTGGGTTGTGGACACTCCACAGCCAGTCAAACCTACAGAGCCAGTCAGAGATGCAAAAGATGATGATGATGCATGGGAGAAAAAGAAGAGGGATTATGCTCCATTGGAGATGTCGTATACCCTCGAGAACAAAATTGAGAACAAAAAGTGGCTCACCGCCAATAAAAAATGCATGGCTTTCATAAAGAACACAATTGAGGTCGCTATTGTGGGCTCAATTGCAGAGTGTGCTTCCGTAAGGGAGTTTCTTGAAAAGATGAAGAGTCAGTTTACTGGTTCTTCAAAGGTATATGCTACCCAGCTGCTAAAACAGCTGGTGACAGAAAAGTACACAGGAGGTGGACATGGCATAAGAGAGCACATTCTGAGGATGTCCAACATGGCAGCTAAACTTAAGCCCATGGACGATGACTTGGAGCTCAAGCCTGCACTTCTTGTTCACCTTTTATGGCTTCACTGCCAAATCAGTTTGACACTTTTGTTGTCAACTACAACATGTCGCCTGAAAAATGGGACATTGAAAATACATAGTCACGTGTGTGCAAGAAGAGGAACGACTTAAAGCCTCACATGGTGGTTCTCTGAACTATGTGAAGGACAATAAGAAAAAGAACTACAATCAAAATAGCAATGGTTCCCCTTCAAAGCCACATGGAAAAGCTCCCACGCATTATCAGCGTCAGCAGAAGTCTCTTCCAGTGGACAAAGATACATGTCTCCACTGTAAGAAGATTGGGCACTACAAGAAAGATTGCCCTGATTGGCTAAAGTCCATAATGGCAAAGAGAGGTAACAACATTGTTTCCTTTGTAAATGAATCCTTGTATACACAGTTTTCGAAATCTACTTGGTGGATTGACTCAGGTGCAACTATTCATATTGCAAATTCATTACAGGGATTCCATTCGACGCGGACTACGCAAAGTAGCGAAAGATGCATTGAAGTTGCAAATGGAGTCCAAGCAGACGTTGAAGCTGTCGGCGACATCTCCCTGGAGTTAGCTGATGGATTCACGATTCTGCTTAGAGATGTTTTATATGTTCCTTCGTTACACAGAAACTTGATTAGTGTTTCACGTTTGGACAAAGATAATTATGAATGTTATTTTGGACATGGCAAGTGTGCCATATGGTGTAATAATACTCATGTGGGTGTTGCTTTACTTCATAATGAGCTTTATTTATTATCCTTACGTGAAAAAGTGTATTCTGTGTGTAAAGTGAATGTGCATGTTTCCGCGTCGGATAAAAAAAAACTCATGACTCATCGAAATTATGGCACTGTCGTTTGGGCCATATTTCGAGGGAGAGAATAGAAAGTCTAGTTAAAAATGAAATTCTTCCTCCATTAGAGTTCTCAGACTTAGAACAATGCATAGATTGCATTAAAGGAAAGTACGTAAAACAAATAAAAAAGGGTGCAAACCGAAGTACAGGAACACTAGAAATCATTCACACTGACATTTGTGGACCATTTCCTGTGAAAAGTGTGGATGACTATGACTCGTTTATAACATTCACAGATGATTACTTCCGATATGGTTATATTTATCCAATCAAAGAAAAGTCTGAAGCGTTGGATAAATTTAAGATATTCAAAGCTGAAGTAGAAAATCAGCATGATAAAAGAATAAAGATAGTGAGATATGACCGTGGGGGGAGTACTACGGTCGGCACACTCCATATGGCCAAGTCCCTGGACCTTTTGCGAGGTTTTTACAGGAGACTGGCATAGTGGCCCAGTATACAATGTCGGGCGACCCTCAGCAAAATGGAGTAGCTGAAAGGCGTAACCGTATACTTATGGATAGGGTGCGCAACATGATGAGTTACTCCACCTTGCCGTTGGGATTATGGATGGAGGCGCTTAAAACTGCCATCCACATTCTCAATAGAGTACCAAGCAAGTCGGTGCCCAAAACACCGTACGAGTTGTGGACAGGAAGAGTACCCTCTCTACAACACTTCAGGGTGTGGGGGAGCCCAGCTGAGGCCAAAATATTTAATCCAAATATTGCAAAGTTAGATCCTAAAACAGTCAGTTACCACTTCATTGGCTATCCTGAAAGATCAAAAGGTTTTCATTTCTACTGTCCAGACAGATACACAAAGTTTGTAGAAACGAGACATGCAGTCTTCTTAGAGGACGAAATGATGAGGGGGAGCATGGTAGCTCGGAAAATTGATCTTGATGAGAAGAGAGTGTGTGCACCTCTGCTGGCTCCCAGCACCCCGGCCGGACCTCAAGCCGGTTTAGTCCGGCCCAGAGGCCGGTTCCCTCGGGTGGCTGACCGGACCCCCAGCAAGTCTTTGCCGGTTCCAAGTCCGGATTCTCTCTGCGCAGCGTCGACTTGTACCCCTTCAACGGCCATATTTTGAAGGGGACTATAAAAGCCCCTTCACCTACCTCTGGACAAGTAGCTCGCCCAAAAAGAAGAACACCATTGTTGCAAGCTCAAGAATCGCTAGATCTTCCAATCCCTCCACCCAAACTCGTTGATACTTGGAGGATTGAAGGAGAAGCCCCGGATCTACATCTTCACCAAGCGGATTTTCATTTCCCTCTCATTCACTTGAGGGACCCCTTGCTAGGATTTCCTTTGGGAAAACCTAGCTCATTATTATACTCACTTGTTGTCTTTGTGACAGATTTGTAGCTGTTCGATAGCCCCCAACCCAATTGTGGGTTGTGCCCCGGATCGCTGTTGTAAGGGCTCCGGATTCCGCCTTGAAGGATTCCGATAGAGGAAGGTGAACCAAAACTTTGCGGTGCGGTTCATCGGAGAAGAAGGTGACGCCTTTGTGGCGGTTGAGTTTTGACCTTCGTGGTAGCTCACACCTCTCCAACGAGACGTACTCCCCTAAAAAGGAGGAACTCAGGATTACATCCGTGTCTCTGCGTGCTTTCACTTCGGTTACTTCTATCCTTGTTTATAGTCTTTACTTCGTGTATCTTGTTTAGTTGCTAGGTTGTCATATAGGTAAATTCACCTTAGTTGCATATCTAGAGAATTTACCTTTTTGTGTCAAGCCTAATTTGAAAAAGTACTAAGATTGGAGTAGCACCTATTCACCCCCCCCCCTCTAGGTGTCATCGATCCTTTCAATTGGTATCAGAGCAAGGTTCTCTTGTCGGACTTAACCGCCTAAGAGAAGTATGACCGGTGAGGGTGGTCCCACGGATGACCAAGCCACTCCGGCATCCATGGCCGATCTCAAATTGATGGAGACATCTTTGAAATCGTCCATGGATACCCAATTTGCCGAGATGCGTGACTTGCTCAAGCAACTCGCAAGTGGCAAGGTTCCTACGGATACCATCCCACCAGAGGACTCCGCTACCTCCAATGACGGTGATACCGAGGAGGAAAAACAGAAAAACAAAGGGGTTGGAAGTAAAGAAACCGACCTTAAGAAACCCTCCACATCTACCACTAAGCCCGAAGGTGGGAAGCCCGAGTACCATGAGGTCTCTCATTTGTACTCTCCCGACCCACCTATCCCTCATCCTCGCATAAACCCTTTAGGTCTTCCATCTAAGCTTAATGCTTTAGCTTTTACTAGTTGGCAACACTCAATGAGATCTCATGTCAACAGTGCCTCTATCGAGCTCTAGAGGATCATGCAAGCGGGATTCAAGGCCGTGGATCCAAGCAACTTGACAAGAAGAGAGGTGGTCAATGCTCAACTCAATGCCACCGCTCTTCACATGCTTGAACTTGCCGTTGGTGAAAAGGATATTCATCACATTCAACATCTCTCCACCGCCAAAGATGCTTGGGATTGTCTCTCCAACACATTCCTTGGAAATGAAAGCATGAAGAGAAATAGATTTGATGCTTTGAACAATGAAGCCGAAGGTTTCTACATGCTTGAGGGTGAAACCCATGAAGAGATGTATGGAAGACTCAAGACTCTTGCCCAAGCCTTTTATAATGTTGGGGCAAAGTATGCGGATGATGCTTGGGTCAAAAGAAAGTATGTGAATGCTCTCATGCCCTTCGAGCCCGTTGACTTGAAGGCCATACAAGGAAGACACAACTACCTTGACATGTCATCCAATGAAGTTATGCAGAGATGCAAGCCTCCAAGGTTGCCACCAAGAATGCTCTAGACAACCGTGCTAGGGTCATGGGGATGAAACAAGGTACCTCTCTTGCTTTGAAGGCCAAGGTTGTGTGCCTTGATGAACATGATGAAGTTGAAGCATGCCCGAACAACATTCCTCCCGATGATCTTGAGCAAGCCCTCCATGGTCACATAGCTCTTGCAACAAGGACCTTTTGGCGTGACCCGGCCAAGGCAAAGGCTCAAGTTGATCTAACAAACAATCCAAGCGGGAAGAAGGAGTTGGCTAATAGAACAAAGACTTGCTACAATTGTCATAACAAGCATCACTTCATCAAAGGTTGTCCTTATGAGAATAGAGAGCAAAACGGTGGAAGGCTTGTCCTCAAGAGCCAATCTAACATGATTCAAAAGAAGCCTTTTGTCAAGAGGAAGCCATTCTTCAAGAAAGCACCAAGAATTGTGTTGATGACTCAAGAAGAGTATCCTTCCGAGGATTCCGAAGAAGAAGAAGAACCCACTCGTGAGGTGGCCGCATTGGCCATTGTATCAACTCCACCTCCTTCTCTCTTCGAATCCCCCAATGAGAACCTCTCCATCAACACCGCTCGTTGCCTCATGGCTCACGTCACCGAGGTATCATCTTCTACTCCCAAGACTATGCATGAAATGGATGATAAATCTAGTCTTGTGATTAAGAAAGAACTTGTTGCTTCCGATACTATTGTGGCTAACTTGCAAGGTGAAACTAAGGCATATGTTGAGTCTCTTTGAGACAACTTGATGCGGCCGAAGAAATCCTTGATGACAAGGGAAAAATTGAGAGAGGGACGCTCTCACCACTGCTTCCTTGAATGCCTCTCTTCAAGAAGAGAGTGAATATAGAACTTCTCTTGAGGAAAGACTTGAGTCCCTTGATGATAAAAATGATGAAATAATTGCTAAAATCATTAAGGATAGAGACCATGTCTTTGCTAAATATAAAGTGATTAAAAAGGAGAAAGCCGAGTTTGTGGTTGCTAATGCTAGACTCCTTGAGGATATGGAGAAACTTGACAAGGCTCACAAGGCCTTGGAAAGTACTCACTCTCTTCTAGTCAAGTCTCATGAGCAACTTCAAACTCAACTTTCTAAATCTAACTCACCTAGCACTTCTTCTCCCTCTTGTGATCATGCAAATGTTATTGAGGAAAATGCTAGGTTGAAGGTTGAGCTTGCCAAGGCCACTAGTGCCAAGACCTCAATTCCTAAAGGTAAAGAAAAGGTTGTTGCTCAAGTCTTTGAGCAAAAGCCACACAAAGGGAAGGAGGGTCTTGGTTATGTGGCCAAGGCAAAGAAGAAGAAGAGCAACACCAAGGCCAAGCCCGCACAAGCCAAGACTCCCATTGCGAGTGGGAATGCCACTAGGGGCAAGACCACTGTAGTGACTTTGCGGGAGATGCTAACCCTCACTACATTTTATATGTTGATTATTATGGTGATGTTTATGCTAAATATGTTGGACCTTATGATGGTTATGTTGCTCATGTTATTTGGGTCCCAAAGACTCTCGTTGCTAACCAAAGAGGACCCATTGCAAGATGGGTACCTAAAACCAAGCAATGATTTCCTGTAGGACTATGCTTCCGGTGGGTCTAAATGGGTGGTTTATAGTGTATGCACTAGTCGTATGACCGAAAGCAAGGAGTGTCAAGAAGTGTCGTACGCCCCTGAATTGGTCCGACACCAGAGAAGGCAAATTGTTTGGACCCAATACCCTCCGTGAAGCTGAAGAACAAGTTCAACTTATCCGTGAGCGCCTCAAAACTGCCCAATCCCGTCAGAAGAGTTACGCTGATCCCAAGCGTCGCGATGTCACCTTCAGTGTCGGAGATTATGTCTATCTCCGAGTGACACCCCTTAAAGGAATGCAGCGTTTCCATGTCAAAGGGAAATTAGCGCCTAGATATATTGGACCTTTCAAGATCATTTCTCGTCGAGGAGAAGTATCTTATCAACTGGAGTTGCCCCAAGAGTTATCGGAATTTCACGATGTCTTCCACATTTCCTTGCTCCGGAAGTGTCTTGAAGTTCCTGACCAGCCCGATGTTTTCAAGAACATCGACCACCTCTCCGTCGACCTGAACCATGACCTGACTTATCGTGAGAGACCTGTCAAGATTCTCGACGAAGATGTTCGTCTTACCCGGAGGCGCGCGATCAAGCTCTACAAAGTCCAGTGGACAAACCACTCCGAAGAAGAAGCAACTTGAGAACGCGAAGACTATCTTAGAAGCGAATTCTCAAACCTGATCCTTAGAACCTAAGCCTAGCAAATCTCGGGATGAGATTTATTTTAAGGGGGGAAGGATCTGTAACATCCCAAAAATTATAATAATTATTATTAGTCCAAAAATGTGGGCCAACAAAAAACTTTTGTTGTATTATGTGTGTTGATTGTATATTGTTGCTTGTGATGTTGTTTGCTCTAATTAGGAACTTGAAGAAAAGCAAGGAAGTAAAATAAAAAGTTAAAACAATAAAAAAAATCATGTGACAAGTGTCTCACAATTTCTCCAAGTGAGAAATTAGTTTTCTTTTCAAATAAAATTCAGTGGAGTGATAATATGACCACTCCCATTTTATTCCTACAACTTTTCCCTCTCCAAATATTAATTCCAAAAACCTCGATTTAAAATTCCAATTCTTTCTTTATATTATTCAAATCACACAATGTGCTATGTTGCACTTGTCAAATAAATAATCAAACAGCACCACAAATCTTGATAAACATAAGTGAAGCAAATTATGAAAATAAATTTCAGAAATTGGAAATTGAATTGGGTTCACAGATTTCATCGAACACCTTGGTGGCAGAACCGTGTTCATCCCCAATCCGAGATGGATTCGATCGAATTCGATCAAAGTTTATCGAATCCCTGCTCGCACTCACTCCCTCTCACCTCACTTACCTCACCGCACTCACTGGAGCCGAAGGAAACGGTGCAATTTGACCAGGACCGACACGCCAGGGGACAGGAGCTCGCGCCCATGCCGCCATGGTCGCCACTATGGAGGAAGATGGTGGCGACGCCTTGGTGGCACAGCGCCGTGCCCCCTCTCTCTCCCTCGCTCTTCTGCTCCAGAAGACACGGTCGGATTGCCGCCACAGCTCCACGCACGTCCCCCTTTGCACGCGATCGTGCTCGCCGTGCGCCATGGCCGACCCAGGGACACCGCTGTCGACCTCGACACTCCACTGCACCCCTCGACGCGTGGCCGCGCCCAGCCACTCCTTAGCTCACCTGCGGCCCCCCAGACAACCAATGGCATCCTCTCCCTCTCTCTGGACCTCGCGTGAACCCCGACCACCATGCGCCGAGCTTCGGCCTTATAAGCCACCCCGAGCCTCGCATTCTCTCCACACACCTCTCCACTGCTTCTCCCTCACTCCACACTCTCTCGTGCACCGCCAGGAGGGCGGAGCAGTTGCTGCTGCCCGTGGCGTCTCCGAGCTCGGCCGTGCCCGAGGTTGAAGACGACCACGGCCACGCCGTGCTGCTGCTCCTTCTTTCCATCTGGCCCCTCTACGCTATTGCTCGAACTCACCGCACTCACACGCACCTTTTTTTCCCTCTGTAACGTGCACAGAATCGCAGCCAGGACCTCGCCGGAGTTTCGGGAAGTGCCCGTGGAAGCGGAGCTGCTCGACGCCGTCGACTGGAGCCGTCCCGGGAAGCGTGACTTCTCCAGCGAGCTTCCCTAGGCTGCCGCGTTTGTTCTGCCTCACCTACACGTCCTCCCGAGCCCCTAGGTGAGAAAAATCGCCCACCTCGCCGTCGCTGGCAAGGCGGCGCCGCCCAAATATGGTTGTCGCCGTTCGTGGCCTCCGTAGGCCGTTGGATCTTAGATCCACGGTGCGTACCGCTTAGTTAAGTTGTGTCGCTGGCAAGTGGACCCCGCTATCAGCATTTTAAACATTATCTAGCGCGCGAATCATTTTCTGTGGAGTCACTGACGAGTGGACCCCACCCGTCGGGATCCTCAACATTATCCAGAACAGAAGCTTTTCTAATTTAATTTTTCCCTGGAATTTCAGTACTGGACTGAACTTTGAAATTCAATATCTCGCGATTCATAAGTCCAAATAAATCAAATGAAAATGTTCTGGAAAGCTTATGAAATTGTTTAACCAGCCCAAGTGGTTTCATCTTGTTTATATTAATACTTAAAAAGTAGTATTAAAAATGCCACAGAAGGTTTAAAACATAAACTTGTTTGTTTCTGAAAATATATTAATCCAAATAATGCCAATCTAATTTTGTTAACTTAGTACTGTGGTCACTTAGCTTCCCTAATTTTTGTAGAATTAATTAAGCAATGGTAATTGTTTAGTATAAAGTTGAAGTTAGTAAACCCTTCTGCACTAAAATAATTATAGGATATTATTGGTTAACCCAAATGAGTTAGGACCAATTTTGTTAGATCCCATTTAGTCCTGGTTAGTGACCCCTAAAAGGATTTAATTTTAGGATCAATAGAACTTAAGTTGTAGCTAAAACTTGATTATTAAGTTTCTGGATTAAAACAATTGTGTAGGGAGTTTGGTAACTCCAATTAATCCAAATCAAATTGGGTTGTCTTCTACACATCAGTAGCTTTCTGTAGAAATTTAGTTTGTATTTTTTTGACCAACAGAACTTGAGTTATGCAATTAAACTTGTTCAACTAGCTTGTGCCCTATTTAAGACATAAATAAATAGTGGTTAATCCAATTAAATTGAAACCAAATGGTGTTGCTTGGTGTGTTCAGTGGCTATCTATAGCATTTAAGATTGTATTGTGTGATGTTTGATTGAGTAGTGTAGTGATTGTTTGTATTTGTGTATTTGGCAATTAGACGATAGCGTTGCCGGGATTATCGAGGAGGGAGAATTTGTTGAACAAGAAGAACAAGACCAGGGTCACTTTGCCGAGCAAGGCAAGCTACTCTCTGAGCTTGCACCCAAATACATATGCATCTACTTTGATAACACGATTTATTCTTAAGGCAATGATTTCAAAACCTTTTTCACAAATATATGAAAAACTATTTTGCCACCCTATGTAGAAGTATAGGTTAGTTTATATGAAACTATAGGATAGGAAAAATATTGTTTATTCAAAACTCCTTTGAAAATACTAGTGTGAATATGGAATATCGAGATGTCGGTATTGAAGTAAAGAAATGGGGAATGTTGATGTTTATGAAAAATGCACATTGTGTCCTTGTACTTACGTCAACCAGCCGATACCCTGTGCGACCACACTTACCCACATATGGGCAAGGGCGTAGTCATATAATTTGCTCGTATTAGTATGGGATGCCTCAACAACGGAGATGACTCCGTTCCATGAGGGGATGGTTCGGTGACCTACCCCTGACCTGGGTCCTCTAAAAGAAGAATACCGATGGACTGGTATGAATTGATTGGAGTTAGAGGATTGAAGACGCCACCTTTGGGTCGCCGGGAAGAACTATGAGTCCTCACACTTAGGTCCGACGGGCTGGGCTGAGTGTCGATGGAAAGTGTCATAGCGGCAGGGTCCTATACTAGCATGAGCAAAGGACAGGCTATGGTCGGTGACTCAACTTCGCATACACCCTGTATGGTGGGACGTGGCTGACACGATGAGTTACCGGATGGGTGTGGGAAAAGCGTGCTACCTCTGCAGAGTGTAAAACTATTCGAATAGCCGAGTCCTCGGATATGGACAGTTGGGAGGCCCTACTTTGACTATGTGCAAGCTTTTGAAAAGATTTGAGTTTTAAAAGAGAAAGGGAAGTGGTAACTGGTTTATACACCTATACCAACGGATCGGTATGAGGTTGTTGGAGGCAAATGGACCATGACGGGCTATGGTCGGAAAAAGGAGGAGTTTTGGAGAAACAGATAAAAATGGTGATTTTATTGGAGGATAGTTATAAAATTCTTCTTACCTTTTTCAATAAAGATATAGAGATGTTTTCAATAAATAAAAGACTTACTAAATAAAAATAAAACTGGTGCATACTCATGTTGGGGTAGTTTGCGAGTACAATTCCAGTTGTACTCATATTGGTTTCATCCCTGGCTATTGTCTTAGCCAGATTTCGAGGAGCACTACACCGAGGAGGAGTATGGCGACTTCTATGCGAATTAGGGATCTCCATAAGTCAGCTGCCTGTTGGGTCGTTGTTAGGATATGTATGTCTACTACACCGTAGCTTCCGCTGAATATTTTGGTTTGGCCCTCGAAGGCACCTATGTAAGACTTGGTCTATATGGCCGTTTATGTAAGACTTTATTTCGGTATTGTAATGGATGTAAACTATGGTACTCGGTTCGGATTATGTGCAACGACAGACTGATCACGGGATCGTTGTGTTAAGCATAATCGGGTATTTCGGACAGCTAGTCCGGGGTCCCCACAGAGCTGGTATCAGAGCCATCCTGACTTTAAGACACATTAGATTAGCATGGTCGCTAGACAGGAGTTACAAAAGTTAATTTCTAAAATAAAGGAGTGAAGTATTTTCGAAAATTGCTTATCTCCCAATCCTCTCACTTATGCAAAATTTTACTCTCATTAAATATTAGATTTTCCCTGGTATCCTTAAAATGTTGCACACTTGACATCCAATTAAAAATTTAAAATTTTGTACACTTGTCATCTCACTAACTTAAAAATTTTGCTAAAAATTGTAGATGGTAATCCATTTCACCGAGTTCGTTCAGCTCGGGAAGGATGGCAAGTTGATGTTTGAGAAGGACTTGTTCGAGTTGAGCAAGCTGTTAGGTCGCCCCGCTCCAGAGTTTAAGGGAGCTCAGGTTGACACTCTCGGCAACGGGAACCTGTGTTGGCTAGTTGAGTCGTATGTTCGGGGGAACATCAAGTCTCCCGGATCCAAGACGATGATCTTCACCACCATGGACGTCCACTGGGACGATGGTCTGTGTCGTGCCATGCAGAGGTTGCTAGCCCGACTTTGTGAGGAGCACAAGGCGGAGTTGGTGAACTCCCGTTTCCGGTTCTACGGGAGGCGCACTGATGATGGACACCCTATTCGATCCCCTCTACACCCGACGTTTGGAGAGTACATCCTGGACATGGAGATTATGCGCTACCGCACCCAGGAGGATCTGATGTGCGCCAGGCTTCGGTCTCGCTTTGAGCACATCTCGCTCAAGGAGAGCCGCGAGAGTGAGGTGCTACTGAAGGAGGAGAAGGATGCTCTTCTCCAGAAGAGGACCCAGCTGATGAGGACCATCTCCAAGCTCCGCAAGAGGGTGGCGGAGCAGGACGAGATGATCGAGGACATGGAGTACCAGGCGAACGAGATGGAGGAGGAGGGCGAGGATCTCCGCAAGGAGAACAACGCTTTCCTCGGTGACGATGACGACTTCCTGGAGGAGATGGACTATGAGCAGGAGGATGATGAGGAGGAGCTAGTTGACGAGGAGGAGGAGCCACTAGAGGCAGTTCTTGAGGACAAGGAGGAGGACCCGGAGGAGCCTCCCTACCAGTCCGATGCTGACGCAGCAGAGCCTGAGGTTCCACCCCAAGTAGACGAGTGACTTGAGTACTACCGTAGGATTATGTCGACCCCCTATCGTTAGTCGAGTCTAGGTGTTGGTTCTTTTGAGACCATGTATTATGTACATTAGATGTAGTATGATGTTGTAAGCTTGATGCTGCGAACTCTTTGATGTGATGCTTGTGTTGTACAAATGTGTTAGTCTTTTTTGAGTTGTGAAAATTATTTTCAGTACTGTCCTAAATTAATCAACCCCTTGTGAAGTCATCATTTCCCCCTTAGTCGAAACCCTTTTTGCCTTGCCTCTTATACCCGGTATGCTTCAGGATGGTGGACACTCGTCGCACCAACTCGGATGGAGAACCACCGCCACCACCACCAAACCCGACCCCCGCCCAACTTCTTGCGCTTATCATGGAGGAACGCCAAAATTCCCGGGAGGAGCGCCAAGCTCATCTCATCGCCTTGCAGCAAATTGCCGCCGCTCATGTCAACAACAACAACAATAACAACAACAATGGCAATGGCAATGGCGATGGAAATCAGCGATGCATCTTAAGCGACTTCCAGAAAACCAACCCACCTACCTATTCCAAGGGACTTCACCCGTTGGAAGCCGATGACTGGCTTCGCACCATCGAGAACAACCTGGAAGTTGCCGCTGTGGGAGACAATGAGAAGGTTCTGTATGCCACCCACTATCTTGCTGGACCTGCACGAGTTTGGTGGGAGGCTACCAAGGCTCTCCAGCAAGTTGGCTATGTGATCACCTGGGCTGAATTCCAGGAGAAGTTCCGCAAGAAGCACATTCCTGGCAGACTCATTGAGAGGAAGACGGATGAATTCCGTAAGCTGAGGCAAGGAAGTAAAGATGTGGTTGGATATCTGGTGTAGTTTACCGACTTATCTCGGTATGCTCCTTATGACACCGACACCGAGAAGAAGAAGATGGAGCGTTTTCTGAATGGACTTCATGACGAACTGCAGTGTGCTTTGGTTATCCATGACTTCTTTGATTTGGAGTCACTTGTGGACAAAGTCATCCAGTTGGAGACCAAGCGCAAGTCTATGTTTGAAGGTCGTAAGAGGAGGATGAATGATCAGGAAGGTTCTAGCAACCAGAAGCCTCGTATCTTTCAGCCAGCCCCCAAGCCTGTTTATCGACCACCACAAGCTCCACGCTCCAATTTCCCTAACCGCCCAAACAACTTCAACCGTCCCAATGACAATAACCGTCCCGGAGGAAACTTCAACAACTTCAATCGTAATGCCAATGTTGTCTGCTTTGAATGCGGCACCAAGGGTCACTACTCCAGAGAATGCCCCAATCCTAAGAGGAATGTTCAGCGCCCCAATGCCCCGGCACCGAACAATGCCCAAGGCCGTAATGGAAATGGCAAGAATGCCGCACCCCGCGGAAATGTCGCTGTTGCCAAGGGCCGTCTGCACCACATCAATGCTGAGGAAGCCGAGGAAGCGCCAGATGTTGTGGTGGGTACGTTCCTTGTCAACTCAGTACCTGCAACTGTTCTGTTTGATTCTGGTGCAACCCATTCCTTTGTTACTGAGGAGTTTGTCGCTAAGGGAGGTTTAGTAGAAAGCTTCCTAATTAAACCCATGAGTATACAAATCCCTGGCTCCACCATAGAAACCAAGAGGTTTTGCCCTGATTCCCTCATAGAGATCGGAGGCAAAAAAATTGCAGCCGACCTAATCATTCTAGGAACCCAGGGCATAGATGTCATACTTGGTATGAACTGGTTAGCCAAGTTTCAAGGCCGTATTGACTGCGCCAGAAGAGCTGTTTCCCTCACTTCTGATAGGGAGTAGAAGTGGAGTATGTGTCTGAAACCAACCATTCCCAACCAAGCTGCCATGAAGGCATAGCTCGACCCCTTCTAGATGAGATCCGTATTGTTCACCGATTCCGAGATATTTTCCCTGAAGAATTGCCTAGTATGCTGCCAGACAGGGATATTGAGTTCATAATTGAACTTATTCCGGGAACCGCCCCATATCCCAGAGACCTATCGGATGAATCCGGAAGAGTTGGTGGAATTGAAGAAGCAGTTGGCTGATATGCTCAGCAAGGTCTAGTTCGCCCAAGCGCTTCACCTTGGGGATCACCCATTATTTTTGTGGACAAGAGAGACGGTACCACACGCCTGTGTGTGGATTATCGCAAGCTAAATGACGTGACCATTAAAAACAAGTACCCTTTCCCAAGATCGAGGATCTGTTCGATCAGATGAACGGAGCCCGAGTCTTTTCCAAGATCGATCTTCGGACAGGATATCATCAGTTGAAAATCCGAGAGTCAGACATTCCCAAGACCGCCTTCACCACCCGTTACGGTTTGTTTGAATACACCGTGATGTCCTTTGGTCTGACCAATGCCCCAGCCTATTTCATGAATCACATGAATAAGATTTTCATGGAGTACCTCGACAAGTTCGTGGTAGTCTTCCTCGATGACATCCTTATTTACGCCAAGACCGAAGAAGAGCATGCTGAACACCTGCGTCTAGTTTTGGAGACTCTCCGAGAGCACCAGCTATATGCCAAGCTTAGCAAGTGTGAGTTTTGGCTTAGTGAAGTGGCATTTCTCGGACATGTCGTGTCTGCTGGAGGAATTTCTGTAGACCCGGAGAAGATCCAAGCCATTGTTGACTGGAAAGCCCCAACTAGTGTGACTGAAATCCGAAGCTTTCTCGGACTAGCGGATTATTACCGCAAGTTCGTTGAAGGATTCTCCAGTATAGCAAGCCCATGACCCAATTGTTGAAGAAGGACAAGAAATTCGAGTGGACTCAGAAGTGTGAAGAGAGCTTCCAAGAATTGAAGAAGAGACTAACCTCAACCCCAGTCTTGATTATGCCAGACGTCACCAAGAGTTTCGACGTGTATTGCGATGCATCACGCCTCGGACTTGGTTGCGTTCTGATGCAAGAAGGCAAAGTTGTGTCGTATCTGTCCCGACAGTTGCAACCGCATGAAGAGAATTACCCAACCCATGATCTGGAGTTAGCTGCTGTTGTTCTTGCTCTCAAGACGTGGCGTCCCTATCTTGCGGGACATCGCTGCGAGATCTATACGGATCATAAGAGCTTGAAGTATATCTTCACCCAGAAGGAGTTAAACCTGCGACAGAGGAGATGGATGGAATTAATCAAGGATTATGATATTGGAATCCATTATCATCCCGGAAAAGCGAATGTAGTTGCCGATGCCCTTAGTCGCAAACCTTGCACCCTGAATGCCTTGATCCAAGCCGAACAACCAGCCTTGTTTAAGGAGTTCGAAGATTTTGGACTAGAGCTTGTTAGCCATGGTTATCTCGCCAATTTAGATTTAGCCCCAACCTTGATAGATCAAATCAAGGAAGCCCAAAAAGATCATGAAAGCATTGAAGGAATTAAAAAGAAGATCAAGCCCTCGGAACCAAGCTAGCTTTTAGCACAGCTTACCACCCCCAGACCGGAGGCCAAACTGAGCGAGTGAACCAGATATTGGAGGACATGCTTCGTGCATGTGTTCTATCCTATGGTTCCAAGTGGGAAGATTGCCTTCCATTTGCAGAGTTCTCCTACAACAATAGCTACTAGTCTAGTCTGCAAATGGCCACGTTTGAAGCCCTTTACGGCAAGAAGTGCCGTACGCCCCTGAATTGGTCCGACACCGGAGAAGGCAAATTGTTTGGACCCGATACCCTCCGTGAAGCTAAAGAACAAGTTCAACTTATCCGTGAGCGCCTCAAAACTGCCCAATCCCGTCAGAAGAGTTACGCTGATCCCAAGCGTCGCGATGTCACCTTCAGTGTCGGAGATTATGTCTATCTCCGAGTGACACCCCTTAAAGATATGCAGCGTTTCCATGTCAAAGAGAAATTAGCGCCTAGATATATTGGACCCTTCAAGATCATTTCTCGTCGAGGAGAAGTATCTTATCAACTGGAGTTGCCCCAAGAGTTATCGGAATTTCACGATGTCTTCCACATTTCCTTGCTCCGGAAGTGTCTTGAAGTTCCTGACCAGCCCGATGTTTTCAAGAACATCGACCACCTCTCCGTCGACCTGAACCATGACCTGACTTATCGTGAGAGACCTGTCAAGATTCTCGACGAAGATGTTCGTCTTACCCGGAGGCGCGCGATCAATCTCTACAAAGTCCAGTAGACTAACCACTCCGAAGAAGAAGCAACTTGGGAACGCGAAGACTATCTTAGAAGCGAATTCCCAAACCTGATCCTTAGTACCTAAGCCTAGCAAATCTCGGGACGAGATTTATTTTAAGGGGGGAAGAATCTGTAACCTCCCAAAAATTATAATAATTATTATTAGTCCAAAAATGTGGGCCAACAAAAAACTTTTGTTGTATTATGTGTGTTGATTGTATATTGTTGCTTGTGATGTTGTTTGCTCAAATTAGGAACTTGAAGAAAAGCAAGGAAGTAAAATAAAAAAGTTAAAACAATAAAAAAAAATCATGTGACAAGTGTCACACAATTTCTCCAAGTGAGAAATTAGTTTTCTTTCCAAATAAAATTCAGTGGAGTGATAATATGATCACTCCCATTTTATTCCTACAACTTTTCCCTCTCCAAATATTAATTCCAAAAACCTCAATTTAAAATTCCAATTCTTTCTTTATCTTATTCAAATCACACAATGTGCTATGTTGCACTTGTCAAATAAATAATCAAACAGCACCACAAATCTTGATAAACATAAGTGAAGCAAATTATGAAAATAAATTTCAGAAATTGGAAATTGAATTGGGTTCACACATTTCATCGAACACCTTGGTGGCAGAGCCGTGTTCATCCCCAATCCGAGATGGATTCGGTCGAATTCGATCGAAGTTTGTCGAATCCCTGCTCTCACTCACTCCCTCTCACCTCACTTACCTCACCGCACTCACTGGAGCCGAAGGAAACGGTGCAATTTGACCAGGACCGACACGCCAGGGGACAGGAGCTCGCGCCCATGCCGCCATGGTCGCCACTGTGGAGGAAGATGGTGACGACGCCGTGGTGGCACAGCGCCGTGCCCCCTCTCTCTCCCTCGCTCTTCTGCTCCAGAAGACACGGTCGGATTGCCGCCACAGCTCCACGCACGTCCCCCTTTGCACGCGCCCGTGCTCGCCATGCGCCATGGCCGACCCAGGGACACCGCTGTCGACCTCGACGCTCCACTGCACCCCTCGATGCGTGGCCGCGCCCAGCCACTCCTTAGCTCACCTGCGGCCCCTCGGACAACCAATGGCAGCCTCTCCCTCTCTCTGGACCTCGCGTGAACCCCGACCACCATGCGCCGAGCTTCGGCCTTATAAGCCACCCCGAGCCTCGCATTCTCTCCACACACCTCTCCAATGCTTCTCCCTCACTCCACACTCTCTCGTGCACCGCCAGGACGGCGGAGCAGTTGCTGCTGCCCGTGGCGTCTCCGAGCTCGGTCGTGCCCGAGGTTGAAGACGACCACGGCCACGCCGTGCTGCTGCTCCTTCTTTCCATCTGGCCCCTCTACGCTGTTGCTCGAACTCACCGCACTCACACGCACCTTTTTCCCTCTGTATCGTGCACAGAATCGCAGCCAGGACCTCGCCGGAGTTTCGGGAAGTGCCCGTGGAAGCGGAGCTGCTCGACGCCGTCGACTGGAGCCGTCCCGGGAAGCGTGACTTCTCCAGCGAGCTTCCCCAGGCCGGCGCGTTCATTCTGCCTCACCTACACGTCCTCCCGAGCCCCTAGGTGAGCAAATCGCACACCTCGCCGTCGCTGGCACGGCTGCGCCGCCCAAATAAGGTCGTCGCCGTTCGTGGCCTCCATAGGCCGTTGGATCTTAGATCCACGGTGCGTACCGCTTAGTTAAGTTGTGTCGCTAGCAAGTGGACCCTGTTGTCAGCATTTTAAACATTATCTAGCACGCGAATCGTTTTCTGTGGAGTCACTGACGAGTGGACCCCACCCGTCAGGATCCTCAACATTATCCAGAACAGAAGCTTTTCTAATTTAATTTTTCCCTGGAATTTCAGTACTGGACTGAACTTTGAAATTCAATATCTCTAGATTCATAAGTCCAAATAAATCAAATAAAATGTTCTGGAAAGCTTATGAAATTGTTTAACCAACCCAAGTGGTTCCATCTAGTTTAGATTAATACTTAAAAAGTAGTATTAAAAATTCCACAGAAGGTTTAAAACCTAAACTTGTTTGTTTCTGAAAATCTATTAATCCAAATAATGCCAATCCAATTTTGTTAGCTTAGTACTGTGGTCACTTAGCTGCCCTAATTTGTGTAGAATTAATTAAGCAATGGTAATTGTTTAGTATAAAGTTGAAGTTAGTAAACCCTTCTGCACTAAAACAATTATAGGATATTATTGGTTAACCCAAATGAGTTAGGACCAATTTTGTTAGATCCCATTTAGTCCTGGTTAGTGACCCCTAAAAGGATTTAATTTTAGGATCAACAGAACTTAAGTTGTAGCTAAAACTTGATTATTAAGTTTCTGGATTAAAACAATTGTGTAGGGAGTTTGTTAACTCCAATTAATCCAAATCAAATTGGGTTATCTTCTACACATCAGTAGCTTTCTGTAGAAATTTAGTTTTTTTTTGTTGACCAACAGAACTTGAGTTATGCAATTAAACTTGTTCAACTAGCTTCTGCCCTATTTAAGACATAAATAAATAGTGGTTAATCCAATTAAATTGAAACCAAATGGTGTTGCTTGGTGTGTTCAGTGGCTATCTATAGCATTTAAGATTGTATTGTGTGATGTTTGATTGAGTAGTATAGTGATTGTTTGTATTTGTGTATTTGGCAATTAGACGATAGCGTTGCCGGGATTATCGAGGAGGGAGAGTTTGTTGAACAAGAAGAACAAGACCAGGGTCACTTTGCCGAGCAAGGCAAGATACTCTCTGAGCTTGCACCCAAATACATATGCATCTACTTTGATAACACGATTTATTCTTAAGGCAATGATTTCAAAACCTTTTTCACAAATATATGAAAAACTATTTTGCCACCCTATGTAGAAGTATAGGTTAGTTTATATGAAACTATAGGATAGGAAAAATATTGTTTATTCAAAACTCCTTTGAAAATACTAGTGTGAATATGGAATATCGAGATGTCGGTATTGAAGTAAAGAAATGGGGAATGGTGATGTTTATGAAAAATGCACATTTTGTCCTTGTACTTACGTCAACCAGCCGATACCCTGTGCGACCACACTTACCCACATATGGGCAAGGGCGTAGTCATATAATTTGCTCGTATTAGTATGGGATGCCTCAACAACGGAGATGACTCCGTTCCATGAGGGGATGGTTCGGTGACCTACCGCTGACCTGGGTCCTCTAAAAGCAGAATACCGATGGACTGGTATGAATTGATCGGAGTTAGAGGATTGAAGACGCCACCTTTGGGTCGCCGGGCAGAACTATGAGTCCTCACACTTAGGTCCGACGGGCTGGGCTGAGTGTCGATGGAAAGTGTCATAGCGGCAGGGTCCTATACTAGCATGAGCAAAGGACAGGCTATGGTCGGTGACTCAACTTCGCATACACCCTGTATGGCGGGACGTGGCTGACACGATGAGTTACCGGATGGGTGTGGGAAAAGCGTGCTACCTCTGCAGAGTGTAAAACTATTCGAATAGCCGAGTCCTCGGATATGGACAGTTGGGAGGCCCTACTTTGACTATGTGCAAGCTTTTGAAAAGATTTGAGTTTTAAAAGAGAAAAGGAAGTGGTAACTGTTTTATACACCTATACCAACAGATCGGTATGAGGTTGTTGGAGGCAAATGGACCATGACGGGCTATGGTCGAAAAAAGGAGGAGTTTTGGAGAAGCAGATAAAAATGGTGATTTTATTGGAGGATAGTTATAAAATTCTTCTTACCTTTTTCAATAAAGATATAGAGATGTTTTCAATAAATAAAAGACTTACTAAATAAAATAAAACTGGTGCATACTCATGTTGGGGTAGTTTGCGAGTACAATTCCGGTTGTACTCATATTGGTTTCGTCCCTGCCTATTGTCTTAGCCAGATTTCGAGGAGCACTACGCCGAGGAGGAGTATGGCGACTTCTATGCGAACTAGGGATCTCCATAAGTCAGCTGCCTGTCGGGTCGTTGTTAGGATATCTATGTCTACTACGCCATAGCTTCCGCTGAATATTTTGGTTTGGCCCTCGAAGGCACCTATGTAAGACTTGGTCTATATGGCCGTTTATGTAAGACTTTATTTCGGTATTGTAATGGATGTAAACTATGGTACTCGGTTCGGATTATGTGCAATGACAGACTGATCACGGGATCGTTGTGTTAAGCATAATCGGGTATTTCGGACAGCTAGTCCGGGGTCCCCACACTATTTGGAAAGGCCGACGTGGGATGGTTGTGGCATCGCCGCTTGTCCCATGTCAACATGAGAACTTTGCAAAGTCTTCACAAGGGTGGCCACATTCTTGGACTAAAAGACAATGTTTCTTTTTCTAGAGATCGTCTTTGTAGGGCTTGTGTTGAAGGAAAGATGCATGATTCTCCCCATCCAAGCAAGACCATCATTTCATCAAAGAGGATATTGGAACTTCTTCATGTTGATCTCTTTGGTGCCGTGCCTCAACCAAGTCTTGGTGGGAAGAAATATTGTTTGGTGATTGTTGATGACTATTCAAGATTTACTTGGGTTTATTTCTTCAAGACGAAGGATGAGACCCAACAAGCCGTCATCGACTTTTCCAATGAAGTTCAACGCCAACACAATGTCCCTATATTGGTCATTAGGAGTGATAATGGCTCCGAGTTCAAGAACTACACCTTAAATGAGTTTCTTAGTGAAGAGGGGATTCGTCATCAATATTCCGCTGCATATACCCCTCAACAAAATGGTGTAGCCGAAAGAAGAACCGGACTCTCATGGATATGGCAAGGTCTATGTTGGCGGAGTTTAAGTCTCGCTTTTCTTATGGGCCAAGCTATCTCCACGGCATGTCATTCATCAAACCGGCTATTCTTTCGCGTTGGCAAGAAGTTTACACCTTATGAGATGCTCACCGGCAACAAGCCCAATGTCTCCTACTACCGAGTATTTGGTTGTAAGTGTTTCTATAAGATCAAAGGTGTTCGTTTGTCTAAATTTGAATCTAAAGCTTTAGAGGGTGTTTTTGTTGGGTACGGTGCCGAATCTCACACCTATAGAGTCTATGACAAAACCGTTGGGAAAGTCATAGAATCTTGTGATGTGAGGTTCGATGAGAATGACGGCTCCCAAGTGGCGCAATTTCATGTTTGTGATGTAGATAATGAAGAGCCTCAAGATGCTATAAGAAGAATGGGCATTGGTTTCCATCGCCCCGTTGAGATTCATTACGAGTCTCCTCAAGCAAGTCCAAGCTCCATTCAAGTGGAGCCTCTTCATCACAAGTTGAAACGGCGCCTATCATGGAAGCAAATGATGCACCACCCCAAGAACAAGTTCAAGACCCTCCTCATGTTGACCAAGTTGCTATGCAAGAACCAAGTTCTCCATTTGTTGATGCTAGCCAAGGTCATGACCAAGATCAACCCTCTCCTTCCTTTGTTGAAGATGTGCATCAAGATGATCAAGGTCAACATTCCGGTCAAGACGGGGACTCAAATGATCAAGATGATCAAGAGATACCTCCAAGATGCAATAGAGATATCGAAGCCCGTCGTAAAGCAAGAATTGCAAGAGACTTTGAATTAAAGACTCTCAAGCTAGAAGCATCCTTGGTGACCAGAAAGGGTGTTACCACAAGAAGGCAATTGGCAAGCTTTAGTGAACATCAAGCTCATATTTCCATGGTGGAACCAAAGAAAGTGTTTGAAGCTCTTGAAGATCCGGATTGGTTAGAAGCTATGCATGATGAACTCAATAACTTCAAGCGCAACAAAGTGTGGAATCTAGTTGAGAAGCCAAAAGATTGCCGCAATGTTATAGGCACAAAGTGGATATTCAAGAACAAGCAAGATGAGCATGGAATGGTTGTGAGGAACAAGGCAAGATTGGTTGCACAAGGATACTCTCAAGTTGAAGGCATTGATTTTGGAGAGACTTATGCACCCGTGGCTCGCCTTGAGTCCATCCGTATCCTTCTTGCATATGCATCACATCATAACTTTAAATTGCAACAAATGGATGTGAAAAGTGCCTTTCTTAATGGTCCTTTAAAGGAGTTGGTATATGTTAAGCAACCACCGGGTTTCGAGGACCCAAATTCCCTAACCATGTCTACAAGCTTGATAAGGCGCTCTATGGTCTCAAACAAGCACCTCGTGCTTGGTATGAGCACCTAAGAGAGCTATTGCTAGACCGTGGATTTGAATTGGGGCAAATCGATCCCACCCTCTTTACCAAGAGGGTTAAAGGGGAGCTTTTCATATGCCAACTTTATGTTGATGATATTATATTTGGCTCATCTAACAAAGCTTTCAATGATGAATTTTCAAAGCTTATGACCGATAGGTTCGAGATGTCTATGATGGGCGAATTGAAGTTCTTTCTCGGTTTTGAGATCAAGCAATTGAATGAAGGGACTTTCATCTCTCAAACCAAATATACCCAAGACATGCTCAAGAGGTTCAATATGCAAATGCTAAGGAGAAGCGGTTTCCCATGGACACCAAATGCCATCTTGAACTTAACCCCAAGGGTATCGATGTTGATCAAAAACTTTATCGCTCTATGATTGGTTCTTTGCTTTATCTTTGTGCATCTAGACCCGATATTGTGTTGAGTGTAGGGGTGTGTGCAAGGTATCAAGCCGCTCCTAAAGAAAGCCACTTGAAGGCGGTCAATAGAATCCTTCGATATTTGGTTCATACCCCAAGGTTTGGTTTGTGGTACCCAAAGGGCAAATTTCTCTCTTGCCGGGTACACGGACTCGGATTGGGCGGTTGCAAGGATGATAGAAATCAACTTCCGGGGCATGCCAATTTCTTGGTAGGTCCTTGGTGAGTTGGTCTTCTAAGAAGCAAAATTGCATATCTCTCTCCCGCCGAAGCCGAGTATGTGGCGGCCGCTAGTGCTTGCACTCAATTGTTATGGATGAGGCAAACTTTAAAGGAATACGGTGTCAATTGTGACAAAGTGCCTCTTTTGTGTGACAATGAAAGTGCAATCAAGATTGGCCACAACCCGGTGCAACACTCAAGAACGAAGCATATTGAGATCGTCATCATTTTATTCGGGATCATATTGCTCATGGTGATATTGAGCTTGGCTATGTTCCACCAAAGATCAACTTGCCGATATTTTCACGAAGCCACTTGATGAAGCAAGATTCACTTATTTGAGGCATGAGCTAAATATCGTGGATTTGAGGAGCTTGACTTGACCATCTTGCATACACACCTATGTTTTGACTATGTATTTGGTTTAGGTGTAGGCATGGACATAGGGGGAGTGCGGTCCTAATACATTGGACTATCCCTCCCCCCTTATGCCGACATTAAGAACTCATTTTGCTTCTCTATATTCGTTTCTATGAATTGTGAGCTTAAATGACGAGTCGTGGCAGTGGACCCAAGATATATCTTCGCGGTGTCACACCACATACTCATACATGGTGGTTTAGGCCACCGCCCTCTTCTCCTTGAAGAGTTGGTTCTTTCCGTGTGTTTTTGATGCATATTTGTTATTTGCCATATTTTTGCATCCCCTCCAATGTTGTTCATTTGGCAGTTGTTATCTTCTCCATTGGAGGTATGAAGTTTTTTTTTTTCGTCATGATTTTTGCATCTCCCCGGATCACTCAACGGTTGCTCAGTGGTTTTCTGAAGATTCAAGATGTTTGGAGCTCATGTTCGTCAACGCCAAGAGTTCGGACGGTTGTCGGAGAAGAAAAGCACCCCCTCCTGCGCTTGGTCCGGTCTCCTGCCCGGCCCCAGGTCCGGCTGCCTCGGATGGTGGTCCGGCCTTCAGACCGGCCAAGGCCGGCCTCTGGTCCGGTTGGCTCTGGCCATCGCCCGATAGCCCGCCCGGCTTAAACCGGTCTCTGGTCCGAATGGCTCGGGCCACCGCCCGGTCGCCAGTCCGGCCTCAATCGGCCCCAGGTCCGGATGGCTCGGGTAGGTGCCCGGACCACAGCCCGGTTGAAACCGGATCCAGGTCCGGCTCGGCACCACTACTTCTCACGCAGGGACACGGGGCTTCATCCCAAACCGTTATTTTCTCCACCCCGTGCTCCTCTCCGCCATGGCCGCCCCTCTCCACACCTCGAGCTCCTCCTCCTCCCCCACACATTGAGCCCTTCTCTACTCCTTTCTCTCCACGGATCTGAAGCAACTTCCCCCGATCTACCACCCCATCCATATAGTTTCTCCTTTGGTGGCTGATTTGGGGAGATCTCCTCCATTGTAGGTGCTTTTCAGAGCTCCTCTCAAGCTTGAAGATGAAGGATTGGGATGATGATTTTGATGAGGTTCCTCAGTCCAACAGGGCTGGCAAGAGCAAGAGCAAGACCTTTGATGGGCTGGACGACATTGTTGATGATTTCCAAGCTGACTCCTCCTCCATGCCCAAGGCCAAGAAACTCAAGAAGGTTGGTGCAATCAAGAAGACCTCAGCCAGGCATGCTCCCAAGGTTGTGCAGCCCAAGCCAAAGCAAGGTAAACAGCCTCGTGAGAATCCCGATGAACCAGTTCGTAAAACTTGGGTAGGTGTGAAACCTAGGGATTTCAAGAAAGATCGCTTGGAGTTCAATCCTTATGAGTTTGATGAGTCCACTTGCCTAGATGATAGCAGATTTTATTGCAAGATGCATCAGCAAATCTTTCATGAACGCTTAGCAGTCCAAAAGAATAATCATGTTGCTGTGGATTATTACAACCTTACTCAAGCTAGAGAACTTTGGCCTGTAGTGATGGATGTTATGGATTATCATCAGATTTCTAAGCTCATGACAGTTGGCACTCCATATTCTCCTGAGTTAATTCAGCAATTTTGTGCTACTATTGTTTTCACCAAAGTGCGTGGTAAGAGGACTTTGACCTGGATGAGTGCAGATACTCAGTGTTCCTCCACCTTGGCTGCTTTCGGAGCACTTTTTGGTATTGAGGAACTGCCCTTCTGCCCAATGTATGTTCGTCTCCATTTTGAGAAGCTTATTCCAGCTAAGATCGGGATCCGTCACTGCTATCCACCAGGGACAGGGCTTCGTGGAACCATTCCCAATGTTGTTCCTATGTATCCTTTTTGGAGAATTGTTCACACCATTCTGAGGAACTGCCTTGCCTGCAAGTTTGGAGAGAAGACTACTGTTCGTGACCGGATGAGTGCCTTCATCACATCTATGATCTTTATCTCAGGAAGAAGCAAATTGATGTGCTTGATTATCTTTGGCAAGAGATGCAGGTTGTGGTTAGCAAGTGCAGGGTTCCCATTTATTGTCCACTCCTGCAGACTCTCATCAACACCAAGTTGCCTGAAGAAGTTGTCAATAAGTATGTGCTGATTCACCCTCCGCTTGTTGCTTTCCGTCCTTTGCCTGAGGGTGCTCCTGTTTTTCCGCCTCCTAGTGATGCGCCTGCAGATGATGATGATGATGATGATTCTCAGCACAAGGGTGGTCTTGTGGAAGCACTCAAGAGGATGAACTGCTTCTTTGCTCACAAGAAGAAATCTGAATACAAGACTTACAAGAAGCAGAAAGCATCCAGTCGCCATCAGCGTGCCATCATGGATAAACTCGGTGTTTCTTATTCAGCTAGCTCCGCTGAAGTTTCTGAGAACACCTATATGGCCCAGCACCCGTACACTTACTGGTTTGGTGATGATGCCTCCTCTCTTGCTCCATATTGGCAGGGCGGCGACCCCGGTCAGTCTAGCTCCGGTCCCACTGCTCTTGATGCTGAGATTGCTGCTGAGGATGATGATGAGGAGGATGACGAGTCTGATGAAGATGAATGATCATGGGCTTTCACATCACTTTCTCCCTTTTTTTTGGTGTCTTGATGCCAAAGGGGGAGAGCGATCTCCGGGGATTTGCATTGCATCCATTTGCGCTTTCATATTTCCCGTTTTCATTTGCATCGAACCTGTTTTAAGTTTTTAAGTGAACTCTATTTGTGGTGTACTATGGAACTTATGTCATGGTTATTGTAAGGATATTATGGACCTCCTTTATGTTATTGTAAGGACTTCCCCGGTTTATCTTCTATTATTTTGGAGTCCATTACAAGGTGATTTTATTCCAAGATTATATCTATTTGAAGCCTATGGTGAGAAAATTGCTCTACACACTCATAATGTCTATGGTGAGAATTGTCACATATCCCTTACTCACATAGTCTATATATTGTGCTTGCTTCATGTTGTCATTTGAGCTTATATTACTTGTATACCTTGTTGGCTTATAAGTTTAAGGGGGAGCTTCCCTCAAAAACTTTGCCATGCTTAAATGAGATACCTTTTTGCAAATCCTTGTGTTGTCATCAAACATCAAAAAGAGAGAGATTGAAAGGACAAAATCCGTTAATCTTGTTTTAATGTTTGATCACAACACTTGGAAGTATTTAACACACCGCTAAGTGTTTACAGGAATTATGACCATCTATATCAAAAGATACTAGTGGATCTCTCTCTATGCAAAAAGGGAAGAAAAGTGGTGTGTCGGAAAGTTTAAGGTGAAGGGAGGAGAGTCGCTGCAAGGCGGCCGGACCCCGGGCCAGTTTTGGCTGGCCTCCAGGCCGGTTCTGTCGGCCACGCGCCCGGACCTCCAGCCGGTTCGTGCCGGCCTCAGGTCCGGTTCTCTCGGTTGCTCGGCCGGACCCCTAGCCGGTTTTGACCGGATCCAGGTCCGGTCCTGCCTCGTGCACCTCTGCTGGCTCCCAGCACCCCGGCCGGACCTCAAGCCGATTTAGTCCGGCCCAGAGGCCGGTTCCCTCGGGTGGCTGACCGGACCCCCAGCCGGTCATTGCCGGTTCCAGGTTCGGATTCTCTCTGCGCAGCGTCGACTTGTACCCCTTCAACGGCCATATTTTGAAGGGGACTATAAAAGCCCCTTCACCTACCTCTGGACAAGTAGCTCGCCTAAAAAGAAGAACACCATTGTTGCAAGCTCAAGAATCGCTAGATCTTCCAATCCCTCCACCCAAACTCGTTGATACTTGGAGGATTGAAGGAGAAGCCCCGGATCTACATCTTCACCAAGCGGATTTTCATTTCCCCCTCATTCCTTTGAGGGACCCCTTGCTAGGATTTCCTTTGGGAAAACCTAGCTCATTATTGTACTCACTTGTTATCTTTGTGACAGATTTGTAGCTGTTCGGGATCCCCAACACAATTGTGGGTTGTGCCCCGGATCGTTGTTGTAAGGACTCCGGATTTCACCTTGAAGGATTCCGATAGTGGAAGGTGAACCAAACCTTTGTGGTGCGGTTCATCGGAGAAGAAGGTGACGCCTTTGTGGCGGTTGAGTTTTGACATTCGTGGTAGCTCACACCTCTCCAACGAGACGTACTCCCCTAAAAAGGAGGAACTCGAGATTACATCCGTGTCTCTGCGTGCTTTCACTTCGGTTACTTCTATCCTTGTTTATAGTCTTTACTTCGTGTATCTTGTTTAGTTGCTAGGTTGTCATATAGGTAAATTCACCTTAGTTGCATATCTAGAGAATTTACCTTTTTGTGTCAAGCCTAATTTGAAAAAGTACTAAGATTGGAGTAGCACCTATTCACCCCCCCCCCTCTAGGTGTCATACGATCCTTTCATACTCCCATCGGGAGCGCACTCGCCGCCGGCTCGAGTGCTACACAATTTTCAAAGTCGGGTTCTCTACAGCCCGCGTCGGATTTTTCAAAATCGGGTTCTCTACAGCCCGCGCTGGATTTTTCAAAGTTGGGTTCTCTATAGCCCACGTCGGATTTTTCAAAGTTGGGTTCTCTACAGCCCGTGTCGGATTTTTTAAAGTCGGGTTCTCTACAGCCTGCACTGGATTTCTCAAAGTCGGTCTCTCTATAGATCGCATCGGATTTATTACTATTATTGGGTTTCTTACACCTACACTGGATTTCTCATAAATGATTCAACTCTCAAGTTAATACATTCATCACATGATCATCAACACACCTGACGCATTGACTATTCCTGCTCGACATGCTGCTATAAGTCTCTGCCCGATTTACGAATCGACCAGACACTCGGGGGCTACTGACGTGGTCATACCATTCGGGTCCCCCACTTTTGGTATACCTGGTGCGGTCCAGACGAAGGCCCACCTGGCGGATCAGCTATTACTTCAAGCACAAGCCAAGGACTCCAAGTCGTAGTTTACTAGGACTCTTGTAAACCCTACCTGGCTCTCTTTATAAAGCCAGGCAGGGGCACCCCCATAGATCAGATTCATACAGATAGGCATAGCCCTAGCGAGACCACGTCTCTCATCACCTCCATCGCCATTACGGCCACCATGTAATCCTCCATGAATATGATCAGACGAGCAGGAGTAGGTCTTTACCTCACAATGAGGGGCCGAACCTGGGTAAAACCCTGCTTGTCAGCCGATGGAACTACCAGCGCGCCAAATTCTCTCCTCATACGAAACCCTAGGTATACTACCGATGGGATTTGCCGTGGCCACCCCACGTCAGCCTTCCACTCGATAGTCTGACTATCTCAATATATTTTAAGTAGCACCTGGAAAAGCACATGCTAAGCAGATCTTGACCAAAGCAATATCTCCATAAGCATCCAAGGTTGCCTACTCATAGTGAATAAGCAACAACATAGAAATGTTTACAAAAAAACTACGGTTGTGTCACGCCATGGAAGAAGTAGCATCACAAATTTGGCATCCTATTTGATTCAAAACCAAACATAGATGATATCCTGTGTATGTGTATGTGAGAGCTTTTATTTTGAAAAGGGGAAAAAGCATTTATATCACAGTTTAAGAGGTTCAGAGTTCAAGTCATGGGTCACACAGGTTATACATGAAAATCAACCAGCGGAAGAACAACAGCACAAATCCATTTAGAAAGCCGCCAAGAACCCTAGTTGTAGATACCCCGTGCAAACCGTCTCTAGGCGAGTGCACCCAATATCCATATGCGGACGCTGCGTCTTCGGGAGCAGGATTGACCACTTGTGGGTCCGGTGAGTACCCATATTAATAAACCTATAAAAGATGAGTAGTTCCACCTTTATTAAAAATAATATCATTTCTACAATTCCATAGAGATCACACCAAAGCACAAGTCGCCGCTCGAATATTTGCCTTTGTTTTCTTTTCAACCCCGTTTAACCAGTTTTCAAACAAATTCGTAATATTTGATGGTGGGATAATGTTAAAAACGAACTGATCTAACTACACTCCAAACAAGTTTGGGCTTCTCCGGCCTACTGCTTATGCCTAGCATGGGTTGGTCTGCTGCGATGCTCTCGGCGAGCTTCCAAGGTGGAGGGTCGACGGCGGTGGTGTGGTGGCCGGAAGCCCCTTTCCTAATAAAGGCATATCTGTCTTTCTCTGGTTTCAGTGTGGTGGTGCTCTGACCGTCCCTCCGGCCGGCCGTGGAGGCGAGGGGATGGGATGCGGTGGTGCTCACCTCGGTGGATCTGGAGTTGGCGTTGGGGAGTTGCTACAGGAGATTTCGAGCTACTCCTGGCAGTGTGCAAGGATGGCGCTGCTGCTGTGCGTGCTCTGGAGGTCAGAGATTGCGGTTTTGTTCAGCTTCTCCTTGCCGTCCTCTTCAATAAGGCTCGACGGTTCGCGCGGGCCTGCTAGCCGAGGTTGGGAGTTTGGGATCTTTACCTCGAATCGCCATGGTGGCGTGGTCGACGACAGATTCCTTCTTCCTGCCAGCGGCTGCCGGTTCCTGCACCAGGGGAGCGTTCTGGCTTCTCTTGGGAGTGCATCCTTCTTCCTCCACAGCTGGACTCCTGCGACTCGCAGCGGCGCGGGATCCCGTCCGCTTCTCTTCTGTAGATTGAATCCACGGTGGATTTCCTGCAGGATTGAAGATGGACGAAGCTGTTTCAATATTTCCGCTTGCTGTATCACCCACTTTGCAGATCGAGAGGAGATGCGGTGCTATATTCCTCTGGCCGGCCGTGGCGGCAAGGAGGGGATGAGGTGCTGCTATTTTTCTTCAACATCGGCGGAGTGGCTTCTGCTGCGCCCTGGAGCTGCTCATGCGGTGGATTTATTCGCCGCCGCGATCTATGGCCATGATGGTGGCCGAACTTCAACCTCCACGACGGAGGCCATCTCGATCCAACGCCAGTGCTCGACGGCTTGCTGCAACCAAGTGGTTCGTCCCCGGATGCGTCAAGCTTGCTGGCGTTTGGGTTCGCTCGCCGGAAGGGAGAGACCGAGCGCTATGTGCTCTGATGATCTCGGTGTTCATCGCATCTGGAGATCGCCGGCGATGGGTGGCAGAGGTTCCCTAGGACCTAATTGCTTTTCTTCTTTTAGTTCTAGGGGGTTTTTTATAAATGTTCTGGCCCTTTCTTCGAATTCCAGGTCTTTTAGGGCAATAGCCGAAAAGGGCTTAGATGTAATTTGTACCTGCCACGTGGTTAAATGAAAATGCAGCAGCGGGGTCTCTGGACCCCACCCCTTGTTCAAAAAAAAAAGGTCAATAGACCCCTTGGAGTTACAGAACACACAATTTTACACCCATATTCTAATGACCTGTGTGCATGCGTGTGTGACAGAACCAACAATACTATTAATCTGTTTGATTAGTCTGAATGTTTTGTCAGGCAACACATGAATGACAATTTCGCATGTCAAGTCTTTTACGGTTGTTGTTGGTCGTTGGCATCGAAGAAGCTGCTTGACAATGCACAGGGAGGACAACCGAAGGGCCTGGGCCGAGACACTATGCATGGTTGCAGGACTACCTCCATTCTGACTGTATTGCCTATTTGCCTTCCTTTTTAGGCCATCTAGGAATAACTGTGTAAACAATGGCTCACTGTTTTGTTCAGGGTTCATACTTCAGAAGTTTTGCCTTCTTTTTTTGGTCAACCTATGAATAACTGTGTAAACAACGGCTCACCGTTTTGTTGAGGGTCAGCCGAAATCCCGCAACGGCTCGCTGCGCATTTTTTTAGGGGTATGGCGCCGCTTTTATTAAACCTCAAACAAAATTACACACAAACCACCATAAGCACAAACAGCGGCCTTGATCATCCGACACATCGCTTCTAGCAAGCGAATGTGCCTCCTTATTAGAACTCCTACGCTCGTGGCATGAAAACAAGCTCTTCAAAATCTCTCTGTATCCGTGATCTCCCGGACAATGTGTGCATAGCTTCCCATCGTTCCTTGCTCTAGCATGTGATCACGTTTTGACAGTCACTCGCCACCCTAACTTTGCAAGCGTTGATGTCACTCGCCACCCTAGCTCCGACCTGCATTTTTTTCTTTTTCCGTTTTTTCCCCTGTTTGAGTTTCTTTACTTTTTTTCTGTTTCTTTGTGTGTCTATTAAAACCAATGTTTCAGAATTGAAAATTGTACTGTTTTTGAAAAAAATTCAAACTAAAATTGTTCAGTTTGAAAAAAATCAAATTGAAAAAATATTCAGTTTTTGAAAAATGTTCAAAATTAAAATTGTTCGAATTAAAAAATTGTTCAGTATTCAAAAAATGTTCAAATTTGAAAATATTCAGTTTTTTAAAATGTCTAATTTGGAAAATGTTCAGTTTTTTGAAAAATGTTCAAATTTCAAAAATATTCAGAATTAAATTTTTGCAAATTTTTAAAAATTATTCATAATTGGGCAGCGGGCGAAGCGCATTGGGAAAACATAGCCTACTACGTGGGCTTGCTCTCAAGCGCAGACAAAGCCCAAAGTTCACTCGCGACCAGGGCCCAGAGAGGTTCGTCGTCCACATCGGAATCGGCCGAGGCGGCAGTCGGGGAGGAGCCCTAGCGTAGCGGAGGCGGCGATGGCGGCGGCGCTTCGATGCGCGGCGAGAAGGATCGTGGTCGGCGCCCGGGGGCTCCAGCGAACGCCGCCGGCGGCCTCTGACGACGGGTGGCGGCGGCTTTCACCGAGATTCAACAGCGGGCCGCCGTCGCCCTCGTCCCGCCGTTTCTCGTCCCAGGTACTTCACCCTTTCTCATGTTAGTTATTTTTTACTTCTTGTTTCGTCTCTTGATTCAGTACTCTTAGATGTACATAAAACATCCAGGGGCTCTTTTTTCTGTAGGCGTTTCAGTACATTACAAACACACATAAATCATATGACTCTTGCTGCTTCCAACGTATGTCCAAGTTGCTCGTTCTATATGGTACCCTGTTTTCCTGTGCATATAGTATAGTCGAGTCGGCCACTAAGTTTGGCAATGATGCATCGGCTTGGTGTACTGACCCTGCATCTTGCTGGAATCGTGCAACCTGCAAAAGTATTCAGGGATTTAGGCTCAACTTGACTATTTTAAAGGGATGCTACTTGCCTTGCTTCACCATGGCGTGCCCTAGCGTCGGTCAACTTAGGACCGGATACTTTGATGCATCTTATCGCAGTAAACCAAGGAGTTAAGGTCCCAACGTGCGTTCACTTAAGCATTGGGTCCCAACTTGTGTCCACGTGTGCTTAGATTAGGCATGTTACCGACCGTAGGACCGCCTAACAGCAACCCTCTGTGCGCTTGATCTTTAATTCTTTACTGTGATGTCTCAGCTAACAAGTAGTACAACTCTAGAACCTAGGTGTGATGTCTGGGTGACTGACAGATTAGTCTTTGATGTTTTCCCACTTTCATGTAATTTTGTATACCCAGTAGTAGGTGATGATCCAACTATTACAGAGGAAACTATAGTGTCCAACACATTAGTCCATTGACTGAGACCAAGCAGCCTTTGCTGGCCCTGCTGTTTCTTAGTATCATTTGCTCTTGCTCATTAGGATTAGCAGTACCCTCATGGTTTAGTGTACATAATTGTTCTTGGTGAAGCTGCTAGTAAACTGACCTGAAGATGTACCCCCGGCGTCAAACTAGTCAAAGGAACCCCCGTTGTTGTTAAGTTTCTTCCTCTCATTGTCAGACATAGTTGCCTTTCTGTTCCCTCATGATTTAGATTTAGGCTCAGCTTGGCAAATTCGAAAGGGAAGCTACTCGTCTTGCTTTCTCCACCTTGCGTGCCCCTCCCATTTTGGTCTGTAAAAATAGAAGTCTAGATCTCCCATTGTTAGGCAAGTTGCCTTTTTTTCTTCATGATTTATGCTCATCTTGACAATTCTAAAGTATGCTACTTGCGTTGCTTTCTCCACCTTGGCGCACACATTGGCGAGGGTCAAAATATATGCTTCTCATCACTCATTTAATAGAATGAATTGGTTTATTCACACTTCGTGTTTTTTAGTGCTTGTGCACTTGCTGCTGCTGCTGATTCTTCCTTTGCAGAGGTGAAGTGCACACGTTCTTGTTCCTTCTCTCTATTATCCCAATTGGAAATCTATTCTGCTGCCTATGTTGCCAGCCAGGTGGATATCCAACTAGTTCAAAACAATTCTTCTTCGCATGTTCTGGCCTGATCACACACCACTTTTAGCTTCCTCCTAAAATCAGTTCTGGCATGCATTTGCTTGATCTCCTTTAGGCCTTGTTTGGCAGCAGTGTTTAGGCCGGCTTCTTTGTGTCTTTTCCAGGCCGGTTTTGGCCGGGTTACGAACCAGGAAACACCACGATACACGTCGAGTCGACGTGTTTCCTAGACGCTCGTAATCCCTCGCGTCTTGGTGTGACGGTGCTCGCAGCGACGCCCGCGCGAACGCCTCGATCTTCTTGCGACGCCTTGATCTTTTTCGTACGACGCCGCCGCCGACGCCGGCGGCTCCTCTAGCCTGCAGCCAGCCAGCGGAAGCAAGGACAACTTCCTCCCATCCCGGTGAGCCCAGTTTCCGCATCTGACGACGGCCCGAGCTCCTTCCGCCGCATCTCTTCTCCGGCAAAGCTGTCTTTTCTCCCATAAGTCCTTTTATACCTCGTCCCCTCCTCTTCTCATGTACTGGTATATTGAAAATCAATTTCCTAGGTCCTAGGGTTCTTGATGCCTCAGTCGGATCCGGTCCTAGGGTTCTTGATGCCTCGAGTCTGTTGTTTTTGAAAATTGTTATTTGGTTCATCGTTCTGTTGTCTTGATGCATAAAACGAATCCACGGTGACAAAATTACTAATGGTCAACAAATGTTAAGTATTCCAGTTTTTCCCATGTTCAATCACCCTGTTTGATACTTTGATGTGTGTTCGGGCACAAGGCATGTGCTGTCAGTGGCAGCAAATATATAGTCTACCGCTGCCTGCTGGAGCTGTAGTAGTTTAAAGTGTAGTGACGGTCGAAAATATCCAGCTAGACTCTTGTACAGATACAGACGTGTATAATGCTAAGTACTCCAGCTTATAGCCTTATACTGATGCAAAAGCAATCGACTGGCTGAAACATTTTTGCAAACGGCACTCTGTTTTTTCTGCAGTTACATGGTTCCATGATGTACTCAACCCTGAAAACTTCCGAACTTGCAGAAGCTTATTCTATTATCAATGTAGAATCAGTTGTTCCTTTCATTCATATTGTATGCTTGTGTTCTACTTAGTAGATGATCTTACTGTTTCTGAAATAGAACCCTATATTTTTGTGATATTTCATTTGTGTTGTCATGTGCATACTCTATGAGCTACCATTATGTTATATAAATACTATCTTGTAGGAAAATAATGATACATGACATTATCCGTGTCCAGATAGCTAGGTTAACTTAAGGTAAGCTATTGCCATCTATTCTTCTTAATCTTCATCATGTAACATGTGGGCTGTAATTTATGTATATCTGTCGAAATTGCTAGTGGTTTCCTCTAATTGTCCATGATTTGGAGTAACAAATTAGTATGCTTCTAATTGGTCTTCTGCTAGTGAAAAATACAGTGTTATGTTTAATGTGTGTCACTATGTACAATAGAGGCAAACATACTGCCACTGATCTGGTTGTGTGAAAACGATCAATCAGGTAGATGAAATAAATCTTGGTCATCACGAGTGTTACATTGCTGGGAACTTTATACGCCATACTTGCATTCCATCATGTTTCAAAATCGCATATGAAGATGTAGTCACCCAGCATAATGTGGATTTTGATGTGTTTTGTTTCGTTTCGTTGTATAATTGCTAGGTTCTGTACTGATTGTTGCAAGTGATAGTCATTTTACCATCTTGTTTCTCGGTCTGAAATAGCGACAACCTTTGAACACTTGCTATAGTCCATTTCTTTCATGCTTACCATCTTTTCTTTTCATCTTGTTTGGTTGCCGCTAACTACAATGTATACTTTACATGCTCAGCTGGTGCCCAGCTTGCAGAACATATTGGATATATTCTTTTGCGACGAAACAAGCTTCCAAGTTTCATGTAGTGCAGCAAACCTTTTATCCAGTAAAACCAAGGTTATAAAAAGTTCGCTTAAGCTCGCTTAGGTTCTGAGCGGAGCAAAACGCCTAACGCTCAATTGCGCTTAAACATGCGCTTAATTACACTTAGCGCTTTAATTCTTTAGAAAAGAGAAAAGCGGAGACAAAACGCTCAACTAGCGCATAGCGGTTTATAGAACCTTGAGTAAAACTGATACTTTGTGTGATGATAAACCTTGAATTTAAGGCCGATGAGATGGTTTTGCTCCTGTGCATGAGATGTTTTTGTGCATGATCAATACCATTTCTGTATTAAACCTTTTGTTCGGTATGTTTAAGTTCCTGTGCTTGTGACCAGAGTGGAGAAATGATTTTTATTCAAATTACTATGATCATCCTTGTTACTGATGTCAAAACTGAATTTATGGCTGAGAATTATCCCTGCCTTCCAAACAGATAAATCAAGGAAGTGTATTGGTGAGGAAGGGGTTTCTGGTGTAACGAAGTGTTTTGGGTGACATGGGTGCTTTCACCCAATCCCCTAGGGAAAATACACACCAAAACACCAGCAAACACTGCTGCCAAACGAAGCCTTAGGAGTGGTAGCTGATTGAAACTGAGTGAGTGTATAACTGTAAATAGAGCAGCTCTTGTATCTGCACTTGCTTGAGGTGCTGCCAAAAGAAGCCTTAGGAGTGGTAGCTGATTGAAACTGAGTGAGTATATAACTGTAAATAGAGCAGCTCTTGTATCTGCACTTGCTTGAGGTGCTGAAGGCTGATTAGACAACGCTTTTCTTCCTCTAGAATGCTACGGAGTAGAAATTTGTTTCATCTAGTGTAGGCCATGTAGGTGTATCGAAGATGAAATTCTGGATTCAAACCATCCAGAAATATCTGCACAAGTACTGGCTCGAAAGAATATCTAAGAAGTCACAAGTCTCTCGGATCATGAGGTTTAAATGCCCTAAAGAACTCTAGATCCCTGTACAATTTTTTTAGTTCCTCAACATAGTCAGTTACTGATTTCTGCTCTTGTTTAATGTGCCTCATACATACAATATTCTGAAAACCTGCATCTTATTTGATTTCCCTGAAAATTGCTTCTCTATATCCTTCCATTTCTCAGCTGCAGTTTGAAGATTAGGGAGCTCTGTTACCATGTTGTCACTAGCAATCAAACTACATATATTTTTCTTGGAATTTTTCAGTTTCAATCATACCAATAGCAGGCGCACAGAGTACCTCTATGTTCTGAGAGCTTTGATCTTATTCCTTTGCTCCCGTTTCAGTATTCTAAAAATGGCTTTGGCTACTTTACATTTGGTCCCTCATTAACATTTACAACATTCAGACTACTCACCTAAGAACTCAACATCTATTATACAACACGGTGATTATCCCACAAAGCACGGAAGCACTCATCGAAGATGTCGAGGTATTGGTAACGCAGAACTACTATATGGATTCATACGTACCGTAGAGTAGGTGGGGAAGAACGTAGAGGGTTCCAGTGACGGGATTGCACACACGATCTTACCCAGCTTCGGATCTCACAACGGCGGCGAGATCCTACGTGCTGCTATAATTCACTCAAGGAGAATATGTGTACAGATTACAATGAGATTGTATGCGTGCCCTAAGGCTGCTGGAAGGCTGGCTTATAAAGGCGCCAAGCCTTCCCCTACAAGGAAAACCTTAACCGACCTAGATCATGAGTCCTAGACTAACACGGTAACAAACCCTAACTTGCTCCCTAAGGCGAACGCAGCCAGGCCTTCGTCTTGGACTTCACTAAGCCAGCCCAGAGCTTATCCTTGCGCCTAAGCCCATGAGGCCTTCTCCATTAAGCCCTCCGGCTTTATCTGATGGGCCTCCTTGGTGGGCCAGGTTTTATCCACCGTGGCAGGTATACCCGTTCGGCATAACCTCCACAGTAGTCTCCGGAAAGGTTTAAGTTCTTCGTTTGCCGTCTTTGTGAAACACGGGCTTTCGCCTTTGCGAAAGGCGGACAGAAGAGCTTGGAGCATTCCAAAATGAGACATTCAGTCTGCCTTAAGGATTAAGCCGAACTCTCCTGCACTTTGAACAATCTGGCAGAAAGATTCTGTCAGCGTCGAGTCTTGTCATGACGTCACCACAGTCAAAGCCAGTCCACGACAGTTTGGACAAGCAAAAAGACGTTGTGGCGCCATTACTGCTACTTTTCCGCACACGATCTCCGAGGCGTGCGGGAGAAGATGCCCACTATCTGACCGTTGCGGGACGCGTGGCGAAAATCGCGCGAGCGTTATCTCACCGCACTAATCGCGGCGCGCGGCCCCCATAAAAGGGGAACTGATTTTCTCCATTGGGTCATTTCCCTGTTCATCGTTCTCCTCGCGCCCATCCCATCCGACCTCCGGCGAGCTCCATCACCATCACCTGCGCACCCACCCATGGAGAGCTCCGATGCGACCGCGGGAGCGGCAACGGCAGCGGCGTCGGCGGCGGCGGAGGGACAAGATCTGGCCATGAGGGGATCGAGCACCGCGGATGCATCTGCATCTCGCGCGGCGGCGGCGACAAGTTCTGCGGCCACCCCCATTGAAGCAGAGAAGAATGCCCAGCCCTCCGACGAGGGCGATGCGGTGGAGGCAGAGGAGGAGGGAGAGGAAGCATCATCCCGCAATTGGGCGGCTTCCACCATCACCGACGCGGACCTCACGCAGCTGGAAAAGGAGGGCATCCTCCCACCAAAGAAGAACTGCCTCACAGCGTAGGCCCCAATAGTATCTTGTACATAGCTGGCTTTATGGCTTTATTCGAAGGATACTTAGGCATAGAGCCCAGCTTAGAATTCTTCAAGTACTGCTTTACTTGCAAGCGCCAAACAGAGAAGGAAGAACTGCTTTCCTTAGGAACAGTTAGCATCAACCTCCGTAGAGGCAGAGACTGATATCCTAAGGCGCCAAAAATAGATTCCATTAAAGGCTGGAATAGCTCCTTCTTCTACTGCAAAGACATGGCGCCAGCAGGCAAAGACATAGGACTTCCTCGCTTTTCTCCTTTGCCTGCGGAGCCCCGCCTATCTTGGGGCGAGAAACCGCTGAAGGTCCTTCCTGACAACCTCCGTCGCATGCAAAGGCGGATTGAGTACCTAACAAAGACCGCTGTGCCCAAACTCACGGGCGCAGGCACCATCCTATGTTGGTTGTCAAGGCGAATCCAGCCTTTGAAAGATCGCAAAGGCCTCATGTGCCACTACACTGTAGCGCCCCGACCCGACTGCTATACAGTGATGCTGTGTGTCACCGGTTAAGCGATACAACCGGAGGTTACGGGTTTACCAATCCCCGGCCAAAACCTTTGGCAGGCGTTGCTGGGTACACCTCACTCCAGACAACGCAACACCCCGATTGATGCCTTAACACAGGCACAACTATCAAAGCATAATAGTAAGATCAAGACTTGTGGAACAACTGGCACATCACAGACTCTACGACACAAATCATATAGTTCAACTCCTATACAGAGAAAGATAGCAAAAGACAAACAGAGGTCACAGACCCAACATTACAACAAGCGGAAGCAGAGGGCGTTGTTCTAAACAACAAGAACCAAATTATGGCCTAAGAGGCCTACAAATAAACATCACAGCGCCAGCTATTCCGAGATGTCCCAAGCTGCCACCTGGGAACCCCAGACTACTCGTCGACGTCCACAAAGAACCCACCTTCGAGGTCGGTGAAGTCCTCTCCTGAAAGTAAGCAAACGACGTTGAGTTCGACGAACTCGCAAGATTAAGAGCTAATATATGCTCGATGATTGGCTTCCAAAGTTTTATGGCTCTTTTGCATAAAGCTGATTTTATTTAATAAAACAGGACTCCATGGCATCGTCTAATCAGAATACTTTTAAAAGAGGGGTAAGCAGTAACTCTTTTTCTTTGAGATCACATTCTCAACATCGACCATCACCATCAGGTACCTGTTCGTCAAAGGCACCTCCCCGAATCACCCTCGAGGAAGCTCACCTTACAATCGTGAGTGGTACCTCTAGTACCCAGTTTTTAATCATTCCGTTAAAGTTATTCTATGATCTCTGAATCCGTCACCAAGTCGTCCATAACCGCGGACACGGCTTTTCGAAAAGATTTATCCCTGCAGGGGTGTACAATGTGAAAGTCGCCAGGTTCCGCGAGGGACCTCCCAGCTTCTTATCCATGCGTACCGTCCGGCCCATTGCCTAGCTCTTAGCTCTCTTCCGGGGAAAGCCGGCTGGGTGGGAGCGGCTACGACCTTTACCTCGCTTAAGACTAACCCAGGATCATCAGTGGCGGTAGGACAAGAGGTACCTTCTCGCACCCTGTCCCGCGGCCACTTATTTTCCTGACACAACCATCCTCATCTCAGTCTTGGCCACCATCCTCAACGCACGCGCAAATGGAAAGCCAAACTAGAGGACCCTCGGCTAGTCCGCCACAAGTTAGTCAGTCGACGAGGTTCCATATGCCCACGCATGGTTGCACGCTCAACTTGGCTCGTAGGCGAGAACTCGCACTTAGGCGGCGAGAACGAGACAACCCACCACATCCCATGTGGCCTCTCATCCCCACCTTTAGCAATTTATTAACCACCACCATCACTTTCCATCACATCCGGTTATTCCAAACCTGTTCCAACAATTGAAACATCCACCGGACCCGCCAGCCTTTAAACTAAGCATGGCTAAGCATATACATATCAAATATACTTATCCTGGGCCAACACTTCAATCCTATGGATATTAGGAAGGATACAGGTAAAGGCAATAGATTTCTAATACAACTAGTAGGATACTCTAATCCAAGCAAAAGACATTTGGAACCGAATGCAATATTATAGTGGGGAAAATAATTGCGAAATATAGGAGGAGACATGCTCAGAGGGGGGGGATTACGCTTGCCTTGATCAACGTGCTGGTAGTAGGGATCGTCACGATACGGGGGTGGCACTTCACCTCCTTGATCTACCGATGCACAAACAACACCGGGAAAACAATCAAACACCACACATGCTAACATATGCAATGCGCAATCACATGATGGCATGACAATTTAAATGCACCATAAAGGTATTGAACAAGATCAACAAGTTAATTGGGGTCCCCATTATATTATTTGGAATAACCCCATATTAAAACTTAGTGATTCTAGTGCTACTAGAAGTACATTATTGTAATTGTGATCAATTATGCATGATGATGATGATTTTGGATCACTCATGTTTTTCTGAGCATTTTGATATAAGGCACGAAATTTTCTGAAGTCCAGATAAAAAGTTATTAATTTTAGAATTTCCTCCTTTTAATTGTTTACTTTTAATTATTTTATTTTCAACAAGTATTAAAAGTTATTTCCTCGGATTCGAGAGAGATGGAAGAAGTAGTTGAATCATCGGGGTCGATGTCCCCATGTGCGCGAGAGGGGGAGCGGGAATCATGCGCGAAGAGGGGAGGAAAAGAAAACAGCACACTAAAAAAAAAGAAAGAAGAACTGGGCCAGTCAGCCCTCCACCCGGCCTGGGCCGGCTGGCAGGCCGGCCTGGTACCCGAGGCCATCGGCCTCCCCACCGGTTTGGGCCGGCTGGTGGGCCGGCCACCTAACAGAGGCCAACGGCCTCCCGCCCGGCCTGGGCTGGCTGTGAGGCCGGCCAGCTAGCGAGGCGAGGAACGGCGACGACGGCGACGAACTCCGGCGTGGGCACGCGGCTACGGCGAGGATGCAGAGCAAGGGGAGCGACATGGAGAGGTCCAACGGGACGGCGGGCTCACCCTCAAGGCGACGGAGAGGTCGGGGACGGCGGTGGTGCACGGCGGCGACGAATTCGTCCGCTGCGGCGACCGGACGGCAGCGGAGAAGATGGGGATGGCGCGGCGAAACGGCGGCGCCCCGGGTCGATTCCTCTGGCGTGGGGGTGGAGCGGACCACGGCGGAGCCTGTGGTGGTGCTCGATTTGATCCTGGATGCTTCAGACGGCGGCGACGAGCACGGCGGCTCGAGCAGAGCTTCGGCCATGGGGGAAACGAAATAGGGAGAGAGGAAAAATCGGGGGAGCAGGTGAGATGGAAGCAGCGTGGACTCGGGGTGCTCTTCTTCCCCTCATGTGGACCGCGGCGAGCAAGGAGGCAGGGCAGCGCGAGCGCGCGGGTGCGGTCGAGCGGGAGCTCCCGGTCGCTACAGGAGGAAGAAACAGATTTTACAATTTGCCCCCTGGAACTTTTGTTGCTACCACAGATTGGTCCTTCTTGTTTCTTTTAAAACTACAGCAGCATTGCAGCGATTTAAATAAGGCACTTAAACCTTTTATTAAAATCTTAGAAAAATCCAGTAGCCTCCTACCAACAAGTAGAAGCACTACAAAAATTGGCAAAACAAAATAAAAAGTTTTGGATAACTTTTATTTAAAGAGTTTGGATAAGGCATTTTTGGTATTGTCAAAATTTAAAATACTTAGCCATTTATTTCCCCTTGAGAAAAGTATATTTTGAAGTCTTGAACATTGTTGACACACATAAAACTAAAAGTGAGGATTGGTGGTCAACAATTACTTCAAAACTTGAAAGCAAAGCAAAAGGCATTTTTGAGAATTTCCAAAGTAATAACCTTTTAGAACTTTGAAGCAAGTCAAAATATTAATTTGAGCACTTAGAACTTCCTCGACAAGTAGAAGAAGTCAAGGTATTTTGTTTTGCAAGTTTAAGTGCCTCACATTGTGGTGAAAGTTGTTAAAACAAGTTTGGCATTTGTTTTTAAACGGTGCCAAAACCATTTGTGTGTTGTTTAACGAGTTGAATTTGGATGCCATGATGCAATGCAACACAAAAGCGGAAAAAAATTTTATTAGGGTTTTTAGGTTCTTGAATTTCGGGCTGTTACAACTCTACCCTCCTTACAAGAATCTCGTCCTGAGATTCTAAGCGTAGGAAAAAGGGAAAGATTACGACGGTACTACACGACCTTCTCGCTCCAGTTGGCTTCTTTCTTGAAGAGGTTGACCGAAAGCATCATGGAGATCTTCATCGGCTTTACCTCGAGGTCACTATCAACGTACACCATAGCAAAGAAGGGAACCTCACCGGAAGGATGGATCTTGGTGAAGATACGGCGGCCGAGTACCTCCTAGTAGAGTCTCAGAAAGTGGATTTCAAGCATCCCTTGATTGACAGTTAGGAGACACGAGCGGGTGACGGAGGATTGACAAGAAGTTTCCAGTTGGTAGACAACTGTTTCCCAAAGATTTCAGAATATGAACTTTGCACAAGGCCTTGAATTCCTGAGGAAGAATGTTACACCAGATTTCAACGGATGAAGAGGCAACTTCTACCAAACGGCTTGAGTAGAACTTTCCTCACGGAGGAGCATTTCCACCCACGGAAGAAGGATCATGAAGAGGGGCCAAGAGAACTTTAGAACCTCCGGGAACGTTAGAATCGGGAACACTTCTTGATTTCCCAGATATCGGGACAAACTTCTTGAGGATCACCAACTATCGTTTCTGATTGAGAGTCAAACCTGAAAAGTGTAGAGATACTTCAGACTCAGCACCGGCAGGAATAGGAAGCTTTGCACGGGATATCAACATATTACATTTGCTGGGAACCCAAGAGCTGGACTAGAATGTCCAACTCCAAAGGTGGAACGAGATTGCGGAACCCACGGATTAGCAACTTGTCAGGAGACAGCTGCCCTACTTGAATATCTTGTAGCGAGACACGATTTAGTTCTTGATGGGAAACACCATAAAAGACAAAGAAGTTCTCAGACTTCCTCTCTTTCTGGGACAATTCAATCAGTAGTTTGGATGCATAGATAAAATTCTCAAGGGTGGAGGTAACAACATACCATTCCGAGAATATTCTACACGTGCATGATCGAGTTGAAATGATTCCGAGGAAACTGGACAATTCCCTCAGATCCACGGCGACATCTTTCAGCAATTGCACGTGAACCAGGGGAAGTCACTTCTAACCTTCAGAACCTTGCCTTGTGACGACACAAGGTTAGTTCTAACAAGTTTCCCATCAAACATGGAGGAAGAAAGAATGTAGTGGAAGGGATCAACAACCAACTTATCTAGATACTCCAAGACGGTCGACCTCACAAGGTATGTGTTCTGAAGTTATCACATGAACGGGCATAAGGATTGGTCAGACTAACATCTTTCTAATCTGAGTTTAACCTACTGAATGTGTTAGTCTGAGTTTGATTTGACAATAGCCCAAATCAAATCAAAAATTTGTAGGATAGCATATCCACAGAGGAGATACCACCTTGCTTCGACACAGGAAGCTAGACATCCATTGAGAAGTGAACTATATCGGGATAGAGCTCTTGGTCTTTTTAACTCTCCAAGTGGTTTAAGCTCACCCGAATAATTCAGGACATCCAGCACGATTTTCTTGGAGAAGGAGTTGTTCAGAGAACCAGCTTACTCATAAGCTCGATTTTTCTTGGAGAAAAAAAAGTTGTCCGTGATGTGGAGCTTGGACAGGCGACGACCTGACGATACTTCTGGAAGGAACAACAGGATATCACGATCTATCTACAGGATATCACGACATGGCGGTGGATCTTGAGTTCGAGAGAGAATCATGCCTTACAAGGCACAACGAGGTGGTCTAGGGAGCTTCGGCGTGAACCTAGCTCTTTGACCGAGGGAGTGCATCACAGCCAACAGACTTGGTAGCACTGTCAAACTCAACTTATTGATCGGATAACCAATCATGTGAAGGAGGACAAGGAATGTCTTTGGATTTCAATGCAGTAAGAACTGCTGAGAATATCCGATAGCCACATCATTGCCCACGTCTTATCATTCTGGAGTCACAAGTCACTCGGAGAACAAAGAGTAACAAGTGTGAGAGCATCACTTCATCAAGAGGATCATGATGCTTCACACAATACTCTGATATCAAAGAGTGTGACACTCTAGGGTGGAGCAGAACAAAAATTAGACAAAGCCCGTATTCGGTAGATTTCATTACTTTGACTTGAGCCGAGGAGTAGACAGGATACGGGAGCTCATTCCTTCTAACAAGACGAAGGGGAAAGAATTTTGCCGGATCAAGAGAGTGACTAGCATCGGAACACTCCTATGCACGGCGAGAACGTTACTGCCAAAAGACAGACAAATGTCAGAAAGCAGATCAGAGTAAGAAACTTGCTCAGGAGAAATCCTAAGATGTTGAAGATGCACCGGTTATTACTCAATTGTGATAACCATGCCCGAAAAGGAGAGATGTAGCGGAATCACGAACAGAGTTGGGAGACGTGCTAGAAGAATCCTGGCTGTAACCCCGATGGTTCCAAGACAGAACCTAGAGCAAGGCTAAGGAAGAGCTGAAGTTACATAGCCAGCTGAGGTGTGGTAATTTAAGGTTCAACCATTTACCACACAGACCACGGAAAAGACTTGGGTTGAAGATCAGCATCATGCGCCAAGAATCCTAAATGGCATATGGATCACATGGGTAACAACCCACACAATTCAACATACCGGACTCACAGCACAATCCGGGACCTTCTGTTCAAGTCCTTGGGTTAAAACCCGAAGAAAGGAGCAAAGATTAGACTAGGTACGGATAACAGGGTTCAAACATTCTGAGCTGACATCGGATTGTAGCGCGGCGGGAGCAACTGGGCACATAACACTCAAGTAACAGGTGAGAAGTCCAACCCCGAGATTCCTAATCATTTTGAAGTAACAGATGAGAAGGAAAAACTTCTAAACTCCAATCGAGATAAGATTGCTTCGAGATTAGAGTGTAACCAGGTAAGGAGTAAAAAGAATCCTAAGATGGTTTTCACAACTCATTTTTAGGTTAAAAATATTTTCACAAACACTAGACTCAACGTCGACCAGTAGAAGGGTTTCCTACAGGCAGTCCTGCTCTGATACCAACTTGTAGCGCCCCGACCCGACTGCTATACAGTGATGCTGTGTGTCACCGGTTAAGCGATACAACCGGAGGTTACGGGTTTACCAATCCCCGGCCAAAACCTTTGGCAGGCGTTGCTGGGTACACCTCACTCCAGACAACGCAACACCCCGATTGATGCCTTAACACAGGCACAACTATCAAAGCATAATAGTAAGATCAAGACTTGTGGAACAACTGGCACATCACAGACTCTACGACACAAATCATATAGTTCAACTCCTATACAGAGAAAGATAGCAAAAGACAAACAGAGGTCACAGACCCAACATTACAACAAGCGGAAGCAGAGGGCGTTGTTCTAAACAACAAGAACCAAATTATGGCCTAAGAGGCCTACAAATAAACATCACAGCGCCAGCTATTCCGAGATGTCCCAAGCTGCCACCTGGGAACCCCAGACTACTCGTCGACGTCCACAAAGAACCCACCTTCGAGGTCGGTGAAGTCCTCTCCTGAAAGTAAGCAAACGACGTTGAGTTCGACGAACTCGCAAGATTAAGAGCTAATATATGCTCGATGATTGGCTTCCAAAGTTTTATGGCTCTTTTGCATAAAGCTGATTTTATTTAATAAAACAGGACTCCATGGCATCGTCTAATCAGAATACTTTTAAAAGAGGGGTAAGCAGTAACTCTTTTTCTTTGAGATCACATTCTCAACATCGACCATCACCATCAGGTACCTGTTCGTCAAAGGCACCTCCCCGAATCACCCTCGAGGAAGCTCACCTTACAATCGTGAGTGGTACCTCTAGTACCCAGTTTTTAATCATTCCGTTAAAGTTATTCTATGATCTCTGAATCCGTCACCAAGTCGTCCATAACCGCGGACACGGCTTTTCGAAAAGATTTATCCCTGCAGGGGTGTACAATGTGAAAGTCGCCAGGTTCCGCGAGGGACCTCCCAGCTTCTTATCCATGCGTACCGTCCGGCCCATTGCCTAGCTCTTAGCTCTCTTCCGGGGAAAGCCGGCTGGGTGGGAGCGGCTACGACCTTTACCTCGCTTAAGACTAACCCAGGATCATCAGTGGCGGTAGGACAAGAGGTACCTTCTCACACCTGTCCCGCGGCCACTTATTTTCCTGACACAACCATCCTCATCTCAGTCTTGGCCACCATCCTCAACGCACGCGCAAATGGAAAGCCAAACTAGAGGACCCTCGGCTAGTCCGCCACAAGTTAGTCAGTCGACGAGGTTCCATATGCCCACGCATGGTTGCACGCTCAACTTGGCTCGTAGGCGAGAACTCGCACTTAGGCGGCGAGAACGAGACAACCCACCACATCCCATGTGGCCTCTCATCCCCACCTTTAGCAATTTATTAACCACCACCATCACTTTCCATCACATCCGGTTATTCCAAACCTGTTCCAACAATTGAAACATCCACCGGACCCGCCAGCCTTTAAACTAAGCATGGCTAAGCATATACATATCAAATATACTTATCCTGGGCCAACACTTCAATCCTATGGATATTAGGAAGGATACAGGTAAAGGCAATAGATTTCTAATACAACTAGTAGGATACTCTAATCCAAGCAAAAGACATTTGGAACCGAATGCAATATTATAGTGGGGAAAATAATTGCGAAATATAGGAGGAGACATGCTCAGAGGGGGGGGATTACGCTTGCCTTGATCAACGTGCTGGTAGTAGGGATCGTCACGATACGGGGGTGGCACTTCACCTCCTTGATCTACCGATGCACAAACAACACCGGGAAAACAATCAAACACCACACATGCTAACATATGCAATGCGCAATCACATGATGGCATGACAATTTAAATGCACCATAAAGGTATTGAACAAGATCAACAAGTTAATTGGGGTCCCCATTATATTATTTGGAATAACCCCATATTAAAACTTAGTGATTCTAGTGCTACTAGAAGTACATTATTGTAATTGTGATCAATTATGCATGATGATGATGATTTTGGATCACTCATGTTTTTCTGAGCATTTTGATATAAGGCACGAAATTTTCTGAAGTCCAGATAAAAAGTTATTAATTTTAGAATTTCCTCCTTTTAATTGTTTACTTTTAATTATTTTATTTTCAACAAGTATTAAAAGTTATTTCCTCGGATTCGAGAGAGATGGAAGAAGTAGTTGAATCATCGGGGTCGATGTCCCCATGTGCGCGAGAGGGGGAGCGGGAATCATGCGCGAAGAGGGGAGGAAAAGAAAACAGCACACTAAAAAAAAAGAAAGAAGAACTGGGCCAGTCAGCCCTCCACCCGGCCTGGGCCGGCTGGCAGGCCGGCCTGGTACCCGAGGCCATCGGCCTCCCCACCGGTTTGGGCCGGCTGGTGGGCCGGCCACCTAACAGAGGCCAACGGCCTCCCGCCGGCCTGGGCTGGCTGTGAGGCCGGCCAGCTAGCGAGGCGAGGAACGGCGACGACGGCGACGAACTCCGGCGTGGGCACGCGGCTACGGCGAGGATGCAGAGCAAGGGGAGCGACATGGAGAGGTCCAACGGGACGGCGGGCTCACCCTCAAGGCGACGGAGAGGTCGGGGACGGCGGTGGTGCACGGCGGCGACGAATTCGTCCGCTGCGGCGACCGGACGGCAGCGGAGAAGATGGGGATGGCGCGGCGAAACGGCGGCGCCCCGGGTCGATTCCTCTAGCGTGGGGGTGGAGCGGACCACGGCGGAGCCTGTGGTGGTGCTCGATTTGATCCTGGATGCTTCAGACGGCGGCGACGAGCACGGCGGCTCGAGCAGAGCTTCGGCCATGGGGGAAACGAAATAGGGAGAGAGGAAAAATCGGGGGAGCAGGTGAGATGGAAGCAGCGTGGACTCGGGGTGCTCTTCTTCCCCTCATGTGGACCGCGGCGAGCAAGGAGGCAGGGCAGCGCGAGCGCGCGGGTGCGGTCGAGCGGGAGCTCCCGGTCGCTACAGGAGGAAGAAACAGATTTTACAATTTGCCCCCTGGAACTTTTGTTGCTACCACAGATTGGTCCTTCTTGTTTCTTTTAAAACTACAGCAGCATTGCAGCGATTTAAATAAGGCACTTAAACCTTTTATTAAAATCTTAGAAAAATCCAGTAGCCTCCTACCAACAAGTAGAAGCACTACAAAAATTGGCAAAACAAAATAAAAAGTTTTGGATAACTTTTATTTAAAGAGTTTGGATAAGGCATTTTTGGTATTGTCAAAATTTAAAATACTTAGCCATTTATTTCCCCTTGAGAAAAGTATATTTTGAAGTCTTGAACATTGTTGACACACATAAAACTAAAAGTGAGGATTGGTGGTCAACAATTACTTCAAAACTTGAAAGCAAAGCAAAAGGCATTTTTGAGAATTTCCAAAGTAATAACCTTTTAGAACTTTGAAGCAAGTCAAAATATTAATTTGAGCACTTAGAACTTCCTCGACAAGTAGAAGAAGTCAAGGTATTTTGTTTTGCAAGTTTAAGTGCCTCACATTGTGGTGAAAGTTGTTAAAACAAGTTTGGCATTTGTTTTTAAACGGTGCCAAAACCATTTGTGTGTTGTTTAACGAGTTGAATTTGGATGCCATGATGCAATGCAACACAAAAGCGGAAAAAAAATTTATTAGGGTTTTTAGGTTCTTGAATTTCGGGCTGTTACATACACGGACCAGAAGAAAGATCCCCTCCGTGTTAGTGAGAGCGACCTTACGCAAGACGCCCTGTGTATCGCTTTAAGAGGATTGCCAAGGAAAGGATCCAGCTGACAGAGCAGCGTCCTATGTACACAGCCGCCAACCCAGCTCCAAAGGTAAGGCATTTACCATTACTGTTTTTATACTTCCACAATGTTTGCCTTACTAACACCACTTTTGATTTCAGCTCGCCCTTTTGCCGGATAATCTGCTGGCTCCTTTGTTTTACGTGCCTGAAGCGGCACCCGAGCCCCCAAAGACTCGGAAACGAAAGGCTTCAGGAGCTACTGCAGCAACTTCAGCAGCAGAAAGGCGGAAGCGTGAGAAAGCCATCCCTGCTAACGCCGAAGTGCTCGACATTGAGGACGATGAAGATGCGGCCTTTAATGCTCCAGTACAGAAGTAAGCCGAACCTCAATTTCTTTAGTAAGGCGAACAATGTGTATGAATGTTATCTTATTTTGTATGTGATTTGCAGGATCAAACCAACTGCACCTCTAAGAGGAAGAAAGTAATTTCTTCCAGGCAAAGGAAGACTGAGCCTTCTCCGGCCATCGCTCCCCCACTCCCTCCGTTCAACAAGAGACATCCCCAGGCCCATCTGAGATCATCATATAGATTTGGACTCAGCCGTCTTTCCTGATAAGACGGAAACTGAAAAGTTGGCCAGGGCTGCCGCTGCTGGGAAGGCGGCGGTACTTCAGTCAGAAGAGCCGAACGAGCCCATCACTCGTGAAGCTATCCGCAACATGGTGAAGCAAGAGCTCTTTGACGACGAGGGGTACATCTTACCCAACATCGCCGCCATGCTTGCCGATGAGAAGGAGCGTAACGAGCCGCCTCCGAAGCTAAGGCCAGTTGGCCAAACATTGACCATCTGAACCTGGAAGATAATTGTGACGAGCTGTACGTCACAATGAAGCAGAGCTACAAAGCCTTAAAGGCCATGATGCAGGTAAATATTCCGTCTTTATGTACATACTAGTCCCCGGGCATTACGTTGCGCTTTGACTAAGCCGACGTAATGGCCTTTCTTTAATGTTGATAAAGACTCAGTCCCCAAGCCCTTGTAGCTATACTTTATTGTCTTTACCTTTGTTACTTACTACTGCCCTTGCCTTAGCAGAGCAGCGAGCAGCTTACATGCGATCTGTGGTACTCCTGAGTAACCAAAGGCAAGTGCTCAAGCAAGCCGTCGCCAAAAATAAGGCGAACGAAGGTAAATGTTCTTTCACATGCATTGTGTTTAATTCATTTGAAGGCATAAGATGCTCAACACATGCAATGTGTCTTTCACAGCTGTTGTGGCGAAGGCAAAACAGATCGTCAGCGAGACTGGCGATATAGAAGTTGTAAGGCGGGAAAATGCCGCCTTGTTTAAGCAACTGGAGGAGAACCGAAAGACGGCCGAGGCCAATCTTAAAGCCGTCCAAGACAGCGCTGCTGAAGGGCAAGAAAACTGAAGGCAGAACTTCTGAAACTGCAGCGACAGGCTGAAAAGGATGGGCTCCTAATCCAGAGCTTACAAGGTCGTCTTGAACGCCAAGCTGATGAGAGCACCGCCATTGACGAAAACTGCTAAGTAAGCCTCTCTTCTTTTACTTTCGCATTTCTGTCATTTTTCGCCTTTGTTCCAACACTTCAGTACGCCTTAACTTTTTTCATTCCTCCTTTCCACAGTTCCAGCTGGGTTTGGGGAAAGGCTTACCTCTGAGACGCGCCTGGAGCTTATCTTGGAGTGTGGCGAAATTGTGTCAGGGCTGTACACTGCTGGAAGAGACGTTGTCGCCAACATCTTCCCAAAACAGCTGCCCCAAGTGACAAACACCAGCAACTTGCTGCCACTTCTTCAGAACTGCGTCCCAGAGGTGGTGGAGCGTCTTCGCTCAGCAGCTAGAGGCGGAGCAAAACTTGCTCTAGGACTTGTTCGCGGCCACTACCCCGAAGTCAACATGTGGCGCGTTATCAAGTGTTTCCCAGCCAGGGACAGAGACGGCAACGAGCTCATCAAAGAAAAGGTCTATGCCTCTGTCTCTGGCTTTGCCTCAGCCGTTGCGGAGATGGTAGACTTGCTATCTTCTTCTCCAAGAAGCCTGTGCCTCCCCGTCCTGACGACGTGTCTGATGACGAAGCCGAAGCACCCACCACTGGCAATGGCGATGAGTCAGAAGACGGAAATGAAGAAGAAGAAGAAGGCGAGTCTGAAGCTACGCTGGATCCATCCAAGTCCCCTGCGTCTTCGCCTCCTCAGTCCCCTGCATAAGATGCAGGAAAAACTTTGCATTAAGCGTGTCATGAAAGATGGCACAAAAGACTTGTTAAGTTATGTTTTGTAATGGCAGGAGCCTTTTTATCTGTTGAACATGTTTGTTTTGCAACGCATGCACTTATTTTTAAAAGGCTTGCAAACTATGCTCCTTATCCGTCTTCAAGTTTTCTGGCTTATATGCTTTAGCCTTTTCGTATGCTGGCAGAACCTAAGGCACGGAACACTTCGCTGGCAACAGGGTTAGTAACCAAACTGTTTAAACACAGAAACGGCGCCGGCTTTTGGTGCGTAAAGCATCTACTAAGACAAGCCAGCATATACGCGATCAGATAAATACCTTAGACGGATGCAATTTTAATTTTTGTAAGGCCTTAAGGCAAAAGCATCATGTGAGTAACCACAAGCACGGAGCCAATTCGGGTTAACATTGATATTTTTATCGAAATATATGATCAAATGGAAATAAAAGACGGCGAGAACTCATGCATAAAAATAATTGAGGGAACCAAAGACTTTTATTTCATAATCATATATGGTGTGATTACAATAGAATTGCTAAGTGTAAAAAGGACGTAGCTGCTCAATGTTCCAAGGACGTTTCGTCTCCTTGAGCGCTGCTTCTTCGTTCCTTTTCCTTTTGCGGCCTCTTTTCTTCTTTTCTCGATATCACGGAGGTCCACAAGATAATATGCCCCGTTCTTAAGCGCTTTGCTGATAACGAAGGGTCCTTCCCATATGGGAGATAGTTTGTGCTCCTTTTGCTGAACAAGGCGAAGCACCAAATCGCCTTCTCGAAACGATCTCCGTCTTACCTTGCGACTGTGGTAACGCCGCATGTTCTGCTGATAAATGGCGGAGCGCTGAAGCGCTATCTCACGCTCTTCTTCGAGAAGGTCTAAGCCGTCCTGTCGGGCTTCTTCTGCGTCTGCTTCGACGTAGGCTGTTACACGAGGTGTGTCGTGCAGGACATCGGTTGGGAGTACCGCTTCAGCGCCATATATGAGAAAGAAAGGGGTGTAGCCTGTTGCACTGCTTGGAGTTGTGCGTATGCTCCATAAGACAGCAGGTAATTCTTCTACCCATGCTCCAGCTGCTCTATGCAAAGGCACCTCTAATCTTGGCTTTATTCCCTGTAGAATTATACTGTTGGTTCGCTCAACTTGGCCATTCGATTGTGGATGAGCCACAGATGCTAAGTCCAACGAATACCAACTTCACCACAGTACTTTGCCATTCTCCTACGGCGAAGTTTGTCCCATTGTCCGTAATGATACTGTGGGGGACGCCAAATCTCGTTATAACCTCAATGACGAACTTCTTGGCTGTTGCCCCATCAAGCTTTTTTATGGGCTTAGCTTCAACCCACTTGGTGTATTTATCCACCGCAACTAAGAGATGTTTGACGCCGCCTCGCGCAGTCCTGAATGGACCTACCATGTCCAGTCCCCAGACCGCAAATGGCCACGTGATTGGAATGGTGCGCAATTCCTGGGCTGGCATCTTTGGCTGTCTTGCATACTTTTGGCATCCAACGCATTTCTTGACGAGTTCTTCTGCGTCTTGCTTTGCTGTGAGCCAGTAGAATCCATGTCTAAAAGCTTTGGCGACAATTGCTCGGGCAGAGGCATGATGACCGCAACATCCACCATGGATCTCTTCTAGTATCTCTGTCCTTCTTCCGGCGAAACGCATCGTTGATATACACCTGTGGTACTCCGCTTGTATAGCTCTCCATTTATTATTGTGTATGCCTTAGCTCTGCGCACAACTTGCCGCCTTAATACTTCATCCTCTGGCTCTTCCTTGTTAAGGAGGAAATTTATGTAGGGCTGTGTCCAGTCTGGCTTCACCAGCATGACGGAAACAGACTGCGAAGCCATGGGGTCATCCTCATCTCCGCCTTTAATAGACGGCACGTACAGGTGCTCCAAAAATATATCGGAGGGCACCTTCGATCTTTTCGAGCCCATTCTGGCTAAGGCGTCCGCTGCTTCATTTTCCTCCCTTTTGATATGCTTGACTTCTAAGCCGATAAAACACCGACCAAACTCGTCTACCGTGCGTCGGTATTCAGCCATTGTAGGGCTCTTCGCGTCCCATGCCCCTTCTAATTGTTGAACAACGAGGTCTGAATCGCCATAGCACAAAAGACGGCTAATGCCCAAATCCTTTGCGACGTGCAATCCATGCAACAGAGCCTCGTATTCTGCAACATTATTAGTGGCATTGAAGTGTATCTGCAAGACATAGCACATCTTGTCTCCTTTAGGGTTCTTCAGTACCACGCCAGCTCCCGATCCCTGCAACATTTTGGAGCCGTCAAAGTGCATAACCCAATATTCTCGTCAGGGAGGGGAAGTTCATCCATTGCTTCTGTCCAGTCTGCGATGAAATCAGCTAAGGACTGGGATTTGATGGCTGTACGTGGCTTGTACTGGATGTCGAAGGCTGCCAATTCAATTCCCCACTTAGCCACACGTCCAGTGGCATCGGTGTTGTTTATAATGTCACCCAATGGCGCCTTACTGACTACCGTGATTGGGTGCTCTTGGAAATAATGGCGTAATTTTCTGGCTGCGAAGAAAACTCCATAAGCCAGCTTCTGATAGTGAGGGTATCGTTGTTTGGATTCGGAGAAGACTTCGCTGATATAATATACCGGCCTTTGTTCCGGTAGCTCCTTCCTCTTCCTTTCGCTCAACAACAACCACTGCACTAATAACTAGTTGGTAGCCGCCATGTAAAGTAGCATCGGCTCTTGTGGTAGAGGAGACGCTAATATTGGTGCTGAAACTAAGGCGTCTTTTAACTGTGCTAAGGCTGCATCTGCCTCTTCAGTCCAGACGAACGTCTTAGTTTTCTTCAACAACCTGTATAGGGGTAAAGCTTTATCCCCAAGCCTACTAATAAATCGGCTTACAGCTGCTGCAGATCCTGTGAGCCTTTGGACATCTTTAAGACAAGTAGGCTTTTTGATGTCCATGATAGCTCGAATCTTTTCTGGGTTAACCTCAAGACCTCTTTCTGAAACAATGAAGCCTAAAAGTTTTCCTGCTGGGACGCCAAAAAAGCATTTTCCCGGATTTAGCTTCATGTTATATTTTCTTAAGTTATCAAAGGTTTCTTGAAGGTCAACGATGAGATCGCCGCGTTTTCGCGACATAACGGCAATGTCATCGACATAAGCGTGAACATTGCGGCCTATTTGATCGTGTAGGCAACGTTGTATGCACCGTTGGTACGTTGAGCCAGCGTTTTTAAGCCCGAAAGGCATAGTTATGTAGCAAAACGTTCCGAAAGGTGTGATGAAGGAAGTCTTAATTTGGTCAGACTCCTTCATCTTAATTTGGTGGTAGCCAGAGTAAGCGTCCAAAAAGCATAGTAATTCAGAACCTGATACAGCATCTACGACCTGATCAATTCGCGGCAATGCGAAGGGGTCTTTAGGACAGGCTTTGTTTAAGCCGGTGAAATCTATGCACATGCGCAAGTCTTTCACGTCCTTCTTAGGTACTAATACAGGATTTGCTAGCCAATCTGTGTGGATAACCTCTCTAATGAAATTAGCGGCACTAAGCCGAGCTACCTCTTTTCCTATTGCTTTCTTCTTCTCTGGACCGAAGCGACGAAGACCTTGTTTTACTGGCTTGGCACCTTTGGCGACATTAAGGCTGTGCTCGGCAAGTTCCCGGGGTACTCCTGGCATGTCTGATGGTGACCATGCAAAAATATCCCGTTGCTCACGGAGGAACTTGACGAGCGCGCCTTCCTATGCGTCACTGAGGTCCGCGCCTATGTTCGTCGTCTTGCTTGCATCAGCGTTGTCCAGCACGATCTTCTTCGAGTTTGAGCTGGCCTTGAAGTAACGTCCGAAGCGCAAGGAGGCTTTTACCATCCGGCATTTCATTGGTGTTAACTTCTTTCTTGTACTGCTCCAGCTCTTCCTTGCTGATGACTGCTTCTGCTAAGACGGCGTTTCCTGCTTCGCATTCCTTCGCCTTCTTGAAGTCGCCATTGACCGTGATGACGCCGTTTGGTCCAGGTATTTTGAGCTTGCTGTAGATGTAACACGGGCGTGCCATGAATTTGGCAAAGGCTGGGCGGCCAAAGATTGCGTGATACGCACTTTTGAATTCCACCACTCAAAGGCAACTTCCTCAGTCCTATAGTTTGTTTCGTCACCGAAGGTGACGTCTAAGACAATTGTTCCCATAGAACTGGCCTGCCTGCCTGGCACTATGCCGTGAAACTTGACTGTGCTATGTTTTAGCTGTGTCTCAGAAAGGCGCATGCGCTTTAAGGTTTCAAGATAGAGGATGTTGATGCTACTCCCTCCATCCATAAGCACCTTAGAAAGCCTGCATTGCTGCACAATTGGGTTTACAACGAGCGCGTAATTCCCTGGGTTCTGTGGAATATGATCAGGATGATCGTTGCGGTCCCATGTAATGGGGTGCTCGGACCAGTTGAGATACTGGGGAACCGCTGGCATAGTGGCATTGAGTTCCCTCCAGGCTGCCTTTTCCTTTTTGGCCGAAGGAGTGGCAAGGAAGTGACAAGGCTTGTTTCGACCCTTGGAAACTTGTTGCTCCTCTTGTGCTTTGGCTCCTGATCTTCGGCTCCGAAGCACTTTCCTCGTTGTCCTTCTGCTCTTTCTTGTCTTTACGGTTCTTGCGCTTGAACTGTTTTGCCTTGAAGCCAGCGTCGGATCCTTCTTGATATCATCGTTAAGGCGGCACTGCCTGTTGGTATGGGTGCATTTGCCAAGCTTGCTATGATGGGCACAAGGTTCATCTTTGATGTCGTCATAGGTGATTTTAATGGGTCTTGACCCTTGACTGTCATCGCTCTTCTTCTGCCATCTGCTAGCCCGCTCTGGCCACCCTTCTTATTGGCAAAGGCTACCTCCTTTGATGGTCCTGGCGCATCGTTGGCTTCCTTCTTTTTCCGGCTTTGATTGTTGTTTCGCTTTTCCGGGTTAACAGCTATGTCCATGCGCAGATCGCCGTCGTCAGCTCGAGCGTCGTCTTCTGCTGCAGCGTAATTGTTCGCGCTGTCTAAGAGCTCGCCGAGGTGTTTGATGTTTTGGCTGGCAACATATATCTCATCATGTTGCCTTTCTTCAGGCTGTTCATAAAAGCATGTATGGCCTGGATCTCAGAAACGTCTTCGCATGCATTCTTTGTCTCTGTCCATCGAGCTATGAAAGCTCTGCTTGACTCCCCCTCCACTTGAGCACACTTTAGTAGATCTGAGTAAGCCTTTGGACGTTTGTATGTGCATGAGAAGTGTTGCATGAATGTTTTCTGCATGTCTTGCCAATTGTGGATACTCTTTTCTGGCAAAGTGTCGATCCATAACCGGGCCGTTCCCTCCAACATGAGTGGAAGAAAACGTACAGCTGCATTGTAATCACCGTCATTAATACCAACGGCGTGGATGTAATCAGGCAGCCATATGTCCGGTTTGTCAATGCCATTGTACTTGTCCACAATTTTCTTGACATTGCCTAGCGAGGATGGGAGTTGCACCTTGCGAATCGCCGGTCCAAAGCACACAGGGCCCAGGTAAGACTCCTCTTTGGCCGCTTTAATCTCATCGAGACGGATGCGGGCGTCTGAGATATGAGTGTTTTCCCTGGCTGGCCCTTTGTTGGATTGGCTACGCCTTGGCTCCTCCTGACGGCTTTGGCGATGAGGGGAGCGGGAGCGAGATCGCCTTTGAGGCGGATCTCTGTTGCCCCTATTTCCTTCGTCTCTTGCCCGTGCTGCGGGCGGAGGTGGCATGTTAAGCCGGTCACTCCCACGCCGTGCGTCCTTGTCTTGATCTCTTTCACGGCGAGGCGGATCATTCTTCTTATGGCGTGTGTTATCCTTTTGCCGGTGGTCGTCCTTGCCTTTGTCACTATGGCGTTGGACCCAGTCTTTGACTCATCCCTGTGCTTGTCAGGAACTTTGTCCTTCCTGGGTTCCTTACCCTTATTGCCATGGCTACTGGAACCAGCTGGTTCCTCTGGATCCCACCGCCGGCAACGGCTGTCTTGCAAAGACGCGTATCGTCCGCCAGTTTTGAGTTTGAGTCCGCCTTAGCCTGCTGCTCTACCGCCTTTTCGATGAGCATTTAGAATAATGGTGGCGCTCTTCAATTGGGACTGCTTCGTCTCCCATGATTTCCCTGGCCGCCTCTAGGTTTTTGGCGGGGTGGAGAAGAATATGACTCCATCAGGGTTAACTTGAAAGGAGTATTTCTGCCAAGGCTTTAAAGACTTTTGGGCAGAAGCTTCTCGAAGTTTCCCTGCAGATCCCGATGCAGAAGAGGGTCACGTATACTTCTATTTTGCGGAATTTCTCAACATGCGCTCACGCTGTACTCTTCCTCTTCTAGAGCCTTTCCAACTAGGATTAACTCTTTTTCCTTGTTCAGGAGGGACAACTTATACTTGATGTTGACTTCAGTCTCAGCCAGGAGCGCTTTCCGTCTTTCCTCAAGTTCAACGCGGTTGGATTTGGTCCCAAAGGTGTTTTGAGAAGCTCCAATGCGCGCATGTGTTCCTCCTTTGACCGCTCCAGGTCTTCTTCAATAGGCGTAGCCGGGGGAGGCCTTTAGGGTCCAGCACATCCTCTGGCTTTTCCGCCTTGTCACCAATGTGTTTGATGCTAGAGGAAACTTCAGCCTCGTCTGGCTTAGCCGCGGCCGCACCATCCTCCATAGCTATCTGTGCCGGGAAAGTCATTAAGACTTCGTTTGGATCGGATGAGCCATAGCCTCGCGCGGCAACCTGTGCTGCAAAGTCTTCCTCCTTATGCTCATCGAGATCTGAATCTTCCGCCATTGGAGCGGTGCCATCAGATCCGGCTTCTGAGTCTGCTCCTGTCTGTAAGGCAGGTAATATTGACTCAGGGTCAGATTCGGCCGGCTTAGGGCCAGATGCGTCAATGACACCAACAAAAGCGAGAGGCGGGCTCCATAAGCTCATAAGAGCTGGAGTCAGAATCGCTTTGGGTATCAGAGTCACTCAGATCGCGATAGACAAAGGCCTGATCCGATCTGTGTTGTTGCTCGATTGCATAATCGATGGGGTGGTGGGTGGGCCAAAAGGCGGCGGATCCCCTGGGGAATCCATACGCCTCAGCCGTAAAACCCATGAAGATGTTGATGGTGCCGAAGGGGACGACGAAGCTTGACACCAGTGCGTCGTTTGCTGGGACGTAGGACCCGTCGTCTTCGATGCACCCAAAGTTGTTGATGATGCGGGCGCGACCAACCGCCATAGTCTTGCCGATCTCGCCCAATGCTCCCGCCTGAAACAAAACTCCCGACGCCTTGGGCCCCACGGTGGGCGCCAACTGTCGAGGTATTGGTAACGCGGAACTACTATATGGATTCATACGTACCGTAGAGGAGGTGGGGAAGAACGTAGAGGGTTCCAGTGACGGGATTGCACACACGATCTTACCCAGCTTCGGATCTCACGACGGCGGCGAGATCCTACGTGCTGCTATAATTCACTCAAGGAGAATATGTGTACAGGTTACAATGAGATTGTATGCGTGCCCTAAGGCTGCTGGAAGGCTGGCTTATAAAGGCGCCAAGCCTTCCCCTACAAGGAAAGCCTTAACCGACCTAGATCATGAGTCCTAGACTAACACGGTAACAAACCCTAACTTGCTCCCTAAGGCGAACGCAGCCAGGCCTTCGTCTTGGACTTCACTAAGCCAGCCCAGAGCTTATCCTTGCGCCTAAGCCCATGAGGCCTTCTCCATTAAGCCCTCCGGCTTTATCTGATGGGCCTCCTTGGTGGGCCAGGTTTTATCCACCGTGGCAGGTATACCCGTTCGGCATAACCTCCACAGAAGAAGTCTTCGTACATAAACATGAACCCTTATAAGCTCCTTAGCTCCTTGCAAAGCAATCGTCACCCTAGAACTAATCTCAATCTTACAATAAAGTTATGCTTTTTACATTGCAGCGTGGTGAATCTGATCGTCCACGCACCTTCGAGGAGAAGGTGGCGCTCTGGAAAAGAGGTGGTCTCCTTTTATACAGGACAACAAATGTAGTTGCAACTTTTGTAGCAAGCTATTACGTGCTCAAATTGTCAGTGGAGCTGGCAGTGAATGAGTATCGTGAGCATGGCTACATGGTGCGGAAAGCTGCATCTTTCATCAAGAGGTCGGAAGACAAGGTAAGAAGTTTTATCAATCTTGGTGTTTGTAAGTAGCTAGTGTCATAGTGCGTCCTGCTGTTTGTGTGGTCAATTTATGTGTTTTTGCTGTGATTGGTTCAGCTGCGGAACTTACGGGATCGCTAAGCAGAGGGAAGAAGCTGTAGGATGGCATGGAGGGAGAGTTCTGTGTGTGAGGACTATGAAGAAGTTGGTGTCGGGTTTGACGACGGTAAGGGTGGAGATCAGTACTACTGCTAGGCTGTGATCTGCCCTAGTGGATGCATCTTTATCTGCTTGTGTGATCGTTTGCTTTGTGATGTTGTACTAGGTAAATTTGGTGCGGCGGATAGATTCGGTTTTTGTGACAACACTATGCTGTGGATTAAATGTTGCTGGATTAGCCAATACCTCCGACGATTGGCAGTAGCCCTATCAGCAGGAACAAAAGGAGTTTCTTCGGAGTAGAATGCAACACATCGTCACAAAACCCAAAATGAAAACGCATAGACAGTATCAGCCGGTCTAGCAAAACAAAGTCCCGGGACAGAATCAACAGGACTGTGGCAGCCGGTGGAACCGAAGAAACATGCTGGCGAAAACTGACGGAAGAGACTGGAGGCAAATTATCTTGGCTTTTAAAGTTTTTTAATACCGTAAGCATGTGCCCACTGCTTCCACCCCTAGCTCCGTCCCTCAAACAACCACACAAGTAAACGCAAGTATATACAAATGGTCATTTAAAATGCCAATGTGATAAGTGTTGTTGAAATGGGTAGCAGAAAGTCGACTGCTATACTTTATAAAGAACAAATAACATGATGACATGGTTCAATCTTTGACAACATTTGATTAAGCTAATGGTGGCAATACATCTATATTTTCCTCACGCAAGCGTTAAATATATCACGTACAACCTGTCTTGGCTCATACGTGTAGATGCACCCGTTGTGTAATATTTTTTAACTGCATTTCAAAATACCAAAAAAAAAAATAAACAATTTTTTTGGGTGTTCACCCGGACAATTCTATATTCACACACAAAGTTTTGCGAAAAAGTCATTTTTGTGGCAATGTGTGCACCTGAAATTTTGTTTGATTTTCTTGACATTTTGAAATACAATTTTTTGGGTAGTGGCTGCATCTACACCTATGAGGCAAAGCAGATTTTCCCAACTAGTTATTCTAAATTCAGTTCCTCGCATCAAATCCACGGATGGCACCTGCCGCCTGCCGGGTCCGGTTCCGGGTTTGGAACCCCCATACCCGCCTTCGACCCTTCTTCCACCCCCGCCACCCGCCTCTGGACCCGTCATCTGAAATTCCCCATACCCGTCATCCGCCGGGTTCATGGGACCCGATGGGTTTGGTTTTTCCCCGATAAGCAGACCTGCTGGTTTTTTTCTTAACCAAGCCCTCCCCATTTAATGTGGTTACCCGTCGGGTTGGCGGGTCTCAGATACCCATTGCCATCCGGAATGAAAGCTAAAATGCTTATGTTAGTTCGAGCTGTATATCAAGCTACAATTGAGCAAGCTAGCTTTGGCCCAAACTCGCTGCATATTTCAGCCGAATTACAAGAGGAGGTTCATACTCACTTCAATGTTCTATTCTTTTCGAGGCAGTCTCTAGTTGGGGTAAAATCTCGAGCAGCTGACGAGCTCTCAACTTTTTTTTCAGCCTAGTACCACCCAGCTCGTTATGGGCTTCCAAACGATCTAAACCTCACTTTTTGGGCTCGAGTCAGGCCTTCGCCGGCGAGGGCGGCCCGTTCGGGAAGCCCATCTTGTCACGTCCCTGATCCCCCGCGGATTAAGTATAGTTTTCACCATGAAATGTGACACATTTCACCCTGAACTTTAAAATCGGATGACTTCAACCCTGAACTTTATAATACTGGACAAATAACCCCCTAAAGTGGTTTTGGACAATTTGGGTGGTTTTGTATGATGATGTGGCGCCCGCTGTCCATTGAGAAGATAACCACGCTTTCTGATTGTGGGCCCAGACAAGCCAGGGAAAGAAGGTAGGGCGGCGCGCGGTTGACGCGGTCAGAGACTCACGCCATGGTTTGCAGACGGCGTGGAAGCGGACGTACTCGGCGGCGTCGTGCAGGCGGCCGGAGACGACGGCCAGAACATCTGGCGGGAGATCGGTCCACCGTCGCCGCGCGGACATGTTTGGAGACCGATTCGGGGATGCGGTATCAGAGAGCAGGGGGTACGGAGCTGGATCGATCTGCTGACGGCGTTGACTTGCAGGAGGATGGTGTGGAGAGCGACGCATGCGGTTACCGCCAGACCTTCTCCATCGCGACCAAGGAGAGCGGCCGCCTAGTGCGCTCGGGCTGGCTCATGGCCACCGCGAGCACGGCCTCGCTCGCCGCGCCGAGGTCCCGGACGGTACGCGAGAGGACGCCGCCGAGCTCGGCGCCGTGCGCGCCGGAACCTGACCACGTCCATCTGGGTGAGCATCCTGTACACCGGAGCCGACTCCACCAGCTCCACCGCACCACGTTCTCCGCCGAGCTCTCCAGCGGCACCAACGCGCGGTGCACGCCCTTGCTGAACGTCTCCATGCAGTCCAGCACGCTTCAGTCGTAGCTCAATAATTTCAACGTGTGTCAGCTTCACCACGATCTGAATATCGTGAGAATTCCAATTGTGTTACGACCCGGCCCACCACCAATATGCTACAGGCCCATCAGAAGCCCAAGACCACCAAGACGGCGTCGGCATCATCTTCTTAAGCTGCACGCCACGCCTGCCTTCCCCGAACAGATTAGACTATTGTTCCCCTTTCCTCTCAAGGAAACCCAGGATCGATCCGATCCTTGTAACAACTAGTGTGTAATCGAGTGATTGAGAGATGAACCCTACTGGGTACGTAACACTTGGTATCAGAGCCACCTATACTCGCTTCCGATTTTCTCCTGATCTGTAATTGCTCTGAAGAGAGGTTGGCGGCGGATTCCGGTCTGCTGCTGTCAATCCAATCGCCGGTTAGATCGGAGAGGTTGTGATTCGAGCTGGCACCGCGACGCCCCACGGCGGCCAAACGCCAAGCCGCGGAGACCATGGCTACGGTGGCCGAGCAGGCACAAGCCACCAACGACAAGCTCGACTCCCTGGTGAAAAAAATTGAGAGTCTCTCGACCTGGATGGAGACGATGGATACCACCGTCACGGGTCTCGCCTCGACAGCAGCGACGCTCAAGCTCCACGCCGAGGACACGGCAACGCGGTTGGGCGCCATCGAGTCGCGTCCGCCCCCACTACCTCCTCCGCCCGCGACGCTCTCTACAACGTCGCACATGGGCGCGGCGGCGCGACGGCCCGAGGGGCACGGCACCGACACTTCGCCACGGGGGCAGACTCGTGAGATCCCCGGATCCCATGGGTTTCCCCTGGCTAACGGTACGATAATTCCGCTCCAGTACCGTAGAGGCTATGGGGAGGATGAACAGTATGAGCGATCTGCTAATCACTCATGATTTCAGTCTACACCTAAAATGGACTTTCCCAAATTTGATGGAACGGATCCCACGGTTTGGAAGGATAATTGTGAACTCTATTTTGAGATTTATGAAATTTCAGAAATGATGAAGGTTAAATTTGCTCTGTTGAATTTTGTGGGCAACGCCGCACTGTGGGTGAAAACCCTTCAGGCCAAGCAACACATTGTGCTTTGGTCTGACCTGTTTATGGCAGTGGAGGTATATTGGGGAAAAAATAAGCTTAATCTGTTCATGCGCCAAATCCTGATGATGAAGCAAACGGAGTCAGTAGAAGCTTATATTGAGAAATTTAACACCCTCAAACACCAAATTCTGATGCATGATCCTCACACTAGTGAAGTTTTCTTTGTGGAGCGTTATATTGCTGGCTTAGCTGATGAATTGCGCTCCTCCGTTCTGCTACATTTGCCTGGCGATGTCGATACTGCTAGTCTTCTCGTGCAATTGCAGGAAACGGAGCAGGAGTCACTTCGGCAACAACATTCTTCACGCTCGCAGTCGCGCTCAACTTATCGCGCGCATCAGCATTTTGACAAGGCCAAGCCGGTGCATCAGGGTGACGAACATAAGAAGATGGACAAGCCTCGGTGGGATGAAAAACTCGAACAGCTACGGGCCTTTCGCAAGTCCAAGGGCCTTTGCTTCACATGTGGTGATAAATATAGTCGCACGCACAAATGCCCAGCTCAAGTTCCACTTCATGTTCTCGAGGAGCTCCTGGACACTCTTCCACCTGAGTATGACAAGGACATGGGAGACACAAGTTCAGATGACGAGCTCATGGCAGTCGATGTGGCGGCAGCTAATAGCCCAACTCAGCCTCGTCGCCGCACTATTCGCCTACATGGCCAAGTTGGGCCATATGAGGTTTTGATACTAGTGGATTCTGGCAGTGGAGCCTCCTTTGTTGATGAAGCCTTGGTGGGAAAACTGCAAGTTCCAACTGAAGCATGTACACCATCTCGATTCACCGTAGCTAATGGGGAAGTGATGACTAGTGATCAGCATGTTCCCAGTCTTTCCTGGACTGTACATGGCACCACATTCGTACAAGACATGAAGATTTTGCCTCTCACTTGCTATGACATAATCTTGGGGGCGGATTGGCTGGAACAGCACAGCCCAATGTGGGTACATTGGCGCCACCGCCGCATGAAGTTCGACTATCAGGGGCAACGAATTACCCTGCAGGGTATACAAGATGACACCACACCTGCAACACCAATAACTCCAGCAGAGCTTCTGGGTCTGCTTAAAAGAGGGGCAGTAGCTCACTGCACTCAAGTGTTGCCAGTTCATCAGAAGGGTGTCATGTGCAGTATCACTCCAGCACCTCCAGACAGTATGTCTCCCGAGCTTCAAAGCTTAGTGCAGGAGTACAGTGATCTATTCACACCTATTGTCAATCTGCCACCACGGCGCCAGCATGATCACCAGATACCATTGGTGCAAGGAGCTCAACCCGTGAATGTGCGAGCTTATCGTTATCCTCCTCACCAAAAAGATGAAATTGAAAGACAAATCCACAAGATGCTTGAACAAGGGATTATCAGACATAGCTCTAGTTCCTTTGCTTCTCCAGTTTTGCTGGTACGAAAGAAGGATGGTGAGTGGCGGTTCTGTATTGATTATCGACAGCTAAATGCCATCACAATCAAACACAAGCATCCTATGCCAGTGGTAGAAGAATTGTTGGATGAACTCGCTGGCGCTAAATGGTTCTCCAAACTTGATCTCTCTTCCGGGTACCATCAGTTGCGTGTAGCGGAAGGGGACGAATACAAAACAGCCTTCTGCACTCATCAAGGGCTCTACGAATTCCTAGTCATGCCTTTTGGTTTGACAAATGCCCCAGCAACATTTCAAGGAGTGATGAACACTATCTTTGACAAGCTTCTGAGGAAATCTGTGCTAGTCTTCATGGACGACATACTGATATACAGTAAGTCAAAAGAGGAACACGAGAAACATCTCAGAGAGGTGTTCACTATTCTTCATGCTCACCAGTTCAAACTCAAATGCTCGAAGTGCTTGTTTGCGCAGCAGAACCTCGAATACCTCGGGCATGTCATTGGTGTGGATGGTGTAGCCACTGACAGCACAAAGGTGGCAGCCGTCCAAGCATGGCCACGACCGAGGAATCTGAAGGAATTAAGGGGGATCCTTGGAGTGGCGGGATACTACCGTCGTTTCATTGCTAATTACGGCATTATTAGCAGACCCTTGACTCAGTTACTTCGGAAAGGTGAGCAGTTCCAATGGACACGAGTAACGGAGTGTCGCAACAGTGGAACATGGGGTTCCCCTAGTACTGCCAAAGTGGGTCCACCCCATGTGGGCCCAAGATGAAGATGGACAAGACCAAGACTCAAGTCAAGTTGGCGGGTTCACCATCAAGACACGCATGGCCTACGTCGACTAAGGGCTCCGGTCCTGGGGACCTTCCGGGTCCCCGAACCAAGCAAGAAGGCCAGGAAGGACCCGAGAGCCCGAGTTCCCGGCAGGAGGCCAGGCTCCCTCTCGGGTACTTCCCCACGTCCATGTGGATAAGCACTCCACCTCACCGCGGAAGACTTGGGAAGCAAGGCGAAGGCAGCGCGGGCGGGAAGCACGTCCCGTGGTGATGTCAGCTCCTGTCCACCCCAAGGCGGACGCTCCCACCTAACCCAAAGGAGACGCTAGGCTGAGGAGAGGCCACGTCTCCTCCTAAACTAGATGAGGAGGGTCCTTCACCCCGAAGGTCCCTTGTGACGCCCCAAAATCGGTACTATGCAGATTTAAGCGATCCCGCCCAAATCCACATAATAACGATTTTAGGTCGCCCACCAGACATAACGTGCACGCCGAAACATGCGCGTTATGTGGGTGGAATTGTGATAACATTACAACAGTTCACGAAAAGAATCCACAACAACAGAAGGAGATATATATACAAGAACAACTCAAACGAGTCAGGATACAACTGATACATTACAAAGATCCAAAGCACAGCGAAAGCGAAATAACGTCCGACTACGGACAAGATACAAATTGGACTAAGAGTCCTGAAGATAAGCATGGCGTCCAAATCCCTGCCCAGGCCGAGCCGGAGGGATACCCAAGCTAACGTCGTCAGACTTCAAACCTGTTGACTGCACATAAAAGTACAGCCCAGAGATGGGTCAGGCACAACCGCCTGGCAAGCAATGCTCAAAAGATACCAACACAAAGACTACCAAAAGTAAAGGATGGTGGACTGAGCGGCAGCAGCAGCACTAAACAACCTATAGAGACACTCTACAACTTCCGTCTACTGGAGAGAGATAAGAGAGCGCGACCAAACCAACTAGATTCTAACACCAAGCATAATACTTCCCAGATTCACCCCCTCAACCAAGTATGAGGAAGCAATCGAGGGAAACTCACACAGTTGTCAAATTTTTAGTTACATCTTATTGTGAAAGTAAGTCTAACTTACTAGTCAAGTTAATTAGAATCATTAGGTGTAAGTTGTTTATGATCTTGTTAGCCAGCATCCGATCCAAGTTGTCCATGACTGCGGACTCGGCTTCTCGAAAAGATTTAACCCTGCAGGGGTGCACTACTGTTAAGCCACACGCACGTTCAACCCTTAATGCCCATGAGTAACACACTTCCGTCGGTGTGTCGGCAGGATGTCGCGACAAGACGTTTTCTCTTCACTACCAACAAGTCCAGGGAGCCACCCATCTGAGTTGTTACCCGCGTCCAGAGTCCGGCCGATACCTCCGTAGCGGACTCAATCGTTTGCGTCTACGCACTAGGTGGAACAGACCACCGTAGGAAAGGTCCACTTCGTGTCGTACCGCACCTATATGTCCCCCCATATCATCGAACCTCTCATCATCAATCAAGTCTTATGCACATGCATATGAGCAAATGGAAAGCCCGAACTAGTTGCAACTCCTAGACAAGTTGGTAGATCCGGTACTAAGTCGAGGGGGTTCCCATGGACCCCACATGTGGATAGTGCACTCGTACTTGGATAAGAGGACAAGAACTGAGTTCCTAGGGCGACACTCAGCAGAACAAAACACCAACGCATTGGCCTTCCACCGGGTGCCTTATCATTTAGTTCATTTCCCACAAACATTATCATTATTTTAAGTAAAGTGAGCCAAACTATCATACTAAGCAGGTGATACAAAAGAAAGACCGACTCGCAACAACAGACCTAAGCATGCATCTACGACTCGCAAGGCCAACAGGTAAACAAGCAACAAGGTAATAGGATGTGGGGATAAGGCTGTATGAGGCTACAGGGTAAACATATATAGGATCGATACACAAGCATCGTAACATAAGGATAGCATAGAACAACGACAAGAATGGAAGACAATGTAATGGTAGCAAGTGAGCAAAGCTTGCCTGGAATCCTGCAAGGAAGAAGAACTTGTCGTTGCTCACATCATCTCAACGTCTTATTCGCGAAGACGCAACAAACACTGGAAAGAACAGCGGATGCAACACTTACTACTACGGCAAAAAATCCAGCATGATCATGATATGATGCATGACAAGGCAAGATGCAACTTAGCCAAATTAAGCGGAACCGAGATTCTGACAATTAACATTAAATGTTCAAGTTATTTATCTAACCAGAAAATTAAATGTTGATTAGCATGTGAGACAAGGCATGGGTGAGCTACACAAAATTAAATGGAATAGGGACAAACTTTATATTATTATCCCACACATTCCATCTTTATTTATTTAGGTGATTATGCAAAAGATCACTAAGCAAGAAGATATATGATGCAAACATGATCATGGATGACATATTAATATTCCTGGCATTTTTCTGATCAAAACACATATAAAGTTTGTATTATTTAGAGTTATACAACAAAAGATATAATTTTAGCAAGATTTACAAAAAAGAAGGTTAGCAGGGAGAGGTGGGCCGAACTGAGCGGCGGAAAGCTATCAGCCGCGCGGGACGACGCTGAAGAAATGCTGCTGGGCTGTGGCCCAACTGTGGCGCCGGAGGAAAAAAAAGAGGAAAAAGGGAGGATTTGCTGTGGATATAGGATTCGAACCAGGGATCTCCACGTTGAAGGAGAAGGAGCGTAGCCAGTGGACTGCGGCTTGGCTTGTGATTGGATAGGGATCCGACAGAAGATGAAGTATAGAGGCGATGTTAACTGAACAAAACACATAGAGACTAGTTGGACCTTCTCTTCTTTTCCCCTGCTACAGGAAAAGGCGAACTTTTGGGCGATCCCCGTGCGCGTCGGTTCCTCGCCGGTGATCCGCGGGATCCCTCGCCTCCGGCGGCCGCTCCGGCGGCGGGAGGTCGGGGAATCCCCGGATCTAGGCTATGTGAATTAGGTGTGCGTGGGGTGTGTCGCCGGCGGCGTTGTGGTGGAGGTGACAGCGTCGGTTGTGTTTGGTGGTGGTGGTTCTCCCCTCCATTGGTGCGGCTCTGTGAGCTCCGCCGCGGATCTGCCGCCAGGCCCTTGCTCGCGGCTCTGCGGAGTCCTCGAGGGGACGTCCCCTTCGCCGGAGTCCGAGGCAGGTGGATCCGGCATTTGACAACTTGGAGCTTGCGATTCCTGAAGACCGAGGTGGTGCCGCCGGCCGTCGTGCGCGGTGGAGGTGTTCCGGCACCGAGGAGCGTCGACTCTCTGCCCACGGGGGGCCTCCCAGTCCAGGCCAATGGAGGTGGTGTGGCAGCGTTCGCCGGCGCACGTCGAGCATGTCGAAGACGACGCCAGAGTTCAAGAAGGACCTATATGTAATTTCTTTGTTTCTTGGGCTTTTCTGTAAGAATCTCGGTTGGATCTAATTGTAACTCCCTCGCAAAAAAAAAACTGAACAAAACACGCAAAAGTTTTGGACTTTCAGAAGCAGATGCAACGGTGTCGAGCAGCAGCGGCGCTGCTGCTTCCTGGCGTGTGTGCGCGAGCTCGAGGGTGGACGGGGAAGCTGGAGGAGTGTGCAAGGGTGCGTGCATGCTCGAGAGGGTGCGTGTAAAGGGAGAGGGAGGAGCAGCACAGAAACATGGACGAGCTCGTCCATGGCGTTGATGGCGGACAGAAACTCGCCTCCGAGCGGATCGATGACCACAACCGCGGATTCGAAGAGGGGAAGCCGGGAATCAAAGCGGATGCTCACCGGAAGGGGTCTGGAGGAGTCGTTCGAGCTTGAGGAAGCCCGTAGTTGCCGGAATCGAAGATCTCCCGCCGGAGAAGGTGTTCAGCCGGAGAGGAAGACGAGGATGGCGCCGGCGCTGTAGTCGTTCTCGCTCCAATTCCTCCGGCGTAGATGAAGCAGGCGATGCAGCGGATCTTCTCGTCGTGGAAGCAGCAGGCGAGGTGGTCGGAGGCGGTGGCGAGCTTGAGCGCAAGCTCCAGCCATGGAGGGCTCGAGGGGGGGTGGAGAAAAAGAAAGGAGAGGAGAGGAAGATGGCGGTGGCTGGGAGGAGGGAGGAGCTAGGGTTAGGGCTAGAGGGCGCCTCGCTGGTTTTATGGAGGAGGAAAAGGAGGGGAGCAGGTGGGGCGCTGGTGGTGGCCACGGCCACGCACGCCATGTGCGTGCTCCTCCTGAGACGAAAGCGACAGGGAAGGGAGAAGGTGGGCTGGAGTTGGGCCGGCTGGGCTGGAAAGGAGAGAAAGAGATGGGCCAGATTGCTCTTCCAGCCTTGATAAGAATTTTTAGGAATTCCTCCAATTCCAGGAAAAAAAAAGAGATAAAGATGTGATAGAAAAGATGGAAAATAAATTAGATAAGAGAGGAATAGGAGAGGCAAGACTTTTACAAAATAATTTATAAAACTTTAATTTTGATTTGAAATAGTTTTTGCAATTATTTCCAAATATTATTTTGGGTTAATTAAAATGGAAAGAGAGGGAGAAAGATTTATTATTCGCCAAAACAAAATAAGGTTTGCAAAAATATTATTTTTATGCTTAGCAAAAATATGCAAGGTGATAAAATACATGATGACATGCTGATGCAAAAAGAAAAACAAACAAAAACTAATTGGGGAAATCCCCGGGACGTTACATCCCTCACGCCCCTCACATGACCCTGTGGCAACCCCTTAGCCTATAAAAGGAGGACCAAGGCACGGAGGAGAAAAAGAGGTCGAAGCAAGGACGAACACAAGCTAGAACCAGAGCAAGACTAGACTAGGGTTGCGAAGGTAGAGAGGAAGGTGATCTCCTCCGGGTCAGGATCTGTCCTTCTTCTACCTCCAGCCAAAACCCTTCCGGGTACCCTGTCCGGGAGGTTCCATTGTAAGCCACACTATGAAGAACCCATCAATCCAGACATGCAGGAGTAGGGCTTTTAGCCTCCGGGCGGCCTGAACCTGGGTAGCTCCTTGTGTCCCTTTGGTTGCATGCTTTGATCGTGGAGAGGAGCTTGATCTAGACTCCGCCCAAGAAGACGATTCTCAGCCTCCTTCGCGCCCCGTGCCGAACCTAAAAGGGGGTATCCTATACTCCCGGTGTCCGTGCAACGAGACACGACATCTGGCGCGCCAGGTAGGGGGCGCAAGCGCTGGATTCGCCTACATCAGCCGCGACGGCAAGCTCTCGTCGACAACCTCGGAGTCTACGTCAGGCTCCTCTTCTTCGGAAGCAAGCTCGTCGTCAAGTTCTTCTTCTGGTTCGCGATCTACGGCAAGATCGTCAAGAGCTGCCTCGAGCTCCTCGTCCGCGATCGGATCCGCTCCAGGAACAGCCGTCTCCTCGGGGCAAGGCAAGCAGCTGCCTCAGTCACAAGCAAGAGTCATGTCGGGAGCTCGGGAGGTCTTTGGAGAGCAAGCGTGCCAGGCATCGCGGAAGGCTGGGGGCTAGAGGAAGCTCTGGGCGTGGCCCGGGCGCTTCTCTCCTTCCCCCAGATCAGTGCAAGAGTGATCCCCGTGCGAAGGCATGGATCAACAGCTTGGAAAACCTGCTGGACTACGCTCTCCAATGCCACGCTCCCACGAGTCCTGCCCCGACCATCGACCACGGCGCTGCCGTCCCCGAGCCACTACCTCCGGCGGAGGAACAGCCTGAGGACCCCCATGGCAAGCGGCCCATGGAACTTCCTGAAGAAGGTGCTGGCCAGAGCTCCAACCCCAGGCGTCGCTCGCGGGAGGACATGGAAGGCCAGGCCAGCCAGCACCTCAAGACCTGCTGCACGCCGTACCCTGCAACCGTCTCCGACCTCTATCACCTAGAGCAAGAAGCTGAGGAGACGCTGCGTCACTACATCTGGAGGTTCCGGGGCGTCGTCGACCGCATTATCCCGAAGTACCTCTGCGAGGCTTCCGTCATCGCCGCATTCCACGTCAACGTCCGCAACCCCAAGATGCGTGAAAAGATGAGTATCCGCGTTGTGGACACCCTGGAGAACTTGTGGGACATAGCCGACCGATGTGCCAGGATGGAAGAAGCTGCTAACCTTCCTCCCCGCAAGAGTCGTTGAAGCAATTCGTGTGTGTACCCGGAAGAACCGTGTTGCCACAAGATGTACCCTGAAGTGGCCAGTTGTCGTTCAAGAACTTCCATGATGAATAAAAGATAAGTTACCCTCAAACCTGTTTCTGCAGTACGTGCTATCTACTTCTCGGGTAACAGAACATGTGCGGAACTAGAAAGGCAAGGCTCGACCGTCGTGCGAGCACTCATGGGGTATCGACTCTCCCGGGGGTAAAAAGCGGTGCACAGACCTGATACACCCCGGGGACGTGCGTGCCAACAGAGTGAGCGGCTTTTTGGGATCGGTAGGGCTCGCGAGCGCATGCCTGACCTGTCAGGGCCTCGCGGGTAAGCTTACATCCCAGAAAGTTCCTCAAGGACGTGGAGAAAAGTAAAAACATGCTAAAGACAAATAAAAGCAACCCGAGAACTAGAGTAGCATAGCAAGTTCTAGCCTATTACAAGCAAGTTTCAATAAGCTGATACATGAGATCTGACGCAAAGTTTATTGGGGGCACGAAGTGCCCAAACATGGTGCAGGCAACTAGTGAGGCGGGAATTTCCTCATGGCAAGTGCAGTCGCGGGAGCCGACACCGCTTGGAGTGAAGTCCTGGAAGGCGACGAGGTCGAGAAATCTGGCAAGGCAACGCCAGGATGGGCTTCCCTGAAGGACGCCATCACCAAGGCCGCCGTCACCTTGCTCGTCTCGTGCTTGTCACTCACAAGCTGGGTGACCATCTTGTTCTTGAAAGACCGGAGATCAGCGGCCACTCCCCTGATGAATCTTGCGACGAGAGGCAGACTCTGCCGCTGTGGTTCCAGCACCGGAGCTTCGGTGGGCAGATTCAGCCGCCTCACTCGCGTCGTCGCCAAATCGCAGGCGGCCTCAACCTCGGCGAAACCTTCCTGGTTAAGACGGCGAAGCTCGGACAGCTCAGTGGATGCCTGGGAGTTGGCCTGGATCAGCTTTTGATGGCCTTCCTTCAGTGCTGCAAGCTCTTTACACTGCGCCTCCAAGGATTCCTTCAGCTCGGACATCTTCTGGCCGTCACTCTTGGCCTGCTGCTGCAAAGCTTGGACGGACTCCTGCTCCTGATGGAGGACATTCTTGATATCTTCGATGGTTTGGACGGCCTCTTGCTCTTGGACTTCCAGAGTTGGATGTCCTTATCCTTGGCCTCGAGCTCTTCACGGTGGCGGTCCTCTGCCTCCCTTAGGCGCTTCTCGGTCTGCTGCTCCTGCTGGAGTTTCTGGAGCTCCAAGGTCTTCTCCTTCTCAGCCAGTTCTGCCTCCCGGGATGCTAGCTGTCGCTCTTTCGCCAGGATGACCTTACCTTGGCGCTCACTTTCGGCCTTCCGGTCTGCATCTTTCTTCTCGAGAGCCGGGAGCAAGGTGGTGATCTGGGTTGCCAAGCGGTTCAGCTTGTCCATCCCCTTCTGGATCAGGTCCTCGACACTCTCGATGGTCCCCACGACGGCGGCCTCACGGTCGCACAGATCTTTGCCCAGCTGAGCTATCCCGCGGATGATGGCATCCATCGCGTCGTCACCGCTATGGTGAACCCTGGAGTAGCTGCCGGGGGACCTCCCGGGGCAGGCACACTTTTCATGCGGTTGGCGGCCAGGCTCTCCTTGATCTTCATCAGCGCCGCCATCTCCTTACTGGCGCCGGAGTCAGTGGAAAAAGCGGCAAAAGTCGTTAACACTGTCCCAGTCATCAAGGAGCTTTCTATCAAATCAGGCTTGGACCCGGAACAGGGTTCGCGGTCTGCGTTCCCATAGCCCGCGAACTCGGGGCGCCCTTGGTCACCTCTTGACCCTCTGAAGGCGAGAGGGAAGGTGGTTTCTCCTGGCTAGTCCCACCAAGAAGGCCGCCGGGAGAAAAGACGTTGGCCACTGAAGCATCTGGAACAAAAGGATGTCAGGAAAAGCATTGGTGCGTCAAGAAAACGAAGTTACCCGCAAGCTCTGGGTTACCTGCTTGCTCGGGCGTCAGGGCGTCGAGCGCTTTTCCCGGGTGAGCTAGGGAGGTCGCCGTCACGCTCCCCACTCCGCTCCCCCGACGGCCTTCAAGTTCTGCTATGGGAGGAGGAAGCATCCCTCCTCCACCGGCTCCAAGGCTAGTGGCGGTGTCGTCCTCCGCCGTATCACGCCGTCTCTTGCCAGTACCCAAGGAAGGAGTACCCCTGCACCAACATTCGGTCATTTTCCTTGGGGAAGGCAGGAAATGCAAAGTGCAAGAAAGAAGCGAAGGGCTTACTCCCGGGTACGCTTGTTGCCCATTGCGGGGGAACGTCTACCGACGCAGCAGAAGAAGCCTGGGGGCTCGCCGGCGGCTCTCCCAAGGCAGCAGGCGGCTCCATCACGGGTGACAGGCGGCCGGTGAAGCTCTCTGGCGGGGGGCTCGGACGAAGTCCGCGGCGCTCGCTTCTTCATCCACATGGTCTTCATCGTTCCCCACCACCACGACTGGCGGGGAACGGCTGCGGACACTCGGGTCTGGGGCAGCATCGACCCCGAGGGCAGACTGCGGGGGCGGAGCAGCCCCCTCCTCTCGTCGTCATCTTCATCATCGTCACCGCTGGCAACCGGGTCGTCGCCAGCATCTTCGTCTCTGTCGGAGGCGTCGGTCTCGCGCCCGTCGCCACCTTCGTCGTCGTCAGAACCGGAGAATTCCTCTTCGGATTCCTCCTCGCTCTCGTCGTTGGACTCCCAGTATTCTCCTTCTTCAGGGCTGGAAGGTGCCCTGGCCTTGCGGGTCTTCACCACAGGAGGTTTGGGCCCGTGATCAGCCCGGCCTACAATACCAAAGGCGTTGCAGACCGGCATCTGCGCCAGGATCTTGTCCTTCTCCGGGTCGTCGCACAGGGCAGAAACCCTTTGGGCAGCTGGTACTTGACCCCTGGAGTGAAGGTCCCTCTCACGTTATCCCGGACAAGGTTTTCCTCCATGTCGGGACACCTCAGGCGAGATGGATCCCCGGGGCCCTGGAAGTTCCAGGCCGGGTGTGGGCGTTCTGCAGCGGCGCAAGGCGGTTGCGGAGGAAATGAGCAACGATGGCGGCTCCGGAAACTTCTTTCTCGCGAAGAAGTCAAGCGCGCCACGACCGCCGAGAATTGTTCATCCTGCAAGCTGACGCTTCTCCAAGTGTCCAGATCCACTGGACGCTCCGTCGGCTCCTCAAGCTGAGCATCGGCTTCTGGCACCCCGACCAGAACCAGTGATCCCTCCACTCTTCCCATCTGGATTTGGTCTCCATGAGGGGGAAGGCCCACTTGATGTTCGGACGGAAGCAGAACGTGACACTGCCTCCCATCCAGCCTTGGCCCCCAATGCGAGGGTAGAAGAAGTGGCGGAACAGCGCCACGGACGGCATCACCCCGACGAACGCCTCGCAGGCGTAAGCGAAGACCGCCAAGTCGAGAATTGCGCCTGGCGTCAGATGCAAGAGCTTCAGCTTGTACGCGCGCAAGATCTCCATGAAGAAATCAGAGAAAGGGGGGACAAGCCCCATCAACATGAAGCTGTCGAAAATGGGGATCTGCTTGGGTGTCCTGGTCGCCGACGGCGGAAAGATCTCCGACGCTTTCCTGGCTGGGACACCATCGGCGCCAGCAGACTCCATCACCCCGAAGTGCCCCGCCTTCCGCATCATCTCCGTATGCCGGCGAAGCAGCTGGGAACAAGGCCTTCTGTTTCTTGAGTTCGGCCCGCTTGGCGTTGCGCGCCGATCTCCGCCGCGATCTCTTGGTTTTTGGGGACAGCGGCTTCTCGGTGGGCGAGGCCCCCGCGCTCTTCTTCCTCCGGGCGAGAGCTTTCAGTCGAGCCATTGGAGCAGAAGGAAGGTTGGTGCAATGGCAGCAAGAGGAGGCGGCGGAGCAGAGTCAGGAGGACGAAGGCGGAGGCGGCGATTTGGGGATTTCGGCGAATCTGGAGAGGTAACGGCTACAGTGGAAGCCAGTCGTGGCTTATAAGGCATCCCACACGTCACGTCGCGGCCCCATTACTCCGACGGACGTGGGGATCGAGGGGGCGTGCCGATTTCTGCGCGTTTCGCCCGTTGGATTCCAAGATAAGCATGGGTCCGTATGAATCGCAACGTTCGCCGCGATTCAGTCAACAGGACCCGGGGGCTCGTCTCTACCTCGCCTCGGCGGGTCCCCAACGGAGCTGAGAAGAAGACCAGGTGCCCGGGACCCACTTTGACCTATCTTTAGGCCATGGCCCCGGCAGCTGGAGCAAGAGCCGCCGGGACCATGCCCGGGGGCTACTGTCGCAACAGTGGAACATGGGGTTCCCCTAGTACTGCCAAAGTGGGTCCACCCCATGTGGGCCCAAGATGAAGATGGACAAGACCAAGACTCAAGTCAAGCTGGCGGGTTCACCGTCAAGACACGCATGGCCTACGTCGACTAAGGGCTCCGGTCCTGGGGACCTTCCGGGTCCCCGAACCAAGCAAGAAGGCCAGGAAGGACCCGAGAGCCCGAGTTCCCGGCAGGAGGCCAGGCTCCCTCTCGGGTACTTCCCCACGTCCCTGTGGATAAGCACTCCACCTCACCGGGAAGACTTGGGAAGCAAGGCGAAGGCAGCGCGGGCGGGAAGCACGTCCCGTGGTGGTGTCAGCTGCTGTCCACCCCAAGGCGGACGCTCCCACCTAACCCAAAGGAGACGCTAGGCTGAGGAGAGGCCACGTCTCCTCCTAAACTAGATGAGGAGGGTCCTTCACCCCGAAGGTCCCTCACGCCCCTCACGTGACCCTGTGGCAACCCCTTAGCCTATAAAAGGAGGACCAAGGCACGAAGGAGAGAGTCGAAGCAAGGACGAACACAAGTTAGAACCAGAGCAAGACTAGACTAGGGTTGCAAAGGTAGAGAGGAAGGTGATCTCCTCCGGGTCAGGATCTGTCCTTCTTCTACCTCCAGCCAAAACCCTTCCGGGTACCCTGTCCGGGAGGTTCCATTGTAAGCCACACTATGAAGAACCCATCAATCCAGACATGCAGGAATAGGGCTTTTAGCCTCCGGGCGACCTGAACCTGGGTAACTCCTTGTGTCCCTTTGGTTGCATGCTTTGATCGTGGTGAGGAGAGATTGATCTAGACTCCGCCCAAGAAGATGATTCTCAGCCTCCTTCGTGCCCCGTGCTGAACCTAAAAGGGGGTATCCTATACTCCCGGTGTCCGTGCAACGAGACACGACACGGAGGAAGCCTTCCTTGCTCTGAAAAAAGCACTGATGGAGGCATCAGTGTTGGCCTTGCCAGATTTTTCACAACCGTTTGTTCTGGAAACGGATGCCTGTCAGTACGGAGTGGGAGCTGTCTTGATGCAGAAAGGTCACCCGATTGCTTATCTCAGCAAAGCGCTTAGTCCTCGTAACCAAGCACTGTCAACATATGAGAAGGAGTGTTTGGCAATCTTAATGGTAGTAGAGAAATGGCGTCCATATTTGCAGAGTCAAGAATTCACCATTCGGACAGACCAGAAAAGCCTTCTTCATCTGACAGAACAACGTCTAAACACTGGTATGCAACACAAAGCGTTTGTGAAACTCATGGGCCTGCGCTATATCATTCAGTATAAAAAGGGGATAAACAACGCAGCTGCCGATGCCTTATCGCGACGCCCTTTAGACGCTGACTTCCAGGCCATTTCGGCTGCAGTACCATCGTGGATGGACAACTTGGTGACAGGCTACAACGATGATGCAGCAACTAAACAGTTATGGATTGAACTCAGTATCTCTGGTACCAATGCTGATGGCTTCGAATTAGCCAATGGCGTGATCAAGAAGCATGGCAAGGTGTGGGTAGGAGGAAATGCATTAGCGCAGCAGCACATATTGCAAGCTCTGCACAGCGGGATTGGTGGCCATTCGGGCGTCCTTGCTACCTACCAGCGTATCAAGAAGCTGTTCGTCTGGCCCAACATGAAGCAATCAGTTCAAGAGTATGTGCAGAGATGAGACACTTGCCAGCGCACCAAGGCCGAACACATAAAGCTGCCCGGGCTGCTACAGCCGCTTCCAGTTCCACCCGAGTCCTGGCACACAATTAGCCTCGATTTTGTGGAAGGGCTGCCCAAGTCCAATGGCCACGATGTGATTCTGGTTGTGGTCGACAAACTGACTAACTACGGCCATTTCCTCCCATTGAAACATCCCTACACGGCGTTACAAGTGGCACAGGTTCTGGTGGATAACATCTACAAGCTACACGGCATGCCGCAGTGTATCATTTCTGATCGTGACAAGATCTTCACAAGTGCAGTCTGGCAAGAGCTGTTTCGTCTCACCGACACACAACTGATGATGAGCTCGGCATATCACCCCCAGACAGACGGGCAAACCGAGTGATGATCCCGAAGAGCAAGTCTTGATGCCTGCACAAATAACGGGATTTAGGTTGAGACTCCAAGTGCAGAGTGTATAGTATAGTGGAAGACAGTTTTCCCCACGAGGGGTGACTCGAGGGTTTAATATCGAACTCTCGGGGAATCTGAAGTGGTAGATTTATCTTCTTATCCTTCTTTTGGTTACCTACAAAACAAGGTTAGATGTTTTGGTCCTCAACCTCACCTGTGGTTGTCAAGCACAAGGTGTAAGAATGATATCAGGATAGTTATGCAATGCAAACAAGAAATAAATATGCAATGATGGTGGATGCAATGTAAATGATATTTTTGGGTTTTTGAATGATGTATGCAAGATGAAAAGTATTTTTGTATTTTCGGATTTAATGATGGCTGAAAATAAAAAGTGGTATATGGTGTTGGAAAGGTGTTTCTTATGATTAAAAATGGACTGGGGTTCATGGTTTCACAAATGCACTCTCTCTTTATAAAGTGGTAGACAATGGAACACACAAAGTTAACATATGAGATTGCAACACAGGGTTTGATAACAAGTTACTTAGATATATGGGCATCACGTCCTAACATAGAGATCTTTTGGTTATTAACCTCTCTTATACTCCACCAAGATGCGAACTAAATCATAACACCTCAGTAATTAAGATAACTCAGAGTATAGCATTAAGTATCATGACATGAAGTGAAAATAAGAACATGCTAGATCTAGTCATGGAGTAGTGGCAATGGTCACGCCCACATCCCCGGTAGCATGGTATTTTAGTTTATCCCTAGTGAGGTAACAAAGTAAGGTAAAGATACCAAAGTGGATCGCAGAACTTTCTCTCACGTTCACTGCACTAGCCACCCCCCGTTACTCCAACTAATGCACACGTTCCCCCACACACGCTCTCATAAACATGCTTGATCAAAACAAGTAGACAAGAACGGGGTACATAATATGCATCTATACTCATAACTGAAACAAACATTGCAATCTCAAACATATATTAACTCATAAAGATCCACCACAAAGGTATTACAACGGTGACCGTAATCATGTTCAGCAGCTCATACGGTGCTAATTAGTGAAGCTCAAGAGAGGAGAGATACATAAGTTACTTCCACAAACCCATAGTCCAGAGGTGGACTACTCCCTCTTCATCATGGAGACGGTGGAGAAGTCGATGGAGAAGATGGAGACCACGCCGGCAGCGCCCCGCCGGAGTTTTCCCCCTCCAATCTGCAGCTCCTGATCTCCGTTTCGGTGTTTCTGTGTTTGTGCGGCGCTCCTTCCAGAGAACGTCGGGGGACCTTTTTTATAGGCGTTTTTAGGTCAAGACGAAGGCGGTGGAGCGAAGATCGACGGCAACGGAGCCACGAGGCCCAAACGGGTGGGTCCCACGCGGCCTGTACTGGGCCGCGTGGGCCATGCCGTTTGGCCCTCGGGCCTCCGTTTGCTTGCTTCCTTTTTCCGTAGTCCTTCTTCCTTCCAAATATTGACGCCCGTAAATTTCCAGGTGATTTCGTTGACGTTTGGGTCCCTGAAACATTAAAATACAAAACTAGGTTTTTCTGCCTGTGCAGGGTTAATTCCAAATAAATGGGAAAACTATGAAGTATTCCCAAAATCATGATAAAACATTGATATAACCCTTATATGATGCAAATATGATTGGAATATAAGCAATTAAAGTGCAAAGTTCATGTATGCATTTTACATGCATCAACATCCCCAAGCTTAATCCATGCTCGTCCTCGAGTATGAAGATGATAAAACTAACATGGACTTTGCAATTTAATACTTAACAATGGATATCAAAGATGATTACTATTGCTACATATAGTCAAATGATTCATTCTTCAAAGGAGTAGCAATATGCAAATAGTTTATGAAGTGATATCAAGTATTCAAGACAAGGATGTTCATTGATAGTTCACAAAGTGTAACATAGTAGCAAGTAATATGGAACACATGTATGCATAATGATAAGTAGAACATCCTACAATGGTCATAGAGTGTAGATGAAAATCTGAATATGATAGGTGTACACTTTGGAAAGATGTATATGTGAGTAGAGGTAAAGCATGCATAAGTTTCATCCAACTTCCAAACTCTTCTACTTAAGTTAATGATTGCAATAAGGTATTCATTGGTGTCAAGCTCTCATTGCCCCTATCATAGCATCTTGAATGATTAAGGTTAAAGTGAAAGCAAATATGAGTAGTGTGCTTGATAAAGTAAAGGTTGGATGTCTCATGCCCCTTGAATACAAGTACTACACCATGATTACTCAACTTAGGAAACAAAGCAAGTTCAATTATATCATTGTAAGTAATAATAGTATCATCAAGAGCGTCAACTGGGGTACCTCTTGTCCCAGATATGGAACAAGCCCATATCAAAATGACAAGACAAACAAACAAAATGAACAATCTCAACACCCTTTTTATTTACCATTTGGAATAGTTTTTTATTGCAAGGTGTATCACAGAAGGTTCACCATAGTATGTAAGTAAATTTCCACCATGAATGATGCATGGCTTAGATTAGCGGCCCAGGCGTCTCTCTAACCATTTATACAAACTCATTTAAACTACTTCATTTCCACCTCATTTCACATGATAGCATCCATAGACAAAAGTACATGATATCAACTAAATGAGATGAAGAGCATGTTGAAAGCTTGCATGTGACAGCACATATGGGCTAACTCCAACCCGAACATTTATCAAGCCACTACATCATAATCTTAATCACAATGGGTCATGTTTTATTATGCAAATAAAAGAAATTGTGCATCAAGTTCGTGAGAGCTATATAACCAATTTTTCCATTGCAATCAATAACATAAACATTTTCATTCAGAGGTAAGATAACACAAAACATGTTAAACATACTCGGAATAGCATAAAGCCAATAGGTAGATATGGTGGACTCACTGGAATAACTTTGGTTGAAGGTGTTGGAAACAAGTTTTTGCTTGTTGGAGTTTTTGGGCTAGCAAAAGGGAGAAAGTTGACCATCTAGATGCATGCATGAGTGTCCATAGAACTAACTAATCCATGTTAAACCAAGTAAAATAACAATCAGCACCAAAACATGAATAAGTGATAGCTCTACAAAAAGAATTTGCAAACTATTACTCATAAACAAGCTCATGAATCATGCAACTATATGTATCATTAAAAATCAAGTCAAACATCCCTTTTCCCAATCTTATAAAAGCATCCAACATATTTCAACCCATATTTCCAGTAGCTCTCTCATATATAATTGATAGTGTGGTGGTCTCTCAAGACTCAAACAAAAACAAAAAACGACGCTCCAAGTTTATGCGATAAAGTGTTTCGATCGAAAAACAGAAGTTGGACGTGTGCAAACCGAGAGTGTGTAGGTCCAGGGGGTTGTCTTCACATCCCCAAGCTTATGGTCTTCACCATCCTTGGATAGCTCTTGGTGCATCTCCTCCAATCCCTGTGAAAAAACTTCAAAACACCGTTTCTCCCATCTCTTTTCTGTGGGGTGCATTAATAGTGATAAACAAATAGGTTCCTTGCTGCATATAATCCTTGAACAAAAATTCATATGAATGTCCAGAAAGTATATAATGTTGTATGCCTACTCATAAACTCAATTGGATCAAAAAGATTCAACTTAAAAGCTCAAAGCATGCATCAAACAAAATGGGACAGAATCTGTCCAGAAAAACAGCAGCAGCAAAACGTATTTTTCTACCCTACCAAACTTTCTCGAAAAATTCCGAAAAAATTCATGCATACAGAGGATGAAAAGTTGCAACTACAGTTCAAATATGAGCTCATTCGGAGTTACAGAATAAGAATTAAAAATCATACCGTGCACTGACTCGTGCAGGAATAAAATCTCCGAACGCTATAAGCAACTTTTTCAAACCAAAAAGGGTAAAACTTGGCACTTTATTAAAAACTCCAGAACCTAACTAGACACAAAATCTCTTGTTACAGCAAGAGGACACAAAGAAAAATCACACATAAAAATAACCGGGTTGCCTCCCGCAAAGCGCTTTCTTTATAGCCATATAGCTAGGCTTCTTACTTGTTGTTTTATTGTGGACGAAGCTCATGAGGGAGCTTGAACTTTGGTGGTTCCCTCTTCCTTGGAAAGTGTTCCATGCACTTCTTGTGTGGAAACTGAAACTTTACATTCCCTTCCTTTGAATCAATGATAGCACCTGTGGTACGAAGAAAAGGTCTTCCAAGAATAATAGGACTAGAGGTTTTATTCCCCATATCCATGATTAGAAAATCCACAGGCACAAAAGTCATATGTAACTCTACCATAACATCACTTACTTTTCCCAAAGCATGTTTAATAGAGTCATCAGCAAGTGCTAGTTCAATAGAGCATTTTTCAAGATTTTTCAATTCAAGCACTTCATATAGTTCTTTAGATAAAACAGAGACACTAGATCCTAGATCAAGTATGGCATGGTGTGTCTCTTTTCCAATAGTTACTAGTACCTTAGGTATCCACATATCCCCAAGCTTAGGTGGTATCATAGCCTCTTGGTTGTACCTAGCAATCTTTTCTTTCAAGACATGATTAGCAATATAAGAACCAAAACCTGCTTGGTTAGTGTTGATGGAAGGATCACTTGCAAATTTTTGTAAGATAGATATTAATTCATGCAAGCTACAATTTTCTAAGTCAAGCAAAGGATCCTTGACTTCATTAAGCATTTTAACTTCCTCAACTTCAACCTCTTTCATTACCCCAATAGATTCTTTAGCAACTCTCTCTTGCTCATGAATGTGTTCCCAAGACTTATTGATAACCTCTTGGCAATATTTTATTGTTTCCTCATGTTTTTGGGCTGTAATGATGCTCTTTAATGATGAGACTTCCTTAGTAAGCTGATCTACCCTTTCAAACAAAGCATCTTGTTTTTCAAACTTAGAGATAAATTCCTTATTAAGCTCTTTTTGGGTAGATATAAAAGATCTAATGGTGTTTTCCAAGTCACTAGAAACATTACCACTAGAAGCATATTTATTTGGCACATATGGGGGTTTATTATAAGAGTTATAATTGTTGTTACCATACCCATTATTACCATAGTTCCTAATGAAGTTGACATCAATATTTTCAGAATTGTTTCCAACTAGTTCTTGCAAAGGAACATTTTCAACACTAGGTTTATTAAGCAAAGCAAGAATAGTATCCATTTTAGATGACAAATCATTAGTTTCTTCAATAGAGTTCACTTTCTTAGAAGGATTAGGTGCCCTATCAGTATGCCATTGACTATAGTTTTGTAAAATGCTTTCCAATATATTTTTAGCTTCTACTATAGTCTTACTCATAAAAGCACCTCCAGCAGCAGAATCAAGTATGTTTCTAGACATGTAGTTTAAACCATTGTAGAAAGAGTGTAATATGGTCCATTCATTAACTCCATGTGAGGGACAAGTTCTAAGCATAAGTTTTATCCTATCCCAAGCCATAGCAACATGTTCATTTTCATTTTGCCTAAAAGAAAGGATGTTGTTTCTATTTTGCAAAATTTTAACAGGGGGATAATATTTCTTAATGAAAGCTTCTTTTAGATCATCCCAAGAATTAATACTACCAGATGGCAAGGAATGCAACCACTCTTTAGCTTTTCCTCTAAGTGAAAAAGGAAATAACTTCAGTTTTAGGATATCACTTTCCACATTTTTAAACTTTTGCATGTCACATATTTCAACAAAGTCATGAAGATGCATAGAGGCATCCTCCATAGCACTACCACCAAATTGTTCCCTAGTTATCAAGTTCAACAAACTAGGACTTACTTCATAACTCTCAGCATTTATCTTAGGTGTGGCAATAGCTCTCGTGATAAATTGATCATTAGGAGTGTTTGTGTAGTCACACACTTAGTTCTTTCTCCCATTTTAGCAAGTTTTTTTGGTATTTTTAATTTTTTATGCAAAACTGAAATAAATATGATATGATATGCAATGACACTAACAAAACAAATAAATTGCTTTGTAAGTAAAGATGGATAAGATGGTGCTCACGTAGGTGCAACCTCCCCAAGCTTAGGTGTTAGCACAAGTTGGTGACGTTGACTTTGTTGTGAGATGAATGCGATGATGCACACCCTTGGATAAATCTCTCAGCTACGATTCCCCGGCAACGGCGCCAGAAAACGTCTTGATGATCCCGAAGAGCAAGTCTTGATGCCTGCACAAATAAACGGGATTAGGTTGAGACTCCAAGTGCAGAGTGTATAGTAAGTGGAAGACAGTTTTCCCCACGAGGGGTGACTCGAGGGTTTAATATCGAACTCTCGGGGAATCTGAAGTGGTAGATTTATCTTCTTATCCTTCTTTTGGTTACCTACAAAACAAGGTTAGATGTTTTGGTCCTCAACCTCACCTGTGGTTGTCAAGCACAAGGTGTAAGAATGATATCAGGATAGTTATGCAATGCAAACAAGAAATAAATATGCAATGATGGTGGATGCAATGTAAATGATATTTTTGGGTTTTTGAATGATGTATGCAAGATGAAAAGTATTTTTGTATTTTCGGATTTAATGATGGCTGAAAATAGAAAAGTGGTATATGGTGTTGGAAAGGTGTTTCTTATGATTAAAAATGGACTGGGGTTCATGGTTTCACAAATGCACTCTCTCTTTATAAAGTGGTAGACAATGGAACACACAAGTTAACATATGAGATTGCAACACAGGGTTTGATAACAAGTTACTTAGATATATGGGCATCACGTCCTAACATAGAGATCTTTTGGTTATTAACCTCTCTTATACTCCACCAAGATGCGAACTAAATCATAACACCTCAGTAATTAAGATAACTCAGAGTATAGCATTAAGTATCATGACATGAAGTGAAAATAAGAACATGCTAGATCTAGTCATGGAGTAGTGGCAATGGTCACGCCCACATCCCCGGTAGCATGGTATTTTAGTTTATCCCTAGTGAGGTAACAAAGTAAGGTAAAGATACCAAAGTGGATCGCAGAACTTTCTCTCACGTTCACTGCACTAGCCACCCCCCGTTACTCCAACTAATGCACACGTTCCCCCCACACGCTCTCATAAACATGCTTGATCAAAACAAGTAGACAAGAACGGGGTACATAATATGCATCTATACTCATAACTGAAACAAACATTGCAATCTCAAACATATATTAACTCATAAAGATCCACCACAAAGGTATTACAACGGTGACCGTAATCATGTTCAGCAGCTCATACGGTGCTAATTAGTGAAGCTCAAGAGAGGAGAGATACATAAGTTACTTCCACAAACCCATAGTCCAGAGGTGGACTACTCCCTCTTCATCATGGAGACGGTGGAGAAGTCGATGGAGAAGATGGAGACCACGCCGGCAGCGCCCCGCCGGAGTTTTCCCCCTCCAATCTGCAGCTCCTGATCTCCGTTTCGGTGTTTCTGTGTTTGTGCGGCGCTCCTTCCAGAGAACGACGGGGGACCTTTTTTATAGGCGTTTTTAGGTCAAGACGAAGGCGGTGGAGCGAAGATCGACGGCAACGGAGCCACGAGGCCCAAACGGGTGGGTCCCACGCGGCCGTACTGGGCCGCGTGGGCCATGCCGTTTGGCCCTCGGGCCTCCGTTTGCTTGCTTCCTTTTTCCGTAGTCCTTCTTCCTTCCAAATATTGACGCCCGTAAATTTCCAGGTGATTTCGTTGACGTTTGGGTCCCTGAAACATTAAAATAAAAACTAGGGTTTTCTGCCTGTGCAGGGTTAATTCCAAATAAATGGAAAACTATGAAGTATTCCCAAAATCATGATAAAACATTGATATAACCCTTATATGATGCAAATATGATTGGAATATAAGCAATTAAAGTGCAAAGTTCATGTATGCATTTTACATGCATCACCCGAGCGACTGAACCAATGTCTAGAATATTACCTCCGGTGCACTGTCCATGCTTGCCCAACCAAATGGCTCCGTTGGCTCCCGCTTGCTGAATTCTGGTACAATACATCCCACCACTCGACGATCGGGAAAGCTCCTTTTGAAGCTCTATATGGCCACCCACCTTGCCATTTTGGCATTTCAGCTACAGCAGCCTGCTCCGTGCCGGACCTTGACTTCTGGCTTCAAGAAAGGGAGGTGATGATGGCTCTGCTGCGCCAGCATCTCATTCGAGCTCAGGAGAGGATGAAGAACCAGGCAGACAAACACGTCAGGAACGTTCCTTCGAGGTCGGAGACATGGTTTTTCTGAAGCTCCAACCCTATGTGCAGACGTCGCTTGCACCACGCAGCAGTCAGAAGCTGGCGTTCAAGTTCTTCGGGCCCCTATAAGGTGCTCGCTCGAGTTGGTGCTGTGGCTTCCAAGCTCGACCTTCCCGCGTCAAGCAAAATCCACAATGTGGTGCACGTGTCGCAGCTGAAACACAGCCTTCCCGCACAAGAACCGGTGAGTGAGATATCGCCCTACTCTCTGTTGATTATTTGCCGTGCTGCAGCCAATGGAGGTCCTGGCCCGGCGTTCGGTCCAGAGAGGTGGAACCCGTGTCGCTCGGGTGCTGGTACGATGGTGTGGCCTGCCTCCTTCCTCTGTCACCTGGGAAGACGAAGATGCTATGCGACATCGCTTTCCGATGTCACTGGCTTGGGGTCAAGCCAGTTGGCAAGGGGAGGGAATGTTACGACCCGGCCCACCACCATTATGCTACAGGCCCATGAGAAGCCCAAGACCACCAAGACGGCGTCGGCATCATCTTCTTAAGCTGCACGCCACGCCTGCCTTCCCCGAACAGATTAGACTATTGTTCCCCTTTCCTCTCAAGGAAACCCAGGATCGATCAGATCCTTGTAACAACTAGTGTGTAATCGAGTGATTGAGAGATGAACCCTACTGGGTACGTAACAAATTGGTACAGAAATCAGAGGTGACAAATACCTTGTGTTTGGGTGGAGCGTCCCAGGGTGAGGCCCTCTAGGGAGTGGACGATGATGGATGACACCGGCACAGACATGCGATGGTCGAGGTTAACGACCGGCGGCGAGCCGCCACCATCCTCTACAACAACAGCGGAATTGTTATAGTGGCCGGCGCAGATCCAGTGGACGGGGGAGCCGCCACGGTGACGGCGGAGGACACTTCTCGCTAGGAGTGCGTTGGCCGTGCGCGCCAACGTCGCCGTGTACGGGATCTTCACCAGCCTGCGATTCGCCCGGGCCAGCTCCACCACCTTGCGCTCCCGGAGCACGCCGCACAGGCCAGCGCGCGCCTCTGTCGCCGCTTCTCGAACAAAGCAGAGTGCCATGTCAGCGCCATGCCATCACCACATTAATGTTCAAAACCGCCCAAATCGACCCCAAAACCGCCGAAATTGATCAAAAACCACCTTAGGGCTAATTTGGTTGCAAAGTTAGCAAAACCCAGGGTAGCATACCCCCCAGGGGATTATGACGCGCACATGGAATTCCCAGGTTAGCGTGGGGGAGATCTGCCCCTGCCATGTGTTTATTTGGCTGCAAGGAGGGGAAATTCAAACCAAACTCTGGCGTTACGGGAAGTTTTACAACTTGGCAGGAAAAGGCGTCTGATCAGTTTGAAAAATACCACAGATAATTTCGTGGTAAAAATATAAAATTTCTATTAAGCTACAGAAATTTGAAAAACCAAAGTAAAACCACAAGAGCACACCCTTGCACAAAAATAACAAGAAAATCAGAAACAATACACAGATACTGAATACAAAGTAATCAAAAGCATCCAAGCGATTCACATCCTAGCGCATATCTTAGACACTTGACAATTAAGATTCAGTCCAGCACATTGCAATTCATATGTTCAGGCAAAAGAGTATTTCCACAAACTTCAGTACATTACTCTCATGCAAAAATACATAATTTATAAATTATAAATTATATGTCACGGCTAGAATTCTCGACGGAAACATCAAGATCCATTGTGCTTTCCCACTCCAGATTCCAAGCTAGTACTGCAGAATAGAATTTTGTGAACATACAAAACTGAGCTCATTGCGAAGATCTGCAGGCATATGAAACAAATGTCAGAAAGGTTGATCATGATGGGCACATGCTACTGCATGCTGGGTGCCGATGGAGATAAGAGTGGAAGTACATATATCTACAAGGGCAAGAGTTCAAGTGCAGTTCCTGGACACATTCAACATTAAAAAAAAACATGGAGTAGATTCAGATTTCAACATTAAAAACTCAATACTTCCTTCAGACCCAACTGGTTCCTCCAACACTAAGTTCAGCAAGTGGTCATAGCCCTTCAAAGTTCGAGTAACTGCAAGTTCAGCAAGTGGTCATAGCTCTTTCAGATTATGTACTCATCTGCAACACTTATGTTTGGTGAATTGTACACCCAGCTAGCTAGCTCCCTTGTCTCAGATATGCAGCACGAAAATTCTCATTAGCTGAACATTAGCAAGAAAAATTTTGCAGCAGTACACGACTACCAGATGATATAGGGGCAAACGAAAAAAATTCAGGTAACATCAGGAAGAAAATATGCAACAGATTTCAAGCAAAATACGAGTCAGTTGTCCATCCGAAAAATGAAAAGAAGGCGAAAATGGGGACATGACATCCCGACAATGAGTGCAGCGCATAAGAAAACAGAAATCCAGGCGGTACTATAGGTTTTCATGTATAGAATGACAACCAGCATTGCAACTATGTTTCATTGTTTCTCAACAGGTTACTAATATTAGAAACTGCACCAGTACAACAAGCAGAAAACATGAATTGTTGGGCTGTACTGGACCTATATCTCCATACCAGAAGTTCATAATTCAAAGTGTACATGAACTTGGTAATTCAATAAATATAATTCCTCGAATGATGCATGTGAATTTTCTCACAGAACCAATTGGCCTGAACAGACAATAACTTACCAGAGCTTGGTAATTAAATGAAAGATGATCCTCCTTCCAATTCCTAGGTAGTAACAAAACAAAACATGGATTAGATTCAGGTTTTAACTTTCCCAATATTGCAGGATACTGAATCAGCACAACACCAGCTGAATCTGCAACCTGAATGCAACTACCAGTGCTAGCTGTGCTCTACCTCTTCTGTAATCATCTAGCAAGGTTCAGTACAACCTGAAAGCGGTGATGATTCAGAACAGAATGTTTAGTATATAAGGTTCAGAACACCAGAGTGAGAGGACAGAAACTTGCTACTAGTTTAAATCAAGAAAGACATCGTTAAAGACAGTAAACAGTACTTGCCCAGGAAAAAGCATTCAGTACAGAAGGTTCAGCCTAGTAGAGCTCAAGGTCAATACTACCATTATTTAACACCGGAAGAATCAATGGTTCCTAAAATCAAAAGGAAAGAATCAATTTTCAACTGAAATTGCATGAAAGTAATAGGCAGTGGTGAGCTAATGATCTGGAAGAAGAAGATAGGAGACAGAGAGATCGAACTACTTGGCGACAAGCCACCTGATCTGCTCGGTGATGGTGGACACGATTAGATCCGGAGGGAGGTGGAGTAGGTCACCAGATGGAGATCGACGACCCGAGGCGTCGCTGGTCGTGGTAGGGAGAAGATGAAGCAACCACGGCGAGGCTCCGTGCGTTGAGTCTTGTGGAGGAAATCACAGGAGAAAGGAGGAGCTGGTCACGCCGGAGAGCGGAGGTCGCGGGGCAGCAGAGGAGGTTGCCAGGCGCAGAGGGAGACGCTCGGTCTTGAGGCGACGCGAGCGAGACGCGGTTTTCCTCCCCGACGTCCCGAGGTGTGGATTTCTTACCCAGGGAAATGACGCGGATGGGGACGGAAACCCCCTTGCCGTGTGCCACCAAATGCGCTGGCAGAAGAACCGGGGTACAGCTTCCACGCGGACTACCCGCCCGGGGAAAAGGCAGGGATCCCGGGTGGATCCCCTGCAACCAAATGAGCCCTTAGGGGGTTATTTGTCCGGTATTGTAAAGTTCAGGTTGTAATTATCCGGTTTTAAAGTTCAGGGTGAAATGTGTCCAATGTGTGAGATTTCTCCTCCCCCCGCCGACCACAGGAATCCAGTTGTTCGCCGCCGGCAACCTCCCACTGCTACTCCTCCTCTTTTTCACTCCACAAACCTGTCTTCAATGCGACCACCGCACCTTACCGAGTCTTTTTTTTAGAGCAAAGGCTCAAGCTGAGCCCTGCTTTAAATTAATAAAGCCACCCGGCAACAAGTTCATACAACACCCAAAGATCAAAGACAAAGACCCAAGGTCCTGGCACTACACGAAGGTAGGCCGACAAACAACCACAGACAGCAAGGGTGAACATATAGATAGGGCAGGGAAGGGGAAGACTACACTAGTCTATCCCTAGTAGCGGCGTGGAGGGAGCGGATCCTGCCAATTGCGACCTCCACCATATCCCGATCCTGTCTTCTAGCCACAGACTTCCACACCTGCATGTACATGATCATTTTATAAAGGTCGTCAGCCGGTTGTAAAGGAAAAAACACCCTCAATGGTAAACTTATTGCGCATATTCCAAAGAGACCAAAGTAATGTTGCACAACAAATCCAAAGGACACGACGGTCCTGCCCAGAATATCTACCAAGGAGGTGATGGATATCCGCAAAGCACGAGGGGTTCCAAGCACAGGAGAGCAGTTCCCTAACTGCACTCCACATGAATTTCGCGAGGGGACACACGAAAAAGATGTGGTTTGAGTCCTCAAACTGACCACATAGCGAGCATAGGCCATTAGAGGGCCCATGTCGATGGAGAATGTTATCTTTCGAAGGAGGCGTTTCCTGGCCAATTCCATAGGAACACCCTGACCTTGAGGGGGATAGCAATACTCCAAATGTCTCCAAAGTGCTTCCTTGGTATGCCCTCGCAAAGTTTGCGATATAGGATTTCACCGAGAACCTCCCGAAGGTTCAAGGGCCCAAGAGAAGCGGTCTGGTGTTGCCGACAGGGTAGTGCCGGCGACCGCACGGTGGAGATCGAGCCACTCTGCCTCTCCACCGGACCCAACGTACGTCGGAGGGGAATATCCCAAACCCCTGTCGGCACACGTGGGCAACGGACGCACCGGGATCTGCTGCAGCAGCAAATAATCTAGGGAACCGGTCCTTTAGTGGGCCCGACCCCTGCCACCAGTCCGTCCAGAAACGTGTGGACTTGCCATTTCGAACCTCATGTCTCGTCCCCAAGCTAAACAGGTCTCTCACTCGGAGTATGGCGTTCCAGAACTTGGAACCTGGCTGGTGGGAATCCACCAGAAGGTCCTTGTCCCTCAGATACTTATTCCTGATGATATCCGCCCATAGACCTTGGTCCCCGGACAGGAGCTCCAAATCCATTTGACCATGAGGCATTGATTCATCAGTTTGGTATCCATGATGCCTAGCCCCCCCCAAGGCTTTTGGCTTGCAGAACGCCGACCACCGAACCCAGTGGTATTTGCGCTTGTTCCCGCTTCCTTCCCAAAAGAAGCGAGATCTCGATTTGTCCATGGATCTATGGACTCCGTCCCCCAACAGACATACCCCCATCGCATGGAGGGGAAGACTCGAGAGGCACGCGTTCGCAAGCGTGAGTTTGGCAGCCGAGGACATCAGTCTGCCGAACCAGGGGTTTGCTGGCTTGGCCACCTTCGAGGTGAGAGGGTTCCAATCGCCTGCCGTGAGAGCTCTCTCGAAATGGGAAGCCAAGGTAGGTGAAAGGGAAGCTTCCTCGTTTGCAATTAAGTATGTGAGCAATCCTCTGGCTTTCCTGGTCATCGGCCCCAACCACCAGGACTTCACTCTTGTGAAAGTTAATTCTCAGACCCGACATGTTCTCAAAGCAGAGTAACATAAACTTGAGGTTGGCAATTGCCAAGTCCTCGGGCTGGATCATGATGATCGTGTCATCAGCATACTGGAGGTGGTGATCCCCCCCGGCACGATGGGGGATGACCCCATTGATATGCCCCGCCGCTCTTGCTTTGTCCAGCATCGTGGCAAGTGCCTCAATGACAAAGTCAAAAGTAGCGGGGAGAGGGGGTCCCCTTGACGCACCCCTCTACCATTACGGAAGAAATTCTCCATTTCTCCGTTGATGGTGATGGAGGTTTGGCCCCCCGAGACCAAACCTAGGGCTCTGTGAACCCATCCCGGGTCAAAACCTTTTCTCAGAAGTACCTCAGTGAGGAACTTCTAGTTGACCCGGTCATACACTTTTTCAAAGTCCAGTTTTAAGAAAACTCCACTGAGTTTCTTGGACTTGGTCTCATGCACAATTTCTTGTAAAGAAACAACCCCTTCGTGAATCAGTCTCCCCTTGATAAAGGCCGATTGGGTACGGCTAATCGTGCGGTGGGCAATAGGGGAGAGGCGAAGAGCGTAGGCTTTAGCTACAAATTTAAAGATGACATTAATCAGAGCGATGGGCCTAAATTGGCGAATGTCCTCCGCCCCTTGGACTTTTGGGATAAGCGTGAGTACCCCAAAGTTCAGGCGGGATAGGTCAACCCTCCTAGGGCAAACCCATTGGCAATAGCCAGGATGTAGGGATGGTGAGATCCCAAAACTTCTTAAAGAAGCACACCGGGAGCCCATCTGGGCCCGGTGCCGTGTCCACCTTCATGCTGGCTAGAACCCTATCTAGCTCCTCTGGGGTAAAGGATAGCATGAGCGAGGTATTCTCCTCCACCGAAACTCGGGTGTTGGGGTGCCAAAACTCCCGGGAGAGGGTGAGCCCCGTAGTGTCACCCTTCTCCCCAAGAGCTTACGATAAAAATCGTAGATATGGACTTGGAGGGCTAAAGGCTCGGTTAGGATCCCCTGATCCGAGTTGAGTCTAGTGATAGCACATTTCCGTCTCCTACCATTGGCTATGGCATGGAAGTATGCTGTTGACGAGGGGTTAACTCATCAAATCCCATGGTTAGGACCTAGGGTTGAGATTATGGGGTGAGAACGTGGTAGTACTGGTAGTTTCGTCGGCTGATAAGCAGAGGCAAAGATTTACCCAGGTTCAGGCCCCTCGGATGGAGGTAAAGACCCTACTTCCTGCTTGTCTGGTATTGATTGTGTGAGATTATGCGGTTACAGGGAAACTCTAGCGAGATGTCAATCTCGCTAGGGCTTTTGGTGGTTCGAGTATGGCCTGTCCAGGATCGACGGCCCTCCCAGCCTTTATAAGAGGCTGGGTCTCGGGAGTCCGTAACCGACCCTGTTTACATGTAAGGAAAGTATAACCGACTATGCCTATGTCTAATCTTGGAGGGTACTCCATCTTGTTGGGCCTTTCGTCATGGGCTTCATGTAGGCTCTTGATAGTTGGGCTTTAGTCGATACGTGCACCAGGTACCCTTATGGTTGGGTACCCGAGATGTATATCCTTGTCAGTAACCCCCGAGTACTTGTCTGACTCGAAGAATCGGGCATGGACTCATTCGTAAGTGCACGCCATATGCTTTGTATTATAATTGGAATTCCTGTATGAATAGCACATGTTGGCTATGTCGAGTATCTCATCGACTGTGATTTTTGCTTATGATTGATCAAGGGATAATAGCTTAGCAGGCCCAGTACACTCGACGGATCGGGACTGGTTAACTACACATTCGGGTAAAACCTTACTAGCTTTCAATCAAACTCGAGTCCTCGGACTTGAATCTGGAACAAACTGGTCAGATTCGACTAGGCCGCGGAGGTCTTACTGAGTCGATCTGCAGTATAGATTTGAATTTTACCCAACGCGTCCGTCAGGATTTTTCATCATGTCTGCTGACACGGAAAGTATAAGGATTGATGTTGCTGGAACGGTCCTTAGCCCAGCTCGAAAGTTCGGCGGGTCTTACCTTTGCACTTATGTGTGCAGCATCCGAGGTATTTGCGGCGGACGCAACTCGGGAATGTTTCGAGTATGATTTTGTATATGAATTGAGTCGATCCTTTTGTCGACTGACACTTTGTCGTTATTCTATCGGGTGCGCGACAGCGCTCCCGATGGAGTAGCCCCGAGATTGTGCTTTATTGCCTGCAATGGGGGATAATCTCAGATCTTCTTACCCTGCATATGTTAATCGAAGAAATTTTTGCCGTAATTCTATCGGGTGCACGACAGTGCTCCCGATGGGAGTAGCCCCGAGATTATGCTGTATTGCTTGTAATGGAGGATAATCTCAAAGTCATTTTATCTTGAGCATCTCCAGTCGAACAATTTTTTGATATGCTCCCGATGGGAGTAATATGCCTCAGCCGAAGGAACGGTCGAGTGACCAATTTGCCTTAACATTGCTTTTTCACACCCGGACCAAACAAGGCAGTCGAGTGACCGATATGCGTTGGGCGGACTCGAATGTATTTCTGATCAGAGCGCTTGCGATGATGTCAGGGATGACGTTTTGGCGACTGTGCTGCCTGACACGCGGTGGCGTGCATTATGCTGTGATGGATGGGACGTGACACATAGGTGGCCCATTGTGCAGCGCTGACCGAACGACGATGCCGTTTGGACTTGATTTGACCACTCTGGCCCACTTTTTACGGAGGCGTGATGGGCTCCTCTTTTTGCATGCGTAGTGGCGGAGTGGCTGATACGTCTTCAACGTATCCATTATTTCTGCTGTTCCATGCTTATATTATACCATTTGCTACATGTTTTATATACACTTCGTATCACTTTATGCATTTTCTGGGACTAACCTATTAACAAGATGCCACAGTGCCAGTTCCCTGTTTTCTGCTGTTTTGGTTTCAGAAAGTTATTCTGGAAATATTCTCGGAATTGCACGAAACAAAAGGCTAGTCCCTATTTTCCAGCACATCACGGAGTCCGAAGGAGAGACGAAGAAGAGCCAGGAGGTGGCCAAACCACATGGTGGCGCGGCTGGGCCCACAGCCGCGCCTGGGTGTGGTTTGGGCCCCTCGGGGGTCCGCCGACATCGCCCCTTCGCCTATTTATTCCCGAGACGCGAAAACCCTAAAACACCGAGCCTTTCATCCAGACATATTCGCTGCCGCTGCCGTCGTCAACCCTAACTGGGGGGTTTCTGAAGCTCTTCCGGCACCCTGCCGGAGAGGGGAATCATCACCGGAGGGTTCTACATCGCCATGCCCGCCTCCGGAGTGATGCGTGAGTAGTTCATCCTTGGACTATGGGTCCATAGCAGTAGCTAGATGGTTGTCTTCTCCACTTGCCATCATGTTTAGATCTTGTGAGCTGCCTATCATGATCAAGATCATCTTATTGTAATGCTACATGTTGTGTTTGCTGGGATCTGACTTATATTGATACCTATGTGGAGCTGAATATTATATTATCATGTCTATGTCATTTGTGATCTTGCATGCTCTCCGTTACTTGTTGAAGCCTTGGCCAGTGAATACTTGTAACTCCAAGAGGGGTATTTATGCATGATAGTTGGGTTCAACCTCTATTTAACCTGGGATAGTGACAGCAAGTTCTAAGGTTGTAGATGTGTTGTTGCCACTAGGGGTAAAACAGCAATGCTTTATTCAAGGATGAATGTATTGTTTACATTACGCACATTACTTAATGCAATTGTCTGTTGCTTGCAACTTAATACTGGAAGGGGTACGGATGTTAACCGAAAGTGGACTATTTAGGCATAGATGCATGCTGGATAGCGGTCTATGTACTTTGTCGTAATGCCCAAATGAATCTCATAGTAGACACCACACTCACACATGCATGTTATATGCACTTATCAATTGTCAATTGCCCAGCTGTAATTTGTTTACCCAGCATGTTAGTTATCTTATTGGAGAGACACCACTAGTGAACTGTGGACCCCGGTCCATTCTTTTACATCTGAAATACAATCTACTGCAATCATTGTTCTCTACTGTTTTATGCAAACAAACATCATTTTCCATTCGATACGTTTAACCCTTTGTTTTCAGCAAGCCGGTGAGATTGACAACCTCACTGTTAAGTTGGGGCAAAGTAATTTTGATTGTGTTGTGCAGGTTCCACGTTGGCACCGGAATCCCTGGTGTTGCGCCGCACTACATCCTTCACCAACACCTTCGAAGCAAACCTCGTTTTCCTACTGGTCGATTAAACCTTGGTTTCATACTGAGGGAAAACTTCTGCTGCATCATACCTTCCTCTTGGGGTTCCCAACTGACGTGTGACGTACAAGCATTGTTTCTGGCACTATTAACTAGAGCCACCAACACGTTTTCTGGCGCCGTTGCCGGGGAAAACGAATTGCTTCTGCAAGGGGAGTCTCTCACACCCAATCTCTTTACTTTGTTATTTGTCTTGCTTAGTTTATTTTTATTTAGTTTTGTTTGCTCTTTATCAAAAACACAAAAAATTAGTTACTTGTTTATTTCGGTTTTGTTTTGTCTCTTGTCACCATCATGTCTTGTTCCATGCCTGTTGCTATGTCACCTGAGGAATTGATCTTCACTTTTAAACAAGGGAGTGAGGAGGAGAATTTTAAAGAAGCTTGGTCTAGAATTAATGATTCCTTTGGTAAAACTGATCCTAAAATGACTTTAAGTTTGCTTCTCACTAGCTTCTACTTTGGTCTAGCCCTTTGTTATAGATATGCTTTAGATGCTATTGTGGGAGGAGATTTCCTTCACTGTGATGGGGACCAAGCTTTTAATGCCATAAAAAAGTTGATTGCAACTTCTAGCTCAACTAATAAATTTGATTCGGCCCTTGTTAGCATCCATGCTAGATTAAACACTCTTGAGACACATATATCTTGTTTAAAGGATGGCTATAATCAAATTCGGGAATATTTTGACTATGTTCCAACAAATTTTGAACCTTCGATGTGGGTCCCTACGGTAAAGTTGCTATTTGTGGTGAAACCTTTTATGCTCGTTGTGATTATGTCTGAGTTTTGCCTTATGCCTAAAAGCATTTATGAAACTTTGAATCTTTGGGACTTGCTGAAGGAGGAGAAGGAATAACTCTTACTGATAACTCTGTTATATTTCCGAGGGGATAGCTGAGGGTGTGTTTACAACCTTTCTTGGGAGAACGGTGTCCACTGATTATCTTGTTATTGAATGTGCAGGGACAGGACAAATTACACTTGGAAGATCTCTGCTCAAATTAATGGGAGCAACCATAGATGTGGGAAAAGGCACTCTGAATCTTACCTCCACACCAAGGTGTGGCCATGTATTCCCAAACCAAAGAGTAAGTCTAAGGGTAAGAGAGGTAGGCACATGGCCCTTGGTATTGATGTCAATGCTCCTCCACTTGACAACACTTGATTTTCACTTTCTGCGCCTAGCTGAAAGGCGTTAAAGAAAAGCGCTTATGGGAGACAACCCATCGTTTTTATTTGCTGTTATTTTTGTTTTCTTTGAGTCAAGGAGTTTTGTTACTTCTGTAGCAACTCCTTTGTATCTTTATTTTATCGCAATGTTGTGCCAAGTAAAGTTCTATATTGAAAGTTGATGCAAGATTTGGATTTCTGCGCAGTGACAGATTTTTAGCTGTCACGGATTTGAGCTTATCTCCCTGTAGAAAATTCAAAAATTCTGAGAAAAATCACGCATATTCCTGAGATATGTACGCAACTTTCATTATTTTAGGCCAGATCCATCTGAGCAATTAAGTGCCTCGAAAAAATTCGTCATTCCAGACTGTTCTGTTTTTGACAGATTCTGCCTTTTGTTTTGCATTCGCTCTTTTACTGTGTTTGTGTGGATTTCTTTGCTCCACAAAGCATTGTGGCTGTAGCTAATGTCCAGAAGCTTTGGGATTGATTGATTGTATCATTACAGAATATGAGAATTTTTGATTATGCACTAACCCTCTAATGAGAACTGTCTTGAGTTTGGTGTGAAGGAAGTTTTCAAGGATCAAGCGAGAAGGGTGATATTATGTGATCAAGAAGAGTGAAAAGCCTAAGCTTGGGGATGCCCCCGTGGTTCATCCCAACCATATTCAGAGAGACTCAAGCGTCTAAGCTTGGGGATGCCCAAGGCATCCCCTTCTTCATCAACAAACTTATCAGGTCATCTCTAGTGAAACTATATTTTAATTCTTTCACATCTTATGCGCTTTACTTGGAGCGTCTGTGTGTTTTATTTTTGTTTTTGTTTGAATAAATTCGGATCCTAGCAATCCTTGTGTGGGAGAGACACGCTCCGCTTTTTCATGTGAATACTCATATTCTTCACTTATATTTGTTGAGTATTCTTAACTAGCTACTGCAGTGCTTTTAGCTCCTGTTTTTCATGCATCTCTTCGAGCTGTTAGCACTTGTTTATAAATACTCTCTTGCTGCATTATATTATCATTTGGAGAGTTTATGTTTAAATAAATTATTGGTGTTTGTTTGGAAGAAGAAAATGCTACATGTAGTAGTTGGTATTGGAAAAGACATATGCATTCTTGTAGATCATTGTCTTGTTTGATTTGATGCTTTGCAATTGTTTTGAGCTCTCAAGTAGATCATGTTTAAGCTCTTGCATCATGTAGTTAAAGCCTAGTAGTGGAGAACTACCGTAGAGCTTGTTGAGACTTGGGATGCATATTTGTTCTCTCTAAGGTCTAGATATTTTCTGGTAAAATGTTTGAGCAACAAGGAAGACAGTGTAGAGTCTTATAATACTTGCAATATGTTTTTATGTGATTCTTGCTGTACCGGTTTATACTTGTGTTTGCTTCAAACAACCTTGCTAGCCTAAACTGTACTGAGAGGGAATGCTTCTCGTGCATCCAAAACTTGAGCCAAAACCCATGCCATTTGTGTCCACCATACCTACCTACTATGTGGTATTTCCTGCCATTCCAAGTAAATATTTCATGTGCTACCTTTAAACTATTCAAAACTTTATTACTCCTTATTTGTGTCAATGTTTTATAGCTCATGAGGAAGTATGTGGTGTTTTATCTTTCAATCTTGTCATTTACTTCTGACAGACTTTCACCTGGACTAGTGGCATATACATCCGCTTATCCAATAATTTGCAAAAAGAGCTGGCAACGGGGTGCCCAGCCCCAATTAATTACAACTTTCATTAATAATTCTCTTCACATGTTTTGCCCTGATTTATCAGTAAGCAACTTAATTTTGCAATAGACACTCCTCCATGGTATGTGAATGTTGGAAGGCACCCGAGGATTCGGTTAGCCATGGCTTGTGTAAGCAAAAGGTTGGGAGGAGTGTCATCTATAAAGAAACTAAAATACATGTGTAAACAAAAGAGAAGAGGGATGATCTACCTTGCTGGTAGAGAAACGTCCTTCATGGGAGCCGCTCTTTGAAAGTCTGGTTGACAAGGGGGTTAGAGTGCCCACTACCATTCGTTGACAACAACAAACACCTCTCAAATACTTATTTTGTGCTCTCTATATGCTTTCGAAAACTTAAAAAGCTCTAGCACATGATTTAATCCCTGCTTCCCTCTGCGAAGGGCCTATCTTTTACTTTATGTTGAGTCAGTTTACCTACTCCTTTCTATCTTAGAAGCAAACACTTGTGTCAACTTTGTGTGCATTGATTCTTACATATTTACTTATTGCACTTGTTATATTGCTTTATGTTGACAACTATCCATGAGATATACATGTTACAAGTTGAAAGCAATGCTGAAACTTAATCATCCTTTGTGTTGCTTCAATGCCTTTTACTTTGAATCTATTGCTTTATGAGTTACCTCTTATGCAAAACTTTTGATGCTTGTCTTGAAAGTACTATTCATGAAAAGTTTTTGCTTATATGATTCATTGTTTACTCTTTATCTATTTGTTAGCAAACTATAGATCATTGCTTTGAGTCACTTCATTCATGACATGAGCCTTGCAATATATTGATCAAGATTGTGTGAAAGCATGTCTCCTCAGAAATTATTTGTTGTTATCGTTTTACCTACTCGAGGACGAGTAGAACTAAGCTTGGGGATGCTTGATACGTCTCCAACGTATCCATAATTTCTGCTGTTCCATGCTTATATTATACCATTTGCTACATGTTTTATATACACTTCGTATCACTTTTATGCATTTTCTGGGACTAACCTATTAACAAGATGCCACAGTGCCAGTTCCCTGTTTTCTGCTGTTTTTGGTTTCAGAAAGTTACTTCTGGAAATATTCTCGGAATTGCACGAAACAAAAGGCCAGTCCCTATTTTTCCCAACGTACACGGAGTCCGAAGGAGAGACGAGAAGAGCCACGAGGTGGCCAAACCACATGGTGGCGCGGTGGGCCCACAGCCCGCCTGTGGTTTGGGCCCCTCGGGGGTCCGCCGACATCGCCCCTTCGCCTATTTATTCCCGAGACGCGAAAACCCTAAAACACCGAGCCTTTCATCCAGAACATATTCGCTGCCGCCGCCGTCGTCAACCCTAACTCGGGGGTTTCTGAAGCTCTTCCCGGCACCCTGCCGGAGAGGGGAATCATCACCGGAGGGCTCTACATCGCCATGCCCGCCTCCGGAGTGATGCGTGAGTAGTTCATCCTTGGACTATGGGTCCATAGCAGTAGCTAGATGGTTGTCTTCTCCACTTGTGCCATCATGTTTAGATCTTGTGAGCTGCCTATCATGATCAAGATCATCTTATTGTAATGCTACATGTTGTGTTTGCTGGGATCTGACTTATATTGATACCTATGTGGAGCTGAATATTATATTATCATGTCTATGTCATTTGTGATCTTGCATGCTCTCCGTTACTTGTTGAAGCCTTGGCCACGTGAATACTTGTAACTCCAAGAGGGGGTATTTATGCATGATAGTTGGGTTCAACCTCTATTTAACCTGGGATAGTGACAGCAAGTTCTAAGGTTGTAGATGTGTTGTTGCCACTAGGGTAAAACAGCAATGCTTTATTCAAGGATGAATGTATTGTTTACATTACGCACATTACTTAATGCAATTGTCTGTTGCTTGCAACTTAATACTGGAAGGGGTACGGATGTTAACCGGAAAGTGGACTATTTAGGCATAGATGCATGCTGGATAGCGGTCTATGTACTTTGTCGTAATGCCCAAATGAATCTCATAGTAGACACCACACTCACACATGCATGTTATATGCACTTATCAATTGTCAATTGCCCAGCTGTAATTTGTTTACCCAGCATGTTAGTTATCTTATTGGAGAGACACCACTAGTGAACTGTGGACCCCGGTCCATTCTTTTACATCTGAAATACAATCTACTGCAATCATTGTTCTCTACTGTTTTATGCAAACAAACATCATTTCATTCGATACGTTTAACCTTTGTTTTCAGCAAGCCGGTGAGATTGACAACCTCACTGTTAAGTTGGGGCAAAGTATTTGATTGTGTTGTGCAGGTTCCACTTGGCACCGGAATCCTGGTGTTGCGCCGCATACACTCCTTCACAACACTTCGAAGCAAACCTCGTTTTCTACTGGTCCGATTAAACCTTGGTTTCATAATGAGGGAAAACTTACTGCTGCACTCAATCATACCTTCCTCTTGGGGGTTCCCAACTGACGTGTGACGTACAAGCATTGTTTCTCGGCACTATTAACTAGAGCCACCAGTGGCCGGCGACGGTTGCCCTCCGCGTTTGCCAGATGTACGGTGAGATTGCGTGGTAACGCACGATTAGGATCTAAACGGTTGTGCGCTTTTG